>OW818029.2:5472500-6195000 GCA_942486065.2 Calliphora vomitoria | reverse complement strand
CAGACAGACAGACAGACAGACAGACAGACAGACAGACAGACAGACAGACAGACAGACAGACTGGGTTTTCTTTAACACGTTGCTACAACAGTTGTTCTTGAGCGACGTGCACTTGTTTTATTCTTCACATCACTAACTTATGCCAACAGCTCGACCAATTTCTGTATTGCGGTCCGACAAAGTGCTTCACGACGACCCAAAAAATGCTTCAGTTTTGCGCACTGTGACTGCAAGATTTTCACCATTTTTTTAGTGAATTTTAATAATTTCAATGCGTTGCTGAAGAGTGTATCGTTCCATTTATAGTAATGGCATAGTTTCTACTTGTCAAATGTCAAAGAATTAATGCTTCAAAAGTGACAGCTACCGAAATACTGGGTGATTCAAAATGACACCTCTTGTTGGAAAACCCTTTAGAATCAAATGCTCAAAAAAAATTTATATTTTCTTCTGAATTTTGAATTTTATAATTTTGATAAATGAATGTATTGGGTGTATGATTTAAAAATGACGAATTTTTTTAATTGTTAGCTTTTATTTTGAAACACTTTTACAATATAAACTTATTTAAAGTATTGGCCATTGTTGGCTAGGACCATTTCCAATCTTTCTAGTAACATATGGATTCCAAGCCAAAAAAAAAACTGCTCAGCTTTTGAGGACAAGAACGAATCAAACCAATTTCGGATAATCTGTTTCAAATTGAAGCGTATCCCAGAGAGACAGCATTATCGATCGAAATAAATAGTAATCGGACGGGGCACGGTTTGGCAAAACTTCCCAACCATTTATTTCTAAATAGTTTTTAACAGATACTGCAACATATGTTCAAGCGATGTCATGTACTGTTTCATGCCTGATCGCATATTCAGGTTCGGATTCCTGTGATGGTCTGATCAGCTTTCAGCAGCTCATAGTAGATAGAACCCTTTTGCTCCCACCAAATACAGAGGACTATTTTAGCGCCATGGATATTTGGCTGGTGTTGACTCGGCTGGTTGGCCAGATTTCACATACGATATTTTACGATTCGGGTTATCGTAATGTATTAATTGATTCGGTGCAAAAATCATTTTCCTTTATAGCGTATGGAGATTCGTTGGTACAGAATTTTACATATTCCAAGTAAAAAAAAAGTTGGTTGTTTAAGGAGTGAGATCGTAAAATTCTTAACACAATATATGCTTAATTTCATGTTTCTAAGTCCATTGTTATATAAAATTCAAAAAGTACCATTAGAACAATAAAAAAGTACCTATAATTCAGTTCTCACATTTTGGTACCTAAATATTATCCCCTATTTCTGACACTAACTTCAGTCAGATACATATCAACTAACTTTAATGTCGATAAGTGAAATAATGTAAAATATTAAAAAAGTACCATTAAGAGAAAAGTACCAATTTCCCTTTTCCTCCTTCCATTTTGCCAAAATTGTTTATGCTACAGACATGTCTCAAACGATTAAAATCTGTGTTAATGTGCCCAAGAAAAAATATGTTTTAATAAAAGTACCAAACTGTTTACCCGGATTTGGCCCAATATAAACCTTGGCACTCGAGTTCAAATAACAACCTGTTAGTTAATTTTTTTAACAATCCAATGTTAAAAGAATTAGCAAAATTGGCTTAATAATTTCAAATAAAATTTATTTTCCCGATTTTATCCCCTTTTTGGTAACTTTTAGTAAAATTATATTCAATTAAATTTCTGTATCGTGGTGGGAACTCATAATAAAATATACGTATCTCTGTCAATTATAAAAAAAGCATATTTTATGAAAAAGTACCAAAAATAAACACAATTTTTATCCCTTAAAGGTTCGAATTTCCAAAAAGTACCAAACTCGTATTTTTTATTTTTTGATAAGTAAATAATACGATTTAAAATTTGTTTCTATGTTTATTAGTTTAAAAGATACATAGCGTGCCCAAAAAAGTACCAAAATAGAGTTTTTACCCGTTTTCTCCCCCAAATGGTACGAATTTCGGAAAAGTACGAAACACCTGTCAGCTTATTTTTTAAATGGAGTAACATGCAATTTTAAGTTTTTTTGTATCTTTACTAGTTTTGAAGATATAAGGTAACTGAATTTACCCGTTACTACTCTTTTTTACTCCCTAAACGTTCAAATTTCCAAAAATCCCTTCTTATCGGATCGTTTTGGGGAGAGAGGAACCCACAGTTCAAATTTCATGATTTTAGCTTCAGTCGTTTGGGCTGTGCGAATCAGTCAGTCAGTAACGTTACTCTTTTATATATATACGTAGATTTTCAACAAAACCGAACTTGATCCTAAAAAAAGTTGGTCAAACAATCAAAGGTCTACCGTCAAACTGTTTTCAATGTTATTCAACAGTACCGGGAGAACTTGTCCGTTGATAGAAAACCTGATTCAGGTAGAAGGAATGGTCCTCATGATGTTTCTAAAGCAAAAAAAATAGAAAGCATTTTCAAAAGAGCTCCCAACAAATCCGATAGGAAAGTAGTCCGGTTAGCTCAGTGCTCGGACTATTTGGTACGAAAAGTTAATGCTTATGCAGGTTTAAAAACATACAAGACTCAAAAAGTTCCTGACAGGAACTCTGCTAAAAATTTAGAGGCCAAAAACAGAGCACGGACAAAAAATATTCTTGCTGCATAATGGATGATGAAACGTATGTTCTGGCAGATTTTTCGCAACTTCCTGATCAAAAACTTTATGTTGCTGATGCTCGAGGGAATGTTAAAGAAATTTTTAGGACCCAAAGGTAGACGAAATATCCCAAAAAGTTCTTGGTATGTCAACAATATGCAGTTGCGGCAAAAGAAGCCAATCATTTGTAACAAAGCTTGATTCTATTCATAAGACTTCATAATGTGTCCACTTATTTTTGGCCTGACTTGGCATCCTGTCACTATGGTAAACAATCCTTTGAGTGGTACAAGTACAATAATGTGGTATTTGTACCAAGAGAAGCAAAACCTCCAAACTGCTAAGGCCAGTGGGAGATATTGGGCTCTTGTTAAAAGAGAATTGAAGAGCACAAAAAAGGTGTCCAAAAGTGTGGTAGATTTTGAACGGAGATGGACTACCTGTTCGAGCAAAGTGAGAGAAAGGTTCAAAATTTCATCACTAGTGATTAAAACCATAAAAATACAAATATTTTTTTTTTTTTTTTGTAAATTGTAATAATAATTTCAATCAAATAAAAAAAAATTAAAATTGTAAGTTTAGTGGTTTCGTTTTTATTAACACTCACTTATAATATCCCGCATTTTTAAGTCACATTATTGCAAGTATATGTTTATGCCAATCATGTTCATGATGAATTATTATAATGTATCATAATATATTGTTTTTAGATTAAGATATCCATTAGACGAGAACAACATAATATGGTAAATTCTTCAACATAAAAATAGTTGTCACAAACATATAATTATTTCCTGCAACCATATATATGATTGCTACAATCATGTGAATCGCAACTTTACCATATTATGGTTACCAAAATCATATAAATAATTACAGTGACTATAATATTGTTTAAAAACTTGTACAAATTTTTAAATGATTAAAGTAAACATGTGCATCTATATTTAATCTCTGCATGCAGGCCATAGTAGGATATATTCTCATATATATATACATATATTGTAACCAGATTATAATTTATAATGCATAATTTTATGAAACTCAGGACAAAGGGTTAAACACTTTAAGGATTTAGTTACGACATAAAACAGCTTCTTGAAATATAATCAAACAGTTACCCTAAATACTTATAGAAAACAAAACAAATCAAATCATCAATTTATTAAATAATCGTACAATAAAAATAATACTTTATTTTATAGCAAAAAACAATTAGAAATCCCATAACACCGTGACGTATTTGCAAATGTTTTTCAAAAGTCTTATCATTTTACTAATACTTAAACGACCAGCATATTCACTGCCTGCAGTTATTTTACTTTACCCTTTTTACTAATCAGTCTAAATAATTTTGACTCCAAGTCGTATGCAACTGATTAATTGTTGTTGTTGTTGTTGGACAAAGCATTCATTATTATACTACTTTGCCAGGGTTCTGGTTTCAAGTTATCCATAACCGACCAAAAGTTGGGTGAACTAATGACGTCATCAATTAAACTATGTTTTTGGCGATAAAACACTTTTCTCGCACCCTTGGGCTGTAGATGGCGATAATTGTTTTCGAGCACCTCACCATGGCTGTCGGACAGTGAACGGAAACGTTTGATTTGGGCATGAGAAATATTAATCACTTGTGGAAAAACAATCCATTGAACGGCCTGTGAACAGGGTGGTGTGGTCAAAGAGCCTTGATATGTATAAAACTCCAAAGGAGACATGTCACCAAACAGTTCGGACAATGTGAAGTTAGCAATTTGTGATGAATGACTGAATTCCTTGATACCAACCAGAGCATCAATGATATTCTCCAAGCCCTTAAAGGCAGTTAGTTGCGATGGCTGCAAAATAAATGAAAATTAAATTAACGAAATCACTTGTGTGTGTGTATGAGTGTGTGTGTGTTAACAAACCTTAACATGATAGAAAACAGCCAATACAGCTAAACCATCTGTATGCTTTTTGGCCTCTTCAACTGTTTGATATTTTGTGTTGCGATGTAGTATATGCATTTCCATGGAGTAGCGTTGATTGTCTATGACATGTTCCGAGCCATGAGTATCTCTGGAGCCCCAATGAAAGTGCAAAGACTCTACGATGAAACGGCCATCCAACAGCAAGCCACCGGAGATGGCGGGCAAGAATCTATCATATACTTGCCATAGACTGTCTATATAACCATCGGGCTTGGGCAATTGTAAATTGGCAGTATGGCCATTGTTGGACACTACAACAGCGTTGCTGTAAGTTAAATTGTAGTTTAGGAATCGTAGGGCGGGTATGTCTGTGGAGAATATCGCCTACAAGCATGAAAAAAAAACAGGAAATTGTTATTAATTATTTAACGGAAATAGATAAACACAATGACATTAACAGTAATATGTATGTAAGTAGTTTATCTCTTTAAAGTTCACATTGATAAATATTTAATGATTTTGACGTCACTAACATTAAATTGATGTTAATTTTAGTTTCTGTTGAAATAAGGGCGTTTAACATATGTAGATGACAACTAGAGTTAAAAACCTAAGTCTGTTCTCAAAAACCATTCATGAGAATGTAAAGCAATATAGTTTGTTATTATATCACACATACATATGTATGAAGGCAGAGCATTTTTTTAAATTTTTTCTTTGAAATTTCTCTCTTCTTCCGTTCTATGTATGTATTCTATGGCGTTTGAGTTAATTGTCATTATTGTTGTTTTGTATTTGTAGTTATTTGTCGTATTATCAGATTTGCATGTCAATCAATAAGTGAGTTTTTGTTTGTGTGTTCTTTTTTTGTTGTCGATCTAAATTCTTTGATAAGCACCACTTGACACTTTTTGATTCGTTTCAAGTGCTTTGATTGTAGTTTTTTGTTGTCGATTTGTTTGATTAATTATTTGTTGTTTATGCCACTGCTGATAATTATTTATGTTTAAACAATTGTTTGTTTTATATGGGTGTTTATGTGGATTTGTTTAGTGTTGAGGAGTATTTAACGCCTTTATACAGTTAATTATTTAATAATGTGTACTAAATTCGATAATGGATCATAGTGTGATAAATTAAGTCTATTACAGAATATTTACGTTTAAAGGGTGAAGTTTTTGTTGGTTGCAATTTTCTCACATCTCCAGTTTGTGTTTGAAAAATCCTTCAATCTAACTTTTATCAATTTCAGGCATATCTGTCATATTGTGTCTCAAATTTAACCAACTAAACTTTTACAATAAAAGTTATACAAACACAAGTAACAGATCTATATTCGGATGTGCCGAATATTGTATACCCTTCAGCAAATTATTCTTTAAAATAAAAATTTTAAATATTTTTAGGTAAAAAAAATTAAAAAAATTAAAAAAAAATTTTAACAATTTTATTTTTTTGTTGAATTTATTATTGAAAAAATTTAATTTAAAAAATATTTTTTTGGTGAAAAAAAAATTTCAGGGAAAAAAATTTTTTTCCCCGATTTTGACCAACTGTAGGTCCGACTTTGGCCTTATATAAGCCGTTGCACAGGTCTTTGAAATATTTGTTATTGGATATCCATATTGTCTATATTAATAACATAGTAATCCACATATAGATCAAAAATAGATAAAAAAATCTAGTGTCCTTATATCTCAGCCATTAGTGGGCCGATTGTGTCGATGTTAAATAGGAGGAATTCCCGATATATTGATGTATGAATCATGTATGTAAGTTATTTGGAGGCTACGGAAATTTGATTTCAACATAAAAACAGACAGACGGACATGGCTATATCGATTTCGCTATCTATAACGATCCAGAATATATATACTTTATGGGGTCGCTAATGAAAAATATAAAAACTACAAATGGAATGACAAACTTATATATACCCTTGCCCTCTTCATGGTGAAGGGTAATAACAATTAGCTAGCATTGTTTGCTGATTTTCTTGCTCAGATCTCACTTTTTTTGATGCACTTCAAAATATACATTTTTGTTATAACGGTTTATAAATAGAACCAACAATAATCAAATAAGAGGGAAGGATTCTTATTTGAACAACATTTGATCCAATTGGTTTAACCAATACTAGTAGCATCTAAATTTAGCCTATAGGCCCTGTATACCAGTTTAGATCGCTTAGTGAAACGGAGTTCGAGGCGAGACAAACGGGTTTGGATTGAAAATATGGCAACAGAAGCCCAGGCAGCTGCCGATACACATATAAGTAGTGATTTGTACAAAATTGCAAAGCAGATATTAGGAAACGCCCGTTCAACCACATATCCTCTTAAGGACCCGATAGGAAGAACTGCCTCGTTCGTGGTGCGGCAACTGGGAATGTAGTCTGTCAATTCCGCAGCCCACAACTGTCTGGCAATGACACTGTGCGTCACATCAAATCAAATCCGACATGAGTATGATTTGCCCAGACGAAACCGACATCGCCAATGCTATACATGCACTGAAGAATGCCAAGGCACCAGGAGTGAACAATATCAATCCTGAACTGCTTAAGGCTGCTACTACTCTTAGCGCTGAAATATTGAGACCTATTATCAAGGACTTCTGGACATCCCACTCTCTTCCTGCTGAACTGAAGGAGTGATAATTAAACCACCCGAGAAAAGAGACTAAACGGAATGCAAACAGGCGGAGTATAACTCTTTTAACTTTGATTAATAATATAAGCAATGCTAGACTGCCATCATCAATTTCAGAAGATCTTCGTAATGAGCAAGCTGGTTTCAGACAACAACGATCTTGCACCAATCATATAATAGCCTAATGGCGATCTCCACTATATCTGATATTTATCGACTTCGCCAAAGCATTCGATACTATCCACCATCAGGCTATTTGGCACACACCACGATGTAAAGGAATTCCACCTGAGCTAATCGACCTAATCAAAGCTCTGTATGGCAACTCAACAAGTCGAGTACTGCATGAACACATGTTAGGCAATCCCATTGGTGTAAGCACT
The DNA here is from genome assembly GCA_942486065.2 of Calliphora vomitoria. Lineage (NCBI taxonomy): Eukaryota > Metazoa > Arthropoda > Insecta > Diptera > Calliphoridae > Calliphora > Calliphora vomitoria. The sequence goes on along the minus strand of OW818029.2, from coordinate 6,187,415 downwards.
GGGGTACGACAGGGATGTATCCAATCTCCGCTGTTATTTATTATTGTATTGGACTCAATTATGCAGCAATCCACCTGCATTAGAAGAGGCATTAAATGGGGTATGAATGGTCGACTGGAAGATCTTGATTATGCTGATAATATTTGCCTGCTCGCACACAACTTCAACGACACATCAGCCAAATTGGACCAGATAAATCAGCTGGCATCGGGTATTGACCTTCATATTAACTTCGACAAAACTAAGGTTATACGCATCAATGCAATTAATCTCTCTAAATTCAAGGTTAACAACATTGAGCTCGAGGATGTGCAATACTTAGGTTGTATAATATCCACCACAGCATAGGAAACGCAAAACAGTCATTTGGTGCATTACAAAGAGTGTGGAAGTCACCACAAATATACATGAAGACTAAGCTCCGCCTTTTCTTCTCAAATGTTCGCTCCACCCTGCTATATGGATGTGAGTCCTGGAACTCTACTGCAAGCAACATCCAATCCCTGCACGAATTAATTAACCGCTGCTTGCGAAAAATATTGCGAATATTTTGGCCGAATGTAGTTTCCAACAAAGACCTCTGGCAAAGAGCAGGCGAAACATCAATCCGTATCGAAATTGCAAAGAGGAAATTGAGCTGGTTTGGCCATATTTTGAGAAGTCCTTATGATGATATATCAAAGATGGCAATTGACTGGAATCCTCAAGGCAGTCGATGAAGAGGAAGACCCGCTAACACTTGGAGAAGGCAGTTAAAATCCGAAACTAGCAGAACAGTAAAGACTTGTTCTGAGATAAAACTAATGACACAGGACAGATCCCGATGGAAGAATTTCGTTATGGCTCTTTGTTCCAACTTGGAACTATAGGAATCAATACATATATTAATACTTTTGAGCAAATAATTTTAACAGGCACCTTATTTAGACTTACAATAAACTATTGACTCAACATTTTGTGTAAAATTTTCTAACAATCTGGTTCCTGATAGTCTATTTAGTTTAACACAATAATTTCTATTTCTGTAGTAAGTATAATTATTATTATTTATAACTATAGAGTTATACACATAGAGAGGAAACTAGAAAAAAATCCTAAAAAAAATCACACATACGAGTACTGTTATTGTTTTCACATTGTTTTGTTTTTACTAATTAATTTTCAGCACTTAGGTTTTTGTCAACTGAGTTAGGTCTTTGACAGAAGAGTTTCCGATCTATGTTTAAAATACTTTCAGTTTAATTTTAAATCAATACAAATAATCACTTTATTTTTAGACTTTTCATTCAACAAATTCAATGCATGTCTGCGATAAAATATGTCAAATTTGCCGTCAAAACTCATAAATAATGATTTGAATTTTAAAATTTATAATAACAAATTTTTGGACTGCATTATTCATATTTTTTTATATTTTAGACTTCCGTTTGAATTCTAGATAACAGCGTCAAATATAAATTAACGGACTGTATATCAATATGGTTTTCTAACAGAAAGAAATCTGTACAAGCAAATACTTATGCTAATGTGCTAGTTTTTTATTTTTGGGATTCCCTTATTTGATATTGCATCAAATATGTCATGAATTCTTTAACACTCCGGCGGGTGATTAATTTCATTTTCAAACTGAAATTACTCCTTGATGGTCCATGGGAAGTATACCCGCCCCCACATGTATTCAAAGGAAATTTTATTTAGAATCGTTAAAAAAAAAATCAAAGCGATCCGACCAATAGTTTAGTTTCTATTGAGATTTAAATGTGTTTAGTACGGGAATGTGTTTAGTACGGGAACTTAAATTTCAAGAAATCGTTAATAAATGCACAGTCTTTTGGTTTGTTTTATTGTTTGAACACATCTCAAACGTGTTCCTTAAATTTCTTTCTAACATTCATTATACATGTATAATTAGTAAATAATAATAAATCAAAACAAAAAAAATTTAAAAAAATGCGTTTTCATATAAAATTCCATACAAATAGAAATAGGTCCCTGTGGACCTTGTACTTCGTATAAGGGCAACGGAGGGTTAAGAGAGCTACAACAAATTGACCTTAGATCCTGCGATTTTAATCATGTTTGGAAATTGTTTTATTGTTTTTTTTTTAATTTCGAAAAACTCGCGATTCTGTTCGCGATTTTAATTTTTGGAAAAATTAAATGAAATGGAGATATTGTTGTATCTTTAAATATTCGTATGTTATTGATTTAAAAAGCACTTGAAAGTTTATTATATCCTCTTCATGCTACATAGTTTAAAAAAGAAGATTTGCTACCAAACAAAGCATCCAATTTTTAGATGCACTTTTGGAAAAATAGAGTACAACTTGAAATATACACAAACCGTTATCGAGAAGTCGTATTTTATGGATTTACAAAACCTTAAAATCGTGAGCTTGCTTAATTCAAAAGAATAAAACTGGAAATCTCCAAAGAACTTCAAACGATATTGGTTTACCGAATATGATCAAAATCGAAAGACTGAAGGTAAAAAATTTTTGTTTTTTTTTTGTGCTCTCTGATTTAATTTATGATACAGGAATTTATAGTAATAGATTACAAGCGAATATTTACTCGTTAGCTAAGACTCAAATAAAAAGACTAACGAGTTCTCTATTTTCAACTCATTCTCAGTGGAACGAAAGTTGTTGATATAAAGGAATTTAAATCGACTTTCATGGACTAAATTTCGTTTGCTATGTTTTTCGTTAGATATCGAGGATCAAGCCATAATTGTATCGAACATAAAATACAAAATATGGCCATAAGTTCCGAGTAAATACTAACTAGCCTATGCTATAATTAGCCTTTATTGGGGAAACACAAAATAAGAATATTGTTACGAATTTGCAATAGCGATTTGAATTTAACAGTCTGTAACGACTGCCTGCAGCATTCATCATGTTTATAAACACGTCCATTAGTAGAAGCTTCTACTTATCAACAATGTTGATAGCATGCAGTTATTAGCATAGTTTGTAAGTATGGCAACACTAAATGTTTAAGCTGCTAACATTGACATCGAAAGCTCTAGAATTCGAATAATCAAGTTTGTCCGTTAAGATCATTGTAGAAGATTATGGCGTGTGTATAAATAGTGGCAGAGGTTGCAGTAGTGAGTGGGTTTATCATAGTCGCTGTTAGAGTTAACATCAGCTGTCTTGTACATTTAAGTTTGTACATTACAAAGTGTATGTGCATTTTTGCGGATTTATAAACGTGTAAATAGACACTGAGTGACTATTTGAACTGTTTTTGATGTACATTTTAAATAAATAAAAAGTTGTTACAAATTTAATAAACTACTAAAACTGCTTTTTATTTGCAATCAAAAGTATCGGGTTTATTTAAAGGAAATAAACCCACGTTTTAAAAAGGTTAAAACGCAACAATATTTTAGCTGTGCTTTTTATTTCAAACAATTTTGATCGATCATAAAATATCATAAACTTTTTAATGAACATTATTGCATATTTTCTCATAAGAGAACTTTTAAAGTATAAATTTTTACATATTTGTAAAAATGTATGAATAATTGCATAATTTCTTACCTCTTCCGAACTTAATTCAATGGGTGATTGACGATTGTAACTGCACTGATCATTGACATCATACCATTTGGATTGATAGCGATAATCAAAGTCATCAGCTGGTGGTGACAATTAAGAAAAACAATTGAATTTATTACTACCATTACAACATAATTATACATTATGAACAATTTTTTCAGTTTGTTTTTTATAGCACTTTTATATTTTTTTTTAGATCTACAACTTGTTATAAATAACTATTAAAAATTTTTTGATTACATTTTAATTACAACTACTTAATACCTTTATTTACAGATAAAACTGCCACAACAATGAATAAACTCAAAGATATTTTCATGTTGAAGAAATCAATTTCAATTGAATTTTTTTACACTTTTAATTCCACCAGCAAATATTTAAAACCTACAAAAACCACCACTTCCTTAACCGTTCAACAGTTAATTGTCTGCACTGCCTCATTATGGCTGTGATTTTATAAAGAAACAAAAAAGTGTCATAAAAATCAATGTCATAATTAACTGATTATTGAAATCGCATAAAATCGAAAATTAACTTAATAGTAAGAAAAAATATTAAAAAAAAAAAAAACATTATCTCAACCTACCAAATATTTAGTATTTGCAAACAACTACAGCGACAATTGCGAGAACATACACACGAACAGCAATAAAAACAATTCCAATTACCATTTCAATAACAATAAAAAAGGAAACATAAAAATTTATAATAATCTTTAAATAATGGTCATAATATTTGTATGTGTTAAAGCAAATCAACACCTTGCTCCCCGGCCCACCTTGATAATAGTAGAAAACTCAGAGAATTCCATTAAACATTCGTCTAGAAGTCATTTGGCCAAAAGATAAGCCAAACGTAAATGCTGACGGAATAAAAAAACTAAGGGAAAGTAATAGTTAAAGCAAGAACGACCTAATGAAGAACTATTATTGCTGTTAAAAATATAACTAAATTGAAATAGTTAGGGAGAGTTTTTTCAGAGAGATTCAATTAAAGAAATTTAATTCAAAATACCCACAATAATTTCTCAATGAAAGTACAATTTAATAAGTGGAAAATAAGCTATGCCCTAGTAAAGGCTGCCAAATAGAGAGATCAATATATTTGGTACCAAATTTAAAATTTGTTCGTTAGTTTGTAGTTTCACAGATTATTTTATACCATTAATAGAGTACATACAATTTTTAAAAAGTCACTATTAAAATAAAAAACATATTAGCTTAATCAAGAAATAATAATAATAAAATCATAAAATTTATAGGACCGCCCAACGGAAGACTTTAAGACAGACGGAACTTTTTATATCCCGTGAGAAAAACAATAAAGAAAAAATACCAATCGAAAACAAAATTATAAAATAACAATTAAGAGAGCTTTATTCGACTGTGCAGAATATTATATACCCTTCACCAAATTATACTTTAAAACTAAAGAAAACAAATTTTATTTTTTTAAAATTTTTTTTTTTCGAAATTGGTTTTTAAAAAAAAAAAAATAATTAAAAATTTTTTTTTAATTATTAGTGAAAAACTTTATGACAAAAAAATGTTTTTTGTGAAAAAAAAAATTCGGGTTAAAAAATAATTGTTCCTGATGTTGACCAATTGTACGTCCAACTTACTATAGCCTTATATACATCGTTGCGATGGACTTTGAAATATCTATCATTAGATATCCATATTGTCTATATTTATGACTTAGTACACGATCAAAAATATCCGTTATTTATGAACGGATTTTGCTGATTTTAAATAGGAAACTTCTCGAAAGCATGTCTGACAGAATTGTTGAAGATTTGGATCCCTAAGATATCTGGGGTTTTCGGAAAATTTATTTCAACAGACAGATAGACAGACAGACAGACAGACAGACAGACAGACAGACAGACAGACAGACAAACAAACAGACAGACAGACAGACAGACAGACAGACAGACAGACAGACAGACAGACAGACAGACAGACAGACAGACAGACAGACAGACAGACAGACAGACAGACAGACAGACAGACAGACAGACAGACAGACAGACAGACAGACAGACAGACAGACAGACAGACAGACAGACAGACAGACAGACAGACAGACAGACAGACAGACAGACAGACAGACAGACAGACAGACAGACAGACAGACAGACAGACAGACAGACAGACAGACAGACAGACAGACAGACAGACAGACAGACAGACAGACAGACAGACAGACAGACAGACAGACAGACAGACAGACAGACAGACAGACAGACAGACAGACAGACAGACAGACAGACAGACAGACAGACAGACAGACAGACAGACAGACATGTCTTAATCGACTCCTCTATATATAAGGATCCAGAATATATATACCTTATAGGTTCGGAAAGTTATATTGTGGAAATTACAAAATTTTTTGAGGTAAGGGAAGTAACATTGCCGAAATACCATATTTGATTGTTTTCACAAATGAATTTCATACAAGAATAAGGAAATCAAAATTATTTTTAGGCTCATATTTGTCATTTAATTAAATATCCATTGATATCTCAGTGCAACAACCAAAATCGGAATGGGATGAAATCAAATGCAAATGAAAGTTTACCCTCGACTACTTTTTTTTTGAAATCGAAAGACAAACGAAGAAATAGAATCGTATTAAATATTTATTATACCTGAGGTCTCTTAATTTGGCGACCCCTGCCTGCGCCCCTGGTAAACCCATGATGTCCTAGTTCGAAGCTTTAACTCGACAATACTTCCTCTTTGCGCATGTAAAGAATACAAGTTACAGACAGACAAAGGGCTGAGATATAAGGATAAAACCAGTCCAACCTCGAGTTTTGGCCTATTTTTGATCTTTATATATATTACTAAGTCACTAATATAGCCAATATGGATATCTAATGATAGATATTTCAAAGTCCATTGCAACGATCTTTTTTTTCACTAGAAAATTAAAAAAAAATGTTTTGAAAACAATTTTGAAAAAAAAATGATTAGAAAATTCGTTGGAAAAAAAATTAAAAAAAATTTTTAAAACAATTTTAAAAAAAAAATTTTTTTAAATTTTGAAAAAAAAAAAAATTATTATGTTTACCTAAAAATATTTAAAATTTTTATTTTAAAGTATAATTTGGTGAAGGGTATATAAGATTTGGCACAGCCGAATATAGCTCTCTTACTTGTTTTTCTCCACAACTGTGAATCGATGTCAAAAATGGATTCCTCAACCCCAAAAACAGTAAGATATCACAACTTTACATTTAAATAAAAATAAATAAGCATTATTTTATACAATTTTAATGATTTATTCTTGTTAGACAACGTTCCAAAATCACCAAATGCGTGTTGAAAAAAAATCTAGCGCTGAACTAAAAAAAGCCTTAACGGTTTTGTTATAGAAAATGTAAACTTTGCTTTTGGTTGCATCCCATTCCGATCCGAAAAGTTCGGTTTTGTATCACTGTGTATTAGTCTAAGGAGTCTAAAGGAGTGTAATTTTTGTTGACCCTTTAATCATGAAGGTCAAAGTTCACTGGTAGAGAGATAGATCTTTTGTTTACTAAAGGGCTGCACAAGCAGCGTAATAACGCCAAAATTGTACCACTTCCAAAAGAACAGTGAAAAAACCCACGATAGGTCGCACACATTCACACACATTGAAATGCATACAATTATTCTTGAAACGGTGCATTCAAACGTTGTATCATAGCATTCCCAACAAACCATTTCTTAACCAAAATGTAACTAAATTGTAGAATAAGCTTATCATAACTTTTTATAAAAGTGTTTTGAAAATGCTTCACTTGACAATACTTTTTACAATAATAATTGCTATACACTTAGTTTATATAACAATTTAAGAAATATGATTGCAAATGACTTATGCTGGCAATAGTTTTGTAAATGTTTTTGAGAATAATATCCCGTTATTTGACAAGTACCTGAATTTCGTATTATTTGTTGAAGTTTTAAGTATTAGTGTTTTGTTCAAAGAGTGAAGTGTTTTTAAAAGTTTAAAACTTTTAAAAAAGTAATTATTAAATTATATTCAGAGAAATTAAATTTTTATGAAAAACGTGTACAAATATTATTTGGTTATATTCCCAAGCTTACAAAAATATTACGAATGTAAGCTTATTATACAGACAAGTAATATTATCGCAAGGGTTCAGTTTTCATTATTAAATAATTTTTAATAAGACTTTTACAATAGTAATCACAACACTTTTCTAAGCTTGAGCATGGTAGCATACTATCATATACAGTGAAGAGAAGACAACAAAATTAATGTGCTTGTGCAGCCCTCTTGTGTTTACTAATCAAACATTCTACATCTTACGACTCCAAATACCGGGCAATGTTAGATGTTCAGTTCTCTCCATTTCCTCCTCGTCAACTTGTACGAAAGTCGTTGTAGGAAAATCGCAGCCTCTCAGCGTCTGCATGTAGAGACTTAGGTGGAATCCAGACAGATTTATCGCAAGCGTTTCATCTGCATAACCACACGCAGAGAAAAACCATAGTCCGTCATGGTTACGACAACTATACTTTGTTCTTTCAAACAATTTTTCAATTCTCAAGGTCTCTTATCATGTCATATTGTCGTAATGTCCTAATATTTCACAATGGTTTTTATTGCTTTTCAAGCAAAAATGTCCTAAAATAATACTACTTTCTATACTATGTGTATTGTGTTATCGTAATGAACCAGCAGAAACCAATGCCGAATGCCTAAGAGTCGGTTAAGCCGAGCCACCGAGTCGTGATATATTAGGACATTATGCAAAATGAGTGATAAGAGACCTTGTGAATTGACCAAATATATTGTTGTCATAAACATATAATTGTTATTTTTATTTAATTTCAACAATAAATTAATTACTATTAACATTTTTATTTGCGTATGGTTCACCAAAACATAATTATTTTTCCAACAACTAAATCTTAATAAATAGCTAAACATTTTTAATTATAAACAACCATTTAAACTTACAAATAACCATTAAATGTTAAGTTTCTAGTTGCAAACAAAATATGTTTACTTTTAATAGTCTTTTGTTCTAACCAGTGTTACTGTTTGTCTAAGCTATGAAATTTTTACAAGTTAATTTGTAGTGTCTGCAATTCTTATTTACTCTATAGCAATGGTGCGCAGCCCATAGCACAATTGTGCAAAATCAAATCACACGTATTCTTATGCTCTTACATTTTAGTAGTCGTTGTCCACTCAACGAGACAACTAGGAATGCGCATGAGCACTGTCGTATGACTTTTTCTTTATTTTTTCAGTTTTTGTATTTGTTTGTTTGTAGGTGCATCAAACAAAATAAAGAATTGAATGTGTTGGTGAGAGTAAGTGTATTGGTGCTCTATAGCAAGGATGCTCAAGCCGTATGATCTTGGTACTCATTTGTTTTTGTAAAAGCACTTAGGCTGTGTGTTTCAAAACTCAATAGAGCAATCTGCACTAGCAATATGAAATACACAATTAATAATTAAATGAGTACTTAGGATCATAATATGATTACTTTGGGTCATATTATGATTGTTTTGGCATTACGACTATATTTGATCATAATAAGATATTTGTACTACAATCATAAATCTTAGCATTATGTTTACCACAATCATGTTTTTTCTCTGCATCCCCGGGATATTTTTATTGAGAAATTTCTTTATAATTTTTCTTCTAAAGTCACGGTATTGTTTCTCTACAAATAAAACAGATACGTTTTTATTTGTTTGCAATCGCATGATTCATCAGTTGACGCAGAAGAAATACGATTTATATCAGTTCAATTTAAATTGACTAAACTTTAAGACCAATGTTCGATTTCATCCATTACTACACAGTTTTATATTTTATCGTTTTATCTACTGTTTTAATATTTAGTTAAATTATTTATGCCATAAATTTCCAAAAACCACAGTAATTTTCCGTTGTTGCTTTCATATAAATATTATAACTATCTCTTATTAAAATTCATGTTCATTCATTTTCGAATTAACGTACTATTGTTTAATTTTAGTACGTAAATCATGGCATATATAGGCTATTTAAACGTACTTAAACACTTTATCATTTAGATTTATATGAGTTTGTGCTTTTGTAGAGCTAATTGAAACGATTAGAAAATGATTAAAATCAATACTCAAGTTTGAAGGGGTTTCATATATCACTTTACTATTTATTTTAATTAAAATTTCTGGAATTATTTTACAAATGTAGGCATAGTTTTCTGTTTAATAGTTTCTATTTTTACACATATTCATAAAAAAGTTGTCCTTCAGTAAAAAATATACTTTTGTATTGATATTGAAATGGGAGAATTTGATTAAAAATACACCGCTATTTAAGCACGTAAAAACTGTTTTTTTCTCATTGAGTGCAAACGCTATGTTGGTTTAAATTTGAACATTAAATATATTTCAAAATTTTATTTGATTAATGCGCGCACCACATCAATTAAAACAAGTAAGAGAGCTATATTCAGCTGTGCCGAATCTTATATACCCTTCACCAAATTATACTTTAAAATAAAAATGTTAAATATTTTGAGGTAACACAATTAAAATTTTTTTTCAAAATTTAAAAAAAAAAAAATTTCAAATTGGTTTTCAAAATTTAAAAAAAAATTTTTTTTTTCAAAATTGTTTTTAATTCCTTTTTTCGAAATTGTTTTTTTTCCATTTTTTTTTTTTTCTAATTTAAAAAAAAAATTTTTTTAAATTTTTAAAAAATATTATAAAAAAAAAAAAATTTTTTATTTAAATTTTTAACAAATTTAAATAAAATTTTTTTTACTGGAAAAAAAATTATAAAAAAAAAAATTGTTTTGTGGTAAAAAAAATGTTCGGGTTAAAAAATAATTTTCCCGATTTGACCAATTGTAGGTCCAAATTACTATAGCCTTATATAAATCGTTGCAATGGACTTTGAAATATCTATCATTAGATATCCATATTTTTTTACCACAAAATTTAAAAAAAAAAAAAATTTCAAATTGGTTTTCAAAATTTAAAAAAAATTTTTTTTTTCAAAATTGTTTTTAATTCCTTTTTTCGAAATTGTTTTTTTTTTTTAATTTTTTCCATTTTTTTTTTTAATTTAAAAAAAAAAATAATTTTTTAATTTAAAAAAAAAAAAAATTTTTAAATTTTTAAAAAAAATTTTATTTAAATTTGTTAAAAATTTTTACTGAAAAAATTTAATTTAATTTTTTCCATTTTTTTTTTTAATTTAAAAAAAAAAAAATTTTTTTAATTTAAAAAAAAAAAAAATTTTTAAATTTTTAAAAAAAATTTTATTTAAATTTGTTAAAAATTTTTACTGAAAAAAAAAATGTTTTGTGGTAAAAAAAATGTTCGGGTTAAAAAATAATTTTCCCGATTTGACCAATTGTAGGTCCAAATTACTATAGCCTTATATAAATCGTTGCAATGGACTTTGAAATATCTATCATTAGATATCCATATTGTCTATATTAATGACTAAGTAATCCAGATATAGATAAAAAAATAAGTCAAAAATCGAGGTTGTATCGGTTTCTTCCTTACATCTCAGCCATTTGTGGACCAGTTTTCTCGATTTTAAATAGCGACCAAGCCGGAAGAATTCCCGATATATTAATGTATCAATTATGTTTGTAAGTTATTTGCGGGCTACGAAAAGTTGATTTCAACATACAGACGGACATGGCTATATCGACTTCGCTATATATAATGATCCAGAATATATACACTTTGTGGGGTCGCAAATGAAAAATGTAGAAATTACAAACGGAATGACAAACTTATATATACCCTTGCCACTCATGGTGAAGGGTATAAAAACGTTAATTTATGTTGGATTTAATCTTTAAACTATTAGAATTAATAAAAAACTCTTGTAAGTTTCAAGGCATATTTTTAAATTTTCAACTTTTCAATGGCCTTAACTTTAAGAAGTTAGTAATGTAAGATTTCCGATTCTTAACGATATGTGTCACTGATTTTTTTCATTTCATTTTCCAAAAAAAATACAAGTCATCTGAATTCAATGATTCTCCAACATTTTTGTGGATTTTCCTTATATATTAAACAATGCTATAAAACATTTACAATATGAGTTTCATAAAAGCAGCCTTAATAAAAATTCAATTCCATTTTGCATAAACAAACAAAATAAAATAAAATTTGTAATTTACTTTTATGGTACATACTATTCTTTTTTTATCAATTTCTATTCATTCATTTTATTTACTGAATATTGTTTATGTATGTTGACACCATTTTAGAAAGCAAACAAATGCGAAAAAAAAAACATAAACTTGCACACAACTTTTACATTTCAAAATATATAACAGGAATCAGGTCACTATTTTTTGTTGTTGTTGCACAAACAACTAAAACTGTTACACTAGCACACATACTAGAGCCTCCCTACACAACCTGCATACCAAATATTTATGCAAATTAAAAGTTTAAAGGACTAAAAGGAAAGCTGACTAGAAAATCGTGTTCATTTAGCAGACATTAATAAAATTAGCATTTTTCATTTTCATTTTTGTTGCAAGTTGCAAGTTGCTAGTACATTACCCGCATACATACATACATACAATGTATACACAAACAAAATGCTGAAATAAAATTAGCACCTTTTAAGTGTTTAACATGCTGGCACACAGTTAAAAACTTAAACCCATACATACATACGAATACAGAGCCACATACTGGTATGTTCATACATTTTGCCAAGTTGAATTATATTTATTTATTTTCATTTTTTTATTATTATTAATTTTTATATGAAATTCTTCATGTAGAAGAGTAATTAAAGCTTTTACAGCTTTCCATATTACGGTAATAGTTTTTGTATGTATTTATGCATATTTGTGTGTGTGTTTGTTTTTTAACAGGAATACAAAATTTAAAATACTGGTAATTGAAAACCGACATGTTTTTTATTCGAAATGTTAATAAATTGTATACAATTGCATATATTTTTTTTTTGCCTTTCCTTGGTTCACTTAGGCGTATGAGTAATGGAATATATGAACTGTTACAGTGGGGGGTAATTGTATTCAAACATTAGATAATTTTAAAGGAGCAGTAGTGTGGTCCATATTTTGCTATATATAAGTTTGTTAGTAATTTCTACATTTTGCATTTGCGATCCCACAAAGTATATATATTCTGGATATATATTCTGGATCAGAGATCAGTAATCACTTTTTTGCTATTCATAATAATTTCATAAGTGTGTATCAAATTATAAGTATAACTCAGTAGCCATCATTGAAATTAAGCTACTCTGACGTACTCATACTCACAATAATATTGAAGTATGCGTCATTAAATATGAATCCGACGTCGACATCAAATCATACGAACTCAAACCTGTTTGATTCATAAATAACATCAGGAAAATACTCATGATACTCAATTGATTGACTCAACTCATCGTCATAAATGTTGTTAAGTATGAGTTTGATGATTACCTCAAACTTTACGAGTGGATATGAGTCTCGACAACATTGTAATAAATATAAATGCGTATAAGTACAAGAAATTTTGAGTCATGATTCAACACTACTGACTTTTTCACTACACATTGCTGATCTCTGGTCGATATAGCCATGTCCGTCTGTATGTTAAAATCAACTTTCCGTAGCCCACAAATGGCTGGGACATAAGGGAAAAACCAGGACAACCTCGATTTGTTATCTATATCTACTAACCTCCATTAACACGAAGTCTGGTTATGTGTTAACTACAGTATTACTATTAGTTAACACATAACACAATAATAGATATTTCAAAGATCTTTGTAACGGCGTATATAAGGCCAAAGTAAATCGAAGCTACAATTGGTCAAAATCGGGAAAAATATTTGTTACCCCACATTTTTTTTCACCAAAAAAATTTTTCTTTTATAAAATTTTTTTCACAAAAAATTAAAAAAAAACAAGTAAGAAAGTATGGTCGGTCAAGCCCGACCATATAATACCCTACACTAAGTAAATGAACAAAAACATTTTTCTTTCAAAATTTCAATAATTTATATTCGTGAGTGATTATCGGAAGTGGGCCTTATATGGGAGCAGTGACAAATTACTGACCGATCACCATGAAATTTGGTCATGTGATTAATGTCTTTATGAGAGTTATTTATGTTGCATTTTATGTGTATACCAAAATTTTTAGGAAATTTATGCTCGTTAAAGTGATTATCGGAAGTAGGCCTTATATGGGAGCTATGACTAATTATGGACCGATCATAATAAAATTTGGTGACATGAATTTAGTATATATAAAACTTATTTGGAGAAAAATTTGTGTAGATGCCTATATAAATTAAACATTTATGACCAATAAAGTCCGATTTCGGGAGAACATTTGTATGGGGGTTAGGTGAAATAATGGACCGATTTCAGCCGGTTTCAATAGACTTCGTCCTTGGGCCAAACAAATTATATATGCCAAATTTTATCGAAATATCTCCAAAATTGCGACCTGTACTCTGCGCACAAGGTTTACATGGACAGCCAGCCAGCCAGCCAGCCAGCCAGCCAGCCAGCCAGCCAGACGGACGGACATCGTTTAATCGACTCAGAAAGTGATTCTAAGTCGATCGGTATACTTTAAGGTGGGTGTTAGACTAATATTTTTGGGCGTTACAAACATCTGCACTAACCCAATATACCCTCCTCACTATGGTGGTATAGGGTATAAAAAGTTGTAATTCTAATTTACATTTACATATCTATCTACTTTTTAAACATGTTATTATATAATAATTTAATGTTACGTTTTAACCTTTTTTAAACGTTGATTTATTTCCTTTAAATAAACCGGATACTTTTGATTGCAAATAAAAAACCGTTTAGTAGTTTAAAATTGTAACAACTCTTTTTTCTTTATTTAAAATGTACAACAACAAAAGTTCAAATAGTCACTCAGTTTTTATCAATTCGCAGAAATGCACACACACTTTATAAATGTACAAGACAGTTGATGTTAACTCTAACAGCGCCTACTTATACACACGCCATCTTTCGTGAATCTTCTACAATGAACTTAACGGACAAACTACTACATTCGAATTCTAGAGCTTTCGATGTTAATGTTAGCAGCTTAAACATTTAGTATTGCTATACTTACAAACAATGCTAATAACGACATGCTATCAACATTGTTGATAAGTAGAAGCTTCTACTGATGGACGGGTTTATAAACATGATGAATGTTGCATGCAGTCGTTACAGACCGTCAAATTCAAATCGCTATTCCACATTCGTAACAATAAATTAAATCCAATATTTTTATTCATTTTATAAGGTTCTTCTACATAAAATTATTCGAATTATTCGTTTGAAATTATTCGAATGAATACCCTAGTACTTTTCTTTCTAAAGCCATTAGCTTACCAATAATCGGTAATTTATTTAAAAATAATTTTTTCACAGATTTCTGTCCTTTATAACAACTTTTGTACTCCACTGTTTATCTACAATTATATACAGCTGTATGTAATGTTGGCATTTCATAAGACCATTTCAATTATACAAAATACATAAATATGTATACACAAATGTATACAATATAAATATATAAATTTGTATCTCGAATACATATCCATACATATTTATGTACATAACATTTACTTAGTTGAGTTCACTTTTAATGAAAATAAATAGCAGCTGTAGTTCTTTTACCACTGCTCGTCTAATGTTACATTTATCTACATTTAACTATAAAACATTTGAAATAAAATAACACAAATTATTTTAAAGAAATTACATTTCTAACAAAAATTTTGTAAGTTTGTTCGTGTAACTACGTATGTATATGCCATGTGTACTTGTGTACATTTGAATGTTTGTATCTTATTTCTTCTGGTATAAATTTCCATACATGAATATGTAACTAACTAATGTTATGTTCGTGTACTTTAGTACTTACCCAGAGGTTCTAGGAGACTGTCGCGTACTAGTGATTTTGCTTATCAGGTGATAATTAGTTACATGTCCTAAACAAGGGATCAAATTAGTCTCTTTTAATTACAATTATACTGTCTAAGTAATAGCTGGTCCAAAGTAGTTAACGCATTATTTACTAGATCCCTAACTGGTCACTTCATACCTAACTGGTCACTAGATACCTAACTGGTCACTTGATCGTTAAAAAGAAATCTCATAGACAGTCCAATAACCGATTTCTTATAAACAACTTTCCAATAAATTACATTTGATGCGTAAAATAACTTCTTTCTAGCGTGCAGTACAAAATAAAAGTTTAAGGTGACTACACTATAGGTTACTTAGAGACACTAAAGTGACAATTGACTTCACGCCTGGTTACATAGAATATCAGTATACTTAAGCAAAAATAGAATAAAATGTATGAAATTTCTATCAACACAATTTGTATAAAACCAGTTTGTATGAATTACTCACAAAAAAGTGTAGTAAAAAATAAAAGCTTAAAATGACTACACTCTAGATTACTTAGAGATACTTAGGTGACAAATGACTTCACGCTAGATTACCTGGGGCGTATAAAGTAGCCAATTCGCATATATCTGCACTACAAAGAGCACATACGTGACATCTAACTCAACATATATAAATTGGAATCAGCCAAGTTATAAGGGACATATTGACTACTTGCTTAACAGCTGGGTAGATACATACATGCTCTCAAACATATTTAACATGATATAAGTAACTAGGAGTTTTTTGTACAAGTTTTTAAAGGAATTTCTACTCTTAGAACAAACTTAATAATATTTCATGGAAACATTTAGTTTGGGAAAAAGCAGACTTAAGTGAAATACATTTTCTGTGTTTTTGTTTTATTTATTTTTTTTTTTGTGTTTTTAAGCATACGCAAGTAATGAGTTTTGGTTAAGTTGGTTTCGGTTTGAAATTGCTGAAAAAACAAGATTTTTTTTTTGTTTGAAATACAAGAAAGTAGTTGTTATCAATATTTTTAAATGCTGGAGAAAAAGTTGTTCTTTTTTAGTTGTTACCCAGAATTTTATTTTGGAAAAAAAAATATTTAGCTCAAAAATGAATCCTTAAATTTTTGGAATTTGTTTAAACAATTTAAAATGAGAAGCATCTATATAAAAATTAACTTTTTTTGATCGCAAATGGGAGGACGTTATACGTATCCTAATTTTGTTGTTGTTAAGACACCTAATGAATGTGAATATTCCATCGGGATATTTGATTTTTATATATACACTAGCTTGGATTTAATAAAGAATTAAGTGAATATAATTAATACCGGAACTTTTTGTTACTTTTGCTATTGAATTTATGAAAAATGCCCTACGATTTTAAAAAATCTTGATACTTTTCATAAGACGTTAGCTCCGCTATGGACAAGTTTTAGTTACACTACTTACAAATACTATTGATCTCCAGATATCCATTACTAACAATTAACCGAATATGGGACGGGTTACCCAACCTGTTTCGATATCCCTCACTTTAAGACAAACAACGGATACTGACAACAAAGCAATTCAAACGAAGTATGAAGAACGAAGTTCTCAGAATATTCTTTAATGAATATAATCTTTGAATGGGAGGGAACATATTCCTCGTTCGAAACTACGCACAGTGGCGCTTGTAGAACAAGTGATGTTGTAAAAATCAAAAATTTCATGTTCCCCTTAAAAATATGGAATAAGTCTATTTTACAGGAAATTGTACAACGATTTTAAATATGCTACTCTTATTACAATCAGATTTTTGGTTCAGAAGATATAGCCGTTCAAAGTTGACTGATTTTCAGTGTTCAAAAAACAGACCATTTTTAGGTAATTTGGTACGCTATTGATAGATTTATTTATTAAGAAATTAATAACTATACGATTATTAACGTTTCTCAAATTTGATAGAAATTTTGAAAAAATCTTGTTTTAGCGTCAAAAAGTAGTAAAAAAAACTAAAATTTTTAAGGTACAAAATGCTATTTGTGAGCTATTTTGAGTGCCTAGGTATGTTCAGATTGCATTGATATGTTCACAAGAGTTGTTCAGCTTTATCGTAGCTACAACTTTAGTAAATATTGTTAGTCAAAAATTAGGAGTCCACGGAAGTTATTATAAAAAAAGTGAAACTAAATTTGTTCCTCCTATATTTTTTTCAAAAAAAGTGCACGAAAATGCCATTGCATCATTCATCATGTTTATAAACACGTCCATCAGTAGAAGCTTCTACTATTCAAGTATGGCAACACTAAACGTTTAAGCTGCTAACATTGATCGAAAGCTCTAGAATTCGAACATACTAATTTGTCCGTTAAGAGCATTGTAGAAGATTCCCGAATGATGGCGTTTGTAAAAATAGTGTCAGATGTTGCAGTCGTGAGTGAGTTTATCATAGGCGCTGTTAAAGTTAACATCAACTGTCTTGTACATGTATATTTGTACATTATAAAGTGTGTGTGTATTTCTTTGAATTGACAAAAGTGTATAAAGACAGTGGTGATTATTTGAACTATTGTTGTTGTACATTTTAAATAAAGAAAGGGTTGTTAAAAAATTTAAGCTACTAAAACTGCTTTTACTTGCAATCAAAAGTATCCGGTTCATTTAAAGGAAATAAACCCACGTTTTAAAAAAGTTAAAACGTAACAATATAATATATTCTAATTTTATCGATCTTACAAAACTCTGGTAAGAGTAAACAACATCAAACAAATATGTGCTAAATAAAGTGGTTACACTTTTTTGAGTAAATATTTGCCATGTGTGACCATACCTTTAGTGTTACCTGACATAAGCCTTTTAAATTTTCTGATTATCTCATTTGTTTCAAAAGTTATGATTTTTGCAACGAAAAAACTCAAATGTCGCCACTGTGCTACGTTCACTTGTTGTTGTTCTCAACTACGTCAGTGTTAACAAAATCACTCAGGCAAAGTCTTGAGAATCTCCCTATTATAGTTCTCTAGGTATTCGATAATAAATATTTACTTTCCTTTTTCCGATCCCCTTAATTTTTGGCATAACAAGTCATTCTCACTAAGCTGAGCCTGCCCAAATTCAGTAAAAATATTAGAATGTGATTCAGACAAAGCCATAAGACTCTCGAAATCACAATTTTCATTGTAATAGTTTTTAGCTAAACTTCGTACAGTTGTCAGAATTTCATCCGAGCTTAAATACTTTCACATTTATTGTTCTCCAAAAATTCGAAAATAACTATATGACGACCACTAATCCAATACGGGAAATTTTTCGCCAATCTAAGTAAAATAATTCGGGCAAAATTTAAAGATTTCCATAATAACAGTTCTCCAGACATTAAAAATTAACTACATATTTACTTTGTATTTGGTTACAGATATTCGAAAATAACTATTTACTTGGTATGGGTGGTGCCACGCTCATTTACCAAATTCTGATCATTTTCAAAAAAGAATTGTGCGCCGAAGTAAATTTGGCAAAGCTTTTCGCCTTTCAGATACAGGGGTTAAGTGGTTTAGGCTCCTATAACGCACATACAAATAAACATACATACATCTATTCATTTGTATAAATGTATACATAGAAGATATTCTACATTGCCTTTAGTACTCGAGTACTTGAATCAGTATAACGATATAACTATAGAGCAATATACATAGAGCGGAAACTCTTCTGTCAAAGACCTAACTCAGTTATCAAAAACCTAAGTGGTGAGAATGTATTAGTAAAAAGAAAACTATGTGAAAACAAACACAACATTCGTATGTGTGATTATTTTGAGTAATTTTTCGTTTAACTTTTTTTCTAGTTTCCGCTCTATGTCTATTTCTCTATGAATATAACTATGATCATTAAAAAGACCTCAAAAACAATTGTCCATGTTATCAACTAAAACTTAAGATTACATGTTTTAAATGTTTGTACCAGCATCTGTAGCAAATATAGAAAGATCTTTATTATTTCAAATTTAATGTTTCAAATGTTGTTTGAGGTTCAGAGAACCCACATGTGATATTGATCATAGGTTATACTTCATATATGTCTATTCAATATGTCATACAAGCCGTGAAACAATTCACTTGTTAAATGAGACATTTTTATACAAGGTGGCGCAAAAGTAATCCTCCTATCAGAAAATGCTATAAATTTTGCGATTGGCCCCTAATGTCAGTTCTGTTTTGACATTTGTGTAGTAAACACATGCGAAATACACGTTAATAAACAATGTTACGCTACATTGCTCCAGAACGCGGAATATTACTGACTATTTATTTGACCAATAATCGGCAAAATTTATAGCATTTTCTGATAGGAGGATTACTTTTGCGCCACCTGTTACAAACGGGCCTCCCTAATATACATTGATTTATTACCATTACTTACATAAACATTTAGCAGCACAATTTTTTCAAACATTAAAAAACTACAAAGTTAACAATGTCCTTTGGACAAAAGCAAACAAGTGCTACAAAAAAAAAAAACAGCAACATTGCTAAAAGGAAAGATAAAAAAAATCAACAGAATTAATAACTGTCATAGTAACTATATATTTTTTCGCGCAGGAATTATAAATGGAGTTTTTTATCACGTTTCTTTTTTTTTAATTTTATAATGTTAAAATCGTTTTGTTTTCCGTACCCGTCCTAATGAATAACAAAAAAACACAAAAGGTGTTAGTAGGGTAAAGTAGAATATGAAGACCCTAAATAAGTTTTTAATTTAAAATGTACAATTTCCATTTCCCTAGTACTAAAACAAGAACTAGATTATAATAATACTTTATTTTTCTATTGTAATCTAACCAGCCTATTGGTTGTGATTTTTGTTTTACTATTGATTATTTTTATGAACTTCGTTGACATTCGTGTTGTTTATAGGTAAATAATAGATCAAGTTCGACTCTTCAAAGCTATGACTGGCGTCCACTGTACTAAAACCTTGTGTTAGGGTGTTTTTTAAGCCCGATAGAACTTGAAATTGTAGAACTAAAACAAGTACCAGAGCTAAATTCGGCTGTGCCGAATCTTACATATCCTTCACCAAAGTATACATATTTACGTACATTGCCTTTATCCATGCAAAACTCTTCATATAGCAACAACAACAAGAAGAAATCATAATATCATATCAGACGCAATTGCAAAACATCCGATAATCATATTCACACATTGAGTGCTCACTGATAACTAATCAAATAAACACAACAATTACTTTGCACAATTGTATGTTGAAAAAATAACAACAAAAATGAAAATGAACGAAACGCACTCAAATACATACAAATTATGCATGCGTGTGTTTGATTTGTAATTCTTATTCAGACAGACAGACAGACAGACAGACAGACAGACAGACAGACAGACAGACAGACAAACTGACAGACAGACAGACAGGCAGACAGACAGACAGACAGACAGACAGACAGACAGACAGACAGACAGACAGACAGACAGACAGACAGACAGACAGACAGACAGACAGACAGACAGACAGACAGACAGACAGACAGACAGACAGACAGACAGACAGACAGACAGACAGACAGACAGACAGACAGACAGACAGACAGACAGACAGACAGACAGACAGACAGACAGACAGACAGACAGACAGACAGACAGACAGACAGACAGACAGACAGACAGACAGACAGACAGACAGACAGACAGACAGACAGACAGACAGACAGACAGACAGACAGACAGACAGACAGACAGACAGACAGACAGACAGACAGACAGACAGACAGACAGACAGACAGACAGACAGACAGACAGACAGACAGACAGACAGACAGACAGACAGACAGACAGACAGACAGACAGACAGACAGACAGACAGACAGACAGACAGACAGACAGACAGACAGACAGACAGACAGACAGACAGACTGACTGGGACTGATGGTGTAGGGTATAAAAATATCATATATACAAAATTTCAGACAAAACATTATTCACGATCGCGAAAATATAAAGTCGCTGTTCTTATTTTTTCCATGCCTCATGTACGTGTTGCAAATGCAATAACAAAATCAATTGCACTTCATGGTAAAAATATTGTATAAAATAAGTAAAAAAAAAACGGTGTTTGTAAACAACAATCACTTTGTTGGTTGTAGTTTCCTTGTGCTTTTTTTTATTTATTTTTTATCAGTATGTATTCTCACAATGATGACAACATGCGGATGTCCGCTGGCATTTGCAACAAAAACGTATAAAATTTATAATAAAAAAATATATGTTTTTGTAAATGAACTCAGTTCACAGTGGCCATTTCAAGAAAACAATTTAATAAATTAAAACATGTTAGCATGATGAAATATTTCTTTTGTTACAACTGAGTCTTAATACAATAATTTGGCTATTCATCCTCGGATGATGAAGATGATGATGATGATGAAGTCACTACTATTTTGGGTTTTATATCATTTTCATCTTTGATATCTTTCATAATTACTGCTTTGGAAAACTGGGCATCCAGGTTGAGTGGCTTTGGATCCTCTATTTCTATAACAGTGGTTTTATCTATAATTTTAGCCACAGTTTTTCGGCGTTCAGGTACATTGCTATCGGGTTTGGCCGCTATAACTTCATACATCGGTGTCTGTAAATGTGTATCGGTGAAATCATAGCCCGGATCTTTGGCATCTTTTTCCCTCTCACGCTGCCTCATTAGTTTTATGAAATCTGACTTTTTCTTTAACTGCTTTGCTTGAGAACGTTTCAGGCGATAAAAATCCTCTCTCTCAAACTCATCCAGTTCATCGCGTATATAGGTGACAGTGTTTTGATAACGTGGCAATACAACATATTCCAAACCATTAACACGCTTATTGTTTTGTTTTACGGCTTCTTGTATAGCAGAAACCGAATATTGCAGAGAGGCAACGGCCACCAAAATCTTAAGAGCTGCTTGAAATTTTTCTCTTACTACTTGCACCTGTTGTCCTCCTCCGGCTAGACCAGTCAAATTCAAAGCATTGTTCTGTCGTAACATCAATTCCCAGGTGGGTACTTGCACTCCTACAATTTTGGTATTTTTTATACGCACATAAGCATCAGCTCTGTCTGGTTTTATAACAGTGGCTGGCTTAAAATCTGTACACAAAAATTTAGCTTTTGCTAAAGAAAATATGGCGTCCTGCATTATGGTATTTAGTTGTTCTCTATTTGCTTTTAATTCCATTGAAAGTTGTCTTAAATGAATTTCGAGGGCATCACGTTTTCGCTTTAGGAGACTCAAACCTTTTTGAGCGCTGACAATGCGCTGCTTCAGTAGGACAAAATTTGCTCTTGAAGGAAAAATTACAATACGATCGCGACCGGACATTTGATAAATTTGTTTAGTTCTTTATTGAAAGTAAAAATTAGGTGTATAAAAATAATTTATTAAAAATCTATGTACGTATTTATAAATATATGTAGATGACAACCAGGGCAACCAAAAGTATGCTTTAAACAAGTAACAGAGCTATATACCCTTCACCAAATTATACTTTAAAATAAAATTAAAAAAAATTTTTTTTTTTCAAAATTGTTTTTTCAAAGTTTTTTCCAATTTTTTAAATTTAAAATTTTTTTAATTTATTAATGAAAAAAATGTATTACAAAAAATTTTTTTTGTGAAAAAAAAATCGGGTTAAAAATTTTTTTTCCTGATTTTGACCCATTGTAGGTCCAACTTACTATATACACCGTTGCAATGGATTTTGAAATATCTATCATTAGGTATCCGTATTGTCTATATTTATGACTTAGTAAACGAGATATAGATAAAGAATAGGCCAAAAATAGAGGTTGTCTCGGATTTTTGCTCATATCTCCGTTATTTATTGACGGATTTTGCTGATTTTAAATAGGAAACTTCTCGAAAGCATGTCTGACAGACACACAGACAGATAGACAGGCATGGCTTAATCGACTCCGCTATCTATAAGGATCCAGAATATATATACCTTATAGGGTCGGAAAATTATATTGTGGAAATTACAAACGGAATGATAAAAAAGATTATATACAGGCGCGAATCCAGGTCAACTATTAGGGGAGAGAATAGATATAAATTTGTTCTACATTTATCTTTTTTTCTTCTTTTTTATATGAAAACTTTTCGGTTTTGGGGGAGGAAATTCCTACTTCACCATCTCTGGTTCCGCGCATGATCATATAAGATATTTAATATTGAATTTGATATTTTGTATTGTGTTTTGCTTCAACATCAAGATAAGCCACATCTTGTTTTGAAAATTAAAAACATTAAAACAAATTGAGTCAATAATTCGATAAGCCACTTTTTATGTAAGAATGGTTTCCATATAGTGTTAGATATGTATCAATGGGCCTCTGATAAGACTGTCTCTTATATCGTAATTGTCGAAAGTCCTATTTTTTAACTTTGGCTACCGATTCGAAACGGCAACGCAAATTGCGATTATTTCTGTAGCAGTATTTTATTTGCAACGGTATTTTGGCTCATTTCGGTAACGGTAATTAAGCGGCATCAGTAGTTGTTGTTATTTCGATAACGAAAAATTAATGATAACAGTAATATCGTAACAGTAGATCGTTACCGCTAAATTATCTTTAACGATATAATCTTAAATACCGTAACATCTAAATACCGCTACCGATATTCTATAAGGAATCTATATAAATATATAAATGTCTTTGTAAGTTTGTTTGTTTATTTGTTTGAGCATCACGCCTAAACGGCTGAATCGATTTTATTGAAATTTGGAACGTAGATAGATCCTTACTTGGAAGCGTCAATAGGCTATAACTTTTTTTCAATACCAGAAAGGGATAAACAGGGGGAAAACCGGTAAAATTGGTACCTTTAGTTCTTAAACAATAAATACTAAACGGCCGAACCGATTTCCAACATAGATAGACTGTTATTTAGAAGCATCAATAGGCTATACCCTTTTTCACTACTTGGACTTTAAAGGGATAAAAAGGGGAAAAGGGGGAAATAAGAAATTCCGGTACTAATTATATTCATTTATTTTTTTAATAAAATCTTTACATATTTTTTTTGACTACGACAGAGGTAGCGAAGGGCACCGGGTGAAGCTAGTTTGAAATAAAAAAGTAAAAAATTTGTAATTTACGGATAAATTAATTTAAAAAACAAGGTTGTCCCCTATCACCTCTGCTATTCAATATAGTGCCGGATGACATCATCAGCGATGTCTGTTTAGAGAGAAGAGGAATAACATGTAGCGTCTAACGTCAACTCGAGGATTTGGATTATGCTGACGATATGTGCTTATTTTATCCATATAGACATGAAACAGCGGTGAAAGTGTACATAGAACGGGATGCAGCTTTGATATCTGAGTTTGCTAGAATAAATAAACTTATTTTAAATGCTAACAAAACGAAATTGTTAAGATTTAGACCTGTTAATCAACAGAGTCAAGACTTTAGTGTATTTGTGGATGGGAAGGTCATAGCAGAGCAGAATTCAACAATGTATTTAGGAGTCACACTACAATGTAACCTGAATTGGAGTCAGCACATTCAACAATTAAAATCAAAAATATCTTAGTCTATCGGCTTTTTATATAAATTTAAAAATAAATTTAGCAAAAACACAAAGTTTCTGATTTATAATGCATTAATACAAAGTCATTTAAATTACGGCTGTAAAAAGTCGAGTGACTCAAATCACTTCAACATTTTCATTATACTATGATCATTTTAAATCAGTTTTACCATTATATGGCCTTTACAAGTTGCAGCTCTTTTATATGTTTTCAAATGCATGCATAATATTGGACACCATACAGTACAGTTTTCAAGTAACCAACACTCATTTAATACGAGAAATAATAGCAACTTAGCGGTAGCTAGATGCAGATTGGAAACAACCAGGCAAAGAGTGGAACATATCGGTAGTCGTGAATTTAACAATTTACCGCAAAGTTTAAGATGTATACATAGAATTTCTATTTTTAAAAACTCAGTAAAGAGATACTTATTTGGTAAATTAGATGAACTTCTGCTTTAATTTTGTAAATATATTGTAAATGCTTATTTTTTTTTAAATATTATAAAACAATAGCGGTATTCACAATGTAGAGTAAATATTAACTTTTGCCAACTCGCCTCAATAATGCCATTATGGCGCTGAGGCTTTGAATTTGAAATTGTAATGAATTACTGTTAATAAATATAAAAAATATTTCTCACAAGATCTCCAACATGCAACAAAAATAGATGATTTGGAAAGATTAGCACACAATAAATATAAGAATCAACAACGTTAGCACCGATAACATCATGCTACAAGGCCAACCAGTTGAATACGTAGAAAGCTTCTGCTATCTAGGCAGTACAGTATCAATGAATGGCAGCGCTGAAACAGACGTAAATAACTGGCTCAATAAAGCGAGAGTATTAGGAAGTCTACAACGAGTATGGAAAAACTCACAAATATCCAGACGAACCAAGCTTAGAATATTCAACGCATGTGGAAAGTCTACTCTGTTGTACGGAAGTGAAACTTGGCTAGTATCAACTTGGCTAGTATGAATACTATAGGTATTCATTAACAAGTGCCTCAGAATAATAAGCAGAATATTCTGGGCTAACAACATCAGCAACATGGATCTCTGGAACCTTACCAACAAGGAACCCATACCAACACAAAAAAAAAAGTAGGAAATGCAGGTGGATCGGCCATACTATCAGAAAGAATGCTGACAGTAGAACAAGGATGGCGCTAGATGTGGAACCCTCAAGGTTCAAGAAGCCGTGGTCGGCCACAGAACACATAGAGACGCACGATACCTAAGATCTAGGACAGTGCAATCTTAAATGGGAAGAAGCGAAAACAATTGCAATAAATCGTCTAAGATGAAGATGCTTTGTGGGGTAATGGAGAAAAAAATAAAATTTATTGGGTGTTTCACTTAAAATTGCGGAACTTTTAACAAATTTTACATTTTATTTTGAAAAAATATGTACAATAAAATTGTATTTTAAGTATTGGCCATTGTTAGCTATGACCTTTTCCCATCTTTCTGGCAACATAAGAATTCCGAGCCAAAAGAACTGCTCTCGTTTTGAGGCCAAGACCAAATCAAACTAATTTCGGATACTCATTCATAAAGTGAAGCGTATCCCAGAGTAGTCGGACGGGACAAGGTCTGGACTATAAGCTGGGTGGGCGAAACTTTCCAACCACTTCATTATAAATAGTTTGTTAAAGCTATTGCATAATGTGGCCGAGCGTTGTCATGATGGAATCAAACGAATCAGTAGCGTTCGGTACAGGTTCCATGTGATAGTCTAGTTAGACTTCAGCAGCTCATAATAGATAGGACTCTTTTGCTTCCACCAAATACAGAGAATTACGTTTTTTTAAACGCTTTATTAATTTATTGAATCTGCCTTTTATAGGCCTAACAGTAAGTTAGTATTTAAAGTATTTAAATCTTATAACTAAAATTAAAACTATTTACTCTCCAACAAGAGAGCCTAAATGGTTAACTGGCACTCATCTTAGCGGGATAGTAGATCAGCTATACGGAACTTGGATCGGGTTTGGATCTGCACAAGTTGTCTTGCAAGCGTATTGGGATGGTTTTGCAGCTTAACAATATATTTATCAAGGACTTTCTTGAACTCTTCCTTTACCAATGTCACTTCTAAGTCTCTGTGGATGTTTTCATTTCTTATATACCATGGTGCTCCCGTCATGGTCCTAAGAATTTTAGATTGGGTGCTCTGTATAAATATCTAAAAAGACGGCAGAACAATATTTCCTTAATTCAAAAGATTTTCTAATCTCTCTAGACATGGAAACCAAATTGGTGTACTGGGATAATATTTTCATCATTCCAAAAAGGTGTGATCTTTTCCTGGAACATTTTCTCGAATAGCTTCGACAAACAAGGGAGTAGGCTAATAGGTTTATAAGAAGATGGCAGGGTTAAATCTTTACCCGGTTTCCGTATCATTATTATTTGAGAAATTTTCCAATTAACCAATATAGAAATCACAATTTGCCACATTTGGTAGGTTCTTAATCAATGATGGAGTTATTAAATCATATCCCCGTGATTTTTTCAAGTTCAATTTATGTTTAATCACTCTATTAACATCCTCAGGACCAATATCGAATTGGGCTGCATTAGCCATTGTTGAAACCGGCAATTCTTCGAGCTCGAACTCATTTGCCGTGGAATTAGGTTGAAATACTTCACTTAAATGTTCAGCAAATACTGTGGCTTTTTCTATAGCACTTCGTTCCCAGGTTCCGTCAGATTTTCTTAAAGCTCTTTGTGCCTCTACCGGTGGCTAAATGTTCTTTGTTGCCTTCCAAAGAGAGACATTTATGTATTTTGTGCTCGTCAAACTTTTAATATAATTTTCGTTTATGCTATCCTCTTCTAAATGAAGGGCCCTAGAGTGTTCCAGAACCGAAATTATCAATGACGTGAAGTCATTGACGGTTTTATTTATGTCTTCCTCACACTGTAAATTAGGATTTGTGTGGATATGACTGCTGATATATTTCCTATATTTTAGCCAATTTGTCTTAAAACACAAAGAGTCCTTAGGAAATCTTGGGTTGTTGGATCTCTCGCAATAAGTAATAATTACAGGAGAATGGTCAGAAGATAGATCATAGGATATTTCTGTGGATACTATATTTCGACTAATATTTCCACATATGGCGAAGTCTATTAGATCAGGAGTTTTTCTAGGATCAGTTGGCCAATTAGTTTGGTTTCCAGGAGACACGAAATCTAAGCAATTTTTTCTATCAACTAGAGCTTTATACAGCTGTCTACCTCTGGGATTCACCAATCGCAAACCCCAATATGTATGTTTGGCTTTGTAGTCTCCACATGCCAGAAACCGATCTCCTAGTGTTATAAAGAATTCCTCAAATTTCTCCTTGGTCATCGAAAAACGTAGTGGGCAATATATAGAGCTCAGAGTTAATTCTCCCGCTGGGTATTCAAGGCGAATAGATGTTGCTTGCATATAATCCTTTGAAAACCCATTTAGGACACAGTGTCTCAATCGGTTTCTAATTATGATACCAGTACCGCCATGTGCCTTATCATCCGAATGGTTTGTGTAATAGAATGAGTAACCTGATATATTAAAGTTATATGTATTTGTAAGATGTGTCTCCAAAATTAACATCACATCGATGCTTTTATTTAACATGAAATGGGAAATTTTCGATTTGTGCTGGTTTAAACCATTAGCATTCCGGAAACATATTTTAAAAAAATTCAGTTCAGAATTACCTTAGCACCATGAATATTTGGATTTGTTGTCGATTCGGCTGGTTGGTCGGGCTTCAGTTACGGTCTCCAACCTTATTTTAAAGTCGATTTTTCAGTATTTTAACTTTGTGGCATAACTACACTAATCCCTTCAACAGCTAAATTATACAGTGAGAAAATTGTTTTTAAGTGGGCTAATCTGTGTCTCAATTGGTAAAAATTAAAACATTTTGATAATTAATCTTTCTAATAAGTAAATAGCAGGTTAGGAGGAATTTTCCAACTTGTATTTCTTGTTTTTCATGAATGTAATGAAAGACAACACTGCGTATAATTAATATTAATTCGGTTCAATTAGACGTATAATTAATGTGTTTAAAATCACAGTAATTAATAAACAATTACACTGTTTTCATTGATTTATTATAGCAATTATAATATTTTTTCAATATTATCATTTGCTTTCATATGTCTACATATGTATATAGCAGAGTGTGAGTATGTATGCAGAATAAATTACTGTGAATTTAATGAATATTTACTTTTACTTTAATCAAACCAATTTTCTCTTGCCCTTGTTGCTTGCTGCTGTACAATTTACAAAGAATGAAATCAATAATGACTTGTTAGTTGTTGCCGCTGCTGTTGTTGTTGTTGTACATTTTATGGATTTAACCTTAAATGAAAAATTAAAAATTATAGTCTGTTAACAGTAGTGATGGCGGTAGTTTGGTTTTGGCATGACCTTGACATTTTGACATCTTTACCTTGTTTTGGTTTAATCTGCTTCGCCTTCTCTCCACTTTTGCACTGTTTGCTATTAGTATTATTTGTCTACAGAATATTGTGTGTATGTCTATGTCCTCGAATTTTTACTACTACAGCCACTACTAAACACTACAGCGAAAAAAATTGGAAAAATATAATAAAAAAAAAAGAAAAAACTTTGAAAAACTAATGTCATGTGTTTATTCGTTCAGTTGTTCGTTCATTCATTCATTCCTTCATTATGAACACGGTGAAAATAAAGAACAAATAATAAAAATGTATAAAAGTTTTGCTTAAACCTAGAGACGCGATAGGAGGAGGAGGACGTACAAGGATCTGTAGTTTAAGAAGAGACATGACAAAAGCAAGGAAAGAACGGGAATAAATATGTACAAAACATATTTTTACTTTTACCACTCGCAATCATCTCATCTCTCTCTCCCACTGCTACAAACCTGAAACAATGGCAGCCAACTCGTTTTCGTTGTATGCACACGACTAAAACAGCAACAATAAGAAATTTAACGTTTTTTGCCAAAAGAAAAAACAACAAAGACATAATGTACCATTATTTTACCAACA
Organism: Calliphora vomitoria; assembly: GCA_942486065.2. Classification (NCBI taxonomy): domain Eukaryota; kingdom Metazoa; phylum Arthropoda; class Insecta; order Diptera; family Calliphoridae; genus Calliphora; species Calliphora vomitoria. The sequence continues at coordinate 6,157,295 of OW818029.2, read as the reverse complement.
ATGCATATGAGAACAATGCAAAACAGGAGAAAGAGAGGGGGCATGAATGTCTAAGAGAAAGAATAAGAAAAAGCGTAACACGTATGTGTGAATGTATATGAATGTCTGCAGTAGTGTACACTGTGTATTCCATTGTATGTTCATATGAGAACAAAAGTATCACTACTAGTCTATTGTTAATAGTTGAAGCATAACTTGTTAGTTAGTTGTTGCAAAAATCTATGTAAATAATTGTGGTATTTATAAATACTATATTTATAAGTATATATATTTATTTGTGTACATCATGTGGCTGCATTAATAGTAGTAGTAGTATGTAGTGTTAGTCATAAAGATTTAACTAGCAACATTTGTTGGCTTGAAAATTTATTTAATGTTTAGTTTTGAATCCGCACATACACCCAAATATAATAAAATATTTAAAATCAAATTTGCATTAAAGTAACCAAATTATATACTTTGCACTCAATAAAATTTCATGTTTAATTCAAACCAAATGTACCAAATATTTTTTCCATAAAACCATATTAATTAACCACAATATTATACGAATGTAGATGATGGTTTTTCATGAAATTTAAATGGAAAAATGCATTTATTAGTAAATTAAAACAAAAAATAAATGTAACAAAATTTATTTAACAAATTTATTTAATGTTATAATTAGCCGAAAAATAATAATGATGATAAAACTGTTCATTATAAAAAAATAACTTATTTAGAATGCTGCTAATATGTCAATGCTTAAATTTATATTTCTACTGCTATTTTACAAATTGATATATTTTTCATCTACTGATACCATTCTAATAGTTAATTTAAGACTTAATTAATAATTAGTTGTTAATCATCGACTTATAGCGCTTGCTGTTGTTTGTGATGGCCTGACCATCGTCGTTCTCAATGAAATATGGACTAATGATGCAGCCAGTCCAACATCCACACCAAACAGTCGCAATCATATATATAATTGTAGTAAATAAATATATGTTTATGGCAATCATTTCAAAATGAATCATTGCATTATAATATATTGCTCTTATATATTGACAAACATTACATATTGACAAACATATACATATTTACTGCAATCATATATATGATTGCTATAATCATGTGAATCGTAAATTTACCATATTATGGTTGAAATGGTTACAGTTAAGATGTACAACTAGATTTTTTCTCTCCGTGTAGGGAATCAAATAACTGTAATTTGTTTATATTTTATTTAAATTTTATTAAAAATACAACAAATATTTTTTAAAAATTTTCCGACGTATGCCTAGATATTGTTACGATTTTGCAATAGCGATTTGAATTTAAGGGTCTGTAACGACTGCCTGCAGCATTCATCATGTTTATAAACACGTCCATCAGTAGAAGCTTCTACTTATCAAAAATGTTGATAGCATGCGGATATTAACATTGTTTATAAGTATGACAACACTAAAGGTTTAGCTGTTAACATTGACATCGAAAGCTCTATAATTCGAACATTCTAGATTTTCCGTTAAGAGCATTGTAGAAGATTCCCGAAAGATGGCGTGTGTATAAATAGTGGCAGAGGTTGCAGTCGTGAGTTGAGTTTATCATAGGCGCTGTTAGAGTTAACATCAACTGTCTTGTACATTTAAGTTTGTATATAATAAAGTGTGTGTGCATTTCTCTGAATTGATAAATGTGTAAATAGACACTGAGCGACTATTTTAACTGTTGTTGTTGTATATTTTAAATAAATGAAGAGTTGTTGCAAATTTGAAACTACTAAAACTGCTTTTTATTTGCAATCAAAAGTATCCGGTTTATTTAAAGGAAATAAACCAACCTTTTATAAAGGTTAAAACGTAACAATATTTTCAAATACTATCTAAATATAATTCTTGACAGTCGTATAAGAACTGATTTCAATTACGAGCACTATTTCAACAACGAGCCCATGTAAATACAAATCAACACTATTTGAAATTTCATTAAGATATCTCAAATCGTTCACAAGCTACCGAATTATTTCCAAAATTAAGGAAGGAATTTCTTTTTAAATTTAAGTATTTTCTATCTTTATAACATTCTTTGCCGTCCTGGATTTTGTTAAACAATTTTCCCGAAATTAGGCAGACAAACAAACCCATATATGGTTCACATCACGAACAAAACCCTTGTTAAATAGTGAGAAGAAACTGTAAATATTTTCATATTTGAGCCGATTCAAAATTAAGCTCTATAATTTGCATACCACATATTTGTTTTGTTGTTACCATAGAGAATAGACATAGAGCGGAAACTCTCCTGACAAAGACCTAACTCAGTTATCAGAAACCTAAGTGGTGAGATGTATTAGTAGAAAAAACTATGTGAAAACAAAAACAACACTCGTATGTGTGATTATTTTGAGTAAATTTTTTGTTTGAGTTTTTTTCTAGTTTCCGCTCCATGTTTCTATATGGTTGTTACCATAGGGCATAGAGAAACATAGAGCGGAAAATATAAAAAAAACTCAAAAATGTTACACATACGAGTGTTGTTTTTGTTTTCACATAATTTTTTTTACTAATACATCCTCACCACTTAGGTTTCTGACAACTGAGTTAGGTCTTTGACAGGAGAGTTTCCGATCTATGTGTATTTATCTATGCCATAGGGTACAACTAGATGCGCAACTGAGAGTAAGCTGAGAGCAACAATAATTACTCTCTTCACACGTACTTGTGATATGTGAATTCAACATACTTGTGAGAGAATTAAACACATCACAATACTTGAAATTTTAACTTCGATTTTCCGACAAAATATAGACCGAACCGCTTTATTATACTTCTACACAATATTTGGCATTTTTTTAATACTTTTCAAGACACTTTTATTTCAGAAACACGTTAATTTTGGTAAAATGAAAAAAAATGTTTTTATAAACTTTTGACACTTCATTTTATCTGTGGTAGAATTTAATTTACAGAACAGAGTTCCAATTTTCGGTATTAAAAATAGAAGGAAATTTAAATAAATTAAAATTTAAACATTTTTACTTTGTGTGTCTGGTGAAAGTTAAAAAGGCACCAATACAACCTCAAAACTATGTACTAATAACTACATTCTCACGACTTAGGTTTTTGACAATAGACTTAGGTTTTTTCCCTCCCAGTAACGCTTCTATGGATATTATTCTATGACATAAGACTCATACAAATGTGCCAAAGATTTGTATGTGTCAGAAGCCAAAAGGCCTAACTCCACTTTTCGAAAATTTCTCAATTTTTTATATTAAGTGCAATGTACTTTTTTGTGAGCTCTTTAAAAATTATTTTGTTCTTCTATTATTTAAATGTAAAAAATCGGAATGGGGGCACATTTTTATTAATTTTTTTCAGAAACTATTCCAATTAACTCCACTTTTATTAAAAGCATTAGATTATTAAAGCGAAAGTTCACATTGTTTTTGAAATTATGGACATCCCCTCCCCACAAGAAATATCTTTATGTCTAGCTAGATTCATTAAAACATATGGGCAATTCCATGTCATCGTACGTGACATTTGTACGCCTATAGAGTGGAATAGATTTTCCAAAAATAAGAGTATCTGAAAAATAATATGGTATTTATGTTTCATTCAGAGGGTGCTATATTTTAAAAGAATAATAAGTTCTTTCGAAACATTGTTATCCAAAATATCAAGCGAAATAAGGGTATATCGTACGTGACATAAAACGGAAGTCATTTTGAGGTAAATGTAGAAATATGCGAAAATTTGCGAATCGTGAGAGGCGTTAAGTTTTCTTTTAATTTCTTACACTAAATGAAATATTTTTCCTTTAGAATCCGTCATATTTAAATAAAAACAATCATTGGATACTTTTATAATAAATAAGGTTTAATATCGTACGTGACATACCGTACGTGACAGATTTTTTTCTTATAATAAAACAATATATATTCTGTAAATATATGTATACAAAAACTAAAAAAATGAATAGAAAATATACATTCGGTTTCAATAAACAATTTTATAATAGCAAATAAACAATCAGAGTCAAATTCATTTCACACTATATGCTAATTGGGAGCTTAGTTTTGACCGCAATTTTAGCCCAAAACACGCCAATTAAATTAAAAAATTAAATATAGTCAGTTTAAACTATTATTTTTGCTCTTAAAATGTTGTAATAAGCTCTAAATACTGACACATAGTAATATTTTAGTGTTTTCTCCTATTCAAATCATCTTGAAAAAAAGATTCAAGGGTTTTTGGGTTTTCAGTCGTGGTAGTCATTCTAGTGGAATTGCCCATATGATACTCCGATGCGTGCACAGGACAGAGTATAAATTTCAACACTGCTCTAAGCTTATTGAAACTTGTCCAAAGTGATGATACAAACTCGGATTCAAATCAACACAAGTTTTTGCAAAGTGGACACAGTGACTTACCACATGATTCAGATTTTTCTATTATAGAATCATGTGCAAAGAAACACCAACATATTTTTTGTTCCGGTGAGTGGTATGAAATTAAAAAAGTAGAAAATTCCATTACTAGATGAAAAAATAAATTCAGAAACGAATTCTGCTTTAATTTTTTTATATTTATTTAAAATGATGTGTTACAATTAATACACTATTATGTTATATGAATTTTCTTGTAAATAAAAACAAATTTTTCAGTGGTTCAACTAATTAACTCCATACATTTGAATATAATTTTCAGGAAACTTACTAAAAAACTTTTTTATTTCAGAAATTTAAGCATTAAAAGATAACTAATTTATGAGGAGTGACTACAACCAGTTTTTTACCTTTTATCATTTCCACAAATTTCGGAAATCAAAATTTACTCTACTTTTTATTTTGTGGAGTTAGACCTTTTAGCTTCTGACACATCCATTTATTACAAAATTCCAGGAAAAATACAGACTTACATTTTAACATGAAAACTTTTTGGTGTCATTGTTGTTAAACGAAGTAAATGTCAAACAATAAGACAAAGGAAAACTGACACCAAATCTAAAAAAAAAAGAAAATAACAAAGAATACACCTGTAAAAATATATGTCCCTTAGATACATGTGTCCCATATGAATGCAAGTGTCTACGTGCACCAATTTTTACATTTGTATATGTCTACATAAACACAGATTTAATTTAATTTCATTTTTCTTGTATTTCTCTAAAAGACAGAGTGAAAAGTTTGTTACAATAATGCAATAAACGTTTACTACAAAAATGCATTTTTCAATACACATATGTATGAGTTTGTTTGTTTGCTTGTTTTTTTTTTTTTTTTGCTACAGCTGTGTGCAAGTAAAGGTAAAATGCTTGAAGAGAGAATAAAGCCTTCTGGCATCTTTTATATTTTAGAATATGCTTCGAGCTTTAATGACATTTACCATTTGCCACACTTAAATGCAACAAATCTGTGTTAGATCTGACTCTTACCAATCCAACAAGCATGCAAGTGATTCATCCAACCATTCAACCAACTACTATGAAGTACATCTACGTACTCGAACATTCATTCATACATATTTTTCATATATGTACATGTGAACATATGTACATTAGGACATCCCCAAAGAAAACTTGTGGATGTTCCCAACTTAAAAGTTTAATTCATTCGAAGATTCCGTTTCTCAAAATGTTTGTTTTAAAACCAAATTAAATTATAAATCAAAATTTATGAATTAAAATGTTGGGTGATAAATTACAAAAGTTAATCTAGCTCCTCAAATAAAATAAACTTTAATTTTAGTCAATGTAAACGGGGCCACCCTAATGTACATATGTATATGTACACAAATACAATAGTAAACAATTTACCATGTGTTTCAATTTAAATTTCCAGCTCGTTTTTCTGCAGTACAACTCAAGTGTATGCATATGTATGTATAGGTTTATGTTTGGGTCGGCATTTGATGATACAAATATAATTTCAACTTCTTTCTAATGTCGGCTACGAAACCCATTGCACTTTCAATACTTTTAAACAAAAATGTATCTGGTTTAAAGCATCACCTTTTGTAGTTGTACTCAAATCACTGTTGTTAGTGGTATTAGTGTTGTTGGTTTTTCACTACATGTGTGTTTGTAAAAAGATGAGAGTGTATGTGTGTGTATGTGTGACTCTTTGTGTGCTTGCTCATGCTTACAGTCATAGAAAAACCATACATGTTGTTGGCTTTTGAAGCTGACATTAAGTATCACATGTGTAGTTGTTGTGTTTTATGTTTCTACTATTCTTCACATATATAGTTAGGAGTATGTTACCAAGTAAAATTGTTACTTCTTCATGTTGGGATTTAAAGTGTATCCTTTTAATTCAAAGTACGAGTCCTAAATGTATGTTTACAAGTACACACGTACATATGTATGCAAGTATTAGGGTGGCTCTTATTTTGCACTGTTTGCACAAGTTTTAAAATTGTTCTCCTTTATCTAAAAACCAAATGCTGAAAACAATAGTAAATTCTCATTTGCAGCCATTTAAAAATAATTTGTTATGTTATATCACTGAGAGAGATTTATTAGAGAACATTTTAGGTTAGTGGTTAAGAGAAACTGAAAACAAACAAACACAAATAATCTAGATGAGTGATTTATAATTAATTTTTTCTGTTCATTTGATGCCAATCAACACATGAATATTCTAAATTTATAAATCATTGAATGTAAAATTTTCAATGTCAAAAATTTGTAAAAAAATTTTAAAAAATTCACCAATTTTACGAAAAACTATCAAAACCTTTAATAAAACCACAATTTAAGGTTTATATCCCAATTCTGTTATTCAGACTGCATAACTTCATATTCCTTCTATATGTTAAAAATTACTAAAAAAAATATTTTATTGTATGTAAATAAAAGCATTAAAAAACAACAAAAACGAATAAAGGTCATATCAAACCATGTAAATAAAAATCATCTGATAACTGCTATTTTGAGTGATTTATTTTTATCACAAAATATAAATCACAATTTAGGTTTTTCGATATATGGGAAAGTCCCAGAAACAGTCCACCAACAAACAAATTTTGAAATTAATCAAACTTGATATTTTTTATTGTAATATTAGGCTAGATATGTATATTTTATTTTATATATAAACAAAATGTATTTCAATGGTCATTCATACAAAAATTATTACAAAATTCTACACTACCTCAGTATCTTAATATTATACAAAAAAATTTAAATTTTTTATGTGTTCATATCATTACTTAAGTGATAATGTAGAAGGTTCCATCGAAAGCTATATTTTTGATCATTCAATTCAAAACAGTTGGTAAAAAATTTTGTTGTTTACTTTTTTGGAATGGTTGAAATTAGGTATGAAATATCAGGTCCATGAGATGTAACGTGCGTCACGGAAAACATGATTTTTTTTACTTTGTGAGTAAAATAATTAATTTTTTTTTCAAGTCGTCTATAATTTTAAATCAATTGTATATGGTGCTTTTAAGCAAAAAAAAATTAAAATTCCACAATTAGAAAAAAAATTTTTTTTTTTTAAATTCTATTCTGTAACGTTCGTCACTATATTGAATTATCGGTGTTTCCCAAGTTAAAAAAAATTAAGCTGTTGAAAAAATGAAGACGTGTGCAGAGCGTGCACAAAATTATCGCAAAAAAATACAATCAGATGAAAGTTTAAAACAAAAAGAACGGTTTAAAAATTCGAAAAAGATGAACATTTATAGAGAAAATCTTAAAGAAAAACTTAAAAATAATACTTCGCTATCAAAAAAACTAAATGATGACACCCGAAAGCGTGTGGAAATTTACAGAAAGAAAATAAAGCAACAAAAGCAACCAATAATATCGTTAGACGGTGCATATAAGTGGAAAAATACCTTATACAAGGCCTTAAAAAAAGTTAAATTAGCTTTACCAAAAGACATTAAAAAAAAAGAAAATTGTTGAAATGCTTATAGAAATATACTTGAAAGAGGAAGATAAGGCTCTAACAAAATTTACGGTTGACGAAGATATTAAATTGATTCATGAGTTTTACAATAATGATGACATCTCAACGGAAACTGCCGGCAGAAAATCCATACTTATATCAAAATCAAATAACCTTCCAATATCCAAAATGTTCATGGTTATACAGTTAAAGAAGCTTATGAATTGTTTAAAACAACTTTTCCATAAAAAATAATTTCACGTACTAAATTTCATAACAACCGACCAAGACACGTATAATTATCTAGTAAACTTCCACATAACATGTGTGTTTGCCAGTATCATGCAAATTTTTCATTTTTATTAGAAGCTTTGTTTCTCATTTTTCCTAACTTCTTATCTAACTTTGGAAACTTTTTAAAAGCAGTGTGTTGTGATGACTTTGAATGGAATTTTTTCGCAACTTCCCACGGAAAAGTAGACGGAATAGGAGCTGTTTTAAAGAGAAAAATTTGGCAGATTGTTAAAGCTCAAAATGTTATCCTCAATAACGAACACGACTTTTTTAAATTAGCAAAAATGAATATAAATGGAATTTATATTTCATATGTTTCCAGTAGTTATATAAATAATACAACTGGTTTTCTTTCCGAGGTATGGGCTAACGTAAAGAGTATTCCTGGAATTAAAAGCAATTACCATTTTTCATCATTTGATGAAAATATGATCGAAATGGCTCTAACGGCGGGTTCAAAAAAAACAAAAAATTAATTTGTAAACAAATTTTTAATATTGTATTAATCAACAAATTAATTTTTACACATACATCTTTTCTTACAAAACGTTAATAAAAACCATAATATATTATTTTGTTCAAATAAATATAATTGTGTCTATTTTCCAGGTACTGGATAATATGTAACGTGGGTTACGTAACGTGCGTCACAAAATTTTTATAAAAACGACAAAATTTTTTTCATGCAAATAAGTTATATTAGAAATCCCTTTCATTCATCTTTCTTTTAGGAATAAAATTTTGTGACCTTTATTATGCAAAATTCGCTAAAATTACGAAAAAAAAACACTTCAACTTTCAAAGTTACTTCCATTTTTTTATTTCGCAACAATTGGCAATTAAAAGGTAATATCTTATGCCATTTAGAATTGCACTTAAATCTCCCTATAGCGTATAGTATACGTTGGAGGTATCTTATTTGAAAAAATTGTTTCATATTTTAATACGAAAATGTGTACGAATGAAACGTTCGTTACGCAGGATTTGCCCATATGCAAGATTTATTTTCGGTCTCTGGCTGAAAATTTTCGATTTTTGGATCAAAATAATTTCAAGCTATATGTTGAAATATTTTAATTTTGTACTTTGCAATACAAATACTTTGTTATTACTTTTTTGAATTTATGTTTTTAAATCAATTTCAAATGAAAGGCATATTAATTCATACCGAATTATGGAAGATTGCAAATTGCGAATTGGTGAAACCTCAAGATGCTAGTGAATTGGATCAATGGTTATCAAATTATGGAAAAGCGTTAGCCTTCGCAAATAAATCATATAAAGAATTGTATAAATACGTTTCAAGCATGGTGTAAGTTAAAGGACATTTTTCTTTCCAGCGGTCCTGCAAGGAAAGTAACACTTATTAAGCAACTAATGCAATTATAAATGGAAGATGATGATGAGGTCCCTAAATTTCTATATAAATTTTTTGGAATAGTAGAAAGGCTGGCTGAAGTAAGTGTCGTTATTCAAGATGAGTTGGTTGTAATTATTTTATTGTCGAGTCTTCACAAATCGTATGAATCGTTTGTCGTAGCTGTAGAAACTCGTGATGTATTGCCAACATTGAATATGCTGAAAGTTAAGTTAATCAGATGGTAAGCGTACCAATCAACAGGCATTTTCTGTATTTAAGAAGAAAAATTAGCAAGAATCAAACACAAATAAGAAAAAAGGTAAATGTTTTAATTGTGGTCATCAAGAACATTATTCTGCACAATGTCTAGAAAGAAAAAGAGAATCCATCAAACATCCACATCAAAAAACATTAGCCAGTTATGCATTTGAAACAAATCTATTGAATAAAAATACATGGTGCGTTGATAGTGGTGCTACATCACACATGTGTTGTGATCGTAATTTGTTTACATAGTTCGAACAAATCGATGAAATTATAAGATAAGTTGATGAGCACTCTATAGAATCCAAAGGTAGAGGTCAAGTTTCGATTAAAAGTGAAGATTTTACCATAAACCTACAAAATTTAATGTCCCTACATGCAAGGCAATTTTATCTGCTGTACAAAATGGAGTTCTAAAAAATGGTCTTTATAGAAGATGAAACAGTAATTTTGAAAGGTAGAAAAGAAAATAATTTATTTATTGTAAAAGTGCCCGAAAATTCGAGTTTTTATTCATGTTAAGAGAAGGAAACCGCAGAAAGGTGGCACATGTACATTTTCAAGCAATGAAAGATTTATCAGCTAAAAATATAGTTTATGGTAGAAACAATTTCAGCAGATATAGGTTGCAAAACGTGTGCTGAAAGCAAAATTTGTTCTAAACCATTTCCTCAATCTGAAACTCGATCAGAAAATCTGTTACAAATAATACATAGCGATGTATGTGGGCTGATGAATGTTAAATCGATTGGAGGTTAAATACAAATACTTTAAAATAAAAATTTTAAATATTATTACGTTTTTACCTTTTAAAAACGTGGGTTTATTTCCTTTAAATAAACCGGATACTTTTGATTGCAGATAAAAGCAGTGTTAGTAGTTTAAAATTGTAACAAATCTTTATTTATTTAGAATGTATAACAACAACAGAATTAAATAAATTTTTTTGGTAAAAAAGAATCCGGGTTAGAAAATATTTTTCCCGATTTTGACCCATTGTAGATCCAAATTACTATAGCCTTATATACATCGTAGCAATACAAATACTTTAAAATAAAAATTTTAAATATTTTTAGGTAACCAAAACTAAAATTTTTTTTGTTTTACAAAATTTTAAAATAAAAAATTATTTTCCAAATTTTTTTTTTTTTTAGAAATAGTTTTTATTCAAAATTTTTCTTTTTTAATTTTTTTTTCAAATTTTTTAAAACCTTTTTTTAAATTTATTATTGAAAAAAAATTTTTTGATAAAAAAAAATCGGGTTAGAAAATATTTTTCCCGATTTTGACCCATTGTAGGTACAAATAACTGTAGCCTTTTATACATCGTTGCAATGGACTTTGAAATATTTATCATTCGATATCCATATTGTCTATATTAATGACTTAGTAATCCAGATATAGATCAAAAATAGGCCAAAAATCGAGGTTGTCCTTATATCTCGGCCATTTGTGGGCCGACACGGTGGAATTCCTGATATATTGATGTATGCATCATGTATACAAGTTATTTGGGAGCTACTGAAAGTTTATTTCAACATACAGATTGAAAGACGGGCATGGCTATATCGACTTTTCTATCTATAACGATCGAGAATATATACATTTTGGGTGAAAAATGTAGACATAACAAACGGAAAATGACAAACTTATATATACCCTTGCCACTCATGGTGAACGGTATAACAAGTAATCGGTCAAGTCATTGGTCGATGGTACCCTATACCAAGTATTGAGTATAATCAGTTTTCTTTTAATATTTATATGGCAGCTATGACTAATCATGAACCGCTCGTTATAAAATTTGGTGGCATGACTTGCGTTAATATGAAATTTATTTGTGTTAAATTTCACTTGTATACAAACATATTTTAGAGATTTATGCCCATTAATGTAATTTTTGGGAGTGGTCCTTATATGGGAATTATGGTAAATTATGGACCGATCGGTACTAAATTTGATAATGTGAGTTTTAGTTTATATAACTTAGCATAATTACTTTTAGATGGGACTGTTGTATAGTTATATGAGAAATAATATATCGATTCTAACCAATTTTCTCCTTGAGGCAATAGAAAATTTAGTTAATTATCTTTGAAGTTGCGACATCTGATTGCAATGTTTAAATATTCCCCAGATATAAAATGTTTAACAACACCCTAGAAAATTAAAATTACAAAAATGTAAATATGCAGCCAAAGGAAATAATCTGAAATTAAATATTAGAAAGTCCGAAAATTATCAATTCCAAGCAAACCCTTCATAGGTACAAATACGAGGATAGGTCAATAACTTCGAGACTTTTTGAGTTCTTCGAGTTGAGTTCTCTATATCACGATATGTTGTTCGTGTAGAAAGTGCTAGATATTGTGAATGTCATAGGCATCTCACATGGCTCAGTGGTTTAAATTTTGAATTATCACTTGGGTATGAGAAAGTTTGTTCGAAATCGTGTACTTGAACTTTGGTTAAAAAAAAATTAAAAATGTACAATTTGGAATATCAGATTTACCAAATATTTCGAAATTTCAAAACCTCTAAATGTTATTCGATTTTGCTTAAATGTTCAGTGCTTTATTTTTAGATGACGGAGAACAATTTAAAACCTGGGGCGTACAGAATATTGAAACAGTTCAATATAGGGGCTACTCTAATGCTATGTATTTGATACTTCTTGCAGTCATTTATATAACAGTTTTGTTCATTTATCACATACATTTTTAAAATATTGCTCTCATTGTACAAAAGCATCATGTTCAATCGACTTTAATATTTGTTTGTTTTCCTAGCATTTTTTTTAAACTATTTTTTAATACACGATTGAGTCATATTGATATTATAAATCTTTGTAGCGTATGCTTTAATATACAAACCAGGTATGTACAGTGAAGTTTGGTTAAAATAAATTAAAGGTTATAACGAACAAGCTGGTTATTGCTATGAACTACTTTCTAAATAAATGATTATTTTTTTTGGTAAATTTTACTTTGAAAAGTTCGTCATATCCATACTTCTATTTTTAATTACATTTTATATTTAAATTATTTTATAACAACTGAGAAACTTGTTATTGTTTTTTTTAATTTATTAATTCTAAGAATATTTCACTTTAGGTCATGTGCAACAACAAATAAATAAATTGATTGAGCTACATAAAATGGTCTGAGTAATAGCATATTGAATACAAAAATGTCTGTTAAAATAAAGCTAGATTGAACTTGTCATTAAACTTTCACTTAAATACACAATTTGTCATACGTCTAACAAATACACAATAAGGATTGAAACAGTTAGACAGGCGAAACGAATCAAAAAAAAAAAAAAAAAAATAACCACAGAAAATTCATTTAAAAAATCCAATAACCTTAATTTAAAAAGAATTTTTCTTTTCAGTTTCATAATAATTTTACTCAACAAATGGACAAAGGAACTGACAGGTTTGCTAAAGAACTGACAGCCAAAAAATTTGCACACACACACACAGGTCCTGTTACATAAATAAGAAATAAAAGTAACATTATTTAAAATAATATATGAAATACTTTAAAAACTCTGCCTTAAAAATCTTAAATTCTATATAAAGTATATTTAAAACATATTAAAACAAAAAACTAAAGTAACAATCTGTCACAGACAATATGCGCTACATTCACAAGTATGATGGATATTGTGTCACCATGCCTTCTTCATTCTCGTAATTTTAAATTTGAGGTTTCACATTTTCTCTTTTAATTTTGTTGTATCTTAAAAATATACGTATGAGCCAGTGCAGACAGGAGGGTAATATCATGTTTGTTGCTATGAAATGAAACTCAACACTTAAAAAAGTTTTAGATTTTTTTTTTTCCTTCTACTTTCGCAAAAACATCATCTTAAAATGAAAAATCTTTTTATAGTTATAACTTACAACTTTTTCTGTACAACTACGTATTCATACTTAAATCCATCCACTAAATACCCCAAAAAACATTTTTGTTCAAGAGAAGTTGTAGAGAGAAAAAGTTGCCAGCACAAGTAAAATGCTGCAATTAAAAATAAGTTTATTTTCGTTTTTCTCACAAAAAACTTTTAGTTTATAACCTAAAAGTATGCTGTTGTAAATTGTTTGTACCACCAACTCTTTAAAATTGGAATGTGTTTTTGCAAATGTCTTTTCATTGTATGTATTTAATATGTATTGTAGCTGTAATTGAGAATGTGTGTTCTGTGTCAGTTGTTGTGTTAGTGGCTGAGTGACTGGCGGACGGATGGAAAAATTAAATTTATGAGAAATGAAGAAACCAAATACATGGCAAACGTCTGTTTTAAAATAAAAGCTTGAGCACATATTTGTTCTATACTGTGTACAACCCAGCAGTTCTGGGTGACTGTTCCGTATTAGAGATGTATTAAATAATAAATAGACTTCTTTTTATTACAAAGACCACATAGGTGTCAAATAACCCTTAAATATATTGGAGCCAGTCAAGTAAAAAGACTGTAAGAAAGGGAGACATTAACTACTTGTAAAACTGCCGGAAAGTGTTGCATATTTTTCCCCTGTGTTGTTGCATGAGTGTGAATATTTGGGTGTATTTGTGTGTGTTTTCCAAATTGTTTTAGTTGTAGCTGGAAATGCGGTTAAGTTTTCTTGCATTAATTCATAATAATAATACAGAATAAGTACAGCAAGAGTGTCAAAAAAGAAAACTAGGTAAAGGAACTCAAATGACACAGATGACATGACGGCAGGAATTGTTTAACTTTAAGTGGTCTCAAGTAATTTAACAGAACATTACGAAAGGGGTGTGAAATAGCACCGTTATACAGTTAACAGATCTAGCAATTAAATTAAAATTTTAGTAATGAATTGAAAATTAGTTGAAATTATAAAAAAGTAGTTTGCAATATTATTATTACTTTTCATTATCGTACAAGGTTTTTTGTAATAAATGTCTATTTTTCTATTTCCTTAACTCTTTGTTTAACATAAAATGTAATTGTATATGTAAACAACATTCTATACATTCCTTTTAAAACAAATTCTCTTTTAGTTGGCAAGAATTCAATGAAAATATTTGCAACATAACTTAACCCTAACAACTTAATTTTACTGCAAATTTAACTAATTTCCTCTTAAAATAAGGAATGAAAAAATCAAAAACCCTCATCAAAGGATGTTTCTGTATCTTATTTATTTAATGATGTTGTTTTATTTGCAGTAATTATTTGCAGAGCAAAAGTAAAATTAAAAAAATAAACAAAGAAAACCAATAAAGGGGCAAACGTCATCAACATTTTACTACAAAAATCATTAACAACATAATACATAGAAACCAGCAGACATTGATGAGATGGAAGTAATGAAACCAGCTAGAACAATGAAGCAGTATAAACTTACTTACATAAGTATGTGCACTAGGTTGTCACCTATTATACCCATTTTGGAATTTCAATGCTCCCAAATGATAACAGTGGAAGTGGTAACAGAAAAATGTGTGATTTCATCGTCAGAAGGGGCAATTTTTAAGGAAGTTACCTTTTGAAGTATATCTTTGTTTTAGAGATTCCAATTATTTGATTAAAAGAACTTTTTTTTGAAAGGATGAAACTTTGAGTGCTGAATGAGCGTTCTGTCGCAGATGATGTGCATGGAGCAGTTAATATACGAAGCGCTACCTGTTTTTAGAAGGAATATAACACTTATATACTCACAGTGTAACATTTTTTTTTGTAGGTCCGACTTTAAATATCTATTATTGGATATCCCCATTGTCTATATTAATGACTTAGTAATCCAGATAAAGATAGGAAAAAATAGGAAAAAATCGATGTTGTCCTGTTTTTTCCAACCATTTGTGGGCCGATTGTGTCGATTTTAAATAGCAACCGAGCCGGAAGAATTCCCGATATACTGATGTATGAATCATGTATGTAAGTTATTTGGGGGCTACGGAAAGTTGATTTCAACATACAGACTGACAGACGGACATGGCTATATCGACTTCGCTATCTATAACGATCCAGAATATATATAGTTTGTAGGATTGCAAATGAAAATTCTAGAAATTACAAACGGAATGTCAAACCTGTTACTAAAGAATGACACAAACTCATTTAAAAATATTTTAAATTTTTTTTTTTTTTTTAATTTATTAGTGAAAAAAAAATTATAAAAAAAAATGTTTTGGTAAAAAATTCGAGTTAAAAAATTATTTTCCCGATTTTTATCCATTGTAGGTCCAAATTACTATAGCCTGATATAAATCGTTGCAATGGACTTTAAAATATTGTTACGAATGTGCAATGACGATTTGAATTTAACAGTCTGTAACGACGGCCTGCAGAATTCATCATGTTTGTAGGCACGTCCATCAGTAGCATGCGGTTATTGGCATTGTTTGTAAGTATGGCAACACTAAATGTTTGGGCTGCTGTCAGTGACATCGAAGGTTCTGGAATTCGAACATACGAGTTTAGTCCGTTAAGAGCATTATAGAAAATTCCCGAGAGATGGCGTGTGTAGAAATAGTGGCAGAGACTGCAGTCGTGAGTTGAGTTGATAATTGTCGCTGTTAGAGTTAACATCAACTGTCTTTTACATTTAAGGTTGTACGTTATAGAGTGTGTGTGCAGTTCTGCGAATTGATAAACGTGTATCAAGACAATAAGTGAATATTTGAACTGTTGTTGTTGTACATTCTAAATAAATAAAGAGTTGCTACAATTTTAAACTACTAAAACTTTTTATTTGCAATCAAAAGTATCCGGTTTATTTAAAGGAAATAAACCCCGTTTTTAAAAGGTAAAAACGTAACAATATCTATCAATAGATATCCATATTGACTTAGTAATCCAGACGTAGATCAAAAATAGGCCAAAAATCGAGGTTGTCCCGGTTTTTTCCATATATCTCAGCCATTTATGGGCCGATTTTCTCGATTTTAAATAGCGATTGAGCTAGAAGAATTCCCGATATATTGATGTATCAATTATGTTTGCTAGTTATTTGGGGGCTACGGAAAATTGATTTCAACATGCAGACGGACAGGGCTATATCGACCTCGCTATCTATAACGATCCAGAATATAGAAATTACAAACGGAATGACAAACTTATATATACCATTATCACTCATGGTGAAGGTTATAATAATGCAACATTTTTGTAACAAAGACTTAGTTATTTTCAAATATCCGATAAAAGTATGGAGTACTAGCTGACCCGGTGGTCTTCGCCACCCCAATTAGAAGAAAGAAGTAGTACTATTAATTCTCCCTTTGTGAATTTATACTAACTCAGGATAACATGTCTCCCGTTTCATGTTAGCTGTAGATTCTAGCTCATTCGAAACTTATTATTAGTATAAAAAAGTACCATAAAGACCCACATTTTCTATTCCCACTCAGCATCATGATTAAGGGTATATTATTATAGAATATGCTAAAGAAAGGTACCACTAAACACAAAAAGTTCCTTTAAATTAAAGAAATAGTACCATTAAGTGAATTCGCATTCACTAAACCATAAATGCTGCTTATAGGTTCATTATTATAGGAAATTCAAAAAATACCATTTAAAGAATGAAAAAATACTAATAGTTTTTGTTACCTCAATATCATTAACTTTCTATCCTTGACTCTTTCTTTACTCGGAAGCATATCAGCCTACTATAATGTATATACAATAAGTAAAATAATTTAATATAATAAAAAGTACCATTAAAAGAAAAAGTACCAATTTTGCAAACTTGAACCCCCATCAAGTATGAAATCAAAGTAATTTCCTGATTCTAGGTTCAATATTATAGAAAATTCAAAAAGTACCATTTTGAAGAACGAAAAAGTACTCCTTAGCTTGGTTTAGTTCTCCTTTTTTGGTATCATAATACCATTGAGTCCCTTATTCTTGATTATTACTTTACTGAAAAGCATTTTTTAAAGAAAGAGTATCATTAAAAGTTGGAATTTTAAATTTGTATAGCTTTTTTTATATTATCAACTGATTTTGTTTCTATAACACTTAATATTTTACCAATTATAACCGAAACTGATCGGTTTTAAATTTTTTAAAACCGAAACCGCGGTTTTGAAATTCTTCGGTTTTTTTGTAAACTCTAATTTATAGTGGTAACCAAAAAAGTTTCTCCACAAATAAATCTATCTTCTATATATATAAACGTGTATTTGTATGTATTTTTACAGTATGTTCCTGTATGTCTGGAAGGAATAACTTTTTTTTGAAATTTCAAGTGCGCGTGGTACCTCCCATACAAAGTTAATTTTAATAATCGAATGTCTAGGAAACTAAACAGCTATAGGCCTCGAATTTTACATGAGGAATTCCACCATTTGTATAAAGATTTGAGGCAAAAATGGGAGTAGTAGCCACAGTGGGCGTAGCACCACACATATGATGTAAATTAAAAAAAGACTTTATCTACGAAACTATAATAGCCGACTCCTCAAATTTTTCACTAACATCTCTGTCATTTTTATAAATATTTAAGGAACAAATTGGCGCAGTATTCATATGAAGTAAATTTAAAACACCGAATATATTGGATACTATAAGAGATAGAGTCCATACATTTTGTACGGGTGATTCTACCATCAATATTAATATTTAGGACAAGAATGGGCGGACTATCAATAGATCTCTCAGACAAACAATGGCATCTCTCAGACAAACTAAATACTAAAATTCATATATACCTGTATAGTTGTAATACGTAAAGCCTTGAAACTTTGTATGAATTAATTTTTTTGTGCACCTCCCACAGATATGACAAGTTATTTATAGTGGAAGCTACAGCAGCAGATAGAAATGAGCGGACTACCAACAATGTTAAGTAAACTTTAAATTGCATTGGAATACCAAATTGAATTTGTGTTTGTATGACTATTAGTATGACTATTTAGCACAAAAATCAATATCAATCAATAATGTTAAGTAAAATTTAAAATCAGTATATCTGTGAAACTGTGAAACTGTAATAGCTGAAGTCCTTAAAACAAAGTAAATACAAAAATTCGTATATCTTGGAAATAAAATGAGGTAGAATCTTCACAAATTTTATGAATCATCTATTACAAACATATTTATTTAGTGCATCCATATTTCCTATATGAAGTAAATATTATCTTATCTCTTATTTAGAAAAATAGTTAGATGCTTAATTTTGTGTAAGAAATTCAATACAAGATCTTTATTTTGGCCATAAATGGTCGGGCAAAGTAAGACATCTTCGATTTTTAAACTATATATTTCATTAACAATGATACGGTTAGCGGTTTAGCTAGTTCTATGCAAGAAAATCATATTTAAAATGTTTTTGAGGATAAATATAAAATTGACCATAAGTCATACATAAGGCTCACTTCTGAAAATCGCTTAAACGACTATATATATTGCAAGGTAGGGTATAAATATAATCATTCCGTTTGTAATTTTCACATTTTTCATTTGCGACCCTACAAAGTAAATATATATATTCTGGATCGTTATAGATAGCGAAGTCAATATAGCCATGTCCGTCTGTATGTTGAAATCAACTTCCCGTAGGCCCCAAATAACTTACATACTTGATTCATACATCAATATATCGGAAATTCTTCGAGAAAATTGGCCCACAAAACCGGGACAACCTCGATTTTTGGCCTACTTTTGATCTAGGCAATTCTGGATTACTATGTCATTAATAATAGACAATAAGGATATATAATGATAGATATTTCAAAGTCCATTGCATCGTTTTATATAAGCCTATAGTAAAATGGATCTACAATGGGTAAAAATCGGGAAAAGTATTTTTTAACCCGATTTTTTTTCACCTAAAAAATTTTCTTGCCAAAAATTTGTTTTCAAAATAAATTAAAAAAAAAAAAATTAATTTAAAATTATTTTTTTAAAAAAAATTTGGGAAACAACTATTTTAAACAAATAAAAAAACGATTTCGAAAAAAAAAAATTAAAAAAATTTTAATTTTGGTTACCTAAAAATATTTAAAATTTTTATTTTAAAGTATAATTTGGTGAAGGGTATATAAGCTTCGGCACAGCCGAATATAGCAATCTTACTTGTTTTCTTATAATGTTGGTATCATCATACAAAAATAAGTTTCATATAGAAATAATCCACTCGACCTAACTGCATGACGATCGGTCCATAATTGCTCATAGCTCCGATATAAGGTCCACTTCCGAAAATTGCTCACGAAATAAAATATTGAAATTTTAAAAGAAAAATTATTTGCTCATAAATTCAGTGTAGGATATTATAGGGACTATTATTTCTTACTTGTTTTAAGTTATGTAAGTCGGCCTGTCCTTTGCTTAAATTTCCATTCTTCAAGTATATGTTGTAGATGTTTTAATTTGCGTATTTTATTTTATTTCATTTTATTTTGTGCATTTTATATATTTCTCTAGTTTCTGTCGGTTGTTTATTTTTTGTGTTTTTTGCTTCTCTTCTTATGGTAATTAGCTTTTTCATATGTATGGCTCTCTTCTTTTTTCATAAAAAGAAATCATACTTTTATATTAAAAGACATCTTAACAAATATATAAAACGGCAGTCATGGTTATAAATATAGTGCAGTTTTACAGTTTGTAGTTGATTAAGGTATCTATAGACGGCAATACTGAGTATTAATATTTGTTAAAAACTCAAGTATCATAATACAATTTCATAGTCTAAACAAAATTTGTATTAGATTTTCAAAAAATAAACCTGTCAATCAGTTCATATGTGTGAGTGTCGTATGATTGTAGCTTCAATGGAGACGTACAAATAAACACAACAATCACCATTTGTATTTTGAAGCACTTTTCCATTACTACCAAAAATCTCAAAGAAATTAATGTTTGTTTTATTAATCAGATAGGTTCGTAAAATACAAAATATGAATATTTTTTTTCATCCGTGCACACTACAAAGCTAATAAAATCTGATTGTCAATCATAACAGGAGACTATCA
This sequence comes from Calliphora vomitoria, assembly GCA_942486065.2. Lineage (NCBI taxonomy): Eukaryota > Metazoa > Arthropoda > Insecta > Diptera > Calliphoridae > Calliphora > Calliphora vomitoria. The sequence goes on along the minus strand of OW818029.2, from coordinate 6,136,531 downwards.
AATAATCAGTCGTCAAATAAAAAAATCAAAACTTTTTAATTTTCATCAATCATTGCCGACAACACGTACGTGTAGCCGAAAAAGAACGACTGCACGCACACAGCTATGTGATTGATGTGTTTATTTGCGCGTCTCCAGGGCACTTAAAACAATTCAAAAACTTTTTATTTCCATATGTATCGGGTATGTATTTATAAATAGAAATATGGCAATCAAAAATGTCAAGAAAATATACATATTGTGTAAAATAAAAATAAAGTTTGCAGAAAAATATCAATCAACAAAGAAATAAAATATTTGTAATACTATCGTGTAAACAATAAATGTTTTTTCGAAACGATTTCTTGAAATACCGAATGATTTTAATAATATTTAAAATTTTAAAGGTTTTAATCATAGAGAAATATACATAGAGCGGAAACTCTCCTGTCAAAGACCTAACTCAGTTGTCAAAAACCTGAGTGCTGAGAATGTATTAGTAAAAAAAACTATGTGAAAACAAAAACAACACTAGTATGTGTGATTATTTTGAGTAAAATTATTGTTTGAGTTTTTCTCTAGTTTCCGCTCTTGTTGTTTCTCTATGGTTTTAATACTTATAAATCCTTTAATAATATCAATCGGAAAGACATTTCAGTTTCTAAAACAAATTCTAGAAGACTCTCCATAATGAAGGGGAACTCTCAATACAAAATAGTGCAGGCCAAGGAGGTGTAATTTACCCAGCTTTTGGACACTCTGTGACAAGTACCGAGCCACAAAATAAACTTGTTCTGTTTGCTATTTTATCACATTTTTATAAATTCATTGGTAAATTGCCGCAATTGGACAAGTAAAATGATATCTCATTCAAAAAAAATAATATAAAAAAGTAGTTTGTAGTTTATGAAATTTTTAATTGAATCTACGTAACTAATCGGTATTACAAATATCACGGAAAAATATGTCACGGTACAATCCATTGTAAAGTTTGTAAAACAAAAACAAACTTTGAATTGATAGCTACATTATTCAATTTGAATTAATAACATTTTTTAATATAGTCTTCTATCTATCAATTCAACGGTATGTAACGACTGCCTGCAGCATTCATCATGCTTGAAGGCACGTCCATCAGTAGAATGCGATTATTGGCATTGTTTGTAAGTATGGCAACACTAGGTGTTTGGGCTGCTGGCAATGACATTGAAGGCTCTGGAATTCGAACATTCCAGTTTTGTCCGTTAAGAGCATTGTAGAAGATTCCCGAGAGATGGCAGTGCGCGTATAAATAGTGGCAGAGGCTGCAGTCGTGAGTTGAGTTTATCATTGGCGCTGTTAGAGTTAACATCAACTGTCTTGTGCATTTAAGGTTGTACGTAATAGAGTGTGTGTGCATTTCTGCGAATTGATAAACTTGTATAAAGACACTGAGTGACTATTTGATTCTGTTGTTGTTGTGCATTCTAAATAAATAAAGAGTTGTTACAATTTTAAACTATTGAAACTGCTTTTATTTGCAATCAAAAGTATCCGGTTTATTTAAAAGAAATAAACCCACGTTTTTAAAAGGTAAAAACGTAACAATATAAAAGAGTAACTTTACTGACTGACTGATTCATCATCGCACAGCCCAAACGACTGAATTTAGAATCATTTAATTTGAACTGTGGGTTCCTCCCTCCCCAAAACGATCCGATAAGAAGGAATTTTTGGAAATTCGAACGTTTAGGGGGTAAAAACGGGTAAATTCTGTAACCTTATATCTTCAAAACTAATAACGATACAAAAAAACTTAAACGGGTAAAAACTCTATTTTGGTACTTTTTTGGCACCTTATGTATCTTTTAAACTAATAAACATAGTAACAAATTTTAAATCGTATTATTTACTTATCAAAAAATAAAAAACATAAGTTTGGTACTTTTTGGAAATTCAAACGCTTAAGGGATAAAAATTGTGTTTATTTTTGGTACTTTTTCATAAAATATGTTTTTTTTTATAATTTGACATAGAGATACGAATATTTTATTATGAGCTCCCACCACGATACAGAAATTTATTTGAATATAATTTTACCACCGTAATAGGGATAAACAAAAGGTACCAAAAAGGGGATAAAATCGGGAAAATACATTTTATTTGAAATTATTAAGCCAATTTCGATAATTTTTTTTAACATTGGTTCCTGGATTGATACAAAAATTAAGTAACAGGTTGTTATTTGGAACTCGAGTGCCAAGGTTTATATTGGGCCAAATCCGGGTAAACAGTTTGGTACTTTTATGAAAATATATATTTTTTTTTTTGGGCACCTTAACAAAGATTTTAATCGTTTGAGACATGTCTGTAGCATAAACAATTTTGGCAAAATGGAATATTTTTAAATTTTCAAACTTCAGGGGTGTTCCAGGAGGAAAGGGGAAATTGGTACTTTTCTCTTCATGGTACTTTTTTTAATCTTTTAAATTATTTCCCTTATCGACATTATAATTAGCTGATATGTATCTGAGTGAAGTTAATGTTAGGAATAGGGGATAATATTTAGGTACCAAAATGTGAGAACTGAACTATAGGTACTTTTTTTATTGTTCTAATGGTACTTTTTGAAATTTCTATAACAATGAACTTAGAAACATGAACTTAGAAACATGAAATTAAGCATAAGTGAGTGAGAATTCTAGTGGGAGACTTTATGGTACCTTTATTCGAATGGTACTTTTTGTAATTTCTCCAATAATGAACCTAGGAATATGAAATAAAGGTTATATGGACCCGAGTGAGTGGGAAAACACAAGTGTGGTCTTTTTGATACTTTTTCCATATTCTAATGGTACTTTTTGAAATTTCTTTAACAATGGACTTAGGAACAAAAAAAACGAGTTGGCAACCCTACCGCGTAAACGTCATTTTTTGAACTCCTTGCTACGATTTTTAATAAAATTATAATTAAATTATAAATAAAAGTTAAATAAAAAATATATTTTGTGCATTATTATCAAAAGTTTATGTGAAGTACTAAATTTATGAAGAATGGCTGGAAAAGGTCGTCGTAGTCTTAAAATTAATCAAGTTCTTTGTGGACAATGTAACATAAATGTGGAAGAAGAGGAAGAATTTATTCAATGCGATAGATGTAAAAAAAACTTCCATGTAATTTGTACACAATTAGACAAACCAAAATATGAATACTTGTTGAAGCATGAGAAAGAAGAATTTGTTTGTCATCAATGTGATACTCATAACAACAACAATAGTGGTACCATCAAACAAGAGCTAAACGAAATAAAAACAGAGTTAAAAAAGCTCGATCAGCTGACTGAGTTAACAGAATCATTAAGCTTTATGTCAAAGCAATTTGATGAAATAATGAAAGGTGTTGCTGAGAACAAAAAGAAATTAGATGTTGTTGTAAAAGAAAACAAAATGTTAAAATCTGAAGTTCAAACTCTGAAAACATCTATCAAATTTTTAAATGACCAGAGGGTAAAAAATGATTGTATAATAAGTGGTGTAGTTGTGCCAAATGAACAATCTGCAGTTGAAACTATTTTGAAGCTTTCAAGAGAAGCTGGTGTTGAGTTGCAGCCAAGTAGCATTGAAGATGCATATTTTTTAAAGAAGAGAACTGAATCAACTGGCAAAAGAGATGAAAAGAAAGTTTTTGTCGTTAAATTTAATTCAAAAAATGCAAAGGATAAGTTGATGTCAGTTAAACCCCGTTTGAAGGAGAAAGAATCTTCAGTTTATGTGAGTGATTTTCTGAGTAGAGAGTCGTTGAGTTTGTTAAACTATGCTAAAACCCTGAAGAATGTTGGATATCGAGCTGTTTATGCTACTGGTGGAAGAATTTTTTGCAAGCGAAGTGAATTGTCTAAGCCAAAAATTATTAGAAGTGAAGAAGATGTGGATAATTTTTTACTAGAAGTTACAACAAATAACCCGAGAGGCCGAAAATCGCAAACTGCTTTAGTTGATGTTGATGATGATGTCTATGTATCCCCATAATGAAGTATTTATCAATAATTGCAATTTTATACTAATTATTATTTTTTATTATGATTAAAAACCAGTATTTTTATAATTTAAAAACTTTTGAAAACTATTTTAACAGTATTTCATGTTCATTTTTTTATGTTGCGTCTATTAATATCCGCAGTATGTCCTCAATTGAGAAATTTAATAAATTTAAAAGCTTAATTGTAAAATTACCGCGACTACCCAGTATTGTTGCAGTTCAAGAAACATGGTTGGAAAAGGATTTAATTCAATTGTACAATATTGCTGGCTATAATGTCGTACATTGCTGCAGACCTGATGGCTATGGAGGAACCTCTGTTTTTATCCAAAATAGTTACAAATTTAAAATTGAAGTTTGTGAAAGTCAACATTTTGTGGATACTATTGTTTTATCGTTAGACAATGTAAAGTTCAACGGTAAGGCTCTTAAATTTTTAAGTCTTTACAAATCTCCTAAATGTGAAAACAATCGATTTTTGTTATTTTTGGAAAATATGCTTCGTTGCTATGGCCGTAATCCATGTGTGTTTGTTGGTGATTGCAACATTGATGTTTTGGATCTTCAGCGATCAGAAGAACTCGTTAATTTGCTTACAAATTACGATTTTATAAATTGCCATAATATGATAACACGTCCTGTAAGTGGAAAATCGATTGACCACGTTTATAGCAACATTTATAGTGATACGTATGTAGAATCAGTTGAATGCAAATTATCTGATCATAATATTATTTCTTGTCGGATTGGAATAGAAACACAAAACCAACTTTTCAGGGAAGAAACTCGTCTTTATTGTGATTTTGAACGTGTCAAAACCTATATCCAAGCTGAATTACCACTGCTGCATGAAACCGGTGACCCATCCATAGATACATCTACATTAATTTCCTGCTTAGATAATGTTGTTAGAAATTCTACAACTGAAAAAATAATAAAAAGGACTTATAAACATGAAATAACGCCTTGGATCAACGGAAATTTGAAAAAATTAATTATGTATAAAAAGAAATTATTAAGGCTGAGAAAAATAAAATCGGATAACGCAGACATTAAGAAAATATTAAAACGGGTTAGTTGTGTAATAAAAAAAGCATGTAGAGAGTCTATGAACAATTTTTACAAAAACAATTTAGAAGATTTGAAACAAGATCCAAGAAAGAGTTGGAAATTCATAAATGAAACATTGGGTAGAACCTCAAAACAATGTATTCACATAAAAGATGCCAATGACAACCAAATTTCTGATGATTTGCAAAAAACTGAAGTTTTGAACAACTTTTTCGTTCAATCAATATCAACTTTAAGATCGCGAATTCAATATTCGCCAACGGATTCTTTAAATTCGTTAAGAACATTAGTGCGATGCCGAACTAGATTTAATTTTGATTACACAACACAAGATGAAATGAGGAACACTATATTAAAGTTAACTCCGAACAAAAGTTGTGGTCATGACAATATATCACCAAAGGTTCTATTAAAGTGTGTAGATGAATTAACACCCTATTTGGTAAACATTTTTAATAATATGATAAATAAAAGTATTTATCCGAATATATTGAAAATTCATAAAGTAGTTCCAATTCCCAAAGAAAAGAATGCGTCATCAACAGATATGTATAGGCCAATAGCTGTATTATCCACAATTGATAATATTTTTGAAAGAATCTTATATAACCAAATTTCAACGTATATGTATGGTAACAACTTACTCAGCGATTTTCAATATGGATTCCGGAAAGGATGTGGAACTGAGGAAGCTGTTTTAAATGTTATAAATTTCATTTGTAAAAGCTTGGATGAAGGGCAGAGTGGTGTAGCTGGAATTTTTTATGATTTTAGCAAAGCATTTGATCTCATAGATCATGATATTTTGCTGCAAAAGCTAACATTTTACGGCATTTATGGAGGGGATCTGCTTTTACTAAAAAGCTATCTAGCCAAACGGGAACAGTTTGTTCAGATTGGTGATTGTAAAAGCTCATTACGTCCTGTTTTGCATGGAGTTCCTCAGGGCAGTGTGCTAGGGCCACTGTTATTTACAATTTTTATTAATGATTTACATAACCTTGATCTTACTGGGAAAATATACATGTACGCTGACGACATTTGCTTATTTTACCCATACAAGCATGAAACGGTAGTAAAGGCATACATGGAACGTGATGCTGCCTTAATATCTATGTTTGCTCAATCAAATAGACTAGTATTAAATTCCAATAAAACCAAATTGATAAGATTCAAGCCAAGTTTGTATAACAATCAATTTTCAATACATATTGATGGTAGAGAAATTGTTGAAGTTAGCTCTGTAAAATACCTGGGTATAAATATACAGAACAATCTTGTTTGGGACCAACATTTACAATATCTCAGAATAAAAACTGCTCAAGCTGTCGGCATTTTATACAAATTTAAAAACAAGTTTAATAAAGAAACTAAACTTATGATTTACAATGCTTTAATTCAAAGCCATCTGAATTACTTAGCCATTTTATATGGTTATAAGAAAAGTAATGACTTAAAATCGCTTCAACGAATGCAAAATAAAGCTCTCAAAGTGGTGTATAATCTTCCAATATCATATCCATCAATTTCATTATATGTCGATAAATGCCAAACTATCTTACCTGTACATGGGCTTTATAAAATGCAGCTGTTATTGTATGTTTTCAAATGCTTACATAATATCGGATATCACACTATAAAATTTACGAGAAATTACCATGCAATAAATACAAGAAGTAATGGACAGTTACAAATAGCCTGGTGCAGGTTGGAAAAAACTAAACAGCGTGTAGAATTTATGGGTAGCCGTGAGTACAATAACTTGCCACAAAATTTAAAAGATGAAAATAGAATTTCAGTTTTTAAAAAATTATTAATAAAACACATTTTGCAACATATAAATGAACTTTTGATATAAATGATCTCAATTTGTAATATTTTTTTTTATAAGAAACATTTTTTTATATTAACTAATTGTAAATTTTAGTATTAATATTTTGCCAACTCGCCTCAATAATGCCTTTTGGCGCTGAGGCAACCTATTGTAATGGATTAATTGAAAATAAATAAAATTTATATATATATATAAAAAAAAAAAAAAAAAAAAAAAAAACATGAAATTAAGCATATATGGTCCTAAGTGAGTGAGAATTCTAGGGGGAGACTTTATGGTACCTTTATTCGAATGGTACTTTTTGTAATTTCTCCAATAATGAACCAAGAAACATGAAATAAAGGTTATATGAACCCGAGTGAGTGGGAAAACACAAGTGTGGGCTTTTTGGTACTTTTTCTATACTCTAATGGTACTTTTTGAAATTTCTATAACAATGGACTTAGGAGCATGAAATTAAGCATATATGGTCCTAAATGAGTGAGAATTCTAGGGGGAGACTTTTTGGTACTTTTTCTTTATTCGAATGGTACTTTTTGTAATGAATTAATAAACATGAAACTAGACACATGTTATTCTGAATTAGTATTAATTCACAAAGGGAGACTTAATAGTAATATTTTTTTCATTCAATTGGGGTGGCGAAGCGCATTGGGTCAGCTAGTTGAGATATATTTTGTGTCTCGTTTGTGAGACCATGTTTATTGCTAATATATTGGAAAATACTAATCGAAAAAACCTAGCTTTTGCACATATTGCTATCGAAAAGTTTAAATAAGAAACAAATTTGTTCAGATGTCTTTATTTTTTTCACTTCAAAGTCGCATGAATGTCGCGTTCGAGACCGTGAAATTTTTGTTCACTTCAAAGTCCCATGAATGTCGCGTTCGGGACCGTGAAAATTTCCATATTTAATTTCAGACTATTTCTTATGTATTTACGATTTTGTAATTTAAAATTTCTACGACATTATTAACCCTTTGATATCTGGGATTAAAATTGTCCAAGACTTTTGCAATATACATTTTTTATTTACTTCTTTGGCAAATAATTTCAAGTGTGCTAAGGACATATTGATAGATGACAGATAAAGTAAGTGTTAAAAAAAAAAACTATTTTTATAGGATTAAGTATTTCTCAACATTAATTCTTTTCGAAAGTTTGTTACTTTGACCCAAAATTCATAACTTCAAATAAAATGTGCAAATCTAATCTTCGTACTGTTTTGCTAAAATTGTCTATATTTGGTTCTTAGATGACGGAGAATTATTCCCTAGGGAGCATAACGTCCTTGGGAGAATCAAAAATTTAACAAGTGTCGATTCTTCACCAAATAATTTTAATTTTTTAATTAATTTAAAGTAGTTTTTCGAAATTTTCAAAAAAAAAAAAAAAAAATTTTAAATTTTTTTCAAGAACAATTTTTATTTTCAAAATATCATAAAATTTTTTTTTTTCAAAAATGTTTTTATAATTATTAAAAAAAAAAAATTTTTGTGAAAAAAAATTTACGACAAAAATATTTTTTTGGTTTAAAAAAAATATTCGGGTTAAAAAATTATTTTCCTGATTTTGACCAATTGTAGGTCCAAATTACTATAGCGATGCAATGGACTTTGAAATATCTATCATTAGATATCCATATTGTCTATATTAATGACTTAGTAATCCAGATATAGATCAAATATGCCAAAAATCGAGGTTGTCCCTGTTTTTTCCTTATATCTCAGCCATTTGTGAGCCGATTTTCTCAATTTTAAATAGCAACCGAGCCGGAAGAATTCCCGATATGTTGATGTATCAATCATGTTTGTAAGTTATTTGGGGAATACGGAAAGTTGATTTCAACATACAGACGGTCAGACGGACATGGCTATATCAACTTCGCTATCTATAACGATCCAGAATATATATATACTTTGTAGGGTCGCAAATAAAAAATGTAGAAATTACAAACGGAATGAAAGATTTATATGGTGAAGATTATAAAAGAAGGTGCAAAATAAGGGCCTCTTTACTATTCATATGCTATTTATTTATTTCCGACTGTATCAATGTTTTCTGTCTCAGCCTTTTGAGATGTTAATGTTTTGTTGTTGTTTTGTTAAGCAAATGAACAAAAATCCTAACGTTTAGACGCTCATAGAACATCCATACATTTATTTATACATGAGTATATACAAATGTACTCATACGTATGTATATGAAAGTATTTGTGAGTGTTGTTTATGAAAAACCTTAATGGATGTAATATATGTACATAATTACATGCAATTAGTTAGTAACTAAATACAAAAACACTCTCTTACACTTGCACATTTACTCGTACATTTATAATAATAATAATTGTCCACAAAAAGGTTAAAGTTAAACAGGATAAATAATTTAATTTATTAAATTAATTATACTTAATACATGCACACACACACACACATACATATTTGTACTTGTATGCGTGTTAATGTGAGTGTGTATGTATATCGACCCAATGTCAATACGTTTGTATGTGTAATAAGTATTGTGGAGGTTAAATGTTTCTGCTACTGAGTTCTCGAAAACTTTCATCATTTTTAATTGTTGTTTGTAAAGTTTGTATTTCTAACCCTGCCAAGCAGCCATGACTGCTTGTTGTTAAACTAATCTAGACGTTAAAGAATGTACTATGTATATTGTTGTTTTCTGGTGGAATTTGTTTGACATTCTAATTAATTAAAATTAAATCTTTCATAACAACAGTGAATAACGACTAGATTTTTCTCATTTAAGCTAAAATTTGTTTAAATGTTAATTTTTTAATTTCTATTCAAGAGCAAATTATGAAAATAAATACACTTTGAAAAGTGCTGGTGGATTTAAAAATAAAAGCAAATTTAACTTAAAATCTAACATTACAAAACAATATTTATGTTCATTGAATGAAAGATCTATAAGTTGATTAAGTATATTTTCTCTATATTTTCTCCCATTTATATGTCACAATTTTTAGAAAAATATGTTTTTATTTAACTCATTGCGGTTTAGTGGTCACTTTACAAACCACCTTTTCTATAGTCTTTAAAACATAGTTTATTGCCATCTAATGGCATTTTGCTAAACAATTTTTTTTTTTTAAAGTCATCGTTTATGTTTTTTGGCAAAACTTTGACGTCACAGTGCTCTGGTTAGATAAATATATTAATTTCAAAATATTGTAAACCGTAGTTTTTTTAAGAGACTTTCACGCTTTCAATAAAAAAGCGCAGAGTGTTTATTGTTCACGTTGTTTGTTGGGTCAAAAAATTTAGTCAAAATTATTAGATTTCCAAACAAATTATACGATACGAAAATTTGTATCACAATTATTGGTGCACAGTGGTATGGGCTCATACATTTTTTTGCAAAAAGTAGAAGGAGTGCTCCTATGATAATAAAATTTGGTACACTTGACTAATTTCATACAGAAAAGCTAAATATTGAAAATGGTTCATAACGGATAGTCCCTATGGGTACCTCCCATACAAGGGTCCTTCCAAAATAACGTTGTATCAGTCATAAATTCTTAAATAATGCAGCAATCTTATTTAAATTTTGCATATGTTAGTTCCAAGTGCCCAGATATCATACTACAAAGTATGAAGAAAATCGGTCCATATTTGAACCTAGTCCACATATAGGTCCCTTTCTGAAATTAGTTTTATCGTTCAAAACTCACATACAAATAATAGTATCGTGATGAAATTCGACATAAACAAGTTTTATATAAACCCAAATCTATCTGTTAAGTTTCATAAGGATAGCAGCATAATTGCTCCTATCCCCCATTAAAAAGTAAAAGTAACAGCCTAAAAGTATGCAAAACCTTTTATTGTAAATATGCATTGCAATTTATTGTAAATATTCATAAAAAATACGTGAGTTTTATTACAAAATGTATAAGTTTGTTCAGCGTTCGCAAAAAGTCGCTGAATTTTTTTACATAAAATGAAAGAAAATATTCCAAACTTTTATTTAGTAGTAGTACTAACACGTAGCTAGAGCGAGCTAACTTATTATTTTTTTCTAATGAAAACTGCAAATGCTAAATTTTTTGGAGCCATTTTGATTTGCTCAGTTCTCTTAAACTATATATGTAATTTAAATTTTTTTTTCTTTCTTATTAAATTTAAAATACTTTATTTTAATAAAAATGCTGTAAAACTATTGGTATTTGAACCATATTTATAGTATAAACAACTGAAATGTAGTAAAATTTTCATCAGTTTTCTTTGTATAATATTTAGATAACTTTACCACACTCTTTTTTATACAAAATTTTATTTTTTTCGAAAAACAAATCATGGTTTTCTACCAATGAAACATTTCTCTACAGAATTGCATCATTAGATTTCTAAAAAATAACTGTAAAAAAATAGACTTTTTGCCAAAAAAATACCACTGTGCGCTGCATACATTTTAGTGCAAAAACTATAAGGAGTGGTCGTAGAGTGAAATTTGTCACCGATAATTATATGGAATAAATTAAGAAAAAAAATTAAATTTTATCAAAATCGTCCACGCCCACAAACATTTGGAACATATGTTTACTGAAGTAAAAAAAGAAAGCATGCCGAGTTTCAATAAAAATTATCACGCCCATGAAACCCATACATAGATAATACATTTTTTGATATTTCGTTTATCATTCGACAAAAAATGTTAAGTTTTCATCCTATTCCGAAATCTTTCGAGAAATAATTTTTTTTGTCCATCGATAAAAGACACTCCCACCTTTCATTTTATTAAAACAACTGCTTGGGGGAAAGTGGGGCTACATTAGATTTTTTTACATTGAAAATCAAAAATAAAATAATTTTTAGAGGCTTATTGATTTGGGCATATCTTCTTAATGGTTTATAATATCCCCATAATTATTTTGTTTATTTATGGAGAAATGCTGTATTTTTCAAATATGTTAAAGTTAAATGGTATTATCAAGAAAATTATACTGAATTGCGTGAAAATATAAGTAAATTTTTGCCTAATACCCTTGCATGGAATTTACTTAAATTTTTTAAAAATAAAATAAAATTTTTCTTAAAACTATTGTGGGGGCTCGTCCGGGATTGACCAACCCCTTTCGACGGAAGCCGAAGGGGGTTGGTCTAACCCGGACGAGCAGCCGTCCAATTCACAGTCAACGGAACCATCACAACCCGAATGGTAGCTGAGGGTCTGGATGGAGGCGCGAGTTGACCGTTACGTCCGTCGGCGCCGCAAATACCGGCAATACATTGCCCAAATAGGAGTAACGTGGACGGTGTACGCCAGTGATAGCGAGGTCGAGGATCCAGACCCATTGGTGGAATTTCTCGCAGCTCCCAAGAGGATGGCCCTGATGGACTGCTGTGCGAGCCCTCCGGGAAACGAAGAGGCACGACCCGTTGTTACCAGCCGACGAGAAGAGTTACGCCTTAGTGGGTTTAACGAAGACCTAATCTCGCTGGGTGGGATTAGTCTGGGCAGCCTGGAGGACTTGGTCCACCAAGCCCTCCGTAACGAGGAGAACGGGCCGATGTAGGGGTCGCGGAGGAGGAGATTCCCGGCGAGAAAATTCCCGACGAACTGCAGGGCGAAATACAAACAGCTGTGGGGAAAGGGAAAAAAAATGTGTTTTCGACGAGACATTGACGGAATGTCGTACCGCGTGGGGGGGGTGTGAGGACCCAAACTTCAGGGAATTTTGATCCCACACAACATAAATTGTAAAATGAGAAAAAAAATGTGTTAATAATTATGAAAGAAAAAAAGGAAAATATTACTCGTTTTATTGGGCAGATGATGGATGACATTCAGTGGGGCGGATTACATCCGCCAATATTTGGGATTGTTTAATTTCAGACAACCGGAGGACGATGGGGTACAGGAGGTCGAACGAGCCGTACAGTCAGGGGCAGGTGGTGGGTTCAACACTGGCTGCGAAATTCAACAACAGAGAGTGTCTACGGCAGAGTATCAACAGCAGAGGGGAGTCAACAGAGTGTTAGCAGAGAGGAGTCAACATACTGTATCAGAAGAGGATAGTCGCGAGAGATGATATTCAGCCGTATTGAAAGGACACTAGACAAAAAAAGAAGTAGCCAAGAATACAACAAACACAATATCAACAAGCATCATAAATACAATACCTCACACATAGATCAACAACAAACAAACAGTGATGACGATCAAACAATTGAGATAATTTTAGCAACAACCGGTATCGGTTCGAACATTTTGTACTGCATAAGCTACAAAGCTACAATAGTTGTAGAAAAGCAATAATATATAAGCTAATGTAACAGAGCAATCAATCTCTTTTGTGTTGTGCAAGTGAACGAGTAAGACGTGTGACAAGCCGGTAAGATAAAAAAATATATATATAAATTAAACAAGTTACAGAGCAGTGCTAGGGAGTAATTAAATTGGATTTGGTAACACCGATCCTTGTATAGTGAGAACAGGGCGCTGGTTTACAATCGGATTACATCCTACCTTACCCAAAACAGATTTACATCCGTGGAGAGAGGAGAGTAGGGCACTGGCTCAATAAATAAAGTTAGGCTATAAAATACAAGAAAATAAACTGTGAAAGTGAAAAGAACCAAGCTAAAGTGTTTAAATTTTATGTTAAGGACCCTGGACTAGACTGAGTGCTACCCAAGCTTTTTCTACCCCGGAGTAACCGGAGGTTTCTTACACTATAAGTGCACATTTCATCAATAAACATATCTCTACAAAACTGCATCATTTGATTTTTGAAGTTGAGTGGTCGAAAAATAGGGTTTTTGACACCAAAATCCCTCTGTGCGGTGGTTAGTAAACTAACAAAAAACCTTGGAATGTTTGGTGGTTTTTTATATTTTGATTTATTTTTTTCTTACTTTTTATAATAAACTAACCTTGGTTAAAGTAAAAATGCAATTGTTTTGAATTTAAACTTACATACAAATAAAACCGTGACTGAAAAAGTTAGAGCTAGTTTCTGGGATAAAGGTAATCTACATTCTTCATTTAAACCTAGATTAAACTAAAAATTGTATTTCTCACTTATAGTTTATTTAGTATATAATCTAGGTTTAACTGAGCATCATTGGCGAGTTAAACCTATGTATAGAATGCCAAAGCACAAATGGCTGAAAAATAAAATAAACAATTCAGCACAGCAGCTCCTTGTTTATATATTTTAATGCCACTTTTTCTTAAGTACGTGGTTGCTTTTTCTTATAAAATTTAAAGTATTGCCATATTTATATGAAACATTTTAAGGAATGCACATGATTTGACTGAAAAGTCGTAATCGTAATCCATTAGTGAGAAACACAATCACTGGTTTAAGTCAGCTTACATTTGTTTCAGGTTTAACTTAACAGCGTGTTAAGCTACGTTTAACTGACAAATAAGAAACTAGCTTCATTAAGAATAAAAATTAACAGTGGTATATCTTTTTTTATAAAATTTGTATTTGTCTCCCTCACGACAATCCAACAATAGTCTCCTAGCATATGCAAGTAAGAAACTAGCTCCATTAAGAGCTATATACCACTGTTCATTTTTATTGTTTTGTTCCAATTTTAATATAATTTTTAATATTTTCTTTCTTTTTTCAATATTTTTTTCCCGGAATTATATACTTCACAGCATGAACAAACATTTTGTAATTTTGTGTAATAAATTGCAAACAGTGTGTTAACTAACTTTAATTTAAGCAACTTTAATAAGTAATTTAAAAAAGTTTCTTAAACTAAAGTTACCCTTTTATATATTTGATTCTTTATTTTCATCTTAATTAAAAGTTAAACTGGCTTTACTTTTTAAATGCAAATTAAACATGACATAGCTTGATACAATGACTTGAATTTTTTCATTATTTTTTTTAATTCCTTTTAAACTGTTGCCAACAATGAAAAAATTTCTTTTGAAAAGAAAAAAAAAAACTAAAAAAGAACAGGAAACTTTGATTATTTACCTGAAATGAATTAATCATGAATGACTTGACACTCATGCCTTAAATAAAAACGTTTACATTTCTAGCTAAAAAATCAAATAGATATTTTATTTTGGTGTAATATTTCTTCAAAGTGTATTCGAGTGTAAGTGAAGAAAAGATGAAATTAATGATTTTACATCATTTTCATTTTCATGTTCATATGAATTTTTATTGAAATTTATAATACAGCGAAAGCATTATTTTTATTTAGCAAGAAGAGCAGACAGAAAGAAGTTTTCTTATTTTAGTTGTTGTAAACTGTTTTATTTTATTCATATTTACATACTTGTATTTCGTTCGTTTTAGAAATTGCTATAAAAATACAAAATTTATCAGGTGATCTATAGAAACAAATGACAAGAACGTGACTTTCAATTTGTATTCAAATGCAAAGAGACATATACTTTCATACCCACCAACTCACACTCATATACTTTAGAATACTAAGGTTTTTAAAAGCATGTGTAAATGTAGAAAATGTTTGTAAGTATTTATTTTTCTATGAAGGTAAGTAGAAGCATAAATAAAATACAAATATCTGGTGCAGCACGGGTATGAGCTGAGTGTTTGTGAGTACAAAGTGTTTGGAAATGTTATTTTATTTCCACAAATAACACGTTCTTAAGTATGTAGTATATTGTTTTTGTCATTTTGTTTGTAACATATTAAAGTATTCTTAAAAAAATGTTAAGTAATGCAAACATATGGGCATTTTCGCTATCAAGAACGCGACATTAGTTTAAGGTTTTATTCTTTTTTAAATTTTCAATAGCTTTACGTTTAGTGCAAAAGGTTGGTTTTATAGAGTTGTTGTTTCCAATATATAAGCATTTAGCATGG
Source organism: Calliphora vomitoria (assembly GCA_942486065.2). NCBI lineage: Eukaryota > Metazoa > Arthropoda > Insecta > Diptera > Calliphoridae > Calliphora > Calliphora vomitoria. Next base: position 6,120,805 of record OW818029.2, on the reverse strand, counting down.
GATCAAAAACGTGACAAAAATTGTAACTCTTTTTTGACTGCATCTAGATAATTTGTTAAAGAGATTTTGCTTAAACTAAAGCAGCATAATGTAAATTTTTGCTAATAGTTGTCATGTTTATTTAAAATCAATTTACAACATATTTTTACAACCTTTAGTATGATTTATCACGCGACATATATTTGTAATAACTACTACTTCAAGTAATTCCATATATCCATATATTGTTTACAGTTCTGACATGCTTTTTATACAGTGTTTTAATAATTTTATTGAGTTTTACCCAATTTTTGCTTGCCGTTATGAAACTGAAACTTCGTTTTCATTAACATAATTTTTATACCGTTCTCAAGAAGATGAAGGTATAAGTTTGTAATTCCGTTTGTAACAATATAATTATGCGATCCTATAAAGTATATTGTTACGAATTTGCAAAAGCGATTTGAATTTACCGGTCTGTAACGACTGTCTGCAACATTCATCTTGTTGATAAACACGTCCATCAGTAGAAGCTTCTTCTTATCAACAATGTTGATAGCATGCGGTTATTAGCATTGTTTCTAAGTGTGGCAACACTAAATGTTTAATCGAAAGCTCTAGAATTCGAACATACGAGTTTTGATCGTTAAGAACAATCTCGACTACTCGGATGAAGATGGCGTGAGTATAAATAGTGACTGCGGTTGCTGTAGTCAGTGAGTTGATCATTGGCGATGTTGGAGTTAACATCAAGAGTTAACATTTGAGCTTGTACATTATAAAGTGAGTGTGTGCATTTCTGCGAATTGATAAACGTGTATAAAGACACTGAGTGACTATTTAGACTGTTGTTGTTGTACATTTTAAATAAATAGAGAGTTGTTACAATTTTAAACTGCTTTTATTTACAATCAAAAGTATCCGGTTTATTTAAAGGAAATAAACCCGTGTTTTTTAAAGGTAAAAACGTAACAATATATATTCTGGATCCTTATAAATAGCGGAATCGATTAAGCCATGTTCTTCTGTCTGTCTGTTGAAATCAATTTTCTGAAGACCCCAAATAACTTACAAACTTGATTCATACATCAGTATATCGGGAATTCTTCCGGTTCGGTTGCTATTTAAAATCGAGAAAATCGGCCCACAAATGGCTGAGATATAAACAAAAAACCGGGCTAACCTCGATTTTTGGCTATTTTTGAATTACTAAGTTATTAATATAGACAACATGGATATCTAATAATCGATATTTCAAAGTCCAATGCAACGATCTATATAATGCTATAGTAACTTGGACCGACAATGGGTCAAAATCGGGAAAAATATTTTTTAACCCGAACTTTTTTTGAACTAAATTTTTTCGTCATAAATTTTTTTTCACTAGTAAATTTAAAAACAAAAAAATTTAAAAAATTTTAAAAATATTTCGAAAAAAAAATTTTAAAATAAATTATTATTTTTAAAATTTTTTTTAATATTTGAAAAAAAAAATTAATTCGTATTTATTTCGAAAAAAAAAATTTTGAAAAATATTTCGAAAAAAAAAATTTTGAAAATAAATTATTATTTTTAAAATTTTTTTTAATATTTGAAAAACAATTTTGAAAAAAAAAAATTTATTTTGTTTACCTAAAAATATTTAAAATTTTTATTTTAAAGTATAATTTGGTGAAGGGTATTAAGATTCGGCACATCCGAACCCTCTTACTTGTTCATCAAAAATTTTTCCTTCAGCTGCTTACTGTATGTTTTTGCAAATTGATCGAATTATTTTTTATTCGAACATAGTAATTATTCGTAAGAAATGATTCACTTAACCGAACGAACATTAATCGAATGGTTACATACTAAAGTGAAGGTGATATAAGATTCGTCAACGCCGAATATAATACTCTAATTTATTTCATATACAATACATATGTAATTTGTGTAGCCTAAACAAAAATTCTACTAAAAAATTGTCAACGTTGTTTTAACTTAATTCAAATTTTATTTTGGTTTTATTTTTTTCTAGTTTTATCTTTTTGAGAAAATTGTGGTGTCACATCAGTCTGAGGTTTTAGAATAGAAGATACGTGATAATTTTACTTAAAAATATGATGATTTTCATATGATTGTAGTAGTAGTTTAATACTAAACTCACTACATGTCACTCACTATCTTAATAAAACACGCAAACACACACACACACCGTGATTTAAAGATATTTGCAAACAGTTGTGGCCAAATAAATAGTCGTACAATGTTATTAACATAGAGAAATAACAAGAGAGGAAACTAGAAAAAAAACTGTTTTTGTTTTCACATAGTTTTTTTACTAACACATTCTCACCACTTAGGTATTTGACAGTGTCCGCTCTATGTATATTTCTCTATGGTTATTACTATTTTTAAACTAACCCCGATATGCTGAACTTTATGACAATGACAAAATTATAAAAAAAAATGTTTTTAATAATAATTTTCTTATACAAATTTAAACATTTTCAGTTAAGATAAAATTGTTGATATGTATGTATATAACCCCCAGTAACACGAAGTCTGGTTATGTGTTAACTAATAGTTATATTGACAGTTTTCATACAAACATAATTTTAATCGACAGTATAAGTATTGTTTCAGAAAATTGCCATACAAACATCTACTATTTTCCTTAACACTGTTTATGTTACAAAAATCTCTGTCATAATGTTTGTTGTAACTGTCAGTTGTAGACATTTAATATGCGTAAAACACATACAAAACAAAAACCTTTCATACAGCCTGAAATAAATACATTAACAACTTTCCTCATACCATTTTGCGAGAAATTTTTGATAAAAAAAAACCGCCACATTTACAATATGTATTTGTAAAACATACACATACAATTTTAAATTTGCGTACAATTTCATTTTGTTTTTCAGCTTAAAAAAACTAAATTGTTACTTCCTGTTTCTTTTCTTCTTTTTTTTTTTTTTTTTTTTTTTTGTAAAATTGTGGTATAAAATTATCGTTATGTGAATCATGTACAACAGTAAATGTTAACAAATAATAAGTAGGTGGGCATGTGTTAACAAGGGAACAGGAAATATACCTAAATATAGTTACGCACAGCACACTCTTACTTGTATATTTATGTTAAAACAAAAATGAACACTTCATTTCCTTAACTTCCTGGTTTCAATTATTATACATGTAATCGTTTGCCTTGTATCTTTTTATTTTACTTTAAGTATTTGTTAATGACTCTAGAAATCAGGAAATGAGTGTGACGGATTTATATAAAAGTTTAATTCCATCAACAGAATGGGAAATTATTTTATTGGTACATACAAGGCGAATTTATTTTATGAATTCGCCTTGGCTACATACATATTATATTAAATGTGGTAATTTTGTTTTATACAAGCCTTAAGGTATGCTTTAAATTTGTAATATTTATTAATGTTCGATTATGTATTGGTGGGGAGCGAACGTTTTTTCGTTAAATAACTAGCAAATAGTGAAAAACATTAGAGCAAATATTTATGGACCTCATATTATAAAAATGATATAAATTCTATGGAATTATCGAGTTAACAATTAAAAACAAAAACTAATCTAACTTCTTATAGAAACTAACGCAATAATTGCTTTGGAGACGGTGCTTTGATATAAAATATATAGAAGCAAAAATAAAATAAAAAATAATACATACAGTGTCGGTCAAAACACATTGGACAAAAATATTATTAAAAACTATTGAAACCAAAAAAAAGTGGAAAATTTTTTTTTGAGTCATAAGCCACCTTTTTCATAGGCCGGGTCACATATAATATAAAACAAATTTCTCAATTAAAATTTCAATTAAACATCATTCTTTACATTTTATTACATTAAATTAATAGCAAGAACAACAACAGTGATTATTTTTAAATATTGTAAACAAATTTATTATTTGCGATTTTATACTGAAATAAATTAATTTTAGAACTATATAATTAAAATGGCTGGAAGAAAATATTGCACAGGTGTTAAAAAAAACATTTACGAAAAATTTTTTCTGCAAAATAAATATAAATATAAATAAATAAGCATACAAAAATAACATGGAAACTATTCAAAGAGGCGATCAACCAAAGTGCACAACAGCTAAGGAAGATGCATGGACTGTGGGAGAGTAATAGATTCTCTCAATCTAGAGTTAAGTGTGACACTCCAAAAGGTGATACTCCAAAAGGTGATACTCCAAAAGGTGACATAATGTCCATGGACATTTTAAATAATAAATCAAGTTAAAATGGATGTGAAGACAAATCCAATTTAAAAAGGAGAGGGCTGCATGAAATTTTTGATGAGGAGTACATGAGGAACAATGAAATTGCTGCTGCTATATTAATTAAAAGATAATTTTATTTTTTTATTTATTTCAAAATTCTGTAATAATAAAATATTACAATAGTTGTTTAATTTATTCTTAAAATAACCCTAAGAAAACTATGTTAAATACAGTTTTATAAATTATAATACGGCATCAATTTATAACAATTATAATAAACGAAAAACATAACGAAAAATTTAAAGCCCAACGTCAGTGGTAATATAAATGAGGAGTATTTTTAAGAGTTATTAAAGTGTTCAATCAGCTTATTGGAGTAGACGAAAGGAGAAAAACAAAATAGCCTTAAGACTTAGTTCTAACTAGAAACGATTTTTCAAAGAAGGAAGTATATATTCTCGGTATATAAAACTTGTACATTTCTCGATGAACGTTTAAATTGTATCCGTTGCATTAAAAATTCAGGAGTTTCAGGAGGAATGTTTGATGATTTTGTAGAAGCTTAAAAGAAGTTACATGGTCAAGAAATTTGAAAAAGAGCATCGAAGAAATTTAATAACATATGCTGACACATGATCCTGTCGTCTGAGATGAAATACAAATCGTACGATTTTATTTATCAAAAGTTAAATTTTTCTAATATTCCTATTTGAAGTACACGAGAAAATACATAAACAATATGACAGTTATGACATTAATAAGGCATGGGCCATTTTATATCTTACGTGATACGGTAAATATAAGTTAAGTGAATATAAACGTTGGAGTGTAAAATTAACTTTTGAACAAATTCCATTTATATGAGACGAGTAGCAAAGCAACACACCTTTCATTCTATCCGCATAATCTATATTTTCCCCATTAATTTGAACTATACAATTTTGAGGAAGAGACCCACCAAATTTCATATCCTTCGTTTTAGATAAATTTATAGAAGGACAATTTGATCTTATCCAAGTTTCCACCATGCACAAAGTATTATTTATCAATGTCGAAGTAACCGAAAACAATTCGTTCATGTACATTGAAAATAGTAATGGTCCAAGTACCGAGCCTTGAGCTACACTCGAATTTATTCGTCTTAAATTCGATCGAGATCCATTAAACATAAATTGTTCACGGCCACACAATCGACAAGACATTCTAGTAAACCCGAACTCTAAGTTAAGTTTCTTAATCATTCTAACATGATCTATGTTAAGGAAACCAAAACGCAAGATCTATTTATATTAATCCTGTCCTTAATTGCCTCAATAATACTCAATAGTGCAGAGGACGTGCTGCAGTTCCTTCGGAAACAAGTTTGTCTGTCATTCAGTAAAGAATGTTGAGAAATATATTGACCTATTTGTGATTTCATTACATGTTCAAAAACCCTGGAAAGGGCAGGCAAAATACTTATTGGCCTTAGATTTGTCAAGCTTAAGTCCGTTTCCGTTTTCGGAATAAGTATTACCTTCGCACACTTCCACGTATGTGGAAAAGTTGATGTAGTTATAATAGAGTTGAATAGATGCAGAATGTGATCAGATATGAGGGGAAAAATTAGTTTATAAAATTTTCAGAATTCGCAGCAATTGTATGCCGAGAAATCCAAATTCAGTTTGATAATGTTGATACTTTAAAGGAATTCGGAATTTCCAAACATACAAACAAAGCTTTTTATAGGGAAACCATAATAGAAGACGGATTCTCGTATATAGTCTATTTATTTCCCCAACAATTGTAGACATTATCAAAAAAAAAACCATGAATGGGGCCGATATTTAATATACGGTAAATTTAAAACCATTCCATGTTGCGGTTACAAGCGACTTTAAAAGGCTGCTGGTTTCACAACTGTCACGCTGTGAGGCGGCAAAGTAAAAAAATAAAGACCTTTGAAACCTTAATAAAAACCAAAAAAGACTGTTCAAATTGGTACAGAAATGTATTAAATCTTCCATTGGTTAATATTGACCAAATGTTCTTATACCGGAAAATCGAAAATTTAGACATGTCAAGAAGAAACCAAAGGATTGCCTTAACACTTTTATGGAATATTTTGAAAAGCAGTAAGTCAAAACGATTTGAATAACATGTCGTGTGATAAATGTTTGTTCAGCTTATGTGAAATGTTAAGTGATTAAAATAACTGCAGAGACTTGAAAAAATCGTCGCCGTTAACATGCCGAATGATATTTCAATTAAAGTAAAACTTGAAGTAAGAACACCAAGGTTTCAATTCAAAACTTTCATTTAAATTTCAAAAGCATGGAAAGTTTCCAAAATTCCTAGAGGTCATAAGAGATGAGGGTGGTGGCATGGTATAGTGGTTAAAGTGCTTGCTTACAAAACCAAGCACCCCAGGTTCGATCCCTGGTAGAGGATGACAAATAGTCATCATAGTTTACGAGTTTAAAAAAAAAAAAAATTAACCCCACTCTTAACAATCCACCCAAAAAGGCCCCTGACCACCCCTCCCCCTGGAAAAGAGGATAACATCATGGCAAAGGTTAGGGAGCCCGCCACCCCCTGGGAAAAAGTAAGAATCAAAGATTAGCCAGATTCCCCACATCTACACCAAATACAAAGAGGGCGTTGTTTCTAGGCAATGACAGATGGCAGTCCCATTATCCTAGACCAATCATCTACTTAGCTGGAACAACAACCAATTAGCGAAACTGATACAAGGCAAAAATAACAAGAGACTGGCAACATCGTAACATGTATCATAGGACCCGCTACAGCAGACCAATCATCTACTTAGCTGGAACAACAACCGTATAACGAATGATACAAAGATAACAAATCTACAAATCCTAAGATGGTGATGCTTTCTGGAAGCCAAATGCCCCCAAGAGGGGTAATGGAGAAAAAATATAAGAGATGATCACTCTGTCCTCTTGAATCATGTCACTGCGGTATTATTGAGTGTTTTTCCCAAAAAAAAAAGACACAGAAAGAAAAAAATTAAAACATTTTTAAATCGGTAAAGGCTTGATTTCAGTAACTGAATTTATTGAATTTATCATCAATAAAGACAATATAATTATAGATTATAAGAATTTTGTAGCAGAAAAAATAGAAAACGAAAATGAAGTAGAGGAAGAAGTCATTAATGTCAACCAGATGACAGAGGTCTTAACATGTGTAATTTGCATTCATAAACCGCATAATATTGATACAATTTAAAATTTCCTCCAGCTGCTTAAAAATCATGAATGCAAAATCAAAAACCAATAAATCGCCATTACTATGTCCTTACTATAGACAGATTGTAGAAGATAAATTAACCCAGATATGCCGATGGGCTCACATGCTGTAACAATAGGCTCCGTTTCTTCCAGATAGTGCTGTACCCATTTTACTGAAATTTAGTTTCGTTGTTAATAATACTGAGGAGTTACTTTTTGTTGGGGGTGAGTGGGGAAAAATAAACAAAATATTTTATTGAGTTTAAAGAAAAACAAAAGGGTATTAATTTTCAAATAATTAATTTATTTGGCGGTTTATTAATAAAAAACGTACCTTCGGGTTCGGGGGTTGTTTGAGATCAATTCTTCTTTTCGTTTTATTTGACAAGTTACTCATTCACAATTATTGCAGGGTTGTAATATACACTTAAAAACTAAAAATTCATGTAACTTAAAATTAGGGTGACCAGCGTAGACACTTTTATTTTAGACTGATAGGGTGAATGCACCAGTAGTCGGCAGTTTAACTTTTTTTCAGTTTTTAAGGTGATACCATTATGTGTGCGAACATGGTATTGGGATGTTAATGGGTTATTGTTGTTTAGTATTTTGTATAGTTTTAGACTCAATTAACACTTTTCAAGCAGTTTTTATTAAATTTGAGCAATTTACGTCTTCTTGAAAAAACACGATTTGTGCCCGAAGTCGGCACCCTTAATCCTAATGTCGGCATTGTATTTTTTATTAAGAAAATAATAATATCTTAAAAGAATTCAAGCGGTCGTATATATGGAAATACAACCATTGGTACCACGGTCTTGCCAATTGCTGAAAAGACCAATAGCACTGTAATTGTTTCTTTTTCATTCCCCTTTTGTATGAAATATACATTCCGATATCCTTTTGGAGCCAAAACTTTGCCAGTTTTAGGGCACATACTAAAACTTGTTTCATCACCATTAAATATTCGGGATGGATGAGCTAAAATATCCAAAGCGCTCTGATCATTGAGACATTTCTTTAATGCATCAAACCATTTTCTTATGGCTTCCTCCGTTACTACCGCTCGACCCTAACTAATTCCTTCTGCTTCTCTAATTGATAGACAGGGATGACGTATCAAACAACCTTGATACCATTTCCTTCCTGGTCGGCCGTTTAAAAACGATCTGGTTCGCTGTTCTTCCTTCACGATTGTTTGAACCGTGTTTAGCAAATCCTCACTTTTTAAAGGAAATCCACATTTTGCTAGATCTTGGCACCATCTTACTAAATGCTTTTCTTCAGAATCAGACATCACGGTTTGTGGCCCCATTTTCCTAGCACCTTCAGAAACACGTCCGTATAATCTGTCCATATTTTTTACTGGCACCTAATACCGAAATCTTCCTTTCTCTTATTTCACAAAGAGCATTTTTTTAAGGATTCTTGAGGATATTGGTGCATGGGTCTTTTTCCTGGTGTGTCCATATTTGTAATTCTAAAATGTTAGGAAAATAATCCCTTCTAAATCTCAAAATATTACTCGGTTTTGCTATCTCCAGACAAATAAAAGCTGCTGCCGACTTCAGGATTCTTTAAAAATACCCATTTGCCTGAAGTCGGCATCACTATGCCGACTATTGAAAATCATTGAAATTTTTGTTCCTAATGTCGGCATTGATTAAAATAACCAAACAAATTATTTTTTGTAAAATCTTTTACATTGGAGGTAATATTTAAACAAACTTTTATCTGTTAAAACCGCTTTAATAACAAAATTACTTAAATTAATATGGTTACTTACTTGTTTTAGTTGGCCCTGAAACTAAAAAATTTCTTAAAAAACAGGCACAACCGCACCTTTTGCAAGATGGTCACTGAATAAGGTCAAAAAAAGATCAAAATACTCATCTCACTCAAATTTAAACATTACATAAAGAGAAATGAGTGTATGTTAAATTAAAGTTAAATATTACTTTTGTATAAAATTATCGTTATTCCTATTTATTAAGCTTTTATCTCAAAAATGCCGACTACTGGGTCATGCCGACTATAGGAGCACTTACCCTATGTTGTTTCTAAAATCTTAGCTTTCTTTGGAATTGGAAAAAAAGTTTTGTCTAATATATTTTAACTGATACTGTTAATATGCAATTGTATAACTGATAAGGCTGTGGAAATTCCCTAAGCTAAACGACATTCAAATATTTATTAGTCTCAGGCGTAATAAACAAACAGACACATAAATGAACGAATAAACGAAACAAATAAACAAAACAGACATAGATGTGAATAAAATAAAACTAATTTCCATCACCTTGTTTATTATTGTGCAAGTATGAAACAAATAAACAAACCAACAGGACACAACATCCTTAGGTACTTGTTTTATTAACTTTATATTTTTGTTTTTATATTTACACACACACTCACTCTTTACACATGCATACATTTGCTCTGTGTTGAGCAGTAAGAATTCCCTGGCTTCTTAAAGTTTTATTAAAAAAAAAAAAAAAAAACACACAAATAAATTTACTATTTTATACACATTCAATAAAGGACACACATAAACTAAAACACCTTTACATCTTTACTTCTTAGTATTTAGGTTACAAACACTGTGAAATGAGTTTCAACTAAACTCAACTCAATTCTCTGGTAGTTGCTAACAAACTTTATGATTTTTTTTTTGTTATTTTCTTTTTCTTCTTTTTTGTTCATATTTGAAATTTCCTTTGGCATTTTTGTTGTGTGTTTTTATAAATTTTTATGTGCCATCTGCAACGTCATTACACATTTTTCTGTTTAAAATTTTAGTTCAATTTTATTTGTTGTTTTGTTTTTATTTTACATTTGTTTTTTACCTACATACACCATTCATCCATATAACAATCCATCCAGTCGTCGTTTGGTCCATTTTTCCTCATCCATCGTACGAAACAACCAAACAACCAACCAACCAACCAACCATCCATACATTCATCCATCTGCAATGCATGAACCTTGTCAGCAGCAACCACCGTATTACTACAGAGCCAGCAGCAGCAACAACCATGAGCTGCTGCTGCTAATGCTGTTTCTTTTGCTTTAACAGTCCAAAACGAATGTACGAATGTGTTTTACATGTTTGCGGTGGTAGTGGTAACAGTGGTAACACTGCTACAAAAGAAACAACTAAACAAACGAACGAACAGCAACCAAACCAACAAACACCAAAAAAATACAAGCGAAATAACGAATGTACGAACAAACAGTTGAAATATTCACTCGTATATCGTCACATCGTCAACAACATATGTTTTGTTGCTGTTGTTATTTTATATAGTGTGCATGTTATTGTTGTTGTATGTTGTTAACCCAATTTTTGTGCTCTTTGTTGTACGAAAGCCGAAAATTAACATTTGTTGTTGATTTAACTCTGTTAACATGGGTTTTTTTAGGTTCCATTGACTGTTATCTATTTAACAGAAAGCTTTTTCTTTGTAACCAGTGCCTTTCAAACTTTCTTATACAGTGTTAAGTATAAATTTCACATTTAAATTGAACAGTAAAATAAATTACATGTGTAGATTTGGAATCTGTATAGTAAAATAATGCACTAAAATTATAAACACATTGCACAGGAAATTTTTGTCTGTTTTGTTTTTTATCCTTCACCATGAGTGGTAAGCGTATATATAAGTTTGTCATTCCGTTTGCTGTTACTACATGTTTCATTTGCGACCCCTAAAGTATATATACTTCATCTGTATGATGAAATCAACTTTCCGAAGCCTCCAAACAACTTACATACATGATTCATACACCAATATATCAGTTATTGTACCGGTACTTCTATGTTTCATTTAGTTTTTAAATTTGTTTTAAATATCTTCAATAGCAAAGTTCATTAAGTTATTTGACATCAAATCAACTCCACTACCTATAAGGATCAAACAGTAAGCTAAACATTTTTGCAAAATCGGAGAACGTTTAGAGGATGCACATTTTATTTGAAGCTTCGAGTGAACAGCGTGTCTAAGATTAACATGGGTACCTGCCGCGAAGGCTTAAACCGCATGGTGGTCTTAACACCGGATAGAGACAATGCGTCTATCAGCGCCATTGAATGACTTGCAAGGTACACTCAATTGGCAACTTCTTGTACAATGATTGCACAGATCAATGCACAATCCCCTTGCTCGAGAGCTCGGGCTATCTAATCCCTGCCATCCATAGCTAGCTAGCCAACTGACCAGCCCAGGACAATTATCAAAGCTGCAACATCCGGCCTGGTGATCCAGTCCAATGTATGGTCTCTGACTTCAAAAGCTCCCTGCCGATAAAAGTCAAAGTGAGTGTACTATTATCACACACTTTTGACCTCGACAGAGAACCAAGCCCAACGACCAGTACATCACGAATGCTACTGCCTCAATACGTTTCCTGAGCACAAACGCCAGTTGGTTATCTGCTACTTTCAATGGCTCTGTTGAGTCAGCAACAGCACCTAGTAAGATACAATTGGTAGTCCGAAATTTAGCACTAGCCCAAACATCAGTCCTTTAACCAACGATCTTCTCCCCGCTTTGGGTTTCAACCACAACCACCAGCGTGTACACCGAAGTGACCTCACCAATGATCCTACAGGACCTGAGTCCTGGGGCCATAGGATCCCCGCTGTTCTAGATAAGACTCTAGTCAGCTGCGAGTTTAATAAATTAAACTCTTACCAGGAATGAGGTCCGTGCACCTCGGAGCCCCGGTTTCGCTCCATATTTCCCCTTGAGGCATAACATCAAGGTGTGGAGCTCACCAAATTGCTTATCCATCCCCCAAGGGGGGGCTTCGAGTAAACAGTGGGGCAGAATCAAATTTTTTTGGAAATAAATCTGGTATTTCTAAGCGGTTGGTCCGATCGGGATACAATTTGACACTGGCATAGCCAAGGAGTATTCGAGTTTAAGTTATTAAAATGGACACAACAAATGCTACAGGCGCGGGGCTATGAGGGCACAATCTAGGGTACCTTTGACATGTAAATGTTTTAAACACGTTCCATTTTTTTGTCTCCCAACCGATTTCAAAGACTTTTGTATTTAATTTATATAAAATGCGTGCGTGTGCTATTTATCTCTTATAATTTCCGAGTTATTGGCATTTCAAAAAGGAAATTTTAAAATATTGCCATACTTTGATCCGTTTTTTTTTTTTTAAATATAGGGCGTACTTTTGAACCGAATGAACAAAATTTTTTTTTCGTTAGTTAGACAACTAAATTACCATTCATATGCAATAGATTTCAGGGCAATATCGATTACGGATTCAAAAATAAAAGATTTTCAATTTAAAAATTATAAAAATAGTAGATTTGTGCTGTTTTTTGGGCTAAAAGGTGACTTAACTTTAACTTTTTATTTAAAAAAAAACTTTCTTTAGGGATATATAACAATTTTATGTTTTAATGTAAGATATCTTTACGGAAAACAATTTGGTATAAAAAACTTGTTATAGTTTTTGAATATGTCGTCCCTATGCCCTTTAGAATTTGACATATTTTTTATAAAAATTTTAAATTTGGGCCACATGTTCTAAAATCCCAAAGCTGGGATCATGAAAGGGAAAGCAGTTTTGGAATTATTGATGTGATACCTATTTATTCCCAAAGTATTTTCCCAGTCCCAAAGAAAATGTGAACCCTATGGGCAAAATAGTAAAAAATAAAATTTTTGGGATTTACGCTCCAATTTTTAGGAATTGCGAGTTTCCCTTTGACCTTTTGGCAAGTTTTTTTACACTTTGTTATTCAAAATAAAACATTTAAAAAACGTTGAAAATTTCATTGAGTTTTGTTAATAAATAATGATTTTATTACATATTTATTGAGCTACTAAAACTAAAATTTGTATCAAAATTTGTATATGATTGCAAATATTAGGAACAATTTGATCCACATTTTTCCGAACTTTTTTTTTTTAGATAAGTTAATTCTTGGTCTTATAAAAGAAACTTCAAGTCAATATCTCAATTAGATTCAAAAATATACCACAAAACTCCGTCCTTCAAAAATATTGAACTTTTTCATACTAAAATATTTGAATAAATTTTCATATTATTTTATTTAACAACAACTCAATGGCTCTGACTTACTCACATCAAAATACGAAAAAATGCAATAGCGGTATTCACAATGTAGAGTACTTGGCCTGGTAATGTAGTAAAAGAGCACAATATCAAAAAACTAAAAACAAAATACATTAGAAATTGAAATGTTTGTCAATAAATAGCTTTTTTGCTTTTTTACTAGGCCAAGTACTCTACATTGTGAATACCGCTAATATTTTTGAAAGACGGAGCTTTAAAGTAAAACATTTTTAGTGTAGACATCAACCTTTGCCGACTTTTGATCCCAGATATATTGGAAGTATAACTTTAAAATTACGGGCTTTACAATATATGGCGAATCTTTTGAACGAGATTTTAAAAAACTTATATGGCATTTTGAAGGGTACATAAATGTAATTTATTCTTACTTAGTTATTGAATATTATAGTGTAAATAATTAAGTTTTTTTGCTTTGAAAATGTCGAAATACATGACAACAAAGCGTCAAATGCAGGGTGTTTAATTTAAAAAAATGCCGCTGATGCACACCGAAGCTTATCATGAAAGTGTTTCATCGGTATCAACATGCGAGAGATGGTTTGTGCGGTTCAGAAGTGGTGATTTTAACACGGAAGACAAAGATCACCCAGGCCAGCCAAAAAAGTTTGTAGACCAAGAATTGGAGGCATTGCTCCATGAAGATTGTTGTCAAACTCAACAAGAGCTTGCAAAATCATTGGGAAATTGGGTATCATACGAATTGATGCCAAAAGAACTTGAATGAGGATTTTGCATGTCCGAAATGACATGCCATAATTTTTGCACCGAATCCTTACTTGCGATGAAAAATGGATCCATTACGATAACCCGAAGCGTAAGAGAAGGCCAGCGAACCACCTAAATCGACACCAAAGCCAAATATGTATGGCACTCAGGTAATGCTCTGTATTTGGAAGGAGCAAAAAGTTCCTCTCTATTATGAGCAGCTGAAATCTGGCCAGACCATCCCAGGGAACCTGTACCGAACACAACTGATTCGTTTTCAGCGAGCATTGGCCGAAAAACGCACAGAGTATGCGGCCAGCCATAAAACTTTAATATTCCATCATGACAACACTCGGCCACATGTTGAAAAACCTGTTAAAAACTACTTAGATTGAAGTGGTTGTGAAGATTTGCCTCGCGCGATTTATATTCCAGACCTTGCCGCGACCGACTACTATTTGTTTCGATCGATGTAGAATAATCATTCTGGGATATCCTTCACTTCAGAACAGAGTATACGAAATTAGCTTGAAAAGATGAACAGATCTTTTAGCTCGGAGTCCATATGTTGCCAGAAAGATGGGCAAAGATCAGAGCTAACAATGGCCAACACTTTGAATAAATGTACATTCTACAAATATTTCAAAATGAAAGCTAAAAATTTCAAAAAATCCCGCATTTTTAAGTCATACACCAAATAGTAATACAGGGTTTCCAAAGTAAAATGGAATTTTTTGAGATAAATGATCGGATATTCATATCATAATACAGAATGCCGTTAATAATGAAAAACAACATCAACCACGACCACGCTTACAGGACCATATCCTTTTCATTAAATTTTCCATAACCAAATCGCAAAGTGGCTGCACTCGATAACCTCACAAATTCTATCTTTGAGGTCTTGAATCGACGCTGGGCTGTTGGCGTTGACCTTATCTTTCACGTGGCCTCAAAGGAAGAAGTCGCAAGGTGTTAAATCACAAGGTCTCGGTGGCCAATTGTGATCACCTATTCAAGAGATAACACGGTCCGGAAACTTTTCTCGTAAAAGAGCAATGGTTTCGTTGCTTGTATGGCACGTAGCTCCGTCTTGTTGAAAGTAAACGTTGTCCAGATCAATATCATCCAGCTCCGACCATAAGATACGGTGTAATGACGTTTGTTGAATGCCCAATTCCAAAGAACGACGAGGAAGGGACAAACCTGGGTTTTCTTCAACACTTTGGGCTACAGCAGCAATATTCTTAGTTATTCTTGAGCTATGTGCTCAGGTTTTATTCTTCACATCACAAACTTGTCCCAACAGCTAGAATTTTTCACCAATTTCTGTATTGCGGTCCGACAAGATGCTTTAGCGAATTGTGACTGCAAGATTTTCACCATTTTTGTAGTAAATTTTAATAATTTCAATGCATTGTTGAAGCGAGTATTGTTCCATTTTTAGTAATGGCGTAGTTTCTACCTGTCAAATGTCAAAGAATAAAAGCTTCAGAAGTGACAGCTACCGCAATACCGTGTGATTCAAAATAACACCTCTTGTTGTAAAATCCTTCCTTTTTTGTCGCACAGTGTAATTTATAGAACAATGGTAGTCAAACTTGTTACAAATAACTAATATACCAACTAGAAAAGATGTTCAAAATTCCCCATTTTAATTCAGTTTTAGGGCCATTATTACAACTTGCTTTTATGTTCGTAATAGTAAAAGGTAATTTTATGTTAACTTTTACTATTACGAATATAAAGGCAAGTTGTAATAATGGCCCTTAGTATACTTACTTTTCAATTCAAATATAACTCATACGCCTCTTGTAACAGGAATTGTTGTACCTTTAGTAATTAAAAAAGCAAGTATACGCACACATTTCTATGACTAAATATTCCCTGCAAATAATAGAACATTTAAAATTTTGTATAAAATTTTTTATTTTAAATAAATTTCTTTTAAATTATATACACAAAATTTTAAATTAATTTAGAGTAATTTTACGCAACCAACATAGAAACAAACAAGGATTGAATTTATTAAATGTAAATAAAAGTTTTGCATTAAAGGGAGAAAATAGTTTCCAACTATTTTCCTCAATCCTAAACGTGGCTAAGTACAAACTTTTTACCATCTTACTACCTGGGAAGTTGGTGAAAGTTTAGATATTTATTTATTTATTTTCTTTAGTCTGGCAAATGATAACAACAAATAAACTCAATTAAAATAGTTGTTTTTTTTCTTTGTTTCCATTTCCATCCGCCCGCCTTCTTGTCTTTGCTTCTCACTGCAGTGTTCTTGGGAACTTTGAGGGCGAAGCAAAACAAAACAAACGATTCATTGCAACTAAAAGATGCAATTGGGAACAAAATAAAGAAATTAAAACTAGATTTCATGATGACGTGGATTTTTCATTCTTCACTCAAACTACTTTGAAAAAGTTTTTTTTTTTTCTTATTTATTTTTTGTTGCATTGCACTAAATTTTACTTTATTCGGAGGTACAACCGGGGGTGCCATAAAGCAAATTGTCCAATTTAGATTTTCTATTTGTTTGCACTGGTGGCGCCCCATGGCCGGGACGACCCCAGAATGTATCAAATACCATGAAATGTTGAGTACACTCATCCCTGTCGAGCTGTTGAGCCAAGCTAATCGAACGTCTTTTCTGTGCAACTTGACAATTGAGGTCATGCAAGTAACGCATATCAGTTGTTGCAACATCCGCAGCTGCAGCTGTGTGTAGTCTATTTATACAGATGCAATTCAATACAGTAATAGTTGTAGTAGTAGTTTTTTTTGTTGTTGTTGATGTTGTAGTTTTGGGGTGTTGTTGTTGTTGGTTTTTGTAGTGGGTGTTTTTGTTTGTTTGTTTGAAGATTAGTACGAGTTGTTTAAAAAATACATAAATGTTGGTTAGTTAAGTTTTCTTTTCATATTATTGTTTAGTAAAAATTAAACTTAATGCAAGAAATTTCATTTGCTGAAAGTAAATACTTATGCACTTGTGGGGCAGTACTTTTTTTTATAGATTCAAGTAGTTTACAGTTGTTGCTGTTGTTGAAACTTGTTGTAATTGCAACTAATTCTTTTGCAATTGTAACTTAATTACAATTGTTACTGTTCTGCTTGTATTATTACAAATAAACATAAAACACGCACGCATAGATACAAAGATACACACAAATACATGTACATAGAAAAAGATTAACACAAGAAAAATAGAGGAAAAAGAAGTAACAAATACACACATAAATAAGTTTAGAAATTGATTTTTTACGATTTAAAATGGACAGACAAAAAGTGCATGCAGAACAACAATTGTGGTGATTAAAATAATGAGAAAAATACATGAAATGATTTCAAATTTTTTTGGGGATTTTTTTGGTATTTTTTGGCTAATTATAGTGGCTGTCAATTAAGAATTATGTAATTCGCTTTAAATTTTTTTTAACAATTCTAAAATATGTACAGAGATTAATTGTATGTTTGCAGTATGAAAATGAATAAGCAAACTAACTATATGCGTCGTTTATAAATACCTTTTTCAAGCTTAATATTTATACCCTACCAAGGCCACCCTGATAGCCTTTATTTTCCACTTTTTGGATTTTCAGTTGCTCATAGATATTGATATATAAAAGGTGGCGCAAAAATAATCCTCCTATCAGAAAATGCTATAAATTTTGCGAGGCCCCTAATGTCAGTTCTGTTTTGATATTTGTGTAGTAAACACATGCGAAATACACGTTAATAAACAATATTACGCTACACTGCTCCAGAACGCGGAATATTGCTGACTATTTATTTGACCAATAATCGGCAAAACTTATAGCATTTTCTGATAGGAGGATTATTTTTGCGCCACCTTGTACAAATTTTCTTACATCAGTAAGACCTTATAACTTGATACCCAAAAAGTCATAAAATTTAAAAATGTAAAATTCAGGATTTGGATCTCAAATATTATTGGATGTATTTTTAAATGCGTGATTTGCAATAAGAACTGAGATCGAAAAATTCTTAACACACGTGTTTTTCATTAAAACTTTTAACCCAAGTATTATTTGATTTTATCAAGTTTTAAGTTATTATTCAGTTATTATTTTTAATGTCAATTATGTTCATTTGTTTTTGATCTGACAAAACTCAACTTGGTCCTACTAAAAGTTGGCCAAACAATCAAAGGTCTGCCATCAAACTGTTTCCAATGTTATTAAACATTGCCCGGAGAACTTGTCCGTTGATAGAAAACCTGGTTCAGGTAGAAGGAATGGTCCACATGATGTTTCTAAAGCCAAACGAATAGAAAGCATTTTCAAAAGAGCTCCCAACACATCCGGTAGGAAAGCAACCCTGTTAGCTTAGTGTTCGGACTACTTGATACGAAATGTTAAAGCCAATGCAGGTTTAAAAACATACAAGGCTCAAAAAGTTCCTGCCAGGAACACTGCTAAAAATTAAGAGGCCAAAGACAGAGCACAGAAATTGTATGTTAAGAATTTTTCGATCTCAGTCCTTAGATGGCGTATCTTTTGAATATGGTTTCTATTTTTATATCTGTCATTTATTCTCACTTAATTACTAAACATTGTAATGTAAACAACAAAGCTTTGTTTGGTTGGAAAATATCGAATTTTGTTCCAACAAAGCGTCATATGCGGGAAGTTTAGCTTTACTATTTTAATTTGAAAAAAAAAGTGACAATGAAACACACCGCCTGCTCATCGAAGCTTATGGTGAGTGTGTTCCATCGGTTTCAACGTACGAGAGATAGTTTGTGCGGTTCAGAAGTGGTAATTTTGACACGGAAGACAAATATGGCACAGGCCAGCCAAAAAAGGTTGAAGACCAAGAATTGGTGGTATTTATCCAAAAACAAGGAAATTGGATACCATAATGAAAGAATTAAAGAGTGACCTTGAAAGACAATTTTGCATGTACGAAATGATTCTTGAACTTGCGATGAAAAATGAAACCATTACGATAATCCAAAGCGAACCGGCCAACCATCCAAACCGACACCAAAGCCAAATATCCATGACGCTCTGTATTTAATGGGAGCAAAAGTGTTCTATCTATTATGAACTGCTGAAATCTTGACAGATCATCACACGGATACTGTACCGAACACAACTGATTCGTTTAAAGCGAGCATTTGCCGAAAAACGCCCACAATATGCGGCCAGACATGAAACCGTAATATTCCATCATGAGATCGCACAGTGCTCTGCGAGTTTTCAAGTTTTCCCTTATTAATTTGCCACGTAAAAACATAAAGTAGACGTATTATATATCAATGGATAGGGCATTTTGTCTATTTTGATAATTAAAAAAATTTATGTAATACTTTTTTGAAAAATATGACAAAAAATGCTTGTTATTGAGTTTTTGCAAAGATAAAAAATTTTCAAAATGAAATAAATTTTTCATTTATGAATATTTTATAATGAAATTTTACAGTTATATAGATGTTTCTATTAGAAATGGAAAAATAGAAACAATTTTTAAAATTTATAATCAGGAATTCCACAATTCTCAAAAAAGTGTTGAAAAATCCCAAAAACGGATTCCCGAGCTGTCCTAATTTGGGGACCCCTGGCCGCAGCCATGGTTGGCCCATGTCGTCCAAATTCAAAATTTTAACTCGACAACACTTCATCTTTGCATGTCAAAATTCATTCAAATCGATCTAAGGGTTTAGAAGTTACATATTTATTACCCTCTTTTTTTTCTATACCACTGTGCAACGTTCAGTCACATGTTGCAATACCTGTTTAAAAGTATTTAGAATGAAGTGGTTGGGAAGTTTTGCCTCACCCACTTTATAGTCCAGACCGTGCCCTGTCCTGTTTCGATCAATGCAGAACCCTCTCTCTAGGATAGGTTTCACTTCAGAACAGAGTATCCGATATTGGCTTGTTTCATTCTTGGCCTCAAAAGATGAGTAGTTTTTTTTTTTGGCTCGAAATCCATATGTTGACAGAAAGATGGGAAAAGTTCATAGCTAACATTGGCCAATACTTTGAATAAATTTATGTTTTACAAATGTTTCAAAATAGAAGCTAAAAGTTTGAAAAAATCCCGCATTTTAAAGTCATACACCCAATACATTCTCAAAATTATTTCTAATGAAATTTCAAAAACTTAAACAAATTAATATTAAGTTATTTAATTTTATTTGAACTTTTTATTTCACTTTAATATGATAAATATTCAAGCTTAAGGTCTTTTTTGAATGAAATTTCACTTGCACAATGAGGAAGTGTCGTCGAATTTAAGTTTTGTATATGGATCACATGGGACCACCAGGGGCGCGGCCAGTAGTCCCCAAAGTAGGACACCTCCAGTATTTTAAATTTTTAAAACGGTAGTATTTTTTTGTGTCCCGTTTTCAAACAACTTACATATATAGAATCTCCTCGACGAGCACTACAAAAAACCTTGTCGTAGCTATCAATTATCTCTTACAGCTTATGAGATATTCGCATTTGAAAATTAAATTTTTAAACTTTTTACCCACCCTACACCAGTTTTTTTATAATAGCGGGTCCAAATGTTTCCCGATTTTCTCCATTTTTCCTTTATTAGACTAAAAACAAATGTGTGTATCAAATAAAAATAATAATTGTTGAAAAATCATGACTGACTCCAAAGTTATTGCATTTGAATTTAAAAAATTTGAAAATGGCAATTTTTCGCTAGTTTTTTGGGAATAAAGCACTTTTTTTCTTTTTAAGTTACCTAAAAAATTTCCACGAAGATGTATAAGGAATTTATACTTTTTGGAAAGCTAACTTTACACAAAATATTTTAAATGAAAACCAATTTTAAAATTGTTGATACCGAACGGACCAGTTCCATCCAAAAAACCCCTATTTTTTATGTAAAATTTAACTTTAGGTCGAAAATTCTCAAATCGCATAGTCGATATCAAAATATAGTAACTTATTTTAGATGGCACAATATGTTCTTAATTATTTTGTAAAAGTTTCCGATAACGCCGCCCCTGGAATGGATGTTATAGTCAAAAAACCAAAAAATCTCATTTTTGGGATTTTTCGAAACATTTTTGGGAATTGCGGGATTCCTGATGTCAAATTTCAAAATTTGTTTTAAATTTTGCATTTTCAATAGAAAAGCTATATAACAGTGAAATTTCATTAAAAGATATTCATAAATAAAAATTTGATTTCAATTCGCAAAATTAGTATCTTTGCAAAAACTCAATAAAAAGATTTTTTTGTCATATTTTTCAAAAAAGTATTCAATGATTTTTTTAATTGTCAAATGTTATACATATTTTTGAGAAATAGACAAAATTCCCTATCCATTGATATATAACATTTCTACCTTATGTTTTTTACGTGGCAATTAATTAGGGAAAACTTAACATCTAGCAAAAAATTTACCAATTTGCAAAAAAAATTTTCACAATTAAACAGTTGTTTACTAAATGCGAAAACTGTCGTTTGTCAGGGTTAAATTTTAATTCACATTAGTGTGCTGTTAATGCAAATTAACTCTGTCGTCTGTCTACGGTATAACCCCATTTTCATAAAAGGTTTTTAAATTTAAACAAAGTTTTAAAGCAAAATTTCCGTATAAAATTTGATTTTAAAACGTTGTTTTAAATTTAAAAATTGTTTATGAATAAGGCCTTAATTATCTTTTTTAACTTTCTTTATACAGTTAAATGTAAACCCACTGTGCTACATAATATCCATATTTGCATAAAATTCTTTTAAATGTTTGCATACCTAAATGCGTTAAAACGCAGCTGCTTTAAGTAACCATGATATTGTCTAAAGAACTTATTAAACTATTATAATAATGCAGCCAATTTCATAGATGAGCTAATTATGTATCTAATAATAATAATCTATTCAAATGCATTCTAAGCTATGAAATGCTGTTATGAAGTGCTAATTTTTGCACCCAAAAACTTATTTTGGCATAATTTATTTTGTTTTTAAACCGAATTTTTGTTTAATGTTCGAATGTGTCTGTATGAGTTTGAGAGTTTTTGTTGGGTGGAGGTGGGGGTGTCTGTTGGTGTTATGAAAATGTGTTGGATACATTTGTATCTAACGGATATGCAATGTGAATTTTTTCAAGCAACATGTAGTGCCATTTGTATTATTAATGTTGTTATTGTTATTGCTGTTGTTGTTGTTGTTAAAGTTTTTATTGTATTTATTGTTGCTGTTATGGATGTTGTTGTTGTTGTTGTTACTATGCATGTTCAATTTGGATGCGTACCTATCATTTGATGCTGTACGTTTGGTTACATCCGTTGTCGATAAACTAATGGGACGTTCAAAGGCACGTCTACGTGCCAACAACGGCACCAATTCAACGCCATGATTATCAGCCATTGCTGCCGCTTTTATGCCAACACCACCACCACCACCACCCCTCATATTGGCACTGTTGTCTGTGGTTGTATCAATCGTTTTGTTGTGGCGCAACAAACGTGGGCATATTTTTGGTTTTTGCTCTTTGTTAGCATGGAGATTTGTTTGTTTTTGTATCGGTTTAAGTGGACTGGAATTTAAGATCATGGTTGGACATGTGCAAGTACACACATCGCAACATCTTGTGGTTTTACGGGAAGCACGTGATTTACGAAATGTGGGCTTCTCAGCCGGTGTGGCGGGATTATCTTGATCCAAGTCTTTAAGCATTTGTTTGTTGGTCCAACCCTAATACAAAACGAGAGGAAAATAAAATACTTAGTTTTGAAATTCAATTCAAATGTGATTAAAATAAATATTAAATAGCGAAACTATACTTAAATTTTATATATTTAATAATTGAATTCCTCAGTTGGTACGAAATGAAATATTTTGATAAAAAAAAAAATCATATAACCCTTCACCAAAGTAAACTTAAGAGAAAGATTGAAAATTGTTTTGAAGGGTATAAAAAATTAATTTTTGAATATTTACTCTTCAGAATTCAATAATTATAATATTTGGCCATACACAATTTAAAATTCTCCAGAATTTTAAAATTAGTTTGGTTTTTATTTCATATTTTTTAATAGATGAGTGCAAAATATCTAAAGTAAAACCTCTATTAACTTTAGAACTGTTTTTTTAAAAAAAAAAAAAAAAACAAACACAAACTGCGAAACGTTTTGCTTGTCTGCAGATACACCCAGAGTCTCTGGCGGGAATCGAACCCGCAACCCCCAGATTGATAGTCTAGCACACTATCGTGTAGTCTATCGGGACACCCCGATAGATATAATAATAAGATATAATCATCTTTGATATTAATGTTCACAAATCTTCTTGGCTTCACCACTCAAGTCTTACAACTACAGAAGGCCAATATGTTGAACTATTCGCGGCGCACAATCACCTTGCGCAACTAGTGAATGAACCAACGCATATTTCAGGCATTGATGAGCACCAAAATAACACTCTCGACCTTTTTCTAACTCCACACCCTGACAAGTATGAAGTTGATGTTTTTGCACCTCTTGGTAATTCGGACTATTATACCATTTATCCCTCCTTTTCGCTCTCTGAACTTCGTAACGTTTCACGACCTGCTACGAAATGTTCAATTTTTATTTACGAAAAGAAAAACCTTCATTCCATCAAAGAACATTTCGATTAAAACTATGGAAAAATCCTGGTTTAATCAGAAGTGCAGAATTGCAATCAGATCTAGAGATCTTCGTGTGCCAAAGTGCTGAGGCGTAAAAAATCTCTACACGAGCAGCGCCTCCATGCGAAATTTCTTACTGCTCCCCGGGGCAGTAAAAAGAATTAAGGATAATGCTAGTTCATCAATTCCTACTCTTTTAAAGGATGGCCAATCATTCACTGACCCGGTTGATAAAGCTAACCTTTTGGCTGAATTATTTGCAAATAATTCGAACTTATCGGAAAGCAATCAACCACTAACCGTTCTCTAAAAAGTATCAGTTACTATACCGAATATATTCTTTTGCGCTCGCGCAGTTAAAAGGGTTTTAGTGGATCTCAACATAAATAAGTCTCCTGAGCCTGATGGTATACCAGCACTGGTCTTGAAACAGTGTTCTTCGACGCTAGCTCGTCTATTAGCTAATCTTTTCAGCACTTTATACCGTGCCGGCAAATTTCCGGTATGTTGGAAGGTAACGCCAATTCCTAAAAAGGGAGAGGCTAACAACCCTGATAATTATCGCCCAGTAGCAATCTGTTCTGTACTTTCCAAAGTTATGGAGAGTATGGTTAACTACCATCTTGTGAAATATTTAGAGTCCAACAATTTATTCAGCGACCGGCAGTATGGCTTTCGTAGAGGACGCTCTACTGGAGACTTGCTAGCCTTCCTATCGGAAAAATGGTGTCGTTCCATACACCATTTTGGCGAAAGTAAAGTGGTGGCTCTAGATATTTCTAAAGCGTTTCAAGATCAATTCATGGGTACCGCAAGGATCCGTCCTTTCTCCTACTCTAGTTCTTATCTTTATAAACGACCTTCTGCGTCAAACTTCCAACCCTATCTACTCTTTTGCAGATGACAGCAACATTTGCCATTCATATGCATTCAATTATAGACCAAGCTTGTTGGAGATTGGGGTAATAAGGCAAAACATGAATGATACGCTTAACCAAGATCTTGTGACAATGGGGCTGTGTGAATAGAGTCGTTTTCAATGCACGCAAGATTTAATGTTGTATGTTAACACACAAACGCACAACAGATCATGTTGCTCCATCTGTTTTTATGGGTTGTGCGAATATTAAGGAATCAGAAGCTCTTGATGTTCTAGGCATGAGTATTCAGTGCGATGTCCGCTGGACAAAACACATTTTTCGAGTGTCGAAAGAAGCATTCAAGTGCCTTGGTTTTCTAAAACGGTGTAAGACATACTTCACTCCAGCTGATCTCCTTACTATTTACACCAATAAATGGAATACAACTCCCATGTATGGGCAGGTGCTTCAAAGTATATTTTGGAGTTACTCGACAGCGTACAGGAGAGCGTGAAGGTGCTTATCGGTGACAGCTCTATTGACTCACTGGAACATCGTCGCAATGTGGTTTGTGTTTCACTGTTCTACCGATACTACAATGGTATGTGCTTTGCTGAAATTAGGGTACTTGTTCCCGAAACCCGTAGTTTTTTACGCAACACACGTTCTTCGGCAAGGTCTCATCAATTTGTTGTCGACTGGACAGTGGATCGCACAACACATTACAGGGAAAATTCGTTCTTTAGCCGTGGTGGAATAAGCTTCCTCCTGAAGTCTTTCCTGACACTTTCAATGTAGGAAAATTCAAATCAAATGTCCACAAACACTACTCCCTCTATCCTCCCTCCCATGAGTAGGAGTCATTCTCTGAGTGCTGGTCCAAGAAAAAAAAAATGGTGAATATGTGGTTCAGAAATGGTGATTTTGACACGGAAGACGAAGATCGCCCAGGCCAGCCAAAAAAGTTTGAAGACCAAGAATTGGAGGCACTACTACATGTAGATTGTTGTAAAACTCAACAAGAGCTTACAAAAGCATTGGGAGCTACTCAAGCTGCTATTTCAAAACTTTTGCGAACAGCAGGATTCATCTAAAAGCTGGGAAATTGGATACCACATGAATTGAAGCCGAGAGATCTTGAAAGACGATTTTGCATGTTCGAAATTATGCTTGAACGCTATAATAGAAAATCATTTTTGCACCGAATCATTACTTGCGATGAAAAATGGATCCATTACAAAAATCCGATGCTTAAGAGATCGTATGTAAAGCCCGGCCAATCGTTTGAAGTATTTGATGACAAACGCCCAGAATATGTATATGAAACCGTAATATTCCATCATGACAATGCTCTGCCACATTATGCTATATCTGTCAAAAACAAGTTTTAATAAAGTGTTAGGGAAGTTTTGCCTCACCCGCTCGATGCAGAAAGCTCTTTCTGGGATACACTCCACTTCAGAACAGAGTATCCAATATTGTCTTGATTCATTCTTGACCTCAAAAGACGAGCAATTTTTTTGGCTCGAAATCCATATGTTGCCAGTAAGATGGGAAAAGGTCATAGCAAACAATGGCCTATACTTTGCATAAATATATTTTGTACAAATGTTTCAAAATAAAAGCAAAAAATTTAAAAAAAATTCCGCACATTTAAGTCATACACCCAAGATATACAATTTGAAGACAAACCAATTCGAATTTAAAATGTTTGAATGTTAAAATGTTTTGTATGACCATAAAAAATCAGTGAAAGTTAAGGTTCGATGCCTTGTCGAAGTTTTTAACTAATTTCAAACTTACCAACGACTTCATAAATGAACTTCCTACTGCCTTAGGACTACGCCATGGCTTGCCACCAGGTCCCGGCTTACCCCAAGGATCCTTGCTGAGCTATTTCATTACAAAAGTAGAACAAAAAGAAACACAACAACTTTCCAATAAAGTTTTAATTCTTCATACAAATAATTAGCATCTCACCGGCTTTTCAATTTTATCCAATGTTTTCTTTGGTCTTGTTGTCAATACTTTAGCTTCCACCTTGCCATGCTTGTGCTCCAACAACAAAGGGCACTTGTCACTTTCAGTGACCACAATTTTTTCCAACATTGGTTTACCCTTTGTGGCAGCATTGGGTTTATAACGCACCTCTATGTCAACATGCCCCTTGTTGCGAAATGACATGGAAGGATGATCTTTTAAGGTAATTTGCAAACTTTCAGCATGTTTATTGACATCGCTTTTAACACCACCTGCGCCAATTGTAGTGGTTCCAGCAGCAACACCGACGCCACCACCGCTACTAGTAGCTGCAGTAGCCACATCACGTTCACACAGTGTTAAAGTGCTACTGGCTTGTATGGGACGTGCATTATCACCACTTATATGTTGCACTGCATGATGTGTGTGTGCGGTGACACGGGGCACCGAATGGTGCTGCTGCTGGTGCTGGTGGTGGTGATGATGATGATAATGTGGATGAGGATGATATGCCGCTACTGGATCTAAGCAACGTTTGTGCTTAGCAAAATAATCACTAAAACGACATGGCTGCAATGATGTCAAACGATGAGTGGTGGTCTAAACATAAACACAAACACAAACAAGCCAACAATAAATAACAATTAAAATTTCTTAATTACCAAAATTTTTACAACATAACTAGTAAGTTTGAGTGTTTTTTATACTAACAATTGGTGCAGTTGAGTGTAGACCCACTGCTGTTATATCCTTGCGCCTGACATCTATGTTGGGGGCACCGCCACCCGGTCTACCCCAAGGGCAGTGTTTAACAATTAATTCATAGTACTGAAAAGTAAAAGGAAAAAGAATTTATATTAATTTAAATTTCTAAGTAAGAAAAATTTATAATTATTAATTTATTCATGTCTAGAATATTTTTGTATTTTATTACTTTCATAATTTATTACAATGAACCGTTGAGTTTGATATAAATAAATAGATGTTGTTGCTGCTGCTATTTGTTGGCCAAACACGTGCAGACACCAATTATCTACATAAACATTGATTTTCAGACGGTCTACCTTAACGTTTTTTCTTTTTCTAATTTTAGGTTCTTTATCCGAAATGTTACACAGCTGCCATGTTGGCAATTGTTGCAAAAGTTTTCTAAATTTAGCCAGTTATTGATTTGAATTTATAGGTTGTTGTTATAGTTGCAACTCATAATCACATGCACACACACACACACAGACATATGTTTATGTAAACTACACACATACCAATATATGTATACCCAGCAGTTCTAGTGGACTGTCCCGAACTAGTGATTTTACCCATCATTTAGGGTGGGAACTAGTTACTTCAATAGCTACGTGACTAGTTATTTTAACAAGAGCATGTCCTTTGACTACAATGATAATGTCTAACAGCTGCTCCAAAGTAGTCAACGCATTGGATTCACATACTGGTTAAATAGCGTCAATTACCTTACTAGCTACCTAATAGATAAAATGATCAGCTACATAACTAGTTATTTTAACATGTACGGTTGCTAATTGACCTCAAATAGTCAGATAAAAATACATATCATAGGCAGTTCAATAAACTTTAGCTTGCAAACAAACCTTTCTTCGACAACTATCCAATGGATTGCTTGTGACTTCACTATAGGTTACTAAGGGACACTAAATGACTATTGACTTCATGATATGTTGCATGGGATACCAGTATTTAACTTAAGCAAAAATAACAAGTAAGAGAGCTATATTCGGCTGTGCCGAATCTTATATACAATTCACCAAATTATACTTTAAAATAAAAATTTTAAATATTTTTAGCTAAACAAAATTATTTTTTTTTTCAGAATTGTTTTACAAAATTTAAAAAAAATATTTTTTTTCGAAATTATTTTTTTCAATTTTTGTTTTAATTTTTTAAAAAATTTTTTTTTTAATTTATTAATTAAAAAATTTATGACAAAAATTTTTTTGGTAAAAAAAAAATCGGGTTCAAAAATATTTTTTCCGATTTTGACCCATTGTAGGTCCAAATTAATATAGCCTTATATACATCGTTGCAATGGACTTTGAAATATCTATCATTAGATATCCATATTGTCTATATTAATGACATAGTAATCCAGTTATAGATAAAAAAATAAGCCAAAAATGGAGGTTGTTCGGGTTTTTCCCTTGTGGGCCGATTTTCTCGATTTTAAATAGCGATCGAACAGAAAGAAATCTCGATATATTGATGTATCAATTATGTTTGTAAGTTATTTGGGGGCTACTTAAAGTTGATTTCAACATACAGACGGACATGGCTATATCAACTTCGCTATCTATAACGATCCAGAATATATATACTTTTTGGGGTCGCAAACGAAAATACCTTTGCCGCTCATGGTGAAGGGTATAAATATTAACTATATGAGAACTATATCAACTCAATTTCTATAAAACCAGCTTGAACGAATTACTCACAAAACGTTTAAAGTGACTACACTCCAGATTACTTAGAGACAATTCAGTGACTATTGTCTTCATGCTAGATTACTTGGGATGTATAAAGTACCCAATTGTCTTTTCTCTGCACATACACGCAGAGAAAAATAGTATTGTTACAGTAACCATTTCAACACTTTTAAACGTTTTTTATCAACATTATAGTCACAGTAACTATGTATATAATTGTGGTAACAATAATATGGTTAATTTACGATTCACATGATTGTATCAACCATATATATATAGTTACAGTAAACAAGTATATGTTTGTGACAACAATTTATATGATGAAGAACTTACCATATTATGTTGCTCTCGGCTTACGGATATCATTATCTGAGAACAACATATTATTATAAAATTATTCATCATTAAAAGACATTTGTGACGATTACTGTCTATAAGGGATACATTGACTACTTGCTTAACTGTTGGGTATAGCCATGCAAAAACAGACACAAATTTCGTCTGACTTTGCCAAAGTAGAATTCATAACAATCGTAGTCACGCAATTTGCCAAAAAAAAAAATAAACAAATTTGATAAAATGTTAATTTTTGCTAGTTTATAAAAACAGGGTGCTCTGTTAAATTATATATAAATTTTCAGAAACAATAGGCTGTCAAAAAAGCTTGCTAATGGAAGGTTTGTAATTTCAATTCCTGTATTTATTTGAATAAAATTTCCTAATTTATACAATACAATTGGTCAATTCACAAGGTCTCTTATCATGTCATATTGTCCTAATGTTTCACAATCGTTTTTATTGCAAAAAATGTCCTAAAATACTACTACTTTCTATGCTATGTTTATTGTGTTATCATGACCAACCAGCAAAGACCAACGCCGAATCCCTTAGAGTCTGGTAAGCCGAGCCGCTGAGTCGTTATATATTAGGACATTATGACAATATCACTGATAAGAGACCTTGTGAATTAACCAAATATATATGTATGTATACAATAGACTGATCACCCTGTATACCTGTATTTTATAAGTTCATATAATCAGTGTCTGTGTGTATCTTTTTTATTTAAATTTCGTTAAGAGAATAATGCCATTTCTATCAACTTTGATAAATTATCGATGTTGTCTTTTATAAAAACATACATTTTAAATTATTTTTGTGACAAATTCATTCACATTTGCCAAAAAGGTTATTAAACTCTAATAAAAACATGGGGAAGTACGCAAATACATCATTCTTGTGTTGTTTTCATGTTAATTTACAGAAACAAAACAATATCAGACATAATGACTGACAATGCTTTTTTCTATTAAGCAAAACAAAGAAATAAAATATTTTAGAAATAAATCGTTTAATTGGCCTGACATTTTACAAGCTTACTTATAATTTAACAATGAATCTTACAGATCTATGGAAGTTTTGAATTATGTGTACAATATAAATTTATTTAAAGTATTAACCATTTTTAGTTATGACCTTTTCCCAACTTTCTGGCAATATATTGATTCCGAGCAATGAGAACTGTTCATCTTTTGATGCCAAGAACGCCAATGATCACTTTAAACTAATCAGTTGCATTCAGTATAGGTTCCCTGTGATGGTCTGATCAGATTGCTCCCACCAAATACAGAGAATTACCTTAGCGCCATGGACAACGTTACCGCTTTGGTTCAACTGGACCAAAATTGGTAGTTTCAAGTTAACAAATTGACTTTTGGTAGTTTGGTTGGTTTGTTCCGTTGTTTGTCGGATTTTGGTAGGCTACGATAATAGATAAATAAGACCATGAAGAATTCTGTCATGCCAGAATAGTAAAATATTTCATTAGTTTAATTTTTATCTATTAACATATTATACATTTAAGGCCTTATAAATTTTTAATTTTATAAAAGGTTTATAAAACTGAATTTTTATACAAAATTTGTTTTATAAACCTGTAATAAATTTAAACATTTATTATGAATAAGGGGCTTAATTTACATAATTTAATTCTTTCAAAGTTATAATTAATTTTATGAAAATTGTGTGTAGTCTTGTTAAATTATTTGATGATTTATGGCACAATTGTGCCATTTTTATTACATGTTGAATGACACTAACTTGAGGGTTACATGATCATTTTCACACATTTTTACTAATACACACACTTTTAAGAATTGAAACGATCTTGCATTCAATTTCTTTTTCAGGTTGACGTTCCAATTTTCAATCAGGAAAGCAGCTGATTACATTTTTGTTTAACAATTTCTAGTAAAATTGCTTTCAAGTTGCTTGCAGCCACCGTCACCGCTTTCAATTTTTGTAAATTTTGACAAACAGTTTCATAGAATCCAATCATTGTCGAAATCCAAGCATTGTCGGAATCGGTTTTGAAAACGACAAAAAAGTTACACTTGACTTATGTAATCCAATGTAATTTTTTGTTTAATTGATAAAGAATTAATTCTAGATCGAATATAAAACCGATACCTTTCGATTTAACGAGACCAATGTATTTTTTCTGTCCATTTCAAAACCGATTCCGACAATGCTTGGATTCTAAGACAACCCCGAGTATATGTAAAAGACTATCAAGAAAAACTTGATCGTGTGGCTGCAGGGTAAGGCGCGGTCAATGTTATTTTGACACTTTTCAAAATATTACGAATAAAACTAAAAATAATTGTGTTCAGGATTAATTTCGGAATATTTCTTTGTTAAGCTGTGTATATAAAATACTTTTTCCAGATACATACTAGGAATGATAAATTCACCAAGTGTATTTTTTCAGCACATATTAGATTTCAAAACTACTGCAGTACTTTAATGATTGATTAAAATATTGTTACGAATGTGCAATGACGATTTGAATTCAAAGGTCTGTAACGACTGCCTGCAGCATTCATCATGTTTAAAGGCACGTCCATCTGTAGCATGCGTTTATTGGCATTGTTTGTAAGTATGGCAACACTAAATGTTTAAGCTAATAACATTAACATCGAAAGCTCTAGAATTCGAATGTACTAGTTTGTGCGTTAAGATCATTGTAGAAGATTCACGAAAGATGGCGTGTGTATAAGTAGTGGCAGTCGTGAGTTGAGTTTATCATTGGCGCTGTTTGAGTTAACATCAACTGTCTTGTACGTGTATACTTGTACATTATAAAGTGTGTGTATTTCTTCGAATTTATAAACATGTATAATAACACTGAGTGACTATTTAATTCTGTTGTGTTGTACATTCTAAATAAATAAAGAGTTGTTACAATTTTAAACTACGAAACTGCTTTTTATTTGCAATCAAAAGTATCCGGTTTATTTAAAGGAAATAAAGCAACGTTTTTAAAAGGTAAAAACGTAACAATATATTTAAAATTATGGTAGAACTTGGAATAAAATACCACTATTGGTAAAAAATTATATAAAATAATCTAAAAAAAAGGATACAAATCCAATTTCTGTTCTAAAAAGTTATTTGAAACTATTAGTGTCACTTTGTCAAGTTTTAGACATTATTTTGGCACTAAATATATATATTTTTAAATCCTAATGGGAATGGATCAATATAGAATTTTTCAAATATTTTAAATTTAGTAGGTTTTGATAGTTTTTCACCAACCATTTGGTACGACAAATATTTCATGAGTGGCAACGCTGGCCATGGATATTTGACTTTGGTGTCGATTCGGCTGGTTGACTGGGCTTCACGATCTCATACACTTCGGGTTATCGTAGTTGATCCATTTTTCATCGCAAATAGTGATTCTGTTTAAAAATGATTTTCTTTTATAGCTTTCAAGCAGCATTTCATACACATAAAATCATCTTTCAAATTCTATAAGCTTCAATTCGTATGGTACCCAATTTCCCTACTTTTGGGTGAATCCTGCTGCTTGCAAACGTTGTGAAATTACTGATTGAGTAGCTACCAATGATTTTGCAAGATCTTGTTGAGTTTGACAACAATCTTCATGGATTAATGCCTTCAATTCCTGGTCTTCAAACTTGTTTGGCTAGCCTGGGCCATCTTTGTCTTCCATGTCAAAATCATCACTTCTGAACCATCTCTCGCATCATTCATCATATGCTTTTATGAGCAATCGGTGTGCTTCAGCGGCACTTTTTTCAAATTAAAGAAGTAAAACAAAACTTCCCGCACATGACGCTTTGTTGGTTAAAAATTCGAAATTTTCGAAGCAAAAAAAAAAAAAAAAACTGTTGACTTCATATCTTTCCAATCTTCCCTCCTCTCTCATCTACAAAACTTGCTCAAGTAAACTTGTCATTAACCAGCACTAAGCAAAATTTTTTTAATATTTTCACCAACATTTTTTCATAAATTTTAATTTTTCACAAAAAATTTTTTTTCCCAAAAATTGGTTTTAATATGTGGAAATTTCTCTTTTGTTGAACAAGTGTAACCCATAGATATACATACATAGAGGGGAGACACTGCGTTTTGTCCAAGAAAACTAAAAAAATTATATGTCTGATACAACAAGAATATACATTGACTTACATGTATTTTGTTGTTGCAAGAGTTAGGTTTTTGACAACAGACTCAGGTTTTTTATAATTACGTCTTGTCTCTATGTTACCCTATGGTGTAAACAGCAAAGTTTTTTTTGCTTCGAAAATGTCGAATTTTGTGCCAACAAAGCTTCATATGCGGGAAGTTTTGCTTTACTTCTTTAATTAAAAACAAGTAAGAAAGTATGGTCGGTCAAGCCCGATCAGATAATACCCTACACTAAGTAAATGAGCAAAAACATTTTTCTTTCAAAATTTCAATAATTTATGTTCGTGAGCGATTTTCGGAAGTGGGCCTTATATGGGAGCTATGACAAATTATGGACCGATCACCACGAAATTTGATCACGTGGTTAATGTTTATATGAAAGTTATTTATGTTGAATTTTATGTGTGTACCAACATTTGTAGGAGATTTATGCTCGTTAAAGTGATTATCGGAAGCAGGCCTTATATGGGAGCTATGACTAATTATGGACCGATCATAATAAAATTTCGTGACATGAATTCCCTATATATAAAACTTATTTGGACAAAAACTTGTGTAGATACCTATATAAATTAAACATTTATGACCGATAAAGTCCAATTTCGGGAGGATATTTGTACGGGGGCTAGGTGAAATAATGAACCGATTTCAGCCAGTTTCAATAGGGTTCGTCCTTGGGCAGAAAAAATGATATGTACCAAATTTTATCGAAATATCTTTAAAATTGTGACCTGTACTCTGCGCACAAGGTTTACATGGACAACATAGCCCGGTAAACCAGACGAATCTATTTTGAGCTGCTGAAATCTTACCATACCATCACAGGAAACCTGTACCGAAGGCAACTGATTTCTTTGTAGCGAAAATTGGACGAAAAACGCCCAGAATATGCTCCCAAACATGAAACCTTAATATTCTATCATGACAACACTAGGCTACATGTTGCAATACCTGTTAATATATATTTAGAAATAAGTTGTTGGTAAGATTTGCTTCACTCGCCTTGCCCCATCCGACTACTATTTGTTTCGATCGATGCAGAACGCTCTCTCTGGTATACGCTTTACTTTGGAACAGAGTGTCTGATGTTGGCTTGATTTGTTGACAAGATGAGCAGTCCTTTTGGCTTATATAATTGTTTCAAAATAAAAGTTGGAAAAATTCTGCATTTTCAATAAAAAATGGCCCGTGAAATTATTTCAGTTAAAATAAACGTTTTTATAGAACTTTTAAAGTGGTATATATCAATGGAAAGCTTATGAAATAACCCTTATCTTGGTATTCATTTTGTGATCATATTAATCGTATTGCTAGCATTCATATGTTTCCTTTGCGAGAATTATGGAAAAAACTATTAAAACCTTAAAAAAAATAACATATTTAACCTTTGATCCTGCTCACCAAATACTGACCCTAGAACTCAAACAAAGTAAACTTTAATCGATACCTTATTTTTCCTCCATACAAACGGGCAGCCCTAATGTATCAATTAAAGGCATTTCTAGCTACGTATATCACAATTTTATCGACAATGCCACAATTTGGCGAAGTATTTTTTACAAAAAAAATTGTTTAACTTAAAAATAGTTTTTAGAACACTTTAAAATTTGTTAAAATTCTTTTTAAAACAACAATTTTTTCACCAAAACTTTTTTTTTAATTTTTTATAAATATTCCTTTCAGACTTTATTTATATACTAATGGCAGGGTCACACATGACAAATATTTGATGAAATAGATGTAACCACAAAATATAATATATTTGAATTCTTTTATTTATTTCAAGGATGCTTCAAAACAAATATTTAATGTAATTTTATTTACTCATAAGAGTAAACAACATCAAACAAATTTGTGCTAAAAAAAGTGGTTACGCTTTTTTGAGTAAATATTTGCCGTGTGTGACCCTACCTTAAGACTCCTTTGTATTATTTATTTTAAATATAATAGCAGTTAGCTTTTTTTTAATATATGCAATACTTACTTCCTGTTTATCTTTTTCTTTACGTGCCATTTCTTCAGCCTTTCTGCGCCTCCACATCCTTAAACTTTCCTCGGCATTTCTACGCTCCACTAGACGCCTTTTCTCATCACACCACATCAACGGATGTTGGATGTGGTCGTGGCAAAATGCGGCCGTTTCATCACTTGTCGTCATTGTGTCTGTGACAAAATCTCACTCACATCACACTTATTTTTCGTTCCCTTTTCTTTCCCGCTCAATGGTCTAAAGACACCAATCCACACCAAAATCAAAGAAGCGTAACAACATTTAAATGAACTTTATGTTCACCAAAATCTTTGCCCACCAATAACAACAACAATAGCAATAAAAGCAATGAAATTTTCTTTAATTTTTGTCTAATGTTAAACTCGCAATAGTCTTTGTCAAGGATAATTTAACCGGAAATGGAAGTGGTGCGTTCAAGTAATAGTTTCAAACTAAAGTCTCGTGCAATATCTCCTACCAACAAAAAACTAAATTTTCCATCGAAAAGAAAACTAAAGGATTTTGTTTATTTTATTTTTTTTGTTCGCCTTAAAGCAGACATAAAACCGTTTAAAGGCACCTTGTAGGTACCAGTTGGTAACTGGTAAATAACAAAAATTTTGTAATGCGCGCGCTTTATTCTCAGAAGGAAGTTGTTGGGTGGTGCAAAGGGAATGTAAAAGCAAAATACCAGTAAATATTTAGTTCCTTGTTATGAATCCTTTTATATAAAGCACGTGTAGTTATTGTTGTGTTTTTTTTTACAATATATACAGACAAACAGACAGACAGACTATTGGCAGTGGCAAAATTAAAAACAATAGACAACAGATTATAACATTTTGCTTTTTTTTCCTTTTTGTATGATTTTTCGACAACAAATTCCTTAACAATACATGCATGCATGCAATGTCCTTGTAGATAAAATTATTATTCATAAACACAGAAATTTTTTATACCAAAATTAAACAAACACAATTACACACCTGAACATTGTTTTGTAGCTAAAAATCTGCATTTTATTTGGGAGCTCTAAAAAAAAACAAAACTAGGGAAAGTTTAATACTTTTGCCCATTTATTATTGCTAGAACTTGTTATCCATAATACTGACCCTATTAGGAAAACTAAACAACAACAAAAAAACCCACACAATGTTAAAACATCAATATCAAGTTGAAAGTTTGATTGGCAGCATAAATTCAAAGCAAATATTTGACATAGTTATTAAATGTACGAAATTTAAACACTACTGTTTATATGATACAGTGCATAGTGGGGCAGAATACAAATATTGTGGAAACAAATGACATTAAAATTAACATGGACGTAGCAGAAGAGTGAGCGAACTGGAGCATTTAAAATGTTCAATTATTAACTCGATTACTTTAGAATTTTAAAGAAATCATTTTTAAATTGAGTTAGAAATTCGAACAGGCTGTTGGAAATTCAAGATTTATTTCCATAATATTTTGATTCTGCACCACTGTGCACTGGTTATATAATATCAGGTTCCCATCGCTGACACTATATAACCAGTGTACAGTGATTATTGTTCGGTATCCATTTTATACACGAAATTTTCTATAAAAAACTTTTGTACAGACAATTTTCTATTAAATAAACTATGATTCAGTGGTGGTGATAACCCGAGACTGTAAATTTGACAACCATGCCAGGAGGTTTAGTCTATTCTATAATGACATATATAGAAGCTGTCAGAATGAAGAGGAGGATGAGACCATTTGTCATCTTCCTTGTCACTGCTCGGCATTAGGAGATCTACGCATTAGCTTTCTAGGACGTCGTTCCTTCAATAGTCTTTCTGAACTCTCGGACATGAGGTTAGAATTCATCAATGACTTTATAAGAAATAGCAATTGGCAACTCCCGACAAAATTGGCCAAAAATCGAGGTTGGCCCGGTTTTTTCCTTATATCTCAGCCATTTGTGGGCCGATTTTCTCGATTTTAAATAGCAAAGGTGCCGAAAGAATCTCCTCGGGGTGTCCTAGTATCCATCAAATGACTATAGTCTTCTAATTTCCATCTTACTCCGCATCTGACCTCTTCCTCAATATTTCTGCTACACTTCTATCTGACTTTCCTCTTCTCTTTTCATCTCTATCCGGCCCTCTCTATTTCTCTATTTTCAGGTAACACAGGCGACATACTTTATGGACCCAAGTGAGCTGTTCTCCCTGCTTCGACTAGACGGCTGCCAATCAACCTAATCAAACTGTGATACACACACCATAAAAAACACTTATACAGAACCATAAAGAAAATATACATAAAGCGGTAACTTTCCTGTCACAGACCTAACTCAGTTGTCAAAAACCTAAGTAGTGAGAATGTATTAGTAAAAAAAACCATGTGAAAACAAAAACAAGTAAGAGAGCTATATTCGGTTGTGCCAAATCTTATATACCCTTCACCAAATTATACTTTAAACAAAAATTAAAAATTTTTTGATTTTTAAAATTTTTTTTTCAAAATTGTTTTTAAAATTTTTTTTTTTTAATTTAAAAAAAATTTTAATTTAAATTTTTTTTTTTAATTTATTAGTGAAACAAATTTTGACAAAAAATTTTTTTTTTTGTGAAAAAAAATTCGGGTTTAAAAATATTTTTCCCGATTTTGACCCATTGTAAGTCCAACTTTGTATAGCCTTATATACATCGTTGCAATGGACTTTGAAATATCTATCATAAGATATGCATATTGTCTATATTTATGACTTAGTAATTCAGATATAGATCAAAAATAGGGCAAAAATCGAGGTTGTTTCCTTATATCTCAGCAATTGTGGGCTGATTTTCTCGATTTTAATTAGCGACCGGCCAGAACAATTCCCGATATAATGATGTATCAATTATGTTTGTAAGTTATTTAGGGGCTACGGAAAGTTGATTTCAACATACAGACGGGCATGGCTAAATCGACTTCGCTATCTATAACGATGCAGAATATATAAAATTTGTAGTAGAGTTTCCAGTTCGGTTTTTATTCTACGGTTTTTACTTTTAATCTATTTTCAATAGAAAAATTAAAAATTTAGAAATCAGAAACAAACTTTTTCATCCAATGATTCACACAATATCTCCAGAAACAGATCGTTAAAAATATCTTAAGATTTCTTTAAATGTTTTAAATTGTATTACAATAATTGCTTCAAATGATGTTAATAAAGAATGACATAAACACCTTTAATAATATTGATCTACGAGTATTTCCTAGCAATTAAACTGCAAATGACAGCTTAGTTCTTTAATTTAAAGAAAAATAATCCAACAT
The DNA here is from genome assembly GCA_942486065.2 of Calliphora vomitoria. Lineage (NCBI taxonomy): Eukaryota > Metazoa > Arthropoda > Insecta > Diptera > Calliphoridae > Calliphora > Calliphora vomitoria. Next base: position 6,081,830 of record OW818029.2, on the reverse strand, counting down.
TTTTGTAACAAAGACTTAGTTATTTTCAAATATCCGATTAAAGTATGGAGTACTAGCTGACCCGGTGTACTTCGCAACCCCAATTGGATGAAAGAAATAGTACTATTAAGACTCCCTTTGTGAATTAATACTAATTCAGGATAACATGTCTCTATTTTCATGTTTATTGATTCATTGTAATGTGGATTTTAGCTCATTTGAAACGTATTATTATAATAAAACATCATGATTCTGGGTCCATTATTATAGAAAATGCTAAAGAAATGTACCACTAAAGTCACCTTTTGTAAATCGGAATCATGTGTGCCTAATTTTTAGGTTTATTATTATAAAATAGTCAAAAAGTATTATTATTTGGAAAAAAGTACCTGTGAGTCCCTTTTTTAGATTCTAACTCGTTCAGGATCATATGTGCTTAATTTTCATTATTATAGAAATTTCAAAAAATACCATTCGATGAACAAAAAAATATTAATAATTTTTGAATCCTTTCTTTACTCAAAAGTATATCAGTAAAATAATTTAATGTAATAAAAACTGCCATTAGAGGAAAAAGTACCAACTTTCCAAGTTTTAAATCAAAGTATTTTCTTATTCTAGGTTCAATATTATATTAGAAAATTCAAAAAGTACTATTTGAAGAACAAAAAAATATTCCTTAGTGTGGTTTAGTTCTCCATTTTTGGTATCATAATACAATTGAGCACCCTATTCTTGATTATTTCTTTACTGAAAAGCATATTAGCCAACGTAAATGTATATAAGCTAACTAATTTAATATATTAAAAAAAGTACCATTAAAAGAAAAAGTACCAACTTTCCTTTGTCCTCTTGAACACCCGTTAAGTTGGAATTTTAAATTTGTATAGCATTTCCTATATTATCCACTGATTTTGTTTCTATAACACTATTTAATAAATTATCACAAAGCCGAAACCGATCGGTTTTCAATTTTTTAAAACCGAAATTTTGAAATTCTTCAGTTTTTTTGGAAACTCTACTTTGTAGGATCACAAATGAAAAATTTAGAAATTACAAACGGAATGACAAAGTTATATATACCCTTGTCACTCATGGTGAAGGGTATAAAAAACAATTATACAGAACATATTTTAAAGAAAAACTGAGAGGTATAAATATATTCGGTTGTGCCGAATCTTATATACCCTTCACCAAATTATACTTTAAAATAAAAATTTTTAATATTTTTAGGTAAACAAAATTTATTTTTTTTTTCAGTTGTTTTTTAATTTTTTTAAAAAAAAAAAATTTCGAATTTTTTTTTTTTATAAATTTAAAATTTTTTTTCTTGTTTTTTCAATTTTTTTTAATATTTAATCTCAAAAATGCAATTCAAATTCTATCTACGTCCTGGGATAAAATATCAGTGTCAAATATCCGAAAATCCTGAAACGTCTTGCTCGAATTCGGTACTGAATGGAGTGAAGAGGATAACATGCCCTAAAATTTTTTACAAAATATAATTCAGGAAGAAAACAAAGTTCTTTCTACTATTGGTACACTTGTAGCTGAAATTGATACGAAACATCTTTTCACAAATGCTTTTATGTCAGCATTCAACTGGATTCAAGAAGAATATCATGTGGAAAGTAATGAGGAGCAAATGGAATTACAAGATATAGAATCGGACGAATGTTTATAATCGCTTTGGAAAATGATAATCCGACAACAGCTCTATATGAACTACGTGAATCAGTTGTTGTTTTAAAAAATAATTTGCCAAAAAAGCAACTCAAAATCTCCAATTTCTTTAAAAATGTTTAATATGTATATCAATAAAAAGGATTCTAATTTTAAAAATTATATACATTTTTTCAATAAAATGTTGGGTTCTGTTTTTATAGGCCTGGTTTTTAATTAGTCGCGAATACCGAGCTTGCACTGTACAATAAAAAAATAAATTTGTATGAATACAGTATCAGGAATATCAAACGCAGTTTTTTCCAGAATACGCAGTCCTATCTGTCTTTACTTCTTGACCATTGCAACAAAAGTAGTCCAACTCGGCTATACCTTTTTCACTTCTTTTCATATTTTGTCTAAATTAAATAACAAAGAATGTTTTTCAATCTGATCAGACGGCATAAGATATTTTTACCCCATCGTAAGAAAAAACGATGTCGCACGCGACCAACTTTATATTAGTACCAATATCATAAATCTTCTAGTGTGAATTCTGGAGAACTTTAAATTGTATATGGCCATGGAAAATATTTATATCAAACATTATCGAATTTAGAAGAGTAAAGGTCCACAAAATCATTTTTGTGACCGAAATTTTCCATCTATTGGGATGAAGCACAGAATTTTGAATTTAAGATATTTGTCCCTGCATTACCACGGTACTTTTGATCATGAAATAGTATTAAAAAAGTACATTTGTATGAACTCTTCCATAAATGTAAGTTCAAAATATGTTTTTAAACTCAGTAAATTACTGTTTAAATTTTAAACAACATTTTAAAACCCTTTTCTTTTGCAATTTTATCAAATGCAAAACGAATTAAAACAAATGTATTTTTTATAATTATACCCTACACCACACAGTGGTTTAGAAACTTTTTTTTTTTGGAAATAATTCGGTATCTCGGGAACTATTGGAGATATTATTACAAAATTTCACATGGTTAGAGCTGAGGTGTTTTTGAGTTGAATTACATTTGTTCAGCTTCCTAGGGGTAATACGGGCCAGTTTGTGCCCCCTCAAAGTTGGTCACCTCGGGTCTCAACATTTTTAAAAAAATCCCCAAAAAATCATTTATGATCCGAATGAGCTGAAATTTAAAATATAAATAGTCCTTGAGAAGATCTACAAAAAATACGGTTACATGTGTAGGTTATCTCCTTCAGTTGAAGAGATATTTTAGAAAAAAGTTTCTAAACCACTGTGCACCACCATAGTGGGGAGAGTATATTGGATTTGTGCAGATGTTTGTAACGCCCAAAAATATTAGTCTAACACCCACCTTAAAGTATACCGATCGACTCAGAATCACTTGCTGAGTCGATTAAACCTTGTGCGCAGAGTACAGGTCGCAATCTTGAAGATATTTCAATAAAATTTGGTACATATCATTTTTTCTGCCCAAGGACAAAGCCTGGCTGAAATCGGTTCATTATTTCACCTAGCCCCCATACAAATGACCTCCCGAAATTGGACTTTATCGTTCATAAATGTTTAATTTATATATGTATCTACACAAGTTTTTCTCCAAATAAGTTTTATATATACAGAATTCATATCACCAAATTTTATTATAATCGGTCCATAAATAGTCATAGCTCCACTATAGGGTCTGCTTCCGATAATTACTTTAACGAGCATAAATCTCTTAAAAATGTTGGTATACACATAAAATGCAACATAAATAACTTTCATATAGACATTAATCACACCACCTAATTTCATGGTGATCGGTCCATAATTGGTCATAGCTCCCATATAAGGCCCACTTCCGAAAATCGCTCACGAGTATAAATTATTGAAATTTTCAAAGAAAAATGTTTTTGCTCATTTACTTAGTGTAGAGTATTATATGGTCGGGCTTGACCGACCATACTTTCTTACTTGTTTTTATGTGAGATTTTGAGATTCTCTTATTGGTATAAATTTTCAAAAATATTTTATTTTAAACATAGTATATTTCTCTATGTATTTTATCCTGCATTTTGTATTTCCCAAAAAGTTGCATAATACATTTAAAATTTAATTTGCAACACACATACATACATACATACGAGTATATATATATTGTTTCTCCACAAACATTTATCAAATCTTTCTTCCTTTTTAATCGAATAAAGAAGTTTGATTTGAACATGATACGAGTAGGAAACAGCAACAAAAACTAAACATTAATTTCATTTTGATGTTTTGTAAACATGACAAAAACTCAAGTCAAAATGAATTTGCTTCAGTTTTTATATCTGCCAATCAAAGCGAAAACAACAAATATGTATGTATGTAGTTGATACAAAAAAAAAAAAAAAAAAAAAAACGGAAACATAAAAAACATAAAACATGACTACGACAATTTATAAAATGTTGTAGCATAAAGTGGTGGGCGAGTCCTTGCACAACTTTTTTCTTTAAATGTTGAATATTTATTTGGCCCACTTTTAAATACAAACAAAATACTCGTGCATAATTTTATGCTGGCAGAGTTACTGGTATTATTAATAAAACATAAAATAAAAACAAATATAAATACAAACAACGCATGTTTAAAACGTGCTAAAATATTGTTTATATTTACTATGGTTCATTAGGGAGGTCGGAACAGATCAATAACCAGTAATTTTTATGAATATGTTTTTTTTATTTTCGAATAGTTTTTGGATCAGACTAATCATATGATATGAAATAAAAACTAAATTGTATCGTCGATATTAAAATTAATATGAATTAAAATATTTCATTTACAATTTATTTAAGGCTGTCACAAATATTCACCCTTATTATATTTGGCGTTGTCGTCAATATTGAGTCAGAAAATGGTATATGTTTCGCCGATATCGATAACTTTTGACAGCGATCAAACGATAACGTTGACATTAACCTACTTAAAAAGTATAAAATTCTGTCAATAGTAACCATTTCTTGTCGATATCGACGAAACTTATACCATTTTTTGACTCAATCTTGACGACGACGCCAAATAGAATAAGGGTCAACTGACTGATGCCTGTTGACAGGACCAGTGTTGCCTTTTCAGTTAAGAGCTGGTAAAAATGCTCGCGGACTTATTGACCCTCCATCGTATTTATTACATTCAAAACTTGATTCTCCTTTAAAATTCCATAATCTATGTTTTTCCTTTGTAAAAGTGCCTGTTACGTTATTCGGCCAAATATTGACTGAATTCCGAATACTGTTACATATTAGGTCGCTTTTAAGCCTACTTCGAACTCGAATATTCGATCGGACCCTTATTATTTGTTATTTATTAAATTTTATTAACTTTGCTAGATTATTTTTATACTCTTCACCTTCGTGACAAGGGTATATATAAGTTTGTCATTCCATTTTTAATTTCCAAAATATAATTTTCCGACCCTATAAAGTATATATATTCCGGATCCTTATAGATAGCGGAGTCGACTAAGCCATGTCCGTTGTCCGTCTGTCTGTTGCAATCAATTTTCTGAAGACCTCAAATAACTTACAAACTTGATTCATACATCAATATATCGGGAATTCTTCCGGCTCGGTTGCTATTTAAAATCGAGAAAATCGGCCCACAATTGGCTGAGATATATGGAAAACCCCGGGCAAATTTTTTATCTATATCTGGATTACTAAGTCATTAATATAGCGAATATGGATATCTTATGATAGATATTTCAAAGTCCATTGCAACGATGTATATAAGGCTATAGTAATTTGGACCTACAATGGGAAAAAATATTTTTTAACCCGAAATTTTTTTTAACAAAAAATTTTTTCGTCATACATTTTTTTTCACTAGTAAATTTAAAAAAAAAAATTATAAAAAGTTTTTGAAAAAATTTTCAAAAAAATATTTCCAAAAAAATTTTGAAAAAAAAATATTTTTATAATTTTGAAAAAAAAAAATATTTTTTTTTTTTTTGTCAATTGACAAAAAAAAAAAATTTTTTTTTTTCAATATTATAAAAATTTTTTTCGAAATATTTTTTTTTAAATTTTTTTAATTTTTTTTTTTTTAAAATTATAAAAATATTTTTTTTTTCACAATTGTTTTCAATAAATTTTTTTTCCAAATATTTTTTTGAAAATTTTTTAAAAAACTTTTTTTAAATTTTTTTCAATTTTTAAAAAAAAAAACATTAATTCTGTTTACCTAAAAATATTTAAAATTTTTATTTTAAAGTATAATATAAGATATATAAGATTCGGCACAGCCGAATACATCTCTCTTACTTGTTCTAAATAAATTCATTATTTTTTCTTCACTCTCCACTCCATTTAACAAATAACTAAAAATCTTGCTAATATTTTTGTACTTTTTTTATATAATTTCTTTTTACTTTATTAAAATATCAAATCAGTTATTAAATTATACAACATTTTCAGTTTTTCTTGATTTACAAACAAAAAAATTATAAGAATTTCAATAGATTTGTCTTAATTTGCTTAATTAGCTTAATTTAACAAAAGAAAATAGATTTTCAAATAAAAATAATAAAAATTTATTTAAAAATGTCTTGGAAAACAACAAAATAAATTGCAATTATTAAACAATATTGTTTTAAGAGCAAAAAATTAGAAATATTGACTATAAAATTACGTACGTAGTACATCCATATAACTTTAACAAAATTTTTAAATCTTTTCAATTTATGTATTGTATTGTATAATATTATTTATTTTATGTATAATTTACTTTATTAACAACAATCAAAAAATGTTTTTTTTTTATAATTATTATTTTAAAATTTTCTTATCAAAAAAAGAACACAAAAGAAAAATGAACAAGAGTTTTTATGTTTTATTTGAGTTTGGGGGGGGGGGGGGGTTATGGGTAAGTATGACTGTGGAGTAGGGTGAGTGGTTAATTGGGTTATTGTGAGTGATTTTTCTTGACACTGGTAAAATCTGTTTTTAAAAATTGACTACTTTTATTTTTATTTTTTGTAGATTTTTTTACAAAAAAAGAAAACATTGTTTTATTGTAAATATTTGTTCATTTAGTGTATATTATTATTATTATTAGTTTTAAATATGTTTGTATATTATGTACATATAAAATTTGTTTTGTGTTTCACTGTATGTACAATATATAATTGTATATAATTTGTTTTTTGTCTTATCAAAGATTTGTTTTTCTTTAGATTTTATACATCATTTTATATGTTTTTTTTTATAAATTATTTACAATGTCAACAAGACTTATTAACTACATTCATTATTTATGATTTTTTTATTTAAATTTTTGTTTTTTTTTAGATTTTTTTTCTCAAATTTGTTTGCTATTCTTTACAATCATGTGTGCTTTTGTGTGTGTGGGTGTATGTGGTGTATATAAAAAAAAGGAGTTTATAAATTATTATTAATAAATTTGTAATTATTTTAAGTATTTTTGTGTGGCCAAAAATAAGTTTGCAATTTTATATTATATTAAAACCAAAAAAAAAAAAATAATAAATTTTTAAACGCTTTGAAAAATATTATTTCATGCGATTTATGACTAAATCTGCAACCACCTGAAGACCCTTCTGATAGGGTGACTCTGTCATATCCTGGGCCAATCGTATCGCTTCAATACAGTGCTTCTTGGCTAAAAAGCGAGTTTGTTCCAAACCATGAGATTTGTGTACTAATTCAAAGGCACGTTCTACATCACCGGGTTCACCAAATCTGCGCATAATCATGGGATTCAGCTCGGGATACTGTAATATATCATAAAAGAAATAACAAATTAATATTTAAATTGCATAATAAACCAACCATTATTTTACTACTTATTATATATTTTAATTTCTATTACACTTTAGTTAATATTTTATTTTTTTTTTTAAGTTGTCGCACACCCATAATATATGTTATTTTAACGCATTACAAAATTCCAACATATTTTAAGAAAACCAACAACCAACCACACCAACAACTGACTACATATTATCATCTATTCAAAATGTTAAATAACGTTAAAAATAACTACAGCAACTGCCATAATAATGAAAATAAATATAAAAAAAATGGAGAAAAAAAAATAAACAATTGTTTTTTTTTTTTTTTTTGCTAAATAAATAAACCCTCTTCAACATGAAGTTGTGCATACAAATCGTTTTACCATTTGTGTACTGTAATGAATTCTAATTTGCTGATGAACAAAATCTATTAGGGGTATTCACTTAATGTTAAGTTCAATTAGATTTTTCAGTTGCTATAAAGTAAACAAAAAAAAACTGTATAACAAATAATCAGACTTATCTTTAATATAGAATGAAACTAGCACGAAATAGTACAGTTTAAAAAATACAGTTGGGGTATACACGGTCTGCAATTAGGTAATATTGTCATAATGTCCTAATAAATTATGATAGTTTAAACAAATTTTTGTTAAGTTTCAAACAAAAAGGTTCTAAGCTAATAAGATCTTAACAAACACAACAACAATTTGTTAAAACAATTTTAGTTTATTAGTACATTATGGCAATATGACCTAATAGCAGACCGTGTGAAAACAGTTTTCCTGTATATTCGTTATAGAAGAACGTATAATATTTTTTGAATATTATTCATTAGTTCTAGAAAACTATATAGTTTTAGAAAACTGTATAGCATTTGTAGAAAATATATAACAGTTTCAAAAAATTAATAATAAGACTATTATACATAACAGTATAACAGTTTTGGAAGAATATATAAAAGTTATAAAACAATTATAAAAGACTAAATATCAGTTTTTTGATATTTTAGAACTTTATAACAGTTTTAGAAAACTGTATAACAGTTTTAGAAAACTATATAACAGTTTTAGAAAACTGTATAAAAGTTTTAGAAAACTATATAACAGTTTTAGAAAACTGTATAACAGCTTTAAAAAACTGTATAACAGTTTTAGATAACTGTATAACAGTTTTAGAAAACTGTATAACAGTTTTAGAAAACTGTATAACAGTATAACAGTTTTAGAAAACTGTATAACAGTTTCAGAAAACTGTATAACAGTTTTAGAAAACTGTATAACAGTTTTAGAAAACTGTATGACAGTTTTAGAAAACTGTATAACAGTTTTAGAAAACTGTATAACAGTTTTAGAAAACTTTATAACAGTTTTAGAAAACTGTATAACAGTTTTAGAAAACTGTATAACAGTTTGAGAAAACTTTATAACAATTTTAGAAAACGGTATAACAGATTAAGACAACGGTATAACAGTTCTAGTCAACTGTATAACATTTTTTCACAACTATATAACGGTTTTTATAACAGTTTTAGAAAATGTTATAACTAATTGACAGACCGATTTTAATACATTTAGAAAGCTGTATAACAATTTCGGAAGAATAAAAATATAAGAAGACTATATATCAGTTTTTGGATATTTTAGTACAAACAAACTTTATAACAGTTTTAGAAAACTGCATAACAGTTTTAGACAACTGTATAACAGTTGTTGACAACTATATAACGTTACACAACTATATAATGGTTTATATAACAGTTTTAGAAAATTATGCAACAACTGTACGACAAACCGATTTTAACAGTCTTAAATGCATTTAGAAATCGGTATAACAGTTTTGGAAAAATATATAAAAGTTTCAAACAAGTCTAAGATGACTAAATATCAGTTTTTGGATATTTTAGAACAAATCAACTTTATAACAGTTTTATACAACAGTATAAAAGTTTTATAAAACTTTTCAACAGTTTTAGAGAAGTATATAACAGTTTTAGACAACTGTATAACAGTTTTAGAAACCTTTATAAGAGTTTTTGACAATGGTTATAACATTTTTACACAACTATATAATGGTTTTAGAAAATTATACAGCAACTGTACGACAGATCGATTTTAACAGTCTTAACAGTCTAAAATTCATTTAGAAATCGGTATAACAGTTTTTGAAGAATATATAACAGTTTTAAAAAAGTCTTAGAAGACTAAATATCAGTTTTTGGATATTTAAGAACAAATAAACTTTATAACAGTTTACGACAACTGTATAACAGTTTTGAAAAAACTTTCAGTTTTAGAAAACTGTATAACAGTTTTACATAACTATATAATGGTTTAGGAACAGCTTATATTCTATACCAACTGTACGACAGAGAGATTTTAAGATATATAACGTCTAAAAAAGCTGAATGTTGGCTCTGCAGATTTAGAAATTGTGTAATGTAAATGTATAAGGACTGAGATCGAAAAATTCTTAACACACGTTTTTCATTAAAACTTTTAACCCAAGTATTATTTATTTTTTTTATCAAGTTACCTTTGTAAAGCATGTCAGTTATTATGTTTAATGTCAATTATGTTCATTTGTTGTTAATCTGATTAAAATGAGCGACCAGAAAAAAGTGCGTACTAAAATTATTAAATATTTTCAAGAAAACCCAACTGCCGTCAAACTGTTTCCAATGTTATTCAACAGTACCGGGAGAACTTGTCCGTTAATAGAAAACCTGGTTGAGGTAGAAGGAATGGTACACATGATGTTTATTAAGCCACAAAAAAATAGAAAGCATTTTCAAAAGAGCTCCCAACATATCCGGTACGAAAGCAGCCTGGTTAGCTCAGTGCTCGGACTATTTGGTACGAAAAGTTAAAGCCAATGCAGGTTCAAAAACATACAAGGCTCAAAAAGTTCCTGACAGGAACGCTGCTAACAATTTATAGGCCAAAAACAGAGCACGGAAATTGAAGTCAAATTTTATCAAAAAAAATATTCCTGTTGCATAATGGATCACAGAACGTACGTTCTGTCAGATTTTTCGCAGCTTCCGGGCCAAAATTTTTATGTTGCTGATGCTCGAGGGAATGTCGAAGAAAAGTTTAGGACCCAAAATCAGACAAAATTTCCCAAAAAGTTCTTGGTATGACAAGCAATATGCAGTTGCGGCAAAAGTAGCCACACATTTGTTACAAAGGGCTCTTTAAATACCGAAATTTACATCAAGGAATGTTTACAAAGGAGGATGCTTCCATTCATAAGACTTCTTAATGTGTCGACTTACTTTTGGCCTGATTTGGCATTCTGTCACTATGAAAGCAAGGTAGTGAGTGGTACAAGAACAATAATGTGGTATTTGTACCAAGAGAGGCAAATCCTCCAAACTGCCTGGAGCTAAGGGCAGTGAAGAGATATTGGGATCTTATTAAAAGAGAATTGATGAGCACAAAAAGGTGTCCAAAAGTGTGGTAGATTTTAAACGGAGATGGACTACCTGATCGAGCAAAGTGACAGAAAGCACTATAAAAACGTTAATGGAAGGGTTTTGCGAAAAAGGTTCAAAATTTCATCATTAGTGATTAGAACTATAAAAATTTTTTTTTTTTATGTAAATTGTAATAATAATTTCAATCAAATAAAAAAAGCCAAAACTGTAAGTTTAGTGGTTTCATTTTTATTAACATATATGTATGTTAAGAATTTTTCGATCTCAGTCCTTAACAGGAAATGTTCTTACAGTTTGATACAGTTTTCTATAACACCGTTTTAAAATATTGTTTAATGGATTTAAAACAATTGCGCAACTAATTGACTAATGTGAAAGGGATCTAAAGTGCTCTTTCAATTCCCTGTGAAAATCCCAAATAGCATTCACGAGACAAAACGTTCAACAGTATTCAGAAGTCATAGACAACCGAGGCAGAATACAGATGCACACAACAGGAATGTGAGAGTAACTCATTAAAATTATCAAAAAGGAAATAAATTAGAGATTTTGCATAACTAATCTAATATGGTATGTTCTGTTTGAGCTAAACACTGATCGTAAACGTCTTATTGTCATAATGTTCTAATATTTCACGACTCGGTGGTTCGGTTTATACGGTGTTCATAACATAGTAGTATTATTTTAGGTCATTTTTTGCTTGAAAGGCAATAACATTATACACAGCAAACTGATTTTAAAGGTTTAACTATTCTTTATTAATATTTCATATAAATATTACTGTATTAGATCTCAGGACTGTAATGTCTTCACATAAATCATATAAATCCCAAATGCTCAGCTACATTTTAAGCTTAATCCAGGAATATCCTTAATGTATACAACACACAAACAAAAACAACACAATATTATTAGATAAATAATACCTCTTCTACAATATTACGGCATAAACACAAAAACATTTTTTTGTGAGCCATCAAAATAAAGTAGTAAAAGAACAATATGAACAAGATCTAATCATAACTGAATAATTTTGGCATTGAAATAAAGATTAAAATAAAATAAGTACTCGGCAAATTACTACAAACTTAGAATGAAATGAAATAAAAGCAAAATTCTAAACAAAAGAATGGAAATAAACCAGTCAAACGTTTAACATTTTAAATTTGTCTACGCACTAAATCTGTCAAACTTAATTGAAGGACAGACAGTGAAACTTCTGGCACTAAAATTAAATTGTCTTAAATCAGACAAGAAGCCAATATCTACAAAATCTTTAGCTTAATGGCTGATGGTTAGTGGTCATTAATTCTAGCAGTCTGTGGCATATGAAAGCAGGTGGAAAGATACAGGAACAGTTAGACAGCAAGACAGTCAGTCCAGTGACAGTAAGAAAATACATGTATGTACGAAGATGTATGTCGATGACAATCCAACTATTGACGCATTTCAATATAAATGTTAAGTGTGTGTGTGTATGTTTAGCATTAAGTCTGAGAATTGAATTGAATTAAGTTGCGTGGTGTGGTGTTGTGTTGTGTGGCGTTGCATTAAGTCGAGAATTGAATTGTTGAACAATTATGCATGACACGTGCACACTTCATTCACTTTGGCTTGGTTGGTTGGTTGGCTGGCTGGCACATTTTATATTGTTGCTGTTTATATGCATTTAGTAACTCAACAGACTGACTAACACGACAGACTGTGAAATGACAGAATGCCAGACACAAATTCCAATATTGTTAATTGCTTAATGTTAAATAAAGTAAATTTATGCAAACAATCAGCAGCATAGTTTTCAAAAAATGGCTTCCTACATTAAGAAGAAGATTAATTGCGGGCATTTTTACTGAGCTGAACACAGTAAATAATTTAACGGTCTGTCTCCTTCTTACGGTTTTAAATTTAGACATAAAAACGCTTTCATTTTATTTCCAACTTAAGGGAAATCCATACATGTCTATTGTAATCATTTTAATTAATTTAGGTACATACGTCGTTTATAATACAAATTTTTTGATTTATTGCCAATTTTTTTGTTTTGTTTCGGTTTTATAGTATTATTGTAGTGAGTGAGTGAGTGCATTTTTACAATATTGATTGATAATTTATCGAAAACTTATATCAATACATTGTATGTAAGAGAATAAATGTTTATTTGTATGTATGAATTTTTCATTTTTGTACGAATATTGGCTGCTATTTGTTTTAGTGCATTGCAAATCGGTATGTATGACTTAATCATTAAATAATGTTTAATGATTTATTTTAGTATTTTATGCACGACTACTTGTATTTAGTAAAAAATAAAAAAATATAAAAATAAATTAATAGTGTTGAATTCATAAATGGCAGCATTAAAGTGTTGCCAACTTTAAATTTATATGTAGATGAATGAACTCAATTTCGTCGGACATTTTTGGAGTGATACCACTTTCGCCTAAGTAGACTTAAAGAAAGGCTACCAACGAAGCAAATTTATGGTACTGGCAAAGTATTGAATGAAACAAAGGGTTTTGGATAAAAAATTATTTTATTTTTCAACATAAGGACTGAGATTGAAAAATTATTAACATACATATATGTTAATAAAAATGAAATCACTAAATTTACAGTTTTGAATTTTTTTTTAATTGATTGAATACAAAAAATAAATAATTTTTTTTGAAATTATTTATAATGATGAAATTTTGAACCTTTTTCGAAAACCCTCCCATTGTTGGAACAGGTTGTCCATCTCCGTTTAAAATCTACCACACTTTTGGACACCTTTTTTGTGCTCATCAATTCTCTTTTAACAAGAGCCCAATATCTCTCCACTGGACTCAGCTCCAGGCAGTTTGGAGAATTTGCCTATCTTGGTACAAATACCACATTATTGTTCTTGTACCACTTAAGACCTTTCTTAGCATAGTGACAGATGCCAAATCAGGCCAAAAAATAAGTGGGCACATTAAGAAGTCTTATGAATGAAAACATCCTTTTTTGTAAACATTCCTTGATGTTAATTTCGGTATTTGTAACAAATGTTTGGCTTTTTTGCCGCAACTGCATATTGCTTGCCATACCAAGAACCTTTTGGGAAATTTTGTCTGCTATTGGGTCCTAAACTTTTCTTCAACATTCCTTCGAGCATCTGCAACATAAAAAAATGGAACCAGAAGCTGCGAAAAATGTTCCATACGTACATTTCGTCATCCATTATGCAGCAGATATATTTTTTTATAAAATTTGACTTCAATTTCCGAGCTCTGTCTTTGGCCTCTAAATTTTTAGCAGAGTTCCTATAAGGAACTTTTTTAGCCTTGTAGACTTTTAAACCTGCATTGGCTTTAACTTTTCGTACAAAATAGTCCGAGTACTGATCTAAACGGGCAGCTTTCCTACCGGAGGTGTTGGGAGCTCATTTAAAAATGCTTTCTATTTTTTAGCTTTAGAAACATCATGTGGACAATTCCTTCTACCTGAACCAGGTTTTCTATCAATAACATGGGAAACAGTTTGATAGCAGACCTTTGATTGTTTGACCAACTTTTGTAAGACCAAGTTGGGTTTTGTTGAAAATATTTAATAATTTTAGTACGCACTTTTTTCTGGTCACTCATTTTAAATCAGATTAATAACAAATGAACATAATTAACATTAAACATAATAACTGACATGATTTACAAAGGTAACTTGATAAAAAAAAAAAAATTAAATAATACTTGGGTTAAAAGTTTTAATGAAAAACAAGTGTTAAGAATTTTACAATCTCAGTCCTTAGTCTCCTTTGAGCTGTATAAAACGTTTCTCCAATTTTGTTATCTCTTCCAAAAAATAAGATTTGTCGAGGTCATCAAAATAGGTATTTTTTGTGAGATGATTTCATCGTCTCTTACCGCCGAGACAGTTCTTAAGGTTTGGAAACAAGAAATAGTCACTCGGGGCTAAATCCGGAGAATAGGGCGAAAGAGGCTGAATTTCGTAGCCTAATTCATGGAGTTTTGTCATGGAAACTGTACATGTGTTTACCACTTATGTGCACTCGATTTTGAGCAAATGCGGCAGCCATCTGGCGGAAAGCTTTCTATACCCAAGTGATCATTAAAATTTAAATCACTGAGCCTTTTGAGCTGCCTATGCCTATTCAATCTCCGATCGGCCAACACCATATCGTGATTTTGTTCAATTGTTTCGGGTGTAGAAACCTCAATGGGCATCCAGAACGTTCGGCATCTTCCGTGCTTGTACGGCCACAACGAAATTCAGTAAACCACTTTTTTTTACCATTGAAATTGGTTTGAGCGATGGTTTTTTTCCACAAAAGTAATGTTTAATGATTACACAAAATTCAGATTTTTTCCAATTACTCACTAGGTAGTCTGCTATCAATGACTGTCAAACACAAACTAAATGACGCAGCTTGTTCAAATTTTGAAATGAGTCAACTGACAGATGCCTGTTGACAGGAGCAGTGTTGTTCTTTAAGTTAAGAGCCGAGAAATCCAAAAAGTAGCCGAATTATTTACCTACTCTCATATGCGGGGGATTTATTTGCATTTTTCTCAAACGTCTGCAATCCAATTTAAAAAATGTTCCATTTTATTTAGAAAATTACTTAAATCACAAAATTATTTTTTTAATATCTCTTACAGTACAGCAGTGTTGCAAACATAACACAAATCGTTAAAATCGGAAAGTTAAAAGGCGGGAAATGTTTTTCACGCCAACTCTGGCACACTGTAACGCCATCTGTGCTTGGAAAATACATCCCAAAGTGGACAAAAAAAACAGTTCCTTTGGGATTTCTCATGTGCGATTTTAACGAAATTTACCACAGTTATTCACCCATATCGTGAAAAACATGTGAAATGTATGTTCCCATGAAATATCCATTTCCCTCGAAGGGAAAATTACTATCGTGCTATTCCCATGAATATTGCATTCACAATAGTTGATTTTGTTCGTAACAGCTGATTATTGTTTACAAAATTCCATCTAAAAGTTTCACAACATGGGGAATTTTTTCACGTGAACAAAATTCATGAAAGAAAAATGGGAAAAGGGAACATATTGCAAGTGAAATATTGACTCGCGATAGGGGTGATTGTGTATTAATAGTGTTTAAGAAATCATAGACCTTTTGAATCTAGACTAGGGTTCCTAAGCGGCACAATTTTCCCGGGAGTATTTTTTTTTTGAAGTTTTCGGGTAATTTTTGTCGGGAATTTCTTTATAAACATTTTTCATGAAGCTACAATATTAAGATTCGTGGTGATGGCCAAATTTGTTGGTAATTGAATGATTACATTATATTTTGGTTCTAACAACAGATAAAGACGTAGATCGAAAAAACCTTAACACACGTTTTTCATTAAAACTTTTAACCCAAGTATTATTTGAATTTTTTTTATCAAGTTACCTTTGTAAAGCATGTCAGTTATTATGATTAATGCCAATATGTTCATTTATTGTTAATCTGATTAAAATGAGCGACGAGAAAAAAGAGCGTGCTAAAATGATTAAATATTTTCAACAAAACCCAACTTAGTCTTACAAAAGTTGGTCAAACAATCAAAGGTCTGCCGTCAAACTGATTCCAATATTATTAAATAGCTTCCAGAAAACTTGTCCGTTGATAAAAAAAACCTGGTTCAGGTAGAAGGAATGGTACACATGATGTTTATAAAGCCAATAGAAATAGAAAGCATTTTCAAAAGAGCTCCCAACACCTCCGGTAGGAAAGCAGCCCGGTTAGGTCAGTACTCGGACTATTTGGTGCGAAAAGTTAAAGCCAATGCAGGTTTAAAAACATACAGGCTCAAAAATTTCCAGACAGGAATGCTGCTACAAATTTAGAGGCCAAAGACAGAGCACGGAAATTGAAGTCAAATTTTATATAAAAAATATACCTGCTGCATAATGAATGACGAAACGTATGTTCTCGAAAATTCTTCGCAGCTTCCGGGTCAATATTTTTATGTTGCTGATGATCGGGGGAATGTAAAAAAGTTTAGCACCCAAAAAACAGAAAATTTTTCCAAAAAGTTCTTCTGGCATGACAAGCAATTTGCTGTTGCAGCAAAATAAGCCAAACATTTGTTACAAAGAGCTCTTTAAATATCGAAATTTACATCAAGGAATGTTTACAAAAGAGGATGCTTCCATTCATAAGACTTCTTAATGTGTCCACATATGTTTGGCCTGATTTGGCAGCCTGTCAGTATGGTAAGCAAGGTCTTGTGTGGTACAAGAACAATAATGTGGTATTTGTACCAAAAGAGGCAAATCCTCTGAACTGCCTGGAGCTAAGACCAGTGGTGAGATATTGGGATCTTGTTAAAAGATCCCAGTGTGGTAGATGTTAATCGGATATGGACTACCCGTTCGTTTTTATTTTAATTTCCGGGAATTCCCCGGAATGAAACGATTTTTAATTTTCCTCCCGGGAAAGGAAAAAGTCCGGGAAATTAGGAACCCTATTCCAGACCCTTTCAGGTCCAAAACTCGAAAATTTATACATAACTGCACATAACTTTTAAACCATACAATTAAGGTTCCTAATTTCCCGCACTTTTTTCTTTCCAGGGGGGAAATTAAAAAATCATTTAATTACCGGGACAAAACGTGAAGCACCAGAGACCAAACAGTAGTCAAAACTGTGGGTTCCTTGGTGTGAATCGGTCATCAAATGGCTATTTTAATGACCTTGGCAAATCTTATTTTTTGGAAGGCATAAACAAATTAGAGAAACTTTGGACAAACTGCATACAGCTCAAAAGAGACTATATTGAAAAATAAAATGATTTTGTTACGAACTTTTTGATACGCCCTCGTAATAACCTTTATTTTGCCAATCGAAATCACGGTATCATGTAAATCACCAGAATACAAATTATTATAAACCGTTTAGTTTCAGCTCTGCCTTTGGGGATTTTAATTTAAACAACTATAGTTTAAAAAAACCCCCACTAATAAAGGTTTTTTATGTATTTTGTTTTTACCGCAAAAAAGAATGCGTAAATATTCTGTATTCCCGACAGCGTTGCATTAAAAACAAATAAGGAAGTGCACAGACAACACCAGCAGACACTATAAAACAAAGCGATTAAAAGTAACGAATGACTCTTTTAAATACAATAACAGATTACTAAGATAAGTTTAGAACAAATACTTAATAATATGTATTTAAATATAAATAATAATCATAATTGGAGTTAAGCAGACTAAATATCTAATAACTCACCTTTTCGCAGGCAAACAAAACGGGCGCCGTTGCAAGACCCAATTTCAAATCGGCTGCTGTTGGCTTGCCCATGGTCTCTGTGGAGGAAACAAAGTCCAGCATATCATCGACCAATTGGAAAGCTAAACCAATATTACGGCCATATTGGAAAGCAAGTTCGGTTACATTTTCATCAGCTTCAGCAATAACGGCTGTCTATAATTGTAAAATATTTTAGAAAAGAAAATTTTTAAATTTAATTAAAATTAAAATGTTTAGTTACATATTTATTTAATTTGATAGTAGGTTAAGGTGAACTATACCATACTATACGCATGCAGTTATTTAATTGATTACATGGGTTGAACATGTAATCAGTTGTGTTTTATTAGTATTATTTTATGCTTGATTGAATCTATTGTTGTTGCAAATTTATTACTTACCGCTTTCAATGTATTGGCTATCAGAGAAGCCGTCTTCCTGTATGTTTTTGTTAAATAGTGGGCAAAACGTTCATTTTCAGTTTCCCTTGAACCCAGCTGCATAAATTCACCTTGTACCAAATCAGTTAAAATCTATAAAGACAAACAATTTAAACAAATAATTATGAAATTGCATTTCAAATAAATTATTAAAAAATAAATAAATAAAGTTTTATTACTAGATCAACAAAAAATAATATGCAATATCATGCTGTGCGTTGTATAAACATATGAATTAGTTATTTATCAGTTTCAGATAATTTTATGATGGAACTACTAAAGTAAATTAAATTTTAGTTTCTTAAATTGAACCTCTAAATTCGGCTCCCAACACCTCCGATAGGAAAGCAGCCCGGTTAGGTCAGTACTCGGACTATTTGGTACGAAAAGTTAAAGCCAATGCAGGTTTAAAAACATACAAGGCTCAAAAAGTTCCTGACAGGAACTCTGCTAAAAATTTAGAGGCCAAAGACAGAGCACGGAAATTGAAGTCAAATTTTATACAAAAAATATACATGCTACATAATGGATGACGAAATGTACGTATGGACAATTTTTCGCAGCTTCTGGGTCAATTTTTTTATGTTGCAGATGCTCGAGGGAATGTTGAAGAAAAGATTAGGACCCAAAATCAGACAAACTTTCCCAAAAAGTTTTTGGTATGGCAAGTAATATGCAGTTGCGGCAAAAAAGCCAAACATTTGTTACAAAGGGCTCTATAAATACCGAAATTTATATCAAGGAATGTTTACAAAAAAGGATGCTTCCATTCATAAGACTTCTTAATGTGTTCACTTATTTTTGACCTGATTTGGCATCTGTCACTATGGTAAGAAAGGTCTTGAGTAGTGCAAGAACAATAATGTGGTATTTGTACCAAGACAGGCAATTCCTCCAAACTACATGGAACTGAGTCCACTGGAGAGATATTGGGCTCTTGTTAATAGAGAATTGAAGACACAAAAAAGGTGTCCAAAAGTACGGTAGATTTTAAACGGAGATGGACAACCTGTTCGATTAATAGTGATGAATTTATGAACCTTTTCCGGAAACCCTGACATGACGGTTTTTACTGAGCTGGCTGTCACTTTGTTCGAACAGGTAGTCCATCTCCGTTTAAAATCTAACACACTTTTGAACACCTTTTTTGTGCTCTTCACTTCTCTTTTAACTAGATCCCAATATCTCTCTACTGGCCATAGCTCCAGGCAGTTTGCAGGATTTGCCTCTCTTGGTACAAATAACACATTATTGTTATTGCACCACTCAAGACCTTGCTTACCATAGTGACACGATGACCAATCAGGCCACATTAAGAAGTCTTATGAATGGAAACATCCTCTTTTGAAAACATTCCTTGATGTAAATTTCGGTATTTATGCTTGCCATACCAAGAAGTTTTTGGGAACATTTTATGCTTTTGTGTTCTAAACTTTTCTACACCATTCCCTCAAGTATCAGCAACATAAAAATATTATCCCGGAAGCTGAGAAAATTTTCCAGAACATACGTTTTGTCATCCATTATGCAGCAGGTGAATTTTTTTATAATATTTGACTCAATTTCCGTGCTCCGTCTTTGGCCTCTAAATTTTTAGCGGCGTTCCTGTCAGGAACTTTTTGAGCCTTGTATGTTTTTAAACCTGCATTAGCTTAAACTTTTCGTACCAAATAGTCCGAGTACTGAGCTAACCAGACTGCTTTCCTACCGGATGAGTTGGGAGCTCTTTTGAAAATGCTTTCTATTTCTATTGGCTTTAGAAACATCTTGTGGACCATTCCTTCTACCTGAACCAGGTTTTCAAGTTTTCTGGATGCTGTTTAATAACATTGGAATCAGTTTGACGGCAGACCTTTGATTATTTGGCCAACTTTTTGTAGGACCAAGTTGGGTTTTGTTGAAAATATTTCATACTTTTAGTACGCACTTTTTTCTCGTCACTCATTTTAATCAGATTAACAACAAATGAACATAACTGACATAAAACATTATAACTGACATGCTTTACAAAGATAACACGATAAAAATAAAATCAAATAATACTTGTGTTAAAAGTTTTAATGAAAAACGTGTGTTAACGTTTTTTCGATCTCAGTCCTTATATATATTTCGTTTTTAAGTGCATTTTTTAGAGTATATTTTTGCTTGATCTGTTTATTACTTATTTTAATTAAAGCAAGAATATAAACTTAAATTAAAACGGAAGTTATAAATTATATCTAAAAGATTCATAATGTTCACTTGCATACATCGGTATTTAAAAGTTTACTTATATAATTGCTTGTGTTCTCTGCATATTTAAAGCATGCCATTAATTGTTTTATTAACTACTTTAAGGTATTTCATTGTTAAACACAAAATTAACTTCTAAATTCGTGAAATTGTTTGTTTTTTAAAACAGCTTAAATTATATATATAGAAACAGCCTTGAGTTGGCTTTAAGGCAATCAAATTTATTTTACGCATTTATACATGAATGAGTTTTATTGCAATTTTAATTGTTTTGAACTTGATAAAAATTCATAAATTACTAAAATATTACAATTTTGTTGCCAAAAATAATAAAAAAAACTTTACAATAATATTTTTATTATTTTTTGCTCAGTTTGTTTAATTAATTTCTATGCTATAGAACATTGGTGCGTATGATTAATTAACGTACGAGTAATAAAATGTTTATTCTAATATTTTAAGGTGAATTAATGATTTGTTTTCAAAATTGTTACTAAGCACAGGGTGTTTAACAATATCATTCACGTTTTGATAATAGAGTTTCATCTCTATATGACTACTATTAATTACTTATCAAAATAAAAGAGATTTCATTAAGAAAATAAATACAATTTTGAAATTTAAAATAGCCCGAAGTTTGAATAATTTTGTCACAATTAATTGTCCACACAAATTAATCCACACGTCATATGAAAGCCCAATCTCTAAGTAGTAATAAAAAGAAAAAGCACATTCTTCATTTTTTTTGGCATTACAATGCTATAGTTTATTTAACGTATGTTTTTATAACCGGATTTATTTATTTAAATTTATTATACATATATGAAAAAATACAGAGACAATATTGCTAATTGGTATTGACACTAAACTTTTTTTATAAATTCTACCTCATAATTTCAAACATTTAGAAAATAAACTGCCAAAATTAGAAATATCAGCTCATCTTCTACTTGCTTACATAGATAGATAATAGTTAAAGTCAATAGTGTCAACAATTTGAAATGTAAAAATTTGTTAGTTGGCAATGGTGAATTTTAAGGGCTCTACGACAAATTAGAAAAAAGACAAATGATAATTCATAAATTTCGATTTTTAAAACCATGATTACAGATTTTCAGAGAGTTTTCAGAGATTGAGGGTATATTGGGCTAGTGTTGATGTTTGTGACGTGCAAAAATATTGTAATCAAACCTAGTAATCAAACTACAGGTCGCAAGTCTTGTTGAAAAATTGTGTCTGAATTACTATCCAATAGAACTAACTATGGTGCAAATTTCATCGGAAGACATCGATTTCAAAAGTTGGTTCACTTGACATGAAATGCCCCATATACAAAACAGATTTCACTAAATTTTATAATGATCGGTCAACAATTAGTCATAGCTCCCATATAAATTTTAAAAGAGAACTATTTATAATCATATTCTTGGTGTAGGCTTTCTTACTTGTTTTTAATATTTTAGTTTTTATCTATATCAAAAGAATAGAAGACAAATACATAAGCTGAAAAATCTAATTCCATTCTTCTACAGGTGGCGCAAAAGTAAACTTCGGGTGTAATGGCTCTTCGTGGGTTACACGCGGATTTTCAGTGCCCCAGAAGCGTAAATTTTGGTTATTCGCTGTAAAGACCGTCGTCTGATATCCACGTTGTCTGGTCGATGTCGATGGCGCTTCCATGACATCCTCGGCTACAGCAGGAATATGCCACGCCTGGCAGCATCTCGTGTTGTGCCAGTCTCTTCGAGGCGAGCGGATAAACGTCGCAGTTTTTCACCAGTAGGCGTTGGACGGCCAGGAAATCTGCGACGAAATTCACGTTGCGCCAAAGTCACGGACCGATTATTGGTCAAATAAATAGTCAGCAATATTCCGCGTTCTGGAGCAGTGTAGCGTAACATTGTTAATTAACGTGTATTTCGCATGTGTTTACTACACAGATGTCAAAACAGAACTGACATTAGGGGCCAATCGCAAAATTTATAGCATTTTCTGATAGGAGGATTACTTTTGCGCCACCTTCTATCTTCTATCTTCTATCTTCTATCTTCTATCTTCTATCTTCTATCTTCTATCTTCTATCTTCTATCTTCTATCTTCTATCTTCTATCTTCTATCTTCTATCTTCTATCTTCTATCTTCTATCTTCTATCTTCTATCTTCTATCTTCTATCTTCTATCTTCTATCTTCTATCTTCTATCTTCTATCTTCTATCTTCTATCTTCTATCTTCTATCTTCTATCTTCTATCTTCTATCTTCTATCTTCTATCTTCTATCTTCTATCTTCTATCTTCTATCTTCTATCTTCTATCTTCTATCTTCTATCTTCTATCTTCTATCTTCTATCTTCTATCTTCTATCTTCTATCTTCTATCTTCTATCTTCTATCTTCTATCTTCTATCTTCTATCTTCTATCTTCTATCTTCTATCTTCTATCTTCTATCTTCTATCTTCTATCTTCTATCTTCTATCTTCTATCTTCTATCTTCTATCTTCTATCTTCTATCTTCTATCTTCTATCTTCTATCTTCTATCTTCTATCTTCTATCTTCTATCTTCTATCTTCTATCTTCTATCTTCTATCTTCTATCTTCTATCTTCTATCTTCTATCTTCTATCTTCTATCTTCTATCTTCTATCTTCTATCTTCTATCTTCTATCTTCTATCTTCTATCTTCTATCTTCTATCTTCTATCTTCTATCTTCTATCTTCTATCTTCTATCTTCTATCTTCTATCTTCTATCTTCTATCTTCTATCTTCTATCTTCTATCTTCTATCTTCTATCTTCTATCTTCTATCTTCTATCTTCTATCTTCTATCTTCTATCTTCTATCTTCTATCTTCTATCTTCTATCTTCTATCTTCTATCTTCTATCTTCTATCTTCTATCTTCTATCTTCTATCTTCTATCTTCTACCTTCTATCTTCTATATTCTATCTTATATCTTCTATCTTCTATCCTCTATCTTCTATATTCTATCTTCTATCTTTCATTTTCTATCTTCCATCTTTTATTTTCTATCTTCTATCTTCCATCTTCCATCTTCCATCTTATATTTTCTATATTCTATCTTGTATCTTCTATCCTCTATCTGTATTAAGGTGGACCTTATTTTTCATTTTCGATTTTTCAAAAACAAAAGTTTGAGCTCGATCGGTTAAAAATTTACGTGTCAATACCTCCTACAGATCTTCCGTACTTGCGATTTAAATTTTGCGATTTTAGGGAACAAGTAATATGTTGGGCATATTTTGGCGAATTTTAAGTAAAACCTATACAGAATATTATAGGCCAGATAATTCTAAATATACTCTGAAAGTATTACAAAAAGCAGATAACGTTAACCCTTTAATCGTAAAGTTCAAAAGTAAAATTTTGCAATATATCTAAATGAATCATAGCGAAATATTGTATATTTTTGTGCCGATTTTAATAAAAGTTGCGAAAAATATACCTCAAGGTACTAGGGGTCAAAATGACCCTCAATTTGACTGTGTTTTTCGTGATTTTAAAAGTTGAGGGTCATTTGGACCCAAAATATAGATTCTATATACTCACTTTTGAGGCTGTGTAACGTTACTGAGTCTCTCAGCCCAAACGCCAAAAGGTAGATACATTTGTACTTCATATAATAACCAACTAATACAACTTTTTTAAATTCAAACCTTTTAGCGGAGAAGTCGGGTGAAAACTGTTTTTTCGTACTATGTTGACACCCTATGTACCTTCTTTTAAACCAACAAACACAGAAATAAATCGTAATATTTACTTATCAAAGCATACTGAATATATATTTAATACTTTTTGGAAATTTGAACCATTAAGGCCCATTATTAAAACTTGCCTTTAAGTTCTTAATAGTAACAGGTAACTTTAAGTAATAGAAAAAGCTTGCTTTAATGTTAACTTTTACTATTGAAAACTTAAAGGCATGTTGTAGTAATGGCCTTAAGAGGTAAACATTTTATTTACTTTTGGTACTTTTTTTATATTTTTTTATGAACTCCCACTACGATACTGAAATTTACTTGAATAAAATTTGTATCATCTTAATGGGGAACAAAAAGAACTAAAAAGAGACAATTTTGATTAAATATTAAACATTGGTTCTTGCAGTCATACATAAATTAACCAACAGGGTGTTACTTGGAACTCGAGTGTGAAAGTGTAAATATGGCCAAATACGGATAAAAAGTTTAGTACTTTTTCTTGAGCACATTAACACAGATATTAATCGTCTAAGACATACATATCTGTGTCTTGAAATTACAAACTTGATGGCTGTTCGAGAGGGGAATGGAAAATTGGTACTTCTTTTTCTGATGGTACTTTTTTAATATTTTAAATGAGTTAACTGATGCTTCTGATTGAAGTTATAACCAATAATAGGGTGCTTAATGGTATTAAACTACCAAAAAGGGTTATTTTTCGTACTAGTTTTTTTTAATATAGGAACACTAGCCTATATTCATTTTTTATAATAATGGAACTAGAAATATGAAATTAGGCATATATAATCCCGACTGAGTAAGTGTCTAAGGGGCAGACTTTATGTGTATCATGAAATTAGATACACATTAACCAAAAGAGTTGAATTTATAAAAAGTACTTTTTTCCTACCAATAGTACTTTTTGAATATTTTATAATAATGGACCTAAACACATGAAATTAAGCATAAATGGTTTTGTGTGAATGAAAATTCGAAGGGGGATACTGCACGACCTAGAATTCACGAATGGGGTATTAATGGTACTTTTTCTTTTTTATAAAGGTTCTACTAGATACTCTTTGAAAAAAAGTTTGTTATATTCCGTAAGCAATATTCGATATGTTACCAACTTAAAGACAAAACTATTATGCCACTTTTACTGATATAATGAAAAATAAAGCATTTAGACAGGCTTACTTGAACAACAAACCTTTAAAGCAATTCATTTAATTTAAACATTGTCACACCCAGCCTCACAATCCAAAGAGTAGAAGTCAAAACTTTTTAGAAATACATACATAGAAATAGAAATATTTCTGGTCAATATTTGTTCAATAAGTTTGCACCACTACGAGATTTGTTAAATAAAAGTAAACAAACGAAAAATAAAACTTTTAAAATTTTTTACCTTTAATACAAAAAGAAGATAAAGAAAAGAAAAAAAGTCCCTGAATTAATGAATATAAATTTAGGTTTAAAAAACCAGAATATATCACACAACCAGTTAGAAGAAGATTTTTACAATAAAAAAAAAGTGAAAAAAAAAATACAGAAAACAAATCAAATATTTTACAATGCAAGTCAAGCATGCGGAAATTGATTAGTAACGTTTACACAGTCATACACACTCACAGATACCCAGGCATATTTAGTACATGTAAATTCAAACTGAAATTCAAATTCATTTAAACTATTAATGAGGTTTGGCAATATCTTGGACTAAAACATGGTGTAAATATTTAGGAATTTGGCATCATCCAAAACCGAAATTCATAGCAAAAAAACGCAAATGTTATGTAATGTTTGTTTAAAT
This sequence comes from Calliphora vomitoria, assembly GCA_942486065.2. Classification (NCBI taxonomy): domain Eukaryota; kingdom Metazoa; phylum Arthropoda; class Insecta; order Diptera; family Calliphoridae; genus Calliphora; species Calliphora vomitoria. The sequence goes on along the minus strand of OW818029.2, from coordinate 6,055,528 downwards.
GTGAAATAAAACACGTATTTATGTTAAATACAACAACTACTGCCTAAATTTAAATTTAAAAAAACAAAACACACATAAAACACATCTATTTATTTAACATCTTCGATAAAGGTGCGTTTAAACTTTAAAGCCACCCAAACATAAGTATGACTAAAAAAACAAAGATCCATCTTCTACTTTAAGCGTTTTTCTCATAAACAATTTACTGTCATTAATATTCAAATTTTAATTTGACACACCTTTTGCACAAACACACTTGAATTTCGCGGCTTTTTTTAAACTCCCCTGTCTTACAGCAGTTGACCATATCTTGTTTTAATGAAGTTCATTTAATTTGATTTAATGGCTTAAACTATTCGCCTCCTTTGTTGTATGTCTGATATAAAAAGATCTTTAAACATTTTATTGCCAAAAAAAAATAGTAAAAAAAACACCATCAAGTACGAGTTTAAACATTAAATATGCTGCCTTTGTTTGGTGTTGCACAGTTGAATTCTTGTTTAAGAACTTGAAAATGAAAAATGTTGTCTTGTTTTCAAGGTTGTCAACTTTGCTGTAACCACTTCCTGTTGCACTAGAGTTCAAGGGAATTAGTTGCCTCTTGTATGTTGTCTGTTTTTATATTCCTTTTAAGAATGAATTAAGTATCAAAGTGGTAGCGGGCACAGTGGTTATTAGGGTGTTTTACAAAAAAATTTTGGGGAAATTTCGAGTTCGTATCGGCTCTAAAGTTTGGAAATGCGATTACAAAGAGACAAATTTTCATTTTGAAAACTACAATTTAAAGCTTATTAACAATTTGTACCACAAAAGCATCATATGGGGGAAGTATTGCTTTACATCTTTAATTTGAAACAACAAAGCGCCGCTGAAGCGCACCGATTACTAACCAAAGCTTATGGTGAATGTGTTCCATCGGTTTCAACGTGGGAGAGATGGATTGTTCGGTTTAGAAGTTGTGATTTTCCCATGGAAGACAAAAATCGCCAAGGCTAGCCAAAAAAATTTGAAGGCCAAGAATTAAGCATTAATCCATGAAGATTGTAGTCAAACTCAAAAAAAGTAGTATTTCTACTACTATTTTTCAAAAAAGTAGTATTTCTACTACTATTTTTAAAAAAAGTAGTATTTCTACTACTATTTTTAAAAAAGTAGTATTTCTACTACTATTTTTAAAAAAGTAGTATTTCTACTACTATTTTTAAAAAAAGTAGTATATCTACTACTAATATTTTTCAAAAAAGTAGTATTTCCACTACTATTTTAAAAAAATATTAGTATTTCTACTACTATTTTTAAAAAAAGTAGTATTTCTACTACTATTTTTCAAAAAAGTAGTATTTCTACTACTATTTTTAAAAAAAGTAGTATTTCTACTACTATTTTTAAAAAAGTAGTATTTCTACTACTATTTTTAAAAAAGTAGTATTTCTACTACTATTTTAAAAAAGTAGTATTTCTACTACTATTTTTAAAAAAAGTAGTATATCTACTACTAATATTTTTCAAAAAAGTAGTATATCTACTACTAATATTTTTCAAAAAAGTAGTATTTCTACTACTATTTTAAAAAAATATTAGTATTTCTACTACTATTTTTAAAAAAGTAGTATTTCTACTACTATTTTAAAAAAGTAGTATTTCTACTACTATTTTTAAAAAAAGTAGTATATCTACTACTAATATTTTTCAAAAAAGTAGTATACCTACTACTAATATTTTTCAAAAAAGTAGTATATCTACTACTAATATTTTTCAAAAAAGTAGTATTTCTACTACTATTTTAAAAATAAATTAGTATTTCTACTACTATTTTTAAAAAAAGTAGTATTTCTACTACTATTCTTAAAAAAAGTAGTATTTCTACTACTATTTTAAAAAAGGAGTATTTCTACTACTATTTTTAAAAAAGTAGTATTTCTACTACTATTTTTAAAAAAAGTAGTATTTCTACTACTATTTTAAAAAAGTAGTATTTCTACTACTATTTTTAAAAAAGTAGTATTTCTACTACTATTTAAAAAAAAAAAAATCATTGGGAACTACTCAAGCAGCAATTTCAAAACGTTTGCGAGCAGGGAAATTTGGTACCATACGAATTGAAGCCGAGAGACCTTGAAAGTGAGTTTTTATATCTGAAATGCTACAAAAGAAAATCATATAAAATGGATCCATTACAATAACCCAAAGCATAAGAGATCGTATGTGAAGCCCGGCCAACCAGCTGAATCGACACCAAAGCCAAATATCCATGGAGCTAAGGTAATGCTCTGTATTTGAAGTTGCGAAAAATGGTCCATACGTACATTTCGTCATCCATTATGCAGCAGGTATATTTTTTGTATAAAATTTGACTTCAATTTCCGTGCTCTGTCTTTGGCCTCTAAATTTTTAGCAGAGTTCCTGTCAGGAACTTTTTGAGCCTTGTATGTTTTTAAACCTGCATTGGCTTTAACTTTTCCTTCCAAATAGTCCGAGTATTGACCTAACCAGGCTGCTTTCCTACCGATGGTGTTGGGAGTTCTTTTGAAAATGCTTTCTATTTATTGCCTTAAGAAACATCATGTGGACCATTTCTTCTACCTGAACCAGGTTTTCTATCAACGGACAAGTTCTCCCGGTACTGTTTAATAACATTGGAAACATTTTGACGGCAAACCTTTGATTGTTTGGCCAACTTTTTGTAGGACCAAGTTGGGTTTTGTGGAAAATATTTAATAATTTTAGTACGCACTTTTTTCCGGTCATTCATTTTAATCAGATTAACAACAAATGAAAATAATTGACATTAAACATAATAACTGACATGCTTTACAAAGGTAACTTTATAAAAAAAAAAAATCAAATAATACTTGGGTTAAAAGTTTTAATGAAAAACGTGTGTTAAGAATTTTACGATCTCACTCCTTATTGCCTTATCAAATATGTTTTAGGGAATTTAAGTATTTGTTTCATATTTTATACTGTCTTCTTGACTTTTTTACTAACAGCTTTATGTAATTTAATAGACATCTCTTTTCGAACTTATCAGGAGATAATTCCTACTCTCTCTATCATAGACAGCCGGAAAGCCTGTTTTCATTCTCTTTTTTTAAAATTTCAACACCTTCAAGGATATCGGAGAGAGACAATGAAGGAGTCTTGGAATTTGTGTAATATATCAATACTTCAGACGAACTTATAAATTAAGTTGGCACAAATTCTGAATACATAAAACAACAAATAATCATTTTTAAAACCAAACGTTAAAACTTCCTGATGTCAATTAAATATAATTTATAGTTTTTTTTTTCTAAACAATGAGCACAAACAATAAAACCAATTGCTTTTAAAAAGTTATTATTAATGAATTTGTCAATATTAAATACTCACTTGACTCAAAACGATTGTTACATCGTCACTTTTCAGACGGGCAATCATTATGGAAGCCACCGATAAAATATAATCACCAGCCATTGTAACCTGAAAATACGATATAAAAAAAAAGAAATTAAAACAACACATTAGCAACATGAGTAACTATTTTTAACATCATCATCATCATCTTTGTCGTCATCGTCTTGTCTGTCTTTCTCATTCATTAAAATAAACATTAATTAATTATAACGAAATAAGTTTGCGGAATATTTGGGTTAAAAAGAAATCAATGAATGAGCGAGTAAAACTGAATAAGAGTTATTAAATAAAGTAAATATGTGTGTATTGAAAGTTTGGTTTGGTTTGATTTTTTTTTTTTGAAAGAATTGAGTCATAGATTAATGGTAGATTGAAATTTGTTTTGTTATAAGTGAAACACATTTAGCTATAACTATTTATAGGAGGGTTGTGTGATGGGTGTTAGATAGTTTATTTTGTAAAACACCTCAACTGACTGTGAAAATAATTCCATACAAAACAATTTATACTGTGACGAATGTGCAATAACGATTTGAATTTGTCGGTCTGTAACGTCTGACTGCAACATTCATCATGTTTATAAACACGTCCATCAGTAGCATGCGGTTATTAGAAGTGTTTGTAAGTATGGCAACACTAAGTGTTTAAGCTAATAACATTAACATCGAAAGTTCTAGAATTCGAATGTACTAGTTTGTCCGTTGGGATCATTGTAGAAGGTTCACGATAGATGGCGTGTGTATAAAAAGTGGCAGAGGTGAGTTGAGTTGATCATTGTCGCTGTTAGAGTTAACATTAACTGTCTTGTACGTGTATACTTGTACATTACGTGTATAGAGACACTGAGTGACTATTTAATTCAGTTGTTGTTGTGCATTCTGAATAAATAAAGAGTTGTTACAATTTTGAACTAATAAAACTACTTTTATTTGCAATCAAAAGTATCCGGATTATTTAAAGCAAATAAACCTCGTTTTTAAAAGGTAAAAACGTAACAATACGAAACATTTCTCAAAGGGAAGGTGATGTGATCTACAAAATGTATTTATTGTGTTTCTAAACTTATAGCGGATTTATGATTGATTTGTTGATAATTAAAACATTCTATTCACATTCGATAGAATAACTAAACTAACTAAAGGGCTTCCTATCTTCAAATTAAAATAAAACAAAATTTGGTGTCCATATCTTCCAATTCAGGCTAAAAGAAGTTGGTAATCATCGACATCTTGGATCTCATGTAGATTGGTATCGTCCAAAATTCCACAATTTTGTTTGTTGACTTACTAGAATTTTCATTCGTTTAAAAATTATTCGATTAATTGGGGGAAAAATATGTTTTATTCGAATGAATAAAATTTTTTCAATTTAGAATAAAAACATATTCGATTAATAATTGCCGATTAATCGAATAACTCGAATAAATTAATTTTCAAAAGAAAAATAAAAAAAAAAATGTTATTAGCAACAACTTTCTACATTCATTTTCCAAACGCACCAATGAATGAACATTATGAAACTTTATTTGAAAACGAAAACCTTGTGACTAATAAAAACCTAGCAAAGGCTAAAGCATCTACATTAGAGTTAGAATGATTTTCCAATTAATATTAAACAATATATGAGATGTAATTCATAATTTATTTTAGGCAAACGACTTCACTGAAAAGTCTCTATTAAGGAGTGAGATCGAACAAATCTTAACATACATAAATGTTAATGAAAAAGAAACGACTAAACCTATAGTTTTGATTTTTTTATTTGATTGAAATTATTATTACAACTTACAAAAAATATTATTTTTATAGTTCTAATCAATAGTGATGAATTTATGAAACTTTTCCGAAAACCCATTAAGGTTTTCATATTCCTTTCTAGCACTCTGTTCGAACAGGTAGTCCACCACCGTTTAAAAACCACCAGACTTTTGGACACCTTTTTTGAGCTATTCAATTCTCTTTTAACAAGAGCCCAATATATCTCCACTGGTCTTAACTCCAGGCAGTTTGGAGGATTTTACTCTCTTGGTAGAAATTCCACATTATTGTTCTTGTACCACACAAGACCTTGCTGACCATAGTGACAAGATGCCAAATCAGGCCAAAAATAAGTGGACACTCTAAGAAGTCTTATGAATGGAAACATCCTTTTTAGTAAACACTCCTTGATGTAAATTTCGGTATTTATAAAGCCCTTTGCAACAAATGTTTGGCTTTTTTTGCCGCAATTGCATACTGTTGTCATACCAAGAACTTTTTGGGAAATTTTGTCTGCTTTTGGGTCCTAAACTTTTCTTCAACATTCCCTCGAGCATCTGCAACATAAAAAAATTTACCCAGAAGCTGCGAAAAATGTTCCATACGTACATTTCGTCATCCATTATGCAGCAGGTATATTTTTTGTATAAAATTTTACAACAATTTCCGTGCTCTTTCTTTGGCATCTAAATTTATAGCAGAGTTCCTGTCAGTAACTTTTTGAGCCTTGTATGTTTTTAAACCTGCATTGGCTTTAACTTTTTGTACCAAATAGTCCGAGTTCTGAGCTAACCGGGCTGCTTTCCTAGCGAATGTGTTGAGAGCTCTGTTGAAAATGCTTTTTATTTTTGGCTTTAGAAACATCATGTGGACCATTCCTTGTACATAAACCAGGTTTTCTATCAACGGACAAGTTCCCCTGATACTGTTTCATAACATTGGAATCAGTTTGACGGCAGACCTTTGATTGTTTGGCCAACTTTTTATAGGACCAAGTTGGGTTTTGTTGAAAATATTTAATCATTTTAGTACGCACCTTCTTCTCGTGACTCATTTAAATCAGATTAACAACAAATGAACATAACTGACATTAAACATAATAACTGTCATGCTTTACAAAGGTAACTTGATCCATAAAAAAATCAAATAATACTTGGGTTAAAAGTTTTATGGAAAAATGTGTATTAAAGTTTTTTCGATCTCACTCCTTAGAGTGAGATTAGAACTGAATTAAAAGTGAAACCTTGTTGCTGTTCGCGAAAATTTGATCTTTGTCACGACAATTGGACCTTCGTTCCGAAACTATTGGGTTTATGTCTTAAAAATGCAGGATTTTTTAAATTTTGAAACATTTTTACAATATAATTTTATTTAAAGTATTGGCCGTTGTTAGCTATGATCTATTCTCATCTTTCTGGCAACATATGGATTGCAAGCCAAAAGAACTGATCATCTTTTGAGGCCAAGAACGAATCACGCCAATATCGGATACTCTGTTCCAAAGTGAAGCGTATCCCAGACAGAGCGTTCTGCATCGATTGAAACAAATAGTAGTAGGACGGATGAGGCAGAATTTCCCAACCACTTCATTCCAAATATTTCGGTTTCATGTCTGGCCGCATATTCTGGGCGTTTTTTTGCCAATGCTCGCTTTAAACGAATATGTTGCGTTCGGTACAGTTTCCCTGTGATTGTCTGGCTAGATTTCAGCAGCTCATAATAGAGCATCATACCAAATTCAGAGCATTACCTTAGCGCCATGGATATTTGGCTATTGTGTCGATTCGGCTGACAGGCCGAGTTTCACATACGATCTCTTACGCTTCGGGTTATCGTAAAGGATCCATTTTTCATCTCAAATAATGCTTCGGTGCAAAAATGATTTTCTTTTATAGCTTTTAAACATCATTTCGGGCATGCAAAATCTTCCAAGGCCTCTAAGCATCAATTCGTATGGTACCCAATTTCCCTACTATTGGATGAATTCTGCTGCTCGCAAACGTTTTGAAATTGCTGTTTGAATAGCTCCCAATGATTTTGAAAGCTTTTGTTGGGTTTTACAACAATCTTCATGGACTAATGCCTTCAATTCATGGTCTTCAAACTTTTTCGTATGGACTGGGCGATCTTTGGATTTATGGAATGAATATAATAACTTGATAAATTTAAAAGAAACAATAGAAGTTTTTACATGAATTTTCTCAACTGACAACCCTCGCTCAGACAGTAGTAGTGCAACACATTACATATTATTTTTGTAAATTGTTTCTTAATGTTTCACAGACTATTGACTTCATTGTTCTGTCTTTGTTTAGTTTTTAAAAAAGAAACACCAAAAACTCTTTACAATTTAATGTGATTTAACAAATATTTTTGAGCTTTTTCTGTTGTAAATGACTTGTTATTTATTTAGTAAATGCTAGTGGATCTAAAAAAAATATATTTTTTTTTTATAATTGAGCATGTGTACCTAGTTATGGACACATGTTCATACATATGCCTGCTTAAGTATATAAACATTTTAAGTTTAATTTTTTATAATATTGTTGTTAATTTTTCTTGAAGGTTCTTTAACAACATGTTAAACAACAAAACTAACAACAAGATAAGACATATTTTACTTCTGTTTTTGTTTCTTTTTTTTTTTTTTGGCACCACATATGCAGTGTAACACTAGATAAATTACAAGATTATTATTTTCAGTTTTTTGGAGTTTTATATTTTTTGCTGCAAGCCAGCTGAACGATTTAAACTTACAGGCAATATTAAGAAGTTTAAAAAAAAAAAAACTAAATTCAAAATTTGTATGTTGCAATACTGTTTGATTTGTTGAGAGCAGGTTGCAGCAATTGCTGCTGACCGTAAATAATATTAAACTTATGTCAGAATTGGAGTAAAGTAAATACTACTAGTATTTATAAGAGGATATTTGTAAGGCTATATTTGTTTAAACTTTCAAATTATTGGTTTCAAGCCTGAAGTTTATACAATTGTAAATGTTATGCACTTGGATGCATAATGCTTTATTTATTATTACAATTGGTCAATTCACAAGGTCTCTTATCAGTCATATTGTCTTAATGTCCTAAGGCCTTATAGGCTCACAACCTGTCTAAGATTAACGTGGGTACCTGCCGCATAGGCTTAAACCGCACGGTGGTCTTAACACCGGATAGAGACAAAGCGTCTATCACCGCCATTGAATGACTTGCAAGGAACACTCAATTGGCAACTTCTTGTACATTGACTGCACAGATGAATGCACAAACCCCTTGCTCGAGAGCTCGGGCTATCTAATCCCTGCCATCCATAGCTAGCTAGTCAACTGACCAGCCCAGGACAATTATCAAAGCTGCAACATCCGGCCTGGTAATCCAGTCCAATGTATGGTCTCTGACTTCAAAAGTTCCCACCCAAAGTGAGTCAAAGTGAGTGTACTTTATCACATACTTTTGACCTCAACAGAGAACCAAGTCCAACGACCAGTACATCACGAATGCTACTACCTCAATAAGTTTCCTGAGCACAAACGCCAGTTGGTATCTGCTACTTTCAATGGCTCTGTTGAGTCAGCAATAGCACCTAGTAAGATACAAGCACTAGCCCAAATATCAGTCCTTTAACCAACGATCTTCTCCCCGCTTTGGGTTTTAAGCCACAGCCACCACAAATTCACCGAAGTGACCTCACCAATGATCCTACAGGACCGAAGTCCAGGAGCCAAAGGATCCCCGTGGAACTAGATAAGACTCTAGTCAGCTGCGAATTTAATAAATTAAATTCTTACCAGGAATGAGGCCCGTGCACCTCGGAGCCCCGGTTTCGCTCCATATTTCACCTTGAGGCATAACATCAAGGTGTGGAGCTCACCAAGATGCTTATTCATGCCCCAAGGGGGGGGCGATCCGAGGGAAATACTTAGAAGGATGAAATATTCGCCACATATTCACTGATAATCCGAAATGTTTGTAATTTAACATGGGTAAATTATTAAAAATCATGATGATTAAGTATTAAAACATCTGACATTTGAATTAAACATGTCTTGTATTCAGTTGCAATAAAAATATATAATAAAATCACACTATCATTGAACTGATTTACATATATAACACATTAAATAATCCATTGATAATGACGAGGTCATTTAATTTAGAATTTAATGCAGTTTTAAACACACAAACATGTCACTCATGTCAGTCATAGTAACACTAGTAATTGCTGCATTTAAATCACAACATTTTTGCGATTTATTGTATTCCACATTCCTTTAATATACAAATTTTATGGCTTAAATTTAGGTCAATTTAAAGTAATTTACAATATGCAAAAAAAACTAAAACTTAAACAACCAATACATAGATACATACAAATGTGGTCAACATACCTTTTTATGATTCCATAATACATTCACACTTGGTTTGCCACGACGAAAATCAGACTGATCAATAACATCATCATGTACCAAACTGGCCGAATGCACCATTTCAGAAAACAAAGCGATTTGTCGTTGTTTATGCAGCAATTGTCTACAAAAAATAAAAATATAACAAATAAATGCTTTATAAAAGATAAAAAAAAAAAAATTGATGACATAAAATCGCACAATCACTTATATTAAAAAAAAAACCATCTATAAATACAGACAGGCACGAATAAATAAATTTAAATTGTTACTATGAATACAATAGCTGTGCGAGTACTTGAATTGATGTTGATTGGTTAGTATTGAAGTTTGTTCAGATATTTGCACTAAATCATAAAAAAATAAGGTTAATACAACAGCTAATTACTTGCAAAGCCTATCAACCCAAATAATAAAGGAATGAAAAATTGCACAATTTTACTCATACAGTGTGACACAAATAGTGTTATCATATGTCAAGTTTTCCCTTTTTTGCAAGTTTTTTCAAATGCAAATTTATAGTTTTACACTGCTCCTGTCAACAGGCATCTGTCAGTTGACTACTGTCAAAATTTTTGCAGCCATTGATAGCAGTCTACCTCGTGACTTGAGGAGAAATTGGAAAAAAGTGAAATTCATGAGTTTTTGCGGAAAGAAACCATCGCCCAAACCAACGCTAAGCTTGATAAATACAATGAGAACTCCGCACTATCAATTTCAATGGTTAAAAAGTGGATTACTGAATTTCGTTGTGGTCCTACAACTTTGGAAGAACGTCATGGACACCCAGTTGAGGTCTCTACAACCGAAACAATTGAAAAAGTTCACGATATGGTGTTGGCCGATCGGAGATTGAAAGTGCGAAAAATCCATGAATAAGGCTACGAAACTCTCCTTCTTCCACCCTATTCTCCGGATTTACAGCCGAGTGACTAATTCTTCTTTCCAACCCTAAAGAAATGCCGAAAGAGATCTATACCCGAAACAATTGAAAAAATTCACGATATGGTGTTGGTCGATCGGAGACTGAAAGTACGAAAAATCCATGAATTATGCTACGAAATCCAATTATGGTCCGATCTTCATAAAATTCTTCATCCAACGAAGGCTATGGGAACTCTGCAAAGGTAAAAGAGTGGTTATCTGAATTTCGCTGTGGCCGTACAAGCACGGAAGATGCCGAACGTTTTGGACACCCAGATGAGGACTCTACACCCGAAACAATTAAAAAAATTCAAGATATTGTGTTTCCGATCCGAGATTGAAAAGGCGAGAGATTGTGGAAGCCATTGCATCTCAGGAATGATCACTTGGAGAGCTTGGCGTTGTTCAACCGCAATATGTATATTAGAGTTGGGTTTATTAGCTCAGTGAAGTGACCGCTGTTTTCAGCTCAGCTCACTCAAATGAACTAGGTCGCTCTTTTAGGTCATTAGCTCAGTATGTTGTACATAATGATCATCTCGTTTTGTGAGCACAACACTCTCTTTTCAATGTATATACGATATGGACTACAACCCAGCAGTTAAGCAAATAGTCAATGTATCCCTTATAGAAAGTAATTATCACAAATGTCTTATCACTTGGCTGACTCCAACTTATATATTTTGGTCATTTGATACGTATGTGCTCTTTGTAGTGCAGAAAGAAGACAATTGGTTACTTTATACATCCTAGGTAATCTAGCGTGAAGACAATTGTCACTTAAGTGTCTCTAAGTAATCTGGAGTGTAATCACTTTAAACGTGTTGTGTGATAATTCGTTCAAACTGGTTTTATAGAAATTTTTGTTGATATAAATCTCATGCAGTTAATTTTTATTTTTGCTTAAGTATAAATATTGACATCCCATGTAATATAGCATGAAGTCAATAGTCACTTTAGTGTCTCTTAGTAACATATAGTGAAGTCACTTTAAACGTTTATTTTGTACTGCACTTTAGAAAGTAGTTATTTTGCCGACCAGAAGCAATCCATTGGAGAGTTGTCGAAGAAAGGTTTGTTTACAAGCTATCGTTTATTGGACTGCCTATGATATGTCTTTTGGGTCAAATAGCACCCGTACATGTTAAAATAACTGGTTATGTAGCTGACCAAGTTACCAGTTAGGTAGTTAGTAAGGTAACTGACGCTATTTAACCAGTATGTGAATCCAATGCGTTGACTACTTTGGACCAGCTGCTAGACAGTCTCATTGTAATCAAAAAGGGTCAAGCACGTGTAGCTATTGAAGTAGCTAGTCCCCACCCTAAATAATGGGTAAAATTACTAGTTCGGGACTGTCTCCTAGAACAGCTGGGAAGCGAAGGAATTGTACATCATTGACGAGTGAATTGAATGTGGTTTAGTGAAGACGACAAAATGAATGTGCTTGTGGAGCCCTTCAATGAGTACTAAATGAAATATTTGCATACTACAAAACTGAGCTTCGCTTAGTTGAGTGAATAATTCAATTCAACTAGTTCATTTATGAACTACACAACTCTAACGGATATGGAGTTTTTCCACCATTTCGTAATCGTGGACGAAACGAGGATCCACCACAACACACCAGAGACCAAACAGCAGTCAAAACAGTGGGATTCTCGGGGTGAATCAGAGCCAAAGCAGGCCATGGTGGGTTTGTCAGCCAATGAAGTCATGGCGAACGTTTTTTCAGCTGCACGCGGTATAATCCACATTAACTACCTCCAAAAGGTTAAACAAATCAATGGCGAATATTATGCCAACTTATTGAGTCGGTTTAATGAAGATTTTAAAAAAAACGACAGCATTTGGCCAAGAAAAAGGTTCATTTTCACCAGGACAATGCAAGGATGCACACATGTGCAGTTTCCATAACTAAAATCCATGAATTAGGCTACGAATAGCTCCCTCATCCATGTGAATTTATCTTGTTTCCAAATCTGAAGAAATGGCTCGGCGGAAAGAGATTTGATTTCAACGATGAAATGATCTCTGAAAAAAAAAACCTATTTTGATTACCTCCACAAATCTTATATTTCGGAAGAGATAACAAAATTGGAGAAACGTTGGACAAAGTGTATACAACACAAAGGAGACTATGTTGAAAAATAAAATAATTTTTTGTACAAAAACTTACGGATGGATTTCTGAACTCCTGTTTCAAACTATGTTGAGCTTTGTAATGGCATATTCAAAATGTTTGATTTTGACAACGAAAACCAGTAAGCTTTTGTACCAAATGTAGTTGGTTTGCATAATATAAGAAAAACTGATGAAAAATTGCTCAAAATAGTTACACATACGAGTGTTGTTTTTGTTTTCACATAGTTTTTTTACTAATACATTCTCACCACTTAGGTTTTTGACAACTGAGTTAGGTCTTTGACAGGAGAGTTTCCGCTCTATGTATATTAACTCTATGGTTGCAACTTTTTATATATAGGAGTTGTTTGTTATACATATAATGAATAATTTCAGATTAAAAGATTTTTTTAACTTAATGTTTATATATGTAAAACTTTTTTACATAATCTTATGTTCTGTTAACATAATAAAATATGTAAAATTTTCTGTTTTGTTATTAAATACGGGGATTAAAACAATTTTATTAATCGCTGGGTTTTCCAAACATGTGTAAATGCAATTCCTATACAAACTCTTTTGTCCCACACTGTACATGTGCATGCACTAACTGTGTGTACGAATACGTGTATGTATGAGTGTAACAATTACAAAACTTTTATTTTTATTATAAACCTTTTGGCCAATTTTTTATAGGGTCAATAACTAATATCAATACAACACAACACAATACAAATACACACAGTTTTTTCATTTTTTTTTTTTAACAAAAGTGGAAAAAATTACATTAAATTAAATTTAAATATTTATTTACAAAAAATCATTAACATTATACAAAAAAAAAAAACGCACCGCATCAATAATAACAATGAAAAACATTGTGTTTCACTGATTGTACAAAATGATTGACTTAATAAATAAATAAATGCAATTTGTTGTTAGTTTTTCTTTTTTGTATCCTACACCACCATAGTTGGGAGGATATTATGCGTTAAAGCTGATGTTTGTAACGCCAATAACTAACATATACCAAGGCATTCAGAATCAGTTTCTTAGTTGATTTAACTTGTCTGCAAGTCTTGTAATGAAACTTTAGTTCGCTACGAAATTCAACAAGCCTTCTTATAACCTTCCAAGGACTAACCCTATTGAAACTGATTGAAATCATCCACTATTTCATTTAAGCCCCATACAAATCAGCACTTCATTGGTCATAAACATGCCGCATCGGCTCTGAAGATTGAAAATTTGTTTATAAGGGTAAAATTTATATTTTTTTCTCAGATTTTGCAAATTTCTATTAAATGATACATTTTTCATTTAGCTATAATGAAATCTTTATATATATATAGAATTAGCTTTCTAAAAAACATAAAAGTAGAAAATCGGTTGGAGAGTTAGTCCGCTTTTACAATGAAGAAATTGAAAGACAGACAGACAAAATTTGTTGGCGAGGGGTTGAAGAGGTAGAGTGTGTTGTACACAGGATTAGGTTAGTTCAAAAGTGAATGAGAAAAATGTCTGCCTTTCAATTTCTGAGTTAGCTAAAGGGACTTAGCGAGTTATTTAAAATTATTTCGACTATTATGTGTATACATGTAAAGGAAATTGATGAAAACTTTTTACACGTTTGGGTAAATTTTATAATACATGACTTTTTCTACAGACAGTACGGCTAAAGAACGAATTTTCCCTGTAGTGTGTAGTGCGATCCACATTGACCACTAAGGAATGAGTTCTGGATGGTATGCGGCTATCAGAACACATTCCATTGTAGTATCCTTAGAACTGTGAACCACCACACACTTTGCGACGGTGGTCCAGCGAATCAATAGAGTTGGATACCCTACTGTCACTAATAAGCACCTTCGCCATCTCCTGTACTCGCGGTCGAGATGCTACAAAATAGACTTTTTAACCCAAGTGAGTGTTTTATTCCTGTTAAGAACATTGGAATTCTTCTCTAACTGTTTGGCCTTGTTTTCATCCGGCAACGCCAATTCTTCTAAACGGTTTTCCAATAAGAGGTGTTATTTTGAATCACCCGGTATTTCGGTAGCTGTCACTTTTGAAGCTTTTATTCGTTGACATTTTACAAGTAGAATCTAAGCTATTACTAAAAATAGAACGATGCACGCTTCAACAACGCATTGAAATTATTAAAATTCTCTACAAAAATGGTGAAATTCTTGCAGTCACAGTTCGCAAAACAAAAGCATTTTTGGGTCGTCGTGAATCATTTTGTCGGACCACAATACAGAAATTGGTGGACAAATGCGAGCTGTTGGCACAAGTTAGTGATGTGAAGAATAAAACCCGTGTACGTCACTCAAGAACAACTGAGAATATTGCTGCTGTAGCCCAAAGTGTTGAAGAAAACCCAGGTTTGTCCATTCCTCGTCGTTCTTTACAACTGGGCATTCCGCAAACGTCATTACACCGTATTTTGGATGATATTGATCTGGACAACGTTTGCTTTCAACAAGACGGCGCTACGTGCCACACAAGCATCGAAACCATTGCTCTTTTACGGGAAAAGTTTCCAGACCGTGTTATCTCTCGAAGAGGTGATCACAATTAGCCACCGAGATTTTGTGATTTAACACCTTGTGACCAAAATAACACCTCTTGTTGGAGACCACTGTACATATTTCCCCACATATTGCGATTGTAGCTCGTGTTCTTTGATGATCGTTTTGGCAGATTCCGGCTTTGTCACACAATTTATAGCAGCCTCTGCTGAAACCCATTGACCTAATTCGGAATTTGCCCTGACAACTTTTTCATAGCTAGATAGGTTAAGAAGTCTTACTAGCACTCTTACATCGCTGCATGTTTTTACGCGGGCTTTTACTGTTGTAAGATCACTTTTTATTTCTACTGATTCTACCACCAATAACAGTTGTCCTTACTCTATACGGGTCCATACTAAAGTTTCTGACTGTTGTGGTAATTTTCATTTTTACTTGGGGTTTGCTTTTATATCCAACGTAAAAATTACGCGAAATCATAAATTTTTGCCACATATTCAGATTAATACTGTGATTAATCATAAAATCTGCACCAATGATTACTTCGTGCACAATGTCGGCAACAATAAATACTGTTCCCTTATTTCTGTTTTTGTTCAGCTAATAAGGACTGAGATCGTAAAATTCTTAACACACGTTTTTCATTAAAACTTTTAAGAGCTTGTAAAATGATTGCGAACTACTCAAGCAACAATTTCAAAACGTTTGCGAACAGCAAGATTTAATAAAAAGCAGGAAAATTGGGTACCATACGAATTAAAGCGGAGATACCTTGAACGACGATTTTGCATGTTCGAAATGTTGTTTGAACATCATTTTTGCACCGAATCAATACATGCAATGAAAAATTAATCCTTTACGATAACCTGAAGCATAAGAGATCGAACGAGCCGAATCGACAGCAAAGCCAAATATCCATGGCGCTAACTTAACACTCTGTATTTGGTGCTGAAATCTGCCCACACAATCACAGAGAACCTGTAGCGAATGAAACTGATTCCAGACCCTGCCCCATCCGTCCGAATACTATTTGTTTCGATTGCTACAGAACGCTCTCTCTGGGATACGCTTCACTTAGGAACAGAGTATTTGAAATTGGCTTGATCTGTTCTTGGCCTCAAAAGATGAGCAGTTCTATTGGCCAGTTAAACAAGAGTGAAGAGCAAGAATTGGAGGCATTACTTAACAAGAGTTACTCAAGCAGCAAATTCAAAACGTTTGCGAGCAGCAGGATTCATCCAAAAGCAGGGAAATTGGGTACCATACGAATTGAATCGGAACGCTAAAAAGAAAATCATTTTTGCACCGAATCATTACATGCGATTAAAAATTGATCCTTTACGATAACCCGAAGCGTAAGAGCTCGTATGTGAAGCCCGGCCAACCAGCTGAATCGACACCAAAACCAAATATCCATGGCGCTAAGGTAATGCTATATTAAGAGCTGCTGAAATCTGGCCACACAATCACAGGGAACCTGTAACGAACGAAACTGATTCCAGACCTTGCCCTGTCCGTCCGAGTATTATTTGTTTCGATTGACGCAGAACGCTCACTTAGGAGCAGAGTATCTGATATTGTCTTGATTCGTAAAGCAATTCGTTTGGATCGAAATCCAAATGTTGTCAGAAAGATTTGGAAAAGTCATAGCTAACATTGGCCAATACTTTGAATAAATTTATATTGAACAAATGTTTCAAAATAAATGCTAACAATTTTAAAAAATCTCAACAATTACTAAAAAAAAAAAGTACTCTTCTATAAAGATCATAATTGGTTACAGTTCTCATATAATTTGCACTTACAAAAATCATTTTCTAGTGCATAAATCTAATACAATTGTTTAGTAATGGCATACAATTTTGTACAAAATACTAAAAACTGTTAGGATTCCTCGATAATTTACCCCAGGCTTATTTAATTGCATATCTGAGGCTAATTTTTTACTAGTTCCATTATGAACATAATCGTAGTTGTAGGGTACCATACGGTCGGACTTGACCGATTACATTTTCATACCAGTTTTTTATTTTAAATATAAAACTAAAATCATCCAGAGCACAAAAAATTAATGCATTTTTTCCAAAAAAAATAAAGAATAATTTTAATACAATTTATTTAAATTAAATTTAAATTAAAACTTAAACTAAGCGACAGCACTAAAATGAAAATTGTAAAAACTATTTGCTTTCAGCTATTGAGACTTACCTTGATTCTTTGTTTAAGTGATAATTTATAGCTTTGGACATGAGCATTGTAACCATGGGCCTTAAGGCCTTGCCCTGGCCATCAAAATAGTATGTGGCGATTTTATCAAGTTCAGCTTGACTTGTACCCTGTGCAAGTAACTGTGAGGAGAAATAAAAGGAAACACAGAATTAATACAAACTTAAATAACCAAAAAAAATAAAAGTGACACAAATAAAATGTAATTTAGCCTTGATAAAAGATTAAATTTTAATTAACAAGTAAATTTAAATACGGCTTAATTGGCTAAGAAAATTCCCTATTTTTATAGTTATGACTTAGTAAAAGTGCAGTATGTTAAGTAAATACTTTGTACAAGCCTTGCAAAGCTTTAGCAAAAATGATTTTCATATGAAATAGTTTAATAATTCTTTGGGAATTTACAAAATAACTTCACTAAACAAGTTTATTTTAAATTGTTAAAACCAATCACATCTTTACATGCTACATTGACATTAAAATGTAAAATAACCACTTAACAAAACGAAACGAAACAAGACAAGACATTATTACAACCATCTAACAAAACTTGCTGTAACAACAGCAAATTAATTCCTTAAAAGGCCAAAATGCACCACTACCAAATATGATGCGTATGAATGAAAGAAACATGGTTAATGGCCACAAAATCATAATAAATTTGATGGTCAAAGTCAATGTTAAATTGCAAACAGACATCCATAGTTTTATAGCTTAATCTTGGCACTAATAATGAATAAAATATTTAAATTATAATTTACATTTAGTACTTACATCTCTAACATCATCATAAAAATATTTAAGTTCATCATCCAGTATTATGTAGGGATCTATTTGGATCTCACGTACAGGACCAGCTGGCTGTTGTGTATGAACTGAACTGTAATGACGGCAGTTTGTTTTCATATTTGAGCATTTCGATTTAGAGTTTGAGGTGGCTGTCGGACAATTATGCTGCAAAGGGAAAAAATGAAAAAACATCATTAAAATCATTTATTTATATATAAAAATAAAGAAAATTATAGCACGCTTTATGCTTGCAATAATTAGGGGTGAAAAATATTCTTAAAGTAGATAATGTAATAATTTTGTTGTTTAAACAAATGTGATTTGAAAATTACTTTTCAAATTTCATGTGTTTAAATTTTTCAATTACAGCAATTAGTTAACAAAACTATTACGTTTTAAATAAAAATTTATTAAAGGAAAATTAAACACACAAATTTGGTTATAAAAATAGTACTGTGGAAAAAGCAGCATTCAATTCACTTGTCACTTTATAAATATAAACCTAGATGAAACTACATTTAGAGCGACCGGCTGCAGGCCACAAGCTCCATTTAAATACACAGATTAAATGTGATAATAACATTTGTTTAGATAATACAAAATAATTTGATTTTGATTTTTATCACACTTTTTAAACATAATTTCAAATTTTTATATGTTTCTATGAAAATTTATACAGTCTTACGTAGAACAAGTAAAGACTGTATAAATTTATTTTTTATAAAAAATTTAACTTAAAAATAAAAAATGTTGCTGTTTTTTTATAATTTAAAAAATATTGAAAAAGCTTATTTTTGCGATTTTTTTTTTTTTTTTTTGTAAGATTCAGTTTAAGCTAAACTTAATGAAAAAAAAACTTTTTTTGGTGAAAAAACTTATTTAAAAAAAAAAAAACAAATAAGAGGGCTATATTCGGGCTATTATACTTTAAAATTAAATTTTAAAACTAATTTTTTACATTTTTTTTTAATTTTTATAAATTTTAAAAAATTTTTTTTTTTCGAAATTGTTTTTTAATTTTTTTTTTAGTTTCTTCCATATTTTTTTTTTTAAATTTAAAAAAAAATAATAATTTTTTTAGTGAAAAAAATTCGGGTTAAAAAATATTTTTCCCGATTTTGACCCATTGTAGGTCCAAATTATTACACCCTTATATGCAATGGACTTTGAAATATCTATCATTAGATATCCATATTGTCTATATTTGTGACTTAGTAATCGAGATATGGATATAAATTAGGTCATAAATAGAGGTTGTCCCGGTTTTTCCTAATTTCTCATTTGTGGGCCGATTTTCTCGATTTTAAATAGCAACCGAACCGCAAGAATTCCCGATATATTAATGTATGAATCACGTATGTAAGTTATTTGGGGTCTATGGAAAGTTGATTTCAACATACAGACGGACATGGCTATATCGACCTTGCTATCTATAACGATCCAGACTTTGTAGGGTCGCAAATGAAAAATGTAAAAAATACAAACGGAATGATGAACTTATATATACACTTGCCACTCATGGTGAAGGATATAAAAAGTAAGAAAGTATAGTCAGCCAAGCCGACCCTATAATACTCTACACTGAGTAAATGAGCAAAATCATTTTTCTTTTGAAATTTCAATTATTTATTTTGGTGAATGATTTTCGGAAGTGGGCCTTCTATGGGAGATATGATCAATTATGGACTGATCGCCATGAAATTAGGTCGTTTGATTTATGTCTATATGAAACTTATTTCTATTGAATTCTATATGGATACTAACACGTTCAAGAGTTTTATGCTCGTTAAAGTGATTTCCGGAAGTGAGCCTTATATGGGAGCTATGACTAATTATAGACCGATCATCATATAATTAGGTGACATGATTTCCGTATATATAAAACTTATTTGGAGTCAAATTTGTGTAGATACCTACATGAATTAAACATTTATGCCTGAAAAACTCATATCTCGGGAGGCCTTTTGCAATTGGGGCCATGTGAAATAAAGGACCAATTTCAGTCAGTTTCAATAGGCTTCCTTCTTGGGCCGAAAAAAAATATATGTGCCAAATTTGATCGAAATATCTTCAAAATACTTTGCACACAAGGTTTACATGGCCAACCAGACAGCCGTACGGACGGACCGACGGACATCGTTTAATCGACTAATATTTTTAGGCGTTACAAACGTCAGCGCAAACGCATAAAACCCTCCCCACTATAATGTTATAGGTTAAAATTATCTTTGTAATTAAATCCACTTTTTGTATAGAAAAAACATTTTTTATTGTGTTTTTGTAAAAAAGCTTCTTATTTAATTTTATGAAAAAGTTAAAAAAATTCACTTCTAATGCAACAAATCTTTAAAAAACGATTTTCAGCTGTTTGTGGGAAAAGCTTATTTTGTAAAAAAAAATTGGATGAACAAATTTTCTTTTGAAAAATGTAGGTTTTTTGTTTAAATATGTATGTATGCTTTTTCTGTTTAATAAAACATATTTTATAAATAAAAAGATGCCACCTTTTGTGAATTTTGATATTTATTGAAAAAAAATTCTGTTTTATTGTACTTTTGGGAGAAAGGCTTATTTATTTTCGTGGAATAATTGAACAATAATTTGTATAAAATTCTTATTTTGAAAATAGCTTATTTTTGTTAAAAGCTATTAAATGGAAACACATTTAACAAACATATTTGTAAACCATCTGGCAAGTTAAATCCATTCATATTTATAATTTATTTTATTAGTTTATCCTTTTAGGACCGTTTTCACAACTGCCTGTTACTAAATCTCGACATAAATTTTATACGTTAACAATTTTGGTTTTCTCAGTATATCGACAAAAAACATTATTTTCAATTGGCAATACCTCTCAAAATAGATGTGAAATTTGGGAACCCTGCCTTCAAGTGACCACATATTGACATAAATCAACTGTTAAATGTGGCCATCGACAGCCGGAATCTTTTGAAAAATGCATTATCTTCCATGTCTGCCAGGTAGTTAGGCCAGGCATGATAAACTCTTTCAACATTCTCATGTTCTTCGAGTTCATCCTCCATCAAATTAATGTTAATTTCTCTATTAAACATTTTTTTTATAAAATCTATTTAATTTTTAATTTACAAAAACACAAGCACATAAAAACTATGAACAGTAGTCAGCTGATTGAATTTATCTGTACGATAAATAAATAATTGGCAGATGAGGTCGGGTTAGGTTAGCGATAGAATTGAAACAAATGAGACATTGAGAAAACCAAATTTCTTTAATCTGCAGTTTTTCGTTAGGAAAAAAGACAATCACCTAATAAAAAACGGACTAAGGCCGTCTTTTATACTTTATTAAGCTTTGTAAAAAGCTTATTTTTGTAAAAACGATAAAAGTTTTCTACAAAAAAAAAAAACTCATATCTCAGATATTTTTGTATCAATTTGAATGTTTTTTTTGTCAAAAGGTTTGTCAAAGGTTATCTGTATGATGAAACAATTTTACATTTTTTGTAAAATATGAAAAATACTTTGAAAACATTATTTATCTTTGTATGAGATAAGCTTGTTTTAGTAAAAATAAAACTTATGTTAAGAAAAAGATTTTGTCCGTGAACAAATTTCAGAAAAAAAAAAAAAAAAACAGAAAACAGTTTCGGTGAAAAAGCTTTCTTTTGAGATTTGTGGGAAAAAATCCAGTTTTATTACACCCCCCACCTTCGTGAGAAGAGTAGATATAAGATTGTCACTCCGTTTGTAATTTCCACAATATAATTTTCCGACCCCATAAAGTATATATATTCTGGATCCTTATAAATAGCGGAGTCGATTAAGCCATGTCCGTCTGTCTGTCCATCTGTCTGTTGAAATCAATTTTCTGAAGACCCCAAATATCTTCCAGATCCAAATATTCAATAATTCTGTCAGACATGCTTTCGAGAAGTTTCCTATTTAAAATCAGCAAAATCCGTCCACTAATAACGGAGATATGAGCAATAATCCCAGACAACCTCTGAAAATTTCATCAAAAAAAGACAATTTATTGCATGCTTGGACAAAAAAAGCAACAAAACATATGTTTGGATGTGTGTAGATTTCATTGCTTTGAGTATTTTGTTTTTTTTTTTGGTGTTTCGTTTGGCGTTGTTGTTTTTATACCCTTCACCTTCGTGAGAAGGGTATATATAAGATTGTCATTCGTTTGTAACTTCTACAATATAATCTGTTCGTCAGCAATTAAATATAAAATTTTTAAAAGTTCGCTAAAAGTGGGCAATTAATGCATCCACAACAATGGTGATAGGTATATAAGATTCGGCATAAAAGTAAAATGCTTATTTTTATAAAAACAATAATTCACAATAAAAGTTTTCTAGATATTTTGTGGATCCATTTTTGAATGATCTGACGGATCTGTGCAACATAGTAATCTATGTCTGTCATGATGATCACAAATTCCATTTTATTGCTCTACGATTCGTTCATTCATCCATATGCAATTGGACCAGTATACATCGTAATGATAACACTTAATCGTCACCCATATCTTGGTTTCAACAGTATTGTAGTTTTGGCATCACCGTAGTGTTGTGTTTTTGGTTTTCGTGTGCTGTGGTGGTATAGAATTTTATAGGCATGCAGTATTTTCAGCGGGGAGAATCGAAAATGCATAATTACAGTATTATTGTGGTGTATAATATTTGCAAGTATCGTAATTTCTGAACATAATAAGATTATAAATATAATAATCGTATATGTATATAATAAAAAATGTCACCAGTTATTAAACGTCTGCATTGTAATTAGGCTTTAGGCAATGTTTCTCATATAAATGTCTATATCTAAACCACTATTAAATAGTAATTGAAAGTTGTGTAATTTTTTGCATTTGAAATAATTGAAAATAAAGTTGTCACAAATAAAACTATACAATTCCTTAACAGAAACACAAACGTAAGTCAAGTTCATTAATGGTCAAAACCATAAAAACAGACGAAAAGAAATTTAAAAAAAAAAAAATACATAAAATCAGGAAAATCTCTGTTATAAAGTCTGCAATTATAACATAAATAATAGAAGAAAAAAAGACTTGATAATATTTGTGTGTAAATAACCAATATTATTTAATGATTTAATATCTGTAATCACATCACACAAGTATTTATAAACATATGTTTGTTTTTATGTCTTTGTTAACCTTGACTAAGGAGATTTTACACAATTTATTACACATTTATTTATTTAATAGAATTTACATATTTATGTGTGTTATTTTGTTTTTCAGTTTCTGTGAAGATGATGATTTCACTATGGATGCACAAATAATTTGCACCCTCAAACCAAAACAACTAAAAACTAATAATTTTGAAAACATGTTAAGATCTATTCAATGCCACACATACACATACACACTTGGTAGCTAAAATACTATTGACACTTTATTGTGACCAACTGACTGTGATATTAAAAATATTATTGACAAACTCTGTCCCTCTTCTAATGCCATCATCATGAATAAATTACACGGGCGCAAGCTGTTTAATAGATAAAATTAAATGAAATTAAATAAAATAAAATTATGCAATAAACAATTTGTTGTAAGTTATTATGGCCTTTTAAAATGAGTTTATTTATACTTATTTTATTTGTGTGTATATTTAACATAAATAAAATCAATATTAAATAATGAAGACGAAAAAAAAGCATCCACTAAAATGTCTGCTAATAATGCCAACTACATTTAAGACATTTACATTTAAATTGCTTGTGGCAACAAGAGCAAATGACAAATAATAATTTCAGTCACCTTTTTGTCATTTATTTATGAACGATCAATATTTGTTGTCATAGAGACTAAAATCTTCAGTAGCCTACAATTCAGTCATTTAGTCATTATTTCGTTCAATGTTGTTGTCTATAATGCAAATAGAAAAATATTTTGGTTTTTAGTTCAATTCAAACTAAACAAATCTAGGCCAAAATATATTAGACAAAATTTTGAAAAAAAAAAAAAAATTTATAAAAATTAAAAAAAAGGGTCTTCAATAAGGACTTCCGAATTTTGGCAGTAAATAGCGGGCAGATTGTTGGAGCTACATCTGTCGAATGTTATTTATTCAGTTTGTTTTCTCAAATAGTTTTTTTCAAAATTGATATTCTTTTCTGTTAGTTTTTCATAAAAAAATCATTTTCAGCTAATGCCCATTTCTGGATGAATGGGTACGCCAACAAACAAACTTGTCGAATTTGCAACAATACGCTCTTGGATCTCAATCCACATGATCCCGATAAAGTCACTGTTTATATGGACTATAAGCTGGCTTCGTGCGTCATCGGTCCATATTTCTTTGAAAACAAAGTTGATAAGCCCATCACTGTGGTTTAAAGAGGGCGGCGCACATTGGTTGAAGAGTGGCCGAAATAAATTTTTTTCCTGTTCGTCGATTTGGATAATTTTTTGGTATTTTGTTGTCAGATATCTGAATATTATAATTCCGTAAGATTAGGCTGTTATATTGATTATTTGTTTGGACAGACACGCTCAAAGTTCATATATGTTCGCTTGTTTAAAATGGCATGCAAATTTATTGTATATTCAATCTTTTGCTACAATCAGAGTAAACTTATCATTTGACTTTGTTGTATATTTTCGTAAATGACAATTGTCATAGATGAGATTTGCATTAAAAAAAGTTGGAAAAAGTGTCATATAAAAAATTTCATAGAACAAAATATAAACAACATCAAAATTTCAATGTTCATCAACTTCAGTGGACTGCATCTTTTTAGCGCTGTGGAGCGCTGTTTAACGAAAGATGTCAAATTACAGCTTGAAGTCTCAGCTAAAAGTTAAAAGAAAAATTCAGCTGCTCCTATTTGCTCCTTTCCAAAAAATACAGTAAAAACTATAAACAGATAAAGTAACAAAACATGAATTTTCCTTCATGCATGGTGCATCTTTACTGTTTAAAACTATTACATAATGTAATATACATTCTAGTCAAGAAGCTATTCTGCCAATAGTATGTCTCTATCTAAAGGCCCTTATTCAATGATTTCATTTTTATTTTTTTCCTTTTTATTGAATATTTGTATCAGGTGCTGTCCGAGGAAGCTCAGGAAGTGAGGAAAAAAGACTATAGAGCCTATAGATTCGCGAAGAATTGGACTAATGAAGACGTAATGCATAATCTTTAATTGTCTTCAGACCCATTTATAAATATATTTCGCTCAAAGCTTCAAATCAAAAAAATTGGAGTACGATAATGATGTTAAAAAATTATTAAAATACTATGCTTAAATTACTTATTCATGTTTTTTCAATGGGATATGGGCGAATCAGGTATATATTTTCAGGAGCCCATTCTACAATTATATTATTTATTTTTTGTGAAAATTGAGTTGATGTATTAAAAATCAAGGGAGTTATTCCACTTTTTCAATACAACTTGTATGGGAAGTGGGCGTAAAAGTGGGCGGATATTTTTCAAATTTCACACAAATGATTTTGAGTGTATAAAAATGCTATGTGCCAAAAAACAATGCCGTAGGTCAAAATTTAATTTTCACTTTGTATGAGAGGTGGGCGTAAAAGTGGGCGGATCATTTTGATTTTCCATTTTTTACTTAATTCAAATAAAATGTGCCTATGTGCCAAGTTTGATAGTTCTTCGACAACTTCTTCTATTTTTAGCCGCTCGTTCTATGAACCTCAAACAATGTGCGGCGCTACATTACACATAGCTCATGCCACGTTGGACATTCTGCACGAACGATTGAGAGCATGATCCTCTCACGTGGAGATCATGTGAACTGGCCTCCTAAATCGAGCGATTTGACCCCGTTAGACTTTTTCTTGTGGGGTTTTCTTAAGCAGCAAGTCTATCCGGCTCTTAACTCTTTGTGGTTTAGTGGTCAGTTTACTAACCACCTTTTCTATAGTCTTTATAACATAGTTGATTGGCATCTATTGGTATTTTGCTAAACAATTACATGTTTTAAAGTCATTGTTTATGGTTTTTTGCAAAACTTTGGGTGCTCTGGTTAAATAAACATATTAATTTGAAAATAAGGTAAACCGCAGTTTTTTTTTTTTTTTTTTTTTTGGGCTTTCACGCCTTCAATAAAAAGAGCACAAAGTGTTTATTGTTCATCGAATTCAGTGTTGGTTTGAAGTTTTTTTCTTCGAAAATCTTTACACAATGGAAGATACTTCTCTTGAGAAAAAAACATTACTAAGGACTGAGATCGAAAAATTCTTAACAAAATTCTTAAATTTACAGTTTTGATTTTTTTTTATTTGATTGAAATTATTATTACAATTTACAAAAACAAAAATATTTTTATAGTTCTAATCACTAATGATGAAATTTTGAACCTTTTTCGAAAACCCTTCCATTATGGTTTTTATAGTGATTTCTGCCACTTTGTTCGAACAGGTTGTCCATCTCCGTTTAAAATCTAACACACTTTTGGACACATTTTTTGTGCTCTTCAATTCTCTTTTAACAAGAGACCAATATTTCTCCACTGGCCTTAGCTCCAGGCAGTTTGGAGAATTTGCCTCTCTTGGTACAAATACCACTCAAGACCTTTCTTACCATAGCGGCAGGGTGCCAAATCAGGCCAAAAATAAGTGGACATGCTAAGAATGTAAACATTCCTTGATGTAAATTTCGGTATTTATAGAGCCCTTTGTAACAAATGTTTTGCTTTTTGCCGCAACTGCATATTGCTTGCCATACCAAGAACTTTTTGGGAAATTTTGTCTGCTTTTGGATCCTAAACTTTTCTTCAACATTCCCTCGAGCATCAGCAACATCAAAATTTTGACCCGGAAGCTGCGAAAAATCTGCCAGAACATACGTTTCTTCATCCATTATGCAGCAAGAATATTTTTTTATAAAACTTGACTTCAATTTCCGTGCTCTGTTTTTGGCCTCTAAATTTTTAGCAGAGTTCCTGTCAGGAACTTTTTGTGCCTTTTATGCTTTTAAACCTTCATTGGCTTTAACTTTTCGTATCACATAGTCAGAGTACTGACCGGGCTGCTTTCCTACCGGAGGTGTTGGAAGCTCTTTTGAAAATGCTTTCTATTTTTTTGGCTTTAGAAACAACATGTGGACCATTCCTTCTACCTGAACCAGGTTTTCTATCTTCAGACAGTTCTCCCGGTACTGTTTAATAACATTGGAAAATGTTTGATAGCAGACCTTTGATTGTTTGGCCAACTTTTTGAAGGACCAAGTTGGGTTTTGTTAAAAATATTTAATAATTTTACTACGCACTTTTTTCTGGTCACTCATTTTAATCAGATTAACAACAAATTAATATAATTGACATTAAACATAATAACTGACATGTTTTACAAAGATAACTTGATAAAAAAAAATCAAATAATACTTGGGTTAAAAGTTGTAATGAAAAACGTGTGTTAAGAATTTTTCGATCTCAGTCCTTATGCTTCCAATATTTTAAAAGTTGCATAAGCGGTTAAAAAGTTGTAAACAATTGAAGAACAATTTTATACCATTGTTATATAAAAACATTTAAGAGAGCTATATTCGGCTGTGTCGAATTATACCCTTCACCAAATTATACTTTAAAATACAAATTTTAAATATTTTTAGGTAAACACAATTAAAATTTTTTTTCAAAATTTAAAAAAAAAAATTTTCTAATTGTTTTTCAAAATTTAAAAAATTCTTTTTTTTCAAAATTGTTTTAAATTTTTTTTTTCGAAATTGTTTTTTTCCGATTTTTTTTTTTTAATTTTTTAAATTTTTTTTTTTAAATTTATTAGTGATAAAAAGTTAATGAAAAAAAATTTTTTTTGTTAAAAAAATTCGGGTTAAAAAATATTTTTCTCGATTTTGACCCATTGTAGGTCCAAATTACTATAGCCTTATATACATCGTTGCAATAGACTTTGAAATATCTATCATTAGATATCCATATTGTCTATATTAATGACTTAGTAATCCTGATATAGATCAAAAATAGACCAAAAATCGAGGTTGTCCCGGTTTTTTTCCTTATATCTCAGCCATTTGTGGGTCGATTTTCTTGATTTTAAATAGCGACCGAGCCGAATTCCCGACATATTGATGTATAAATTATGTTTGTAAGTTATTTGTGGGCTACGGAACATACAGACGGACATGGCTATATCGACTTCACTATCTATAGCGATCCAGAATATATATACTTTGTGGGGTCGGAAATGAAAAACGTAGAAATTACAAACGGAATGACAAACTTATATATACCCTTGCCACTCATGGTGAAGTGTATAATTATACTTTGAACCTCCATAAAAGACCAACCAAAATAAATTGAAAATGTGTTGAACAACTTTTAATTTTATATGACCATAAAGAACCTGTGTACCAAGTTTTATTAAATTTGGAACGGTTAAGGTCCGATGCCTTGTCTAAAATTTTTGTTTCCTCCCAATATAAATGATAAAAAAAACATTTTTTTTTTAACATTTAAACAAACATTTTTATTAAGGCTTTTAATTATTTATGTCCTTTTCAATTACCCCTGAAGATAAGGCACGTTTTGACCGCATGTTAAAACACACGTAGTTTTTTTTAGTCCATAATTTATGACAACAAATGCAACAAAAACAAATACACCAACACAAAAAACCAAAAACCTCCAAAAATGTTATAAATTTGTTTCGTTTTTACCCCAAAATAAAAAAAAAAAAAAAAAACGAAAACCATTGCAAAGATAATCATCAAGTTAACTCTTGCATACCTGCAATTATTAATGGAATTCAGACACACACACACATACACGCACATGCTCCATCTCTGCACGCTTACTCACACATCAGCAAAACAAACATGTGTCCAGAATGCAGTTACAACATGTTCATACACTCTGTAACCAGTTTTACATGCCGCCGTAAGAGGATGCCCTAAACATGCATGCTGCAACCAAGCAACAGCAAAACAAAAAAATCAACGTTAACAACACAATATCAAGTGGATCAATGTGCTTGCCAGCGATTCATTGCTGAAGAAGATGATCATGATGAAGACGACGACGTTGATCATGTGAATGAAACCGGTAGTTATGTGAGTGAGTGAGTGGATGTGTTGATAACTTTAAACGAAAGTTATTTTTTCACTTACAAATCGTGTCCTTGTAACTGCTCATAAATAAACAGATACATTTTTACAATTGCTATCAAGTATACATTGAGAGAAAAAACTTGCTTAATAATTGCCAATTAACTTGAAAGAAATTAAAGGAAATTTGGTCAAATATTTTTACAAAATTTATTTATGCATTTTATTTGCTTAGTGAGGTAAACAAAATTAAATTTTTTTTTTGTTCGAAGAAAATGTTTTTTAATTTCATTTAAAAAGTCCATTGCCTAAAATTTTGGAAAAAAATTTTTTTTTTTTTAATTATACCCTACACCACCATAGTGGGGAGGGTATATTGGATTTGTGCAGATGTTTGTAACGCCCAAAAATATTAGTCTAACATCCACCTTAAAGTATACCGATCGACTTAGAATCACTTTCTGAGTCGATTAAACGATGTCCGTCCGTCCGTCTGACTGGCTGGTTGTCCATGTAAACCTTGTGCGCAGAGTACAGGTCGCAATCTAGAAGATATTTCGATAAAATTTGGTACATATAATTTGTTCGGCCCAAGGACCAAGCCTATTGAAACTGGCTGGAATCGGTCCATTATTTCACCTAGCCCCCATACAAATGTCCTCCCGAAATTGGACTTTATCGGTCATAAATGTTTAATTTATATATGTATCTACACATGTTTTTCTCCAAATAAGTTTTATATATACAGAATTCATGTCACCAAATTTTATTACGATCGGTCGATAATTAATCATAGCTCTCATATAAGGCCTGCTTCCGATAATCACTTTAACGAGCATAAATCTCTTAAAAGTGTTGGTATACATATAAAATGCAACATAAATAACTTTCATATAGCCATTAATCACACCACTTAATTTCATGGTGATCGGTCCATAATTGGTCATAGCTCCCATATACGGCCCACTTCCGAAAATCGCTCACGAATATAAATTATTGAAATTTTGAAAGAAAAATGGTTTTACTCATTTACTTAGTGTAGGGTATTATATGGTCGGGCTTGACCGACCATACTTTCTTACTTGTTTTTATTTTTTTTATGGAGAAATAATTTATGACAAAAAAAAATTGTTTGATGAAAAAAAATTCGGGTTAAAAAATATTTTTCCCTATTTTGAACCATTGTAGGTCCAACTTATTATAGCCTTATATACATCGTTGCAATGGACTTTGAAATATCTATCATTAGATATTGTCTATATTAATGACTTAGTAATGCAGATATAGTTAGATCGAAAATAGGCCAAAAATCGAGGTTCTCCTGGTTTTTTCCTTATATCTCAGTCATTTGTGGGCCGATTTTGACGATTTTAAATAGAAACCGAGCCGGAAGAATTTCCGATATATTGATGTATGAATCAAGTATGTAAGTTATTTGGGGGCTCCGGAAAGTTGATTTCAACATACAGACGGTCAGGCGGACATGGCTATAACGATCCAGAATATATATACTTGCATATAAAAAAAGGAAGAAAATACAAACGGAATGACAAACTTATATATGCCCTTGCCACTCATAGTGAAGGGTATAAAAACGTTAGAATAAATAAAAATACACTGTTTTGCTTAGTCCCCCCATCCATACTGTAAAACATTTGCTGCAAAACATTTGAGTTTGTCGATGAAAGGGGAAAGATGAATAGAAAAGGGTATTCTGTTTTATGTACGTGAAGTTTTTGTTGAGTATGTCATCCACATTTATTCGTTCATATTCGTTCTGTACAGAAATGTTAAAAACTGAAAAGCAAAAATTTCACTGTGTGGACACGAATGCAGTTTCAAAAGAGAATTTAAAAATGTTTTGCAGCAAATGTTTCATAGTGTGGACTGGGACTTAGCAAAAAAGTATACAATTAGTTTATTTTTACAATTCTCTGATATGCAAACGTGCTAAGTCCTTTTTTTGTTAAAATTATTGTGTTTTATTGTTAGCTTCTTTCTGGCAAAATATGGATTCCGAGCCAAAAGAACTGGTCATCTTTTAAGACCAAGAACGAATTATGCGAAATTGACTCTGAAGTGAAGCGTATCCCAGAGAAGGCGTTCTATATCGATCGACACAAATAGTAGGCGGGTGATTCAAAACTTCCCACCCACATCTTTCTTAATAGTTTTGAATAGGTATTGCAACATTACGGTTTCATGTCTGGCAGCATATTCTGGGCGTTTTTCGGCAAATGCTTGCTTCAAACGAATCAATTGTGTTCGGTGCAGGTTCTCTGAGATGGTTTGGCTAGATTTCAGCAGCTCATAATATATTGTACCCTTTTGGTCCCACCAAATACAGAGCATTACCTTAGCGCCATGGATATTTGGCTTTGATTTCGATTTGTCTGGTGACCAGGCTTCACATACGAAATCTTATGCTTCGTGATATCTTAATGGATCCATTTATCATTGCAAATAATGATTCAGTGCAACAATGATTTTCATTTGAAGAGTTCAAGTAGCATTTTAAAGTCTCTCAGCTTCAATTCGTATGGTACCCAATTTCCCAGCTTTTGGATGAATCCTGCTACTTGCAAACGTTTTGAAATTGCTGATTGAGTAGCTACCAATGATGTTGCAAGCTCTTGTTGAGTATGACAACAATCTTTATGGAGTAATGCATCCAATTCTTGGTCTTCAAACTTTTTTGGTTGGCCTGGGCGATCTTTGTCTACCGTATCAAAAATCACCACTTATGAACCACAAAAACCATCTCTTGCACGTTGCAACCGATGAAACACATTCACCATAAACTTTGGTGAGCAATCGGTGTGATTCAGTGGTACTTTTTGTCACTTGTACAAAATTCGACATTTTTGAAGATAAAATAATCTATGTTGTTTACACTAAGGAGTGAGATCTTAAAATTCTTAACACACGTTTTCCATTAAAACTTTTAACCCAAGTATTATTTGATTTTTCAAGTTACCTTTGTAAAACATGTCAGTTATTATGTTTAATGTCAATTATATTCATTTGTCGTTAAACTGATTAAAATGAGTAACCAGAAAAAAGTGCGTACTAAAATTATTAAATATGTTCAACAAAACCCAACTTGGTCCTACAAAAAGTTGGCCAATCAATCAAATGTCTGCCGTCAAACTGTGTCCAATGTTATTAAACAGTACCGGGAGAACTTTTCCGTTGATAGAAAACCTGATTCAGGTTTGAAGGAATGATCCACATGATGTTTCTAAAGCCAAAAAAATAGGAAGCATTTTCAAAAGAGCTCCCATCACATCCGGTAGGAAAGCAGCCCGGTTAGCTCAGTGCTCTCACTATTTGGTACGAAAAGTTAAAGCTAATGCAGGTTTATAAACATACAAGGCTCAAAACGTTCCTTGCAGGAACGCTGCTAAAAATTTAGAGGCCAAAGACCTCTGTCTTCATGGAAATTGAAATTAAGAATTTTTCGATCTCACTCCTTATAAAGTTCAATAACTAAGAGAGAATAAATGACAGATTTCGACATTTTCGAAGCTAAAATAAACTTTGTTGTTTACACTATAATGTTCAATAATTATGTGAGAATAAATGACAGATATATACCCTTCAAAATGACATGTATGTTATTAAATAAATAAAAATTTGCACAGACCTTTTCATGGCAATTACATTGTAGCAGTAATTTATTTATTTACTACAAATTATTACATATGTATTTACACTTTATTAAACAAAACCCCCCCACTGTGCAGCAATACAGTTTCTTTAAAAACAAACCTAAAATTTTATAGCAATTTAATGTTAACATTTTATGTGAGACTGATAACAAAATGCAGCAATGCAGAATAACATACAAAAATGAATACAAAAAAAATACCATAAAAACCAACTTCCAAAACTATAAAAGACAATCATCACATCACATAAAAAATACAAACTAAAAATAGGATTTTAGTGTAAATTGTAAATTGTTTCTCCTCTAGCTGTTTTTAACATACACAAACAATTGATTTTTAAATTTCACATAAACTTTAATACAAATTTATTTATTTTAAAGACTATAAAGTTTTATTTTTGTTTTATGTGTCAGCAACACACATAAATGTCAAAATTTATACGAAATAATGTGACAAAAAACAAGTAAGAGAGATAAATTCGGCTGGGCCGAATCTTATATACCCTTCACCAAACTATACTTCAAAATAAAAATTTTAAATACATAACAAAATTTTTTTTTTTCCAATTGTTTTTATTTCATATTTTGGAAAAAAAATTTTTCGAATTTTTTTTTTAAATTTTTTATGTAAAATTTTTTTTTATTGTTTTTAAATTTAAATTTTTTTTTTAAATTTAAAATTTTTTTTTTTTAATATTTAGCGAAAAATACTTTTGGTGAAAAAAAAATCTGGTTAAAATTTTTTTCCCGATTTTGACCCATTGTAGGTCCAACTTACTATGGTCTTATATACGTCGTTGCAAAGGTCTTTGAAATATCTATTATTAGATATCCATATTGTCTATATTAATGACTTAGTAATCCAGATATAGGTAAAAAAAACGTAAAAAATCGAGGTTGTCCTGGTTTTTTCCTTATATCTCAGCCATTTGTGGACCGATTTTGCTGATTTTGAATAGCAAACTTCTCGAAAGCATGTCTGACAGAATTATTGAAGATTTGGATCCTGAAGATATCTGGGGTCTTCAGAAAATTGATTTCAACAGACAGACGGACATGGCTAAATCGACTCCGCTATCTATAAGGATCCAGAATATATATACTTTATAGGGTCGGAAAATTATTTTGTGGAAATTACAAACAGAATGACAAATTTATATATACCCTCCTCACGAAGGTGAAGGGTATAAAAAGAAAAACATACAGTCACTTTTGTCACAGACAGATTTAAAGGCAGCAGGGCGAATAATTTTCTAATTGTGGCAATTATTAATTATGAGTGAATCTTGAAGCTATTAACATTTTAAATTAAAAATAAATAGTTGTTAAACATTTTATTTTAATTTCAGTAAAAAAAATGTTTCAAAATTCTGGTGTCAAACATTATAATTATAATTGTTAGTATGAAATTAATTTATTATCACAGTATTATAAGAAATTTATTTTTTGATCCGTTACGATTATCATTATCGTTCTTCGTTCCCTTTGATGTACTACATATCCAACTAAGTACGATTATGTTCTGGTAAAAGATTCTCAATACGCGACAAAACCTGATTTCTTATATTTCTCAATAATGTTACAATAGTTCCATAAAGCATATAAATCATATAATGAAAATTAAAAGATCTAACTTAAATTAAATCTTTTAATTGAAATTTAAATTTGTATTTTAAAAAAAAACAAAATTTTCTAGTACTTAATGTAAGCAAAAGTGTGTTATTAATATTAAATCTTTTAAATATCCATTTTTTTACAAAATTAGAGGCTTAATTATTATTCTCCCTTCATAATTCACATTATTTTCACCTACAATGTGTTTTAAACACGCAATGATCTCAACCTTTAAGTAATTGGTATTGTTACTTTTGTTTGACGTAAATAAAAAAAAAATAGTGGAAATTACAGACAAAAAAAACCAAAACAATTTCATTAAGTAGATGTTAAATATTTGTGGTTTAACCAAAATTCCAAATACTCGTACTAATACAAATTGTTGTCACATTTTTCAAAAAAAAAAATAAATAAATAAAAAAAGTTATCTGACGCTACTCATCATGATTATCATCTTTAACAAGTACTCTGACACACTTCATGGTTTAACTTTTGATGATAATTGCAAAAGGTGTTGCCATGACTGAATTTTGGATTTTTTTGGGGAAATTTTTTGAATACTTCTTGAAAACGACGTTGATAAGGTCATCACCGCAAATAGCTGGCGCTACAGAGCAATAATAACCAATGTATTTATGTCATGTGGTTCCAGAAGGACGGCGAAACGTTGTGCTCAGCAACCACCTTAATGGAACTTAGGGTGCTCCTTTTTTAAAATTTTCATATTTTCAATGCTCCTAGGGTATTTTTGTTCTCCGTCATTTAAAAACCAAATGCTGAACATTTGAGTAAAATCGAATTACATACGATTAGAGGCATAGAGAAATATACATAGAACGGAAACTCTCCTGTCAAAGACCTAACTCAGTTGTCAAAAACCTAAGTGGTGAGAATGTATTAGAAAATAAAACTATGTGAAATCAAAAACAACTACATACGAGTGTTTATTTTGAATAATTTTTTAGTTTGAGTTTTTTTATATTTTCAGCTCTATGTGTATTCCTCTATGATTAGAGGCATAAAGAAACATAGAGCGGAAACTAGAAAAAAAAACTCAAACAAACAAATTACTCAAAATAATCACTCATACGAGAATTGTTTTTGTTTTCACATAGTTTTTTCTACTAATACATTCTCACCACTTAGGGTTTTGACAACTGAGTTAGGTCTTTGACAGGAGAGTTTCCGCTCTATGTATATTTCTCTATGGTTTCATATTTTATTTGACCCAAAGTACCAAAAATTTCAACAAAAAGAATAAATAAATTAACTTTGTTAAAAATCGTTTATGTTTTTCATTTACGCGGTTTTTGTTTTTAATAACTTATATGTCATTTTGAAGAGTACATATCTGTCATTTATTCTCACTTAGTTATTCAACATTATAGTGTAAACAACAAAGTTTTTTTTTTGGCTTCGAAAATGTCGTATTTTGTACCAACGGATCGTAATAACAGGTGGCGCAAAAGTAATCCTCCTATCAGAAAATGCTATAAATTTTGCGATAGGCCCCTAATGTCAGTTTTGTTTTCACATTTGTGAAGTAAACACATGCGAAATACACGTTAATAAACAATGTTACGCTACACTGCTCCATAACGCGGAATATTGCTGACTGTTTATTTGACCAATAATCGGCAAAATTTATAGCATTTTCTGATAGGAGGATTACTTTTGCGCCACCTGTTATATGGAAAGTTTTGCTTTATTTCTTTAATTTGAAAAAAAGTGCCGCTGAAGTACACCGATTACTCATAAAAGCTTATGGTGAATATGTTTCATCGGTATCAACGTGCGAGAGATGGTTTGTGCGGTTCAGAAGTGAAGATTTTGACACGGAAGACAAAGATCGCCCAGACCAGCCCAAAAAGTTTGAAGACCAAGAATTGAAGGCATTACTCCATGAAGATTGTTGTAAAACTCAACAATAACTTGTAAAATCTTTGGGAGCTACTCAAGCAGCAATTTCAAATAGTTTGCGAGCAGCAGGATTCATCCAAAAGCAGGGAAACTAGGTACCAAATGAATTGAAGCCGAGAGACCTTGAAAGACGATTTTGCATGTCCGAAATTATGTTTAAAAGCTATAAAAAGCCATTACGATAACCTGAAGCATAAGAGATCGTACTTGAAGGCCGATCGATACCAAAGCCAAATATCCCTGGCCCTAAGGTAATGCTTTGTATTTGGTGGGAGCAAAATGGTCCTATCTATTATGAGCTGCTGAAATATGGCCAGACCATCACATGGAACCTGTATCGAACGCAACTGATACGTTTGAAGCGAGCATTTGCCGAAAAACGCCCAAAATATGCGGCCATACATCAACGCTCGGCCACATTATGCAATAACTGTTTAAAACTATTTAGAATGAAGTGGTAGGGAAGTTTTGCCTCACCCGCCTTATAGTACAGACCTTGCCCCGTCCGAATACTATTTGTTTTGATCGATGCAGAACGCTCTCTCTGGGATACGCTTCACTTTGGAACAGAGTATCCGATATTGGCTTGATTCGTTCTTGGCCTCAAAGGATGAATCCTTATTGTTACGAATGTGCAATAGCGATTTGAATTTAACGGTCTGTAACGACTGCCTGCAGCATCCATCATGTTTACAAACACATCCATCAGTAGCATGCAGTTATTAGCGTTGTTTGTAAGTGTGCCAACGTTGGTCTGCTAACATTGACATCGAGAGCTCTAGAATTCGAACATACGAGTTTTGACCGTTAAGAACAATCTAGACTAGTCGAATGAAGATGGCAGTGTGTATAAATGGTGATTGCGGTTGCAGTAGTCAGGGAGTTGATCATAGGCGCTGTTAGAGTTAACATCAACGGTTTTGTACGTGTATACTTGTACATTATAAAGTGTGTGTGTGTATTTCTGCGAATTGATATACGTGTATAAAGACATTGAGTGACTATTTAATTATGTTGTTGTTGTACATTTTAAGTAAATAAAGAATTGTTACAAATTTAAACTACTAAAACTGCTTTTATTTGCAATCAAAAGTATTCGGTTTATAAACCACCGTTTTTAAAAGGTAAAAACGTAACAATATGTTGCCAGAAAGATGGGAATAGGTCATAGCTAACAATGGCCAATACTTTGAATAAATTTATATTGTGCAAATTTTTAAAATAAAGGGGTTGTAAACAGCTGACGCTGGTTCACACACGTCAAGTTTACTTGAGCGGAAAATCTTTTCAATCTCCTCTCC
The DNA here is from genome assembly GCA_942486065.2 of Calliphora vomitoria. NCBI lineage: Eukaryota > Metazoa > Arthropoda > Insecta > Diptera > Calliphoridae > Calliphora > Calliphora vomitoria. The sequence goes on along the minus strand of OW818029.2, from coordinate 6,017,815 downwards.
TCTCTCATCTACAATCACAAAACTTGCGCAAGTAAACTTGACCTGCACTAAGGAGTACACCTTATTAAATATACCTTAGAACTAAATAATGGGAATTTTTTTTAATGTTTCTTCTAATCAATTCTAGTTAGCTGCTAAAATAGCTTTTCTAGAATAAAAAAAATAAAAATATTGGCAGCACTGATCATTAGAGCAGCAATTACCAGCATATATTTAAAATAAAATAAAAAAGTATTTAAACAAGGTAGGTATTTTTGGTTAAATTAAAATATTTAAAACTATTTTTATGGTCATACAACAAAATACACACACATACAGATAATAAAGATAGTTAAGGGAATGGAGAAATGAAGAAGAAGTTAACAAACAGAAAAAGAAGACAAGCAATATTAAAAAAGAAATGGTAAAAAAAAGAGTATGTATAAAAACAGCACTTAAAATACAACTCGGTTATTGGTATTTATTTCTGTTGCATTGTTGTTATTGCTGTTGTATGTTATGTCAGCAAAAAGGGAAAGTTGTCCGTCCGTCATATACCTACTACATAGTTGTTATTCATTTCATTCATACACAATGTTCATTACCGATGATGATGATGATGATAATGACGACAACTACGACAGCCACGATGATGAATTGATGGACAATACCAAAAATAAAATAAAAAAAAGACAATAAAAGAAAACACCAAGAAAACATACGCACTCAATACCAAAAACAAATCATTGGCAACAACAAACACGTCTAAGTGACCAACTTAACCATATTTTACTCAATCGACAATACAACGGTATTTAGAAGAGAGCTAGATGTATTGAATCATTTGAAGGTTTTTGCTTTGTCTTTAAGAGCAAAATAATCTTTAATTTCTCACACATTTTTAGGAGAAAGAGTAATAAATGGAAATACAAAAAACAACAACAAACCCACATAATTTCGATAATAAACAAACACCTGCTGCTGTTAACAAAATGAATTGACTGCCTTAATAAAAAATAGGTTTCTTTTTTCTTTATGTTTTTAATTTAATAAAAAAAAAGTAGTAGTTAGTAATTGTCTCTTTTTCTGGGCTTGAAAATATTTCAAAAAATTTTGCATTCAGTTAACGTTAATTGTTGTCCAAAATCAATTCCGGTACTGATAAACAAACAAAAATAGCAACATTATGCTTATTAATACATTATATTACGTTGAGTATTATTATTAGTTTTTTGTGTTTAGTTTAAATTTATTATTTGTCTGCCTTCAAATGCGTTTTATTACGAAATAATTTCTTTTTAATTTTTCAAAACTTAGTTCTTCTGTTTGAAAACAAACAAAAAAAAAAAAAGCTTTTGCATATGTTAATGATTAAATATTTAAACATTTTTGCACGTTTTAGCCATAAATCTATTGTCAGTCAGTAGTAGTAGTAGTTTTTTTTTTTTTTTGAAATAAATAAATAAAAAATAATAATTTAAAAAATATTGATTCGATTATAGCGACTGCATACAAACAGTAATAAAATTTCATATTTTTTTTATACAATACTGATTTAAAGAATTAATTTTTTTTTAATTGTTTCTCAATTTTAACATATGTATCAAAAGAAATTTTTATGAAAACCACTAGAATTTTTTTCAAACACTTAAAAATTAGATTTTATTATTTTTATTACCAAAAACGTATATTTTCTAAATATTTAAAATAGGTATTTTGCACCATAACTGGTTTTGATTCAAAGAACTGTTTACACATATTTAAAGAATAGATTATTTAAATTTATACAGTAGTTCAATGAATTGAAATAGATTTGTGAAACAAAATATAAAATTAAATTTTCACCATTTTTAGATTTAACATACAAAAATGTTGAGAGAAATTTATTCTATTCGGTATTATAAATTTAGCTTATGTAAACACAAGACCTGTGCAAAATTTTGAAATTGTGTATAATTACCATAATATAGCCAAATATTATAATGGAATCATAAGTAATAATTTATCAGACATTTTGTTAAGCCAATTCTTAAAAAATAAGATAGTATCTTGCTTGCACCAGCGATACAAAACGTTGTTCAGAAGAAAATTCTTAATTTCGAGATAAATTCTTAAAGCGACAACACTGTAACAGTAAAATGATAAACACAGTGCGGCCAAAGGCCACTTTGTGCAGCCAAAAGTCGAAAAATGTAGAAAATGATCCACAAATTGGTATATGAAGGTTTTTAGTGTCGCTGATTACGAATCCATTATCAGAATTAGTAAATTCAAAATGGCAGACCTAATATGACGCCCTGTCATACGAAAAAACTTATAAATGAATTTGCTAATTGATTAAAAGTTTTTGATGTGATATTATTAGGGTATATAATTGGAAAATTTGGTGATTTTACACACTAAAAAAAATCCAAAAAAATTTATTGAAATTAATATATGTCTTGGAATTTTCACTGTGTGTGTTCCTCTATATCTGGAAGAAACAATAAAAACAATAAATTAAAATTGCAAGTGGGCGTGGCACTTCCCATAAAAAGTAAATAGTTATTATGGAATATCTGTTTAACTATAATTGTGAATGCCGCAAAACTTCGCAGAATTTACTTCGGTACCATTATGCCCTTCTTGGCTAAAAACGGGCGGAATTGGAAAAATGGGCGTGGCACCACCTATTCCAAGTAACTACATATTTTCGAATATCTGCAGACCTATTGTGACAGTGTTCAAACTATATACGAGCCAACTTCGCAACACTGCATGAATTTAAACCAAAAATTGGGACTGGTCGGAACAAGCAAAGTAAACAGTTATTTATAAATAGCTCGAAAACCATACTTTTTATTTCATTACGATACGGGTAGCGAAGTACATCGGGTTTTAGATAGCATAATATAAAATATCTTCCTTAATTCCTGTTATTTTTGCATCTTGTAAAAATAATCAACGTGCAGCTGAATTTTATTTTATTTGTTACATCATACTTTTACTTACTACCTCCAATAGCTTAGAGAACAGGATCTAGCAAGATAAAAAAGAAATCACACAATCATATCCATTATGTTTGAAAAAATAAAATAGTCCTTACAATTTTTTTTCTGGCAAATTTACTATTTATAAATTTATTGTACTTACATTCAGCTGTAGAATACATTTTGTTTCGTTTGATTTGCTTGATTACAAAAACGGAAGCTACTACTAGTTGATCTTTCCTTCGATATTGTACCATTCGATATTGTACCATTCAAACTGAAATTATGAAGGGCATTTGAGCCAAGGAACCTTACTATGAAAAATTTTTCAACTCCTAGGGCATTCCTTTAACCAACACAATGACAAAAAACCCCTAACTAATATTTTTTTTTTTTTTTTAAATTCAAAATTTAAAAAATCATTTTTCTTCAAAATTGTTTTTAAAAAAATTTTTTTGTCGAAAAAAAAATTCGGTTTAAAAAATATTTTTCCCGATTTTGACCCATTGTAATTCCAAATTACTATGGCCTTATATAGATATATTAATGATTTAGTAATCCAGATATAGATCAAAAATAGGCAAAAAATCGAGGTTGGCCCGGTTTTTTCCTTATATCTCAGCCATTTGTGAGCCGATTTTCTCGATTTTAAATAGCATTCGAGCCGGAAGAATTCCCGATATATTGATGTATGAATCAAGTTTGTAAGTTATTTGGGGTCTTCAGAAAATTGATTTCAACAGACAGACAGACGGACATGTCTTAATCGACTCCGCTATCTATAAGGATCCAAAATCATCTTAACTTAACAAATAACTTGCAAATAATGTTTGTACACAATTTTCAAAATATTTATCGTCCTGATTCCTATTAAATTTTTCCATTATTATAGAAAATTTAAAAAGTACCATAAACCCCCTCATGTGAATTCCCACTCGCTCAGGTTCATATATGCTTTATGTTATGTTTTTTTATGTTCTTTGGGGTATAGTATACTAAAAGTACCCTTCGGAGAATAAAAAGGTAGCAAAATTCTCACTCACGACCAGATACACTTAATTTCATATTTCTATGTCCATTATTATAGAAAATTCAAAAAGTACCATTAGAATATAGAAAAAGTACCAAAAAGCAGGCACTTGTGGATTCGCACTCACTCGGGTCCATGTAAGCTTTACTTCATGTTTCTAGGTTCATTAGTGAAGAAATTACAAAAAGTACCATTCAAATAAAGAAAAAGTACCATAAAGTCTCCCCCTAGAATTTTCACTCAATTAGGACCACATATGCTTATTTTCAGGTTTCTGGGTCCATTGTTATAAAAAAGTACAGAGAAAAAGTACCATTAATTCCCCGTCTTGAATTCTTACTCACCTACGATCAAATATGCTTAATTTCATGTTTCCAGGTCCATTGTTATAAAAAATTTAAAAAGTACAATTAGAATAAAGAAAAAGTACCATAAAACCTCTACCTAGAATTCTCACTCACATAGGACCATATATGTTTAATTTCATTGCTTAATTGAATAGCGGATTTGGCTCAATATATACCTTGGCACTCGAGATCCAAATAAAACTCTGTTAGTTAATTTTTATATGAATCCAAAAACTAATGTTAAAAAAAATTATCGAAATTAGCTTAAAAATTTCAAATAAAATGTATTTTCCCGTTTTTACCCCCTTTTTTGTACCTTTTTTTTATCCCCATTGGGGTGGTAAAAGTTTATTCACATAAATTTCTGTATCGTGGAGGGAGCTCATAATAAAATATTAATATGTCTATGTCAATTTATAGAAAAACATATTTTATGAAAAAAAGTACCAAAAATAAACACAATTTTTATCCCTTAAGGATTCGAATTTCCAAAAAGTACCAAATTCATTTTTGATATGTAAGGAATACAATTAAAGTTGTTTCTATGTTTATTGGTTTAAAACATACATCGTGTACCAAAAAAGTACTTAAAAGTACAGTTTTTACCCGTTTTCTCCCCTAAAATGTTTGAATTCCGAAAAGTACCTGATTGAAAATTTTAAACAAAATAATTTTGTATTTTTATTCATTGTATAAAAAATTAAAACTAAATTATTCGAATAATAAATATTGTCTACTCGTTAAACGTTCGAATAATCAACGAAATATTAACCGATCACACGAATAATAAAAAATTATAAACTTTTTTATTCGTATAAAATAAAACTCTACCAAGTTTATTGTTTTAATCGTCAGATTATATAATCGACTAAATTATTAATAATCAGTGAAATAATGATCTTTGGATTTAACTCCTGTAATTTAATGTTTAAACAGCATTTATAAATCAAATGAATATGTCGACATTAAAATCATTTAAATTTCTATTGGATAAAGTTTTTTTTTTGTTTGGAATAAATTACAAATAATTAAAATTATGTATTTAAGGATCTACAAGTAATTAAACAATCAAATATACAGTAAAATATTTTAACACATGATACATAAACAATGATACATAAATTTATAAATGTCATACACACACAAACAGAGACAGACAGACATGCAGGCTGGCAGAAAGACACTTGTTTAATTCACACTCTACATATAATTTACACACTCTCTCTTTCTCTATCTCTCTGCCTGTAAGATAAACAGACATAAACACACAACACTCTGTGCAATCATACATCAACATCAAATAAAACATTGTTGTTGACACGTATCATTGCTGTTTATAGGGATGTAAGTGTTTGTGTGATATGTTATTTGGGGAGTTTGTTGTTGCTGTTGATTTGCCTATAAACTATTTTGCATTAGATTGATTCCCTCGAATAATTTAATTATTTTTGCATGAAATTAAATTTGTGTGTTTCACTTTAAATGATTATCGAAATTTTATGGTCATACATAGATACAAACAGTATGTAGATTGTGTACATATGTCAGTACATGAACATGTCATATGTATGTTAACTTGTTTTTTGTTTGCACAATGATGATAGTGATAATAATGATGGCTCGATATCAATTGCGATTTGTTACCAATGTTTATTAAACCAAACAAAGACTGTTGTTGTTAAATACTTTTATACAAAAAAAAAATAAATGTTTTTTTCTATGGCTACATAGGTAGTTTATTTGAATGTAGCAATTTGTATATGTAGTATGTACATTGTAGGTATGAATTTTGTGTTATTGTTTAGTGTATTTAATTTAGCCTTTGGGGAATTTGTAATTGGTTTTTAGTTTACAAAGTGTTTACTACTTGTAAGTACACAGTTGTGTTAAATGCAATAAATATTCATTAGTGTTTTTTTCACTTCTCCTCTTATTTAATTCAATGATACAATTTATCGAAATATTTTAAATATCCTACTTAATCAGACATTCAATAACAGCTCAATATCGTTGTTAATGAAAATTTTGCAGACTCAGCAACTAGAGATTCATTAAGAAAAAATGAAAGTACATACATACATTATATCTAAAGAGTTTGAAGTATTTTTTTTTTTTATTTTATCAATAAATTTGTTACAGTTTAATTGTACGTAAAAGGTCACAACATAATAGTTTCAGGCAACAATCGATAAGATTTTGTGATATTTATTTATATTGTTATAAATTTGATATAATCGGCTATGACAAATATGCTATACACTACCCTAATGTATTTGACCAATTTTTAATAGCAACCGAACTTGGTTCCTATATGATATATTATTGTTCCAATTAGTTTTTATACCCTTCACCTTTGTGAGAAGGGTATACTATATAAATTTGTCATTCCGTTTGTAATTTCCACAATATAATTTTCCGACCATATAAAGTATACATATTCTGGATCCTTATAGATAGCGAAGTCTATTAAGCCATGTCCGTCTGTCTGTCTGTTGAAATCAATTTTCTGAAGACCCCAGATATCTTCGGGATTCAAATCTTCAATAATTCTGTCAGACATGTTTTCGAGAAGTTTGCTATTTAAAATCAGCAAAATCCGTCCATAATTAATGGAGATATGAGCAAAAATCCGAGACAACCTCTGAAAATTTCACCTAAAAAAGACAATTTATTGAATGCTTTGACAAAAAAGCAACAAAACGTACATATGTTTGAATGTGTGTTGGCTTCATTGCTTTGAGTATTTTGTTTTTGTTTTTTTTCTTTTGTGTTTGACAAAAAAAGCAACAAAACGTACATATGTTTGGATGCGTGTTGCCTTCATTGCTTTGCGTATTTTGTTTCTATTATACCCTTCACCATGAGTGGCAAGGGTATATATAAGTATCTCATTCCGTTTGTAATTTCTACATTTTTCATTTGCGACCCCACAAAGTGTCATGTCCGTCTGTCCTTCTGTATGTTGAAATCAACTTTCCGTAGTCCTCAAATAACTTACAAACATAATTTATACATCAATATGTCAGGAATTCTTCCGGAACGGTCGCTATTTAAAATCGAGAAAATCGGCCCACAAATGGCTGAGATATAAGGAAAAAACCGGGACAACCTCGATTTTTGGTCTATTTTTGATGTATATCTGGATTACTAAGTCATTAATATAGACAATATGGATATCTAATGATAGATATTTCAAAGTCCATTGCAACGATGTATATAAGGCTATAGCAATTTGGACCTACAATGGGTCAAAATCGGGAAAAATATTTTTTAACCCGATTTTTTTTACCAAAAAAAATTTTTGTTCATTAACTTTTTTTCACTAATAAATTTAAAAAAAAAAATTTTCAAAAATTAAAAAAAAAAAATTTTAAAAACTAAAAAAAAAATTGGAAAAATATTAAAACAAAACAATTTCGAAAAAAAAAATTTAAAACAATTTTGAAAAAAAAAATTTTTTTTTTTTAAATTTCGAAAAATAATTTAGAAAAATTATTTTTTTTTAAATTTTGAAAAAAAATTTTAATTTTGTTTACCTAAAAATATTTAAAATTTTTATTTTAAAGTATAATTTGGTGAAGGGTATATAACATTCGGCACAGCCGAATATAGCTCTCTTACTTGTTTTTTTGGTGTTTCGTTACGTTTGACGTTGTTATTTTTATACTCTTCACCTTCGGGAGAAGGGTATATATAAGATTGTTATTTCGTTTGTAACTTCTACAATATAATCTGTTCGTCAGCAATTAAATGTAAAATGTTTAAAAGTTTTCTTGATATATTTAGGATGCTATACGCTGAAAATGGGCAATTAATGCATCCACAACAAAGGTGAAGGGTATATAATATTCAGCATAGCCGAAAATTGCACTCTTACTTGTTTAAGTTATTTGGGGGCTTTGGAAAGTTGCAATTAAGTGACTTTATTCCGAAAAAAAAACTAAAAGTTTTTTTGAAAAATCAAAATACGGAATTAATTCCAATTTCGATCGGATTGAAATTCTGTGAATTTTGAAGTAAACTGCATAAAATTTTTTGTAATTTGTGTTAAAAGCTCACTCCAAAATATGAGAATATAATGAGAGACAGAACAGAAATAACTCAGTTATAAGATCATGTCTATACAAAGAATTACTACCAACTTATAACAGATCTTCATCAAAATGATCTCGTTTAAATTTTATGATCACATTCATATAATTTTTTTGATTTAAAACTTCTTTTGTGAATAAAAATACTTAAAATATGAATTAAAAATATTAAACATATTTTCTGTGACATATTTTATTTACTCGTATGTAAATAATTAATTGCACATAATAATTCGAGCTGGTTTACTTATCAGAATTGCAGTGATTATATACCACTGTGATAAATAGAAAAGTTAGTCGAATTTAGAGCATAGTTGTGGTATGCGGAAGGATTGCCCAGTTCATAATGTAACCGTAGTGTTACATTTAAAAATCAATAATGTAATCACACAGACATAAACAAAACATGCAAACATATGTATAAATGTATGTATATATGTAGCACAGCAACAACAACAAAAATAAATATACAGTGTAGGTGAAAACAATTTTCACACTTCGATTTTTATACACTAATTGTATGCTGCCTTCTGAGAAAAAGTAAATCATTTCAATATTATTTATATTTTTTTAACTATATCATCATGGTCACTGTTATTATGAATATGATGATGGTAACCATAATATGTTAAAGCTATGATTCACATGATTTAGCATTCATATATATGATTGTAGTAATTAAGTATGTATATGTTGTAGGCAATCATTTTCATGATGAAGATAGATACTATATTACGCTGTTTTCACATTATAATTATACTGATTCTTCGTCATAATTAATACAATCATGATTGCTGAATTCTTGTTAATCGTTACTGTAATATATTATGGTTGCATACAAATAATTATAGTGACCATAATATTGTTAAAAAAAACTTCTAATAATGTTAAAATGATTGATTTTTCAATGGATGTCGATAATGCATTTTATCGCTTAGAATCTTTAAAAACTTATAGGTATCTATTCATTACAATGTCTCTTAGATAGACAAAATAGATGACTTGTTCAAGAATTGTTTTTTTATTATTAATTTAGTTTGTATTTTTAACCAAAATCACACGCAGAAAAAAAATATAGTTCTGCATGTTTACAGTAACCATTTCAACATTTTTAAAAGTTTTTTAACAATATTATAGGCACAGTAACTATTTACATGATTGTGGTAACCGTAATATGGTTAATTTACGATTCACATGATTGTTTCAACCATATATATGGTTACAGTAAGCCAGTATATGTTTGTGACAACCATTTATATGATGAAGGACCTACCAGATTATGGATATCATAATCTGAGAACAACATATTATGATAAAATTATTCATCATATAAATGGTTATCACAAACATATACATGTTTACTGTAACCATATATATGGTTGTAATATTCATGTGAATCGTAAATTAAACATATTATTGTTACCACAATCATATATATAGTTACTGTGACTATAATATTGTTAAAAAACTTTTAAAAATTTTGAAATGGTTACAGTAAACATGCACAACTATATTTTTTTCTGCGTGCAGTTACTATGTTATTGTCTTGTCACAAAAATTTTAAAACTCGATTTCCTCGAAACTGGACACCAAATGTTTTGAACAACACTGTACACTCAGGTACTTGCAAAAGCAGTTTATAAACAAACTATTTATTCGGTAGCTCTCAATGAACCCACATACGAAAAAATATATTGTACATATGTATATATTAAATGCAACAAAGAGAAAAAGACGAAGACGAACAAGAAATTAAAATCGAAATCGAAATTGCATAAAAACCAGGCAGGGAAGAAACCAACAAACAAATAAAAATTGAAAAAATTAAAAGATAAACACACTCTCTCATATTAACACACACACAATTTACCATGATACAAAAAAAACAAGATTATTATGTAATTAATAAATGCATTTTTGTTTTAAAGCAAATAAATAATAATTTGTTTTATATAAATTGCTGTTGTTTTATCAAACTTTATGTTGACCGCCCATTTAGCAATGATCTCAAAAATGTTGCAAAAATATTAAAAATTATCTAAAATTACCCATAATTTTAGCAAGAAAACGAAACTGAACAACACACCAATAACAAATATGTAAGTACGAGTATAAACAACAATACAAAAAAAGTAACAATGTTTATGACAGTTAATTAAAGTATTTATTTTGGCGAAAATTCAAGTTTATTTTGTGGCTCTGGGTTTGTCTCAAAACACAAAAAAAAAACAGGATTTTATTTTCTTTCTTTCTTTTACTTTATAATTTTTTTGTTGTTTTCCTCTTCAATGTAATTAGTGCAGTCAATGTGCAAAAAAACCCTGAATTAACAATTACATATCATAATTTGGTAAAAAAAGAAAATTTTCTTAAAATAAAATGTTAACAAATTGGCGTTTTTTAAATAAATAAGCAATAGGATATAAAACTTTAAGGATAAGAATGTACGAGAAATGAGTATCCAATACTCCTAAGAAGGAATTTTACTGAAAGAATCTTACTGCTGCGCAATATTTTTTAACTCAACAAATCATAGACAGCCCAATTATGAATAAAAATTCCCCGGGAGTTTTTTCCCTTTTCCCATTTTTCCTATTCAAATTCAATGGGAAAAAACTCCCGGGGAACAAACTCCCAGGGAATTTTTTATTCATAATTGGGCTGAGAGTAACATAGAGACCAGAGGTAATTGTCAAAAACCTAACTCTAGCAATAACAAAATACATGATTTGTGTTATTTTTCCTTGATAAAACCGAGTGTCTCGACTCATAATTCTCTATGACAGTGAGTATAAGGTAGTTCTTAAAAATTATTAAAATCAATTAAGAAATTACAGCTTTAGGATTGGTGAAGTGAATAAAAAAAAAAACTATCACCAACAAAACTTAGTCATTATTACACGCGCGTTTTTTCTCCAATGTATTCAACACTCACCATGTGGTGAGAAAGTATTACGAATACTGTTTTATACCCTACACCATGAGTACATAGGGTATATGTATATGTACATACAAGTTTGTTATTCCGTTTGTAATTTCTACATTTTTAATTTTCGACAAAATATACATATTTTGGATCGTTATAGATAGCGAAGTCGATATAGCCATTCCCGACTGCCGTCTGTATGTTGAAATCATTTTTCCGTAGCCCCCAAACAACTTACAAACATGATTCATACATCAATATATCGGGAATTCTTCCGGCTCGGTTGCTATTTTAAATCGACACAATCGGCCCACAAATGGCTCAATTTTTTATCTGGATTGCTAAGTCAGACAATATATATATTTCAAAGATCTTTGCAACGGCGTATATAAGATCAAAGTAAGTCGGACCTACAATTGGTCAAAATCGGGAAAAATATTTTTTACATCGAATTGTTTTTTTTTTCACCAAGGAAAATTTTTTTGTTATAAAATTTTTTTACAAATAAATTTTTTTGTTTGCCTAAAATTTTTTCGGGAATAAATTAAAAAAAATTATTTTGTTTACCTAAAAAAATTAAAAAATTTTTAAAGTATAATTTGGTGAAGGGTTTATAAGATACCTATGTTACTTGTTTTATTTCTGTTATTTTTACTTTTTTCTCAAAGAAAATGCATTGAAAGTAAAAGTTGAAAGAAATACAAACAAAAAAAAAAAACTAAATTTTAAAAATAAAAAACAAAACTTTACAAAAACTTCAACAACAACAAACAGCATTTGTAAAACGATAGTAAATTTAAGCGCGCGAAAATAATTTTTTTTTTCCATCTACTTCTATCATGAGAAGTTTTTTGTATTTGCGTGTATCTGTAAGTAACGGCCTCTATTACTGCTACCAGTACGTACAGGGAAATATCTGTGTGTGTGTGTGTAAATTTATTATTGTATGACTGTTTGCAGCGAACAAGTGATTTGGCTACTCAAACTACTTAACAACAAGCCATAACAGACAACAATAATAACAATATCAGCAGCAAGCAACTGCATTTGACGCGTGCCACAAATTACCGCAATGTTATTGCACTCCACTCCAAGAGTTTTTAATATTTTTAGCTTTTCTGGTCTATGAATTCATAGACTCATTCGTAAACGTATTCGTCATCTCATTACATATGTATAAATTGTTGGTGTTATTTTTTTTTTGTAAGATTCGACTGAACTGCACGTACACTCTTACTTATATGATTTTTGGTTTTTCTGGTATTTTCAAACGGATTATTATGTTTTTTTTTATTTTTATTTTTTTTTTAAAATAAATTATTAGACATGAGTTATAAATACATAATTCTTGTATTTAAATAGGAAATAATTGTTGGTTTTTTAAAGTGGTAGATCTAGTCTGGTGATATTTTTGTTAATTACAGACTTAAAGGGGATAAAAATTAATTGAATAAGTGATACTTGCTATAAATTGCATGTGTGGCTGTGTTATTTAAGAACTAATGTAATAATTACACTTCCAACAAATAGCTACTGGAGTTACAAATTATAAAATCCTGTATAGTAAGCAGCTATGAATAGTTTATATTCTCAATAGACTGAAATATAAATAAGGGCCTTCTAGAGAAAAAAAACTAAATTGCTGTCATAGAGAAACACAGAGGAATTATGAAAAAACAAGTAAGAGAACTATATTCGGCTGTGTCGAATCTTATATATCCTTCACCAAATTATACTTTAAAATAAAAATTTTAAAGATTTTTAGCTAAAAAAATTTCAATTTTTTTTTTTCAAAATTTAAAAAAAAAAATTTGTTTACTTGTTTTTCAAAATTAAAAAAAATTTTTTTTTAAATTGTTTTTTTTTTTTAAATAAATAAAAAAAAATTTTTTTTACTTGCTTTTCAAAATTTAAAAAAAAAAAATTCGAAATTGTTTTTTTTTTTTAATTTATTATTGAAAAAAATTTAAGAAAAAAAATTTTTTTGGTAAAAAAAAAATTTGGGTTAAAAAATATTTTTCCCGATTTTGACCCATTGTAGGTCCAAATTACTATATATGTATATAAGCATCGTTTGACTTTGAAATATCTATCATTAGATATCCATATTGTCTATATTAATGACTTAGTAATCCAGATATAGATCAAAAAAAGGCCAAAAATCGAGGTTGTCCCGGTTTTTTCTTTATATCTCAGCCATTTGTGGACCGATTTTCTCGATTTTAAATAGCGACCGAGCCGGAAGAATTCCCGATATATTGATGTATCAATAATGTTTGTAAGTTAATTGGGGGCTACGGAAAGTTGATTTCAACATACAGACGGACAGACGGACATGGCTATATCGTCTTCCCTATCTATAACGATCCAGAAATGAAAAATGTGGAAATTACAAACGGAATGACAAACTTTTATATACCCTTGCCACTCATGGTGAAGGGTATAAAAATACCAAAACCAAATAAGAAGACAGCAGAGTTTTCACTCTATGTGTGTTTCTCTATGGATGTTATTGGTGTATGGCCAAAAAATGCGGGATGAAAGCGGTTTATGTTTTAAATAACTTATATGTCATTTTGAAGGGTACATATCTGTCATTTATTCTCACTCAGTTATTGAACATTATAGTGTAAACAACCATGTTTTATTTTGCTTCGAAAACGTCGAATTTTGTACCAACATAGCGTCATATGCGGGAAGTTTTGCCACTAAAGCACACCGATTCCTCACCAAAGCTTATGGTGAATGTGTTTCATCGGTTTCAACCTGTGAGAGATGGTTTGCGTGGTTCATAAGTGGTAATTTTGACACGGAAGACAATGAACGCCCAGACCAGCCAAAAAAAATTGAAGACCAATAATTGGAGGCATTACTCCACGAAGATTGTTGTAAAACTCAACAAGAGCTTGCAAAATCATTGGAAGCTACTCGAGCAGCAAAATTGAAGCCTGAAGATCTTGAAAGACGAAATTGATCCACTAAGAGATCGTATGTAAAACCCGGCCAACCACCCGAGTCGACACCAAATATCCATGGCGCTAAGCTAATGCTTTGTATTTGGTGGGAGCAAAAGTGTCCTATCTATTATGAGCTGCTGAAATCTGACCATACTATCACAGGAAACCTGCACCGAACGCAACTGCTTCGTTTGAAGCAATCATTGTTCGAAAAACGACCAGACATGAAACTGTAATATACGATCATGTTGCAATACCTGTTGAAAACTATCTAGAAAGAGGAGGTTGGGAAGTTTTGCATCACCCGCTTTATAGACCAGACCATGCCCCGTCCGACTACTATTTGTTTCGATCGATGCATAACACTCTCTCTGGGATACGCTTTACTTAGTAAAGATTGGCTTGATTCGTTCTTGGCCTCAAAAGCTATTGTAGAAATTACAAAACTATATCATATATTTACCTACATATGGAAATTTATCACAACATTACTAAGTAAGACCCAATCAGTTGTAATTAACACACTTACAACATCAAATATATCACTAAATTAATGTAAATTTAAAATGAAATCAATTTAGCTTAAATAGTAATCATACTGTAAACAAATAAAACAAGCTTAATGGTCACAATTGAAACGCTTTCATTTGAATATGGCCTGAAACCGTTAAAAATCTAAAAATTTTGTGGATTTTATTTTTTTGAAATCGATATTGATCAATGGGAAAACAAAAGCAACAAGTAAATAAGTAGGAAGATCTTTACTGCCAAATACCTAGACTTATGCAATATTTTAAATAACAACAAGCAAACAAACAACAAACCAACAGATACAATTGATGGGTAGTTTCACACGCACACAATCTTTGGCCAAAAGCATAGACTTAAACTCAAATCAAATAAAACAACATTTATCAATGCATTTCATCAATGGCAAACAGCCATTCAGTCAGTCAATAGGCTGGATGGCGGGCAGGCAGTTTTAACAACTTTAAAGATTGATCGACAGGTATTGATGTGGATTGAATTGAACTGAACAGAAATGAAATGAAATGAGTGTGTACGTGTATTTCAACGTAACTTTGCTGCATGAATAAATTAAAATAAATACCAGAAAAGAGCGCATATTTAAACAGTTTTATGTTAATTTCATTGCACGCATTTTTTCATATCTTTCTTTTTATAACGTTGGCATGTGATTTTTTTTTATATTTTATTAGTTTTTTTCTTGAAGAACCAAATAAAAAATTTAAAACCAATATTTACCCTGCAAGAAATATATTTGGTCAATAACGAAAACCAGTTTATAGACATTTCTTTAAGTGATTTTTGAAATTAGGTCAGCAAGTCCAAACAAAATAAACAACAACAAAAATAGCCGAAATAAAAGCGAAACCCAAAATAAAATCCAGTTAAAAATTGAGGAACCCCTGCCTGCACACTTGGTAAATAATCTTTCACATGCATAAATGTAGTTTACACACACACACACACTCTCACTCTTAAATATAGTAGACCTCTTTTCGTTGGGCTTATTTAACGATCTCTTAACTTCAACTTCAAGTTATTATTTAAGTTAAAATAAGCAAAATAATAATAATCATAAACATGAAACAGGTGTAATATGGGCTCGTGTATTTTATTAAAAATGCAGGCAGGTACATTTATACATACATAATTTATGTTAATAATAACTAGATGTTGTAACTACAACAAACTGCCAATAATATACTATATGTACATGTCTGTCTATGTATTTAGATATTATGGCTCTATTCAATTGATTAATTTGGAATCATGTCTACACCTTAGTTAGATACATGCATGCTTATGTTTAAATGTAGAGACTCTTCAACAAAAGATGTTTCTGTGTTAACAAGTCAGGGTAAATATTTTTAAAATATTGGTATTTGTGAAATGAGGTACATATTTAGCCAAAATATGTTAGTACTTATGAAATAAGTAGTTTATTTGCCTGTTTAATTTTATACATAAATATCTGCATAATTTTCTAATTTCTGTTTTGTTGTTTCATTTACTAAAAGAACAATTAAATTATATAACCTGTATACATTACTTTGTATTGCTTGCTAACAAATTAAAAATATGCCATAATTATTATTTGTGCCTTGGACGTTTTTTCTTTAAGTTTTGGTCACAATTTTTGTTAAAGTTAAAAATAATAATAATAATAAAAGTGGTGAAAGTGTTTTGCACACATTTCAAGTGTTGTTTGACTTCTTAATGAATAACAACAGATTTAAATATGGAAGTGCTAATTCGTATACCTGTAAGATCTTGCCAGCAAGTTTTTGCCTGAAAGTGAAATTTCATTGAAATTGCAATAAAAAACCACAATAATGTTTTTTTTTATTTATAAAGAACTTAAGGTAAACATTACATTTTAGTTTTATGCTTAACATTATTAAACCAAAAATTTAAGTAATTTTTCTCTAATAAACAGTTTGACAATGATATTCTAAACAATTTAAATAAATATTACTTATACGCCATATTGGACATAACTAAGACATAATCAATCTGTAGTTACCCAGCAGTTCTAGGAGACAGTCCCGAACTAGTGATTTTACCCATCATTTAGGGTGGGAACTAGTTACTTCAATAGCTACGTGACTAGTTATTTTAACACGGGCATATCCCAAGCAGAGGATCAATTGACCCTTTTTGACTTCAATGAGACTGTCTAGTAGCTGGTGCAAAGTACACAACGCATTGGATTCACATACTGGTTAAATAGCGTCAGTAGTAGTTATTTTATATACATGTACTGGTGCTAATTGACCTCAAATAGTCAGCTAAAACGACATATCATAGACAGTCCAATAAACGAACAAACCCTTCTTCGACAACTCTCCAATGCATTGCTTCTGGTGGGTAAAACAACTACTTTCTAAAGTGCAGTACAAAATAAACGTTTAAAGTGACTTTACTATAGGTAACTAAGAGACACTAAAGTGACTATTGACTGCATGCTATGTTACATGGTATATCAGTATTTATACTTAAGCAAAAATAAAAATTAACTGTATGAGAATTATATCAACACAATTTGTATAAAAACCAGTTTAAACGAATTATCACACAACACGTTTAAAGTGACTACACTCCAGATTACTTAGAGACACTTAAGTGACAATTGTCTTCACGCTAGATTACCTGGGAAGTATAAAGTAACCAATTATCTTATCTCTGCACTACAAAGAGCACATACGTGTCAAATGACCAAAATATATAAATTGGAGTCAGCCAAGTGTCTATAAGGGATACATTGACTACATGCTTAACTGCTGTACATATCTGTCATTTATTCTCAATTAGTTATTGAACATTATAGTGTAAACAACAAAGATTTTTTTGCTTCGAAATTTAGTGCCAACAAAGCGTAATATTTTGGGAATTTTTGCTCTACTTCTTTTGTTTGGGAAAAAGTGCCGTTGAATAACATCGATTGCTCACCAAAGCTTATGGTGAATGTGTTCCATCTTGCGAGAGATTGTTTGTGCGGTTCAGAAGTGGTGAGTTTGACACGGAAGACAAATATAGCCCAGGCCAGCCAAAAAAGTTTAAAGACCAAGAATTGGAGGCATTACTCCATGAAGTTTATTGCCATACTCAACAAGAGCTTGCAAAATCATTGTGAGCTACTCAAGCAGCAATTTCAAAACGTATGTGAGCAGCAGGATTCATCTTAAAGCAGGGAATTTGGCTATCATACGAATTGAAGCCGAGAGAACTTGAAATTGGGTACCATCAATTTTGCACCGAATCATTACTTGCGATGAAATATGGTTTCATTACGATAACCCGAAGCGTAAGAGATCATATGTGAAGCCCGGCCAACCAGTCGTATCGACACCAAAGCCAAATATCCATGGTGCAAAGGTTTTGCTTTGTATTTGGTGGGAGCAAAAGGGTCCTATCTATTATGAGCTGCTGAAATCTTGCCTGACCATCACAGAGAACCTGTACCGAACGCAACTGATTCGTTTGAAGCGAGCATTGACCGAAAAATTCCGAGCCAAAATAACTGCTCATCTGTTGAGGAGTGTGTCTGGACTATAAAGCGGGGGAAGCAAAACTTCCCAACCACTTCATTCTAAATAGCTTTTAACAGGTATTGCAATATGTGTCCAAGTGTTGTCATGATGGAATATTACGGTTTCATATCTGTCCGCATATTCTGGGCGTTTCTCGGCCAATGCTCGCTTCAAACCAATCAGTTGGGTCAGATTTCAGTAGCTCATAAAAGATAGGACCATTTTGCTCCCACCAAATACAGAGCAATACCTTAGCTCCATGTATATTTGGCTTTGGTGTCGACTCAGCTGGTTGGCCGGGTTTCACATACAATATCTTCTTGTAATGGATCCAATTTTGATCGCATGTAATGATTCGGTGCAAAAATTATTTTCTTTTATAGCGTGCAAGCAGTATTTCAGACATACAAAATCGTATTTCCCTGCTGCTTGCAAACATTTTGAAATTGCTGGTTGAGTAGCTCTGAATGATTTTGCAAGCTCTTGTTGAGTTTGACAACAATCTTCATGGAGGACTGCCTTCAATTATTGGTCTTCAAACTTTTTTGACTAAACTGGGCAACCATTGTCTTCCGTATAAAAATCACCACTTTGGAACCGCACAAACTATCTCTCGCACGTTGAAACCGATGAAACACATTCACCATAAGCTTTGGTGTGCTACAGCGGCACTTTTTTATACCCTTCACCATGAATGGCAAGGGTATATATAAGTTTGTCATTCCGTTTGTAATTTCTACATTTTTCTTTTGCGACCCCACAAAGTATTCTGGATCGTTATACATAGCGAAGTCGATATAGACATGTCCGTCTGTCCGTCTGTATGTTGAAATCAACTTTCCGTAGCCCCCAAATAACTTACAATCATAATTGATACATCAATATATCGGCAATTCTTCCGGCTCGGTCGCTATTTAAAATCGAGAAAATCGGTCCACAAATGGCTGAGATATAAGGAAAAAACCGGGACAACCATGATTTTTGGCCTATTTTTTATCTATATCTGGATTACTAAGTCATTAATATAGACAATATGGATATCTAGTGATAGATATTTCAAAGTTCATTGCAACGATTTATATAAGGCTATATATAGTAATTTGGACCTACAATAGGTCAAAATCGGGAAAATAATTTTTTTACCCGAATACTTTTTTACCACAAAAAAAAAAAAATTTTTTTTGTCACTAATAAATTTAAAAAAAAAAAATTTTTTTTAAATAATTTTTTTCCAAAAATTTAAAAAAAAAAATTCAAAAAAAAAAATTAAATAATTTTGAAAAAAAAAATAACTTAAATTTTGAAAAAAGAATTTGAAAAAATAAATTTTTTTTTAATTTTGAAAATATAATTTGGTAAAGGTATAATATATATAACCTTACTTGTTTTAAATTAAAGTAGTAAATCAAAACTTTCCGCATATAACGCTTTGTCTTCGAAGCAAACAAACTTACTCTATAATGTTTAATAACTAAGTGAGAATAAATGACAGATATGTACCCCTCAAAATGACATATAAGTTATTAAAAACAAAAACCGCGTTCATAAGATAGGATTTTTAATTCATACGCCCAATATGTTATTTTGAAACTATTTAACTTTCAATATGAGTTTTACCTTATAAACAGAAAAAGATTTAGATAGTTTAAATTCATGATGCTCCCCAACTAAAGCAAAATGAACAAAATGAGCAAAATTAACTTTAAGAATATTTCACGAAGTGTTCGAGAAAAATTATAAGTATTTTTTATTTAAGTAAAGTTTTTGAGAAGAACACAATTAAAATACTAAATTTAAATTTGTATCAATAACATATATATTCAAAATAAAATTTGTAATAAAACTGATTAAAAATATGATAAGTACATCTTTTGAATTTATTATTTATTAAGAGTGGAATTTTTTATATATTTAAATCTAAAATGTATTTATTTATACATATTTATACAAAGCGGTCTTTTTGTATGAAATTCAGGTGACACATAATACAAAAAGATTTTAATATTTATAAACATTTTGATACTGAAGAAAAATTTGATGAGTTTTGTTTTGTTAAATTATAAATATATATAACATGAAATCAAAACTTGTAACCTAAATGAAAACAATAAAACCAAACACTTTCGATTTTTATACAAAAATAAGAAACATAAAATTTGTTTAAACGAACAATATTAATAAATGGATCAAATAATAGTTAGACAACATTATATATTACAAAATATACTTACATACAGGTATGTATGTATGCATTTGTTTAGTTAGTAGTTATTGATTTCTATGAATGAAAATTAGTTAATTTGGAAAAATTTTTTGTAACAACAATAAAACATACATAAAAAAAAATAAAAATAATTTCGAAATAATTAAATTAATTCCATTCAATTGGCATCAAGGTGTTAATCGGAACCAATTTGAAAATGGAAAAAAAAAACTTATATGTCAGTATAGGTAGTATATAAAATAGGCGTGGACAACAAGTGGTCATTTAAAAACAACAATACCTACTATGTATTTATGTCTATTACAAAAACCAACTAACATAACTAAAATTTAGAGATTTTGTTAAAGATTGCTAGTATAAAGATACAAAGATACAGCTACAAATACAGTTAGAGTTAAATTTCAATGTTAAATGTTAAAAACACGCATGTAAAGTGTTGAAAACCAACCGAAACTGAAACCGTGTCTAAATATCTACCCTGATCGATAAATTATTACAACACACTACATTTAAGTTTGATGGGAATTTATAATACGATAGAAAGAAACATTATAATATGAATGTACATATGTATAGATAGATGGGAATTTAAATAAATGATAAATGTAGATGCTAGGGTATCCATTCGAAAAATCAAACACGATCTTACGAATAATTATTCGAATAATTAAAAAATTACAATTTTCGTATAACGAATAATTTGAATTATTCGATTAATTTCATTTAGAATAATCGAATAAATCCAATAAAAATAATTGTTTTAATTTATAATTTCCATGATTTCACCTAACCCCCATTCATATGTTCTCCTGGAATAGTGTTTGAGCAGCCATAAATATGTTAATTATGCGGCAATCCAGATAAAATTTTGCACGAATTACGAACTTAAATCTTGCTACCAACTTTTGTGAGTCACCATAATTGAGCCTACATATCAGACAAATATTTGATTGTCATGGTGGGTAGGGTAGAAGGGGGACCATACGCCACTTTTTTTTTTTTTTTTTTGAGGCAATCTCAAATTAAAACCGCAATACATATTCTTAATTTTTTTCTTGTTTTGGATACTTAGATATGTTGGCTTTAGTTTTATTCATTTTAATCTTGCCTATCTCATCTTAATATACATATTTTTTTAACATTTCTAGACTGATCAAAAACGGCGAAATGACCCCACCCATGGGGTAAATGGAGCAGATTTGTCATTTGTAAAATAAAACAAAAAAATCCAAAAATATTAACGTATTTTACTGTTTTATACCTAAATTCATAAAACAAAGTATAATAAACTAGATATTTATTTTTTATTTCACATAACAAAAAAAAATTAAACAAATTGTGACTGATTTTTTCTATATTTTATCAACATTTTACTCTACATCACAGGGATTCCTTGTATCTGGCGAATGTGCCCCAGGGGGAGTTTTTAGATTTAATATAAATTTTTTTATTACTTCAATTTAAATAATCGAAAATACTATTGTCACTTATTGTTCACTATTATTGACATTCTATCTTCAACCAATATCTTTTTTGTATCACAAAAACTAAAGAAGTTAGCACAAAAAATTTACTCGATGAAATATTTTCACAGCGTCTGCCTCACGTCATATGTAAAATTAAACTTTCCAACTTTCATGGATGCTAAACAATCGATAAACGAAAACATAACTTGATAATGTAACAAAATCGATTACTCGGTTTTTAAGTTGTTCGGTGTTGGCAGATGTGCTCTTATGGATAATGATCCCCTTCTACCCTATACAAGATTCGGCACAGCTTTATAAATAAAATTCATTTAATATCTGTCCGTATTTGTACAAGTTACGAGATCTTCAAAGCTTTGCAAACAGGTGTTTGATTTCATTTTGCAATCGGACAAATTTATTTGGTGTATTACTTAAAAATGAGGGATTTACTATAGATGGCGTATCTTTTGAACGCGGTTTTTGTTTTTAATAACTTATATGTCATTTATTCTTACTTAGGTATTGAACGTTATAGTGTAAATAACTAAGTTTTTTTGCTTCGAAAATGTCGAATTACAAACAAAGCGTCAAATGCGGGAAGTTTTGCTTTACTTCTTGATTTTGGCATGGAAGACAGAGATTGCCCTGACCAGCCAAAAAATATTGAAGACCGATAATTGAACGAACGCATTCTCCATGAAGATTCTTGTAAAACTCAACAAGAGCTTGCAAAATCATAGGGAGCTACTACAGCAGCAATATCAAAACCTTTGGGAAATTAGGTAGCATACGAATTGGAGCCAAGAAACCTTAAGAGACCGAAATGATGTTTAAACACTACAAACGAAAGTCATAACTTGCGTTGGAAAATGGTTCCATTACGATAACCCGAAAACGTAAGAGATCGTATGTGAAGCCCGGGCAACCAGCCGAATCAATAACAAAGCCAAATTTCCATGGCGCTAAGGTAATGATTTGTATTTGGAGGTACCAAAAGAGTCCTCTTTATTATGAGCTGCTGAAATCTGACCAGACCATTACAGGGAATCTGTACGGAACGCAATGGATTCGTTTGAAGCGAACATTGGCTGAAAAACTCCCAGAATATGCGGCCAGACATTAAACCATAATATTCCATGATGTCAACGCTCGACCACAGGTTGTAATACCTTTTAAAAAGTGCCCCATCCGGCTACGATTTGTTTCGATCGATGCAGAACGCTCTCTCTGGGATACACTTCACTTTAGAACAGAGTATCCGATATTGACTTAATTCGTTCTTGGCCTCAAAGGATGATTAGTCCTTTTGGCCCAGAAACCATATGTTTCCAGAATGATGGGATATATGTACAAATGTTTCAAAATAAATGATAAAAATTTGAAAAAATCTTTTCTTCCGATCGACCACGCTATGCCGGATTTGTACAGAGATATCAGGGATTTGGGGACCAGCATTTGCTAGGAGACTATAGGAAAGTTATGAGGGAGACAAATGAAAGTATTTTTAAAAACTGTTTGTTTTTAATTTTTGTAGACGAATCGTTTGGTTAGAAATTTGTCAATTTTATAAAAACAGGCTTTTTATAAAAATGTTAATTATTCGATTAGTTTTTTTAATGTGCGATCAAATTATTCGAAAAAGTTAAAATCTCTTATACGTATTATTCATTTTATTCGAACAAAAGAAAACTCAAATAATTCGGATACCCTAGTTAGATACCCAGCAGTTCTAGGAGACAGTCCCGAACTAGTGATTTTACCCAAAATTTAGAGTGGGAACTAGTTACTTCAATACCTACGTGACTAGTTATTTAAACACGTGCATGTCCTAAGCAGGGGGTCAGTTGTCGCTTTTTGACTACAATGAGACAGTCTAATAGCTGTATCAAAGTAGTCAACGCATTGGATTCACATACTGGTTAAATAGCGTCAGTTACCTTACTAGCTACCTAACTGATAACATGATCAGATACATAACTAGTTATTTTAATATGTACGGATGCTAATTGACTTCTAATAGTCAGCTAAAAAGACATATCATAGGCAGTACAATAAACGATAGCTTGTAAACAAACCTTTCTTCAACAAAAAAACTACTTTCAAAAGTACAGTACAAAATAATCGTTTAAAGTGACTTCACTATATCTTACTAAGAGACACTAAAGTGACTATTGACTTCATGCTATGTTACATGGGATATCAGTATTTATACTTAAGCAAAAATAAAAATTAACTGTATGAGATTTACATCAACATAATTTGTATAAAACCAGTTTGAACGAATTATCACACAACACGTTTAAAGTGTCAACACACCAGATTACTTAAAGACACTTAAGTGACAATTGTCTTTACGCTAGATTACCTGGGATGTATAAAGTAACCAATTGTCTACTCTTTGCACTACAAAGGGCACATACGGGTCAAATGACCAAAATATATAAATTAGAGTCAGCCAAGTGATAAAACATTTGTGACGATTACTGTCTATAAGGGATACATTGACTACTTGCTTAACTGCTGGGTATACTTATTCACGCACACTAACTAACAAGAAACGATTTAATAAAAAGTGAAATTTAAACATGATGAGATGATTTTATCGCTGAGAATCTAAAAATCTCTTAATTGTTGCTGTTTGACATAATTTCGAAATATGGTTATTTAGAAATTTCAATACAAATTCTAAAATGCTTAATTTTAAAGAAAATATTTTTGGAAATTTAAGTATTATTCAATACGGCAAAGTATTGCTTGCAAACACTCTCATGATTTGCATTTAGTAGTACGAAATAACACGAAAAAAAGTGTTATTATGATCAATTAAATATGAATGAAATAGAAATTCGAAGTATTACGAGTAAGAAACAACGATATACGATATTCGAAATTCGTACAAAAGAAACGTTGAACATTGTTGGCGTCTTTGTTTCTCTATGATGTGACCGTTGTTTATTATTATTATTGTTGTAGTTTTTTTTTTTTTGTTTGTGTTGTTTCTGGTTTGTTACCGTTAACAGCAACTGAATGGCTGAGAAAGTGTTTAACCAAAAAAAAAGAAACAATTTCGACTTTTTTTTTCTTGACTTATTAAAAAGTTTTGATTATTTTTTTTTTTGTATTTTGAATTGGTGATCTTTTGTGTGTGTTTAGCACAGGGGGAGTTAGAGGGTAGGAAGGGAGGAGGTAATGGCTATAGTATGTTTTTGATACTACCATGGCATAGTATTACTAGTCATAGTTGTTATTAGTGGTATTGCTGTTACTGTTACTGCTGGCACTACTGTTGGTCTGGTCTTGAACGTGAGCTTTCTATTTGCGTTTATTTATTGTTTACTGATGATAGATGAATTCGTTTAATTTCATTAATTTTTATTTTTTTTATTAAAATTCAAACTTTAAGCTTGAAAATAAAAAAAAAAAAAAAAACAAAATATTTATGCCTGTAAACATATAGCATTTGTTATAAATATACATTTAACATTATGAATAAAAAATAAGCAACAACTACTGCATAATAAAATATATTTTTTTCTGAATGGATTTAGATGGATAGCTGGACATCGGGACAGACATTTGTAGAAAACAGCAAAATATTAAATAAAAATATATATTCGATGTTAAGTGGTGTCAACTACATTTAGCTACTTGCTTTTGTTTTTTATTATTTTAAAAATAATTTTTGTTTTTTTTTTCTTTTTTTGCATATGGGAAAGTTTATTAACACACAAACACAGAAATGTACATTTGTGTGCATTTAAAAAACAAAATTGTCATAAACCAAATATTTCAATTGATTAGTTTTATCAATTATTCATAACCTTAGAAATTCAAAATGTGTCCAATAAATATTTCAAAATTAAATAGGCAAACAAAACATTATAAATGCATTTCAAGCATGTCATCGACTACCAAAAGGGCTTACAATTAAATTGAGGCCAACAAGACAAGTAACCATTAAAATTGTTTAAAAATAAAATTAAAATATGATAATTTTATGGTAGTTGGCAAGCACGAGTACGTACGTACGTACGTACATAGAAAATACCAAAAGAGTTTAAGGTAGTGTTAATTAAACTTCATAATAAGTTCATGCTGTTGTAGAGTAAAACACTGTTGAAGTGTCATAAAACTAAATATTTTAATGACATTTAAACTTTTCTGTATGGCTGACACACCGACTGACTGATTTTAATTAAACAAACAAATAGACAACGAAGTTTATTTATCTTACAAATGCCATGGCCAATTCTTAATTGTTTTACAAGTTTAATTAAGTTTTTTTTTTTTATTATTTGAAAATTTCTATTTTTTTTATGAAGAATTTTTTCATAAACTCTAAGATGCATAAATAAAGACTTTAATTAGTTTATAACTGTTAAATTGATAAGCCTGATAGCTTGTTTATAGATAAGAATAAATATTTTTTTTTTTTAGATTTTTAATTTTCTCTTTGATGATATCAGCAAAATCACGACAATAAAATATTAAAAACTACTAATTGTAATATATACTTAGCAAACATCATGTTAATATAGACAAATTACTCAATAAACTAAAATGTTTTTTCTGTATCCAACTCTACATAAAGTTTTACCTTATAGTTCTGAACATAAGGACTGAGAGCGTATAATTCTCAACACATGTTTTTCATTAAAACTTTTAACCCAAGTATTATTTGATTATTTTCTTAATCAATTTACCTTTGTATAGCATGTCAGTTACTATATTTAATGTCAATTATGTTCATTTGCTGTTAATCTGATTAAAATGAGTGACCAGAAAAAAGTGCTTACTAAAATTATTAAATATTTTCAACAAAACCCAACTTGGTCCTACAAAAAGTTGGGCAAACAATGAAAGGTCTGCTATCAAACTGTTTCCAATGCTATTAAACAGTACCGGGAGAACTTGGCCGTTGATATAAAACCTAGTTCAGGTAGAAGGAATGATCTACATGATGTTTCTAAAGACAAAAAAATAGAAAGCATTTTCAAAAGAGTTCCCAACACATCCGGTAGGAAAGCAGCCCGGTTAGGTCAGTGCTCGAACTATTTGGTACGAAAAGTTAAAGCCAATGCAGGTTTAAAATCATACAAAGCTCAAAAAATTCCTAACAGGAACTCTGCTAAAAATTTGAGGCCAAAGACAGAGCACGGAAATTGTAGTAAAATTTTATACAAAAAATATACCTGCTGCAAAATGGATGACGAAATGTACGTATGGACAATTTTTCGCAGCTTCTGGGTAAATTTTTTTATGTTGCCGATGCTCGAGGGAATGGACCCAAAAACAGACAAAATTTCCCAAAGAGTTCTTGGTATGGCAAGCAATATTCAGTTGCGGCAAAAAAAGCCAAACATTTGTTACAAAAGAACTCTATAAATACCGAAATTTACATCAAGGAATGTTTACAAAAAAAGGATGTTTACATTCATAAGACTTCTTAATGTGTCCACTTATTTTTGGCTTGTTTTGGTATCTGTCACTATGGTAAGAAAGGTTTAGAGTGGTACAAGACCAATAATGTGGTATTTGTACCACGAGAGGCAAATCATCCAAACTGCCTGGAGCTAAGGCCAGTGGATAGATATTGGGCTCCTGTTAAAATAGAATTGAAGAGCACAAAAATGGTGTCCAAAAGTGTGGTAGATTTTAAACGGAGATGGACAACCTGTTCGAACAAAGTGACATAAAGCAGTATAAAAACCATAAGGGAAGGGTTTTCGAAAAAGGTTCAAAATTTCATCATTAGTGATAAAAAATTTAATTTTTTTTTGTAAATTGCAACAATAATTTCAATCAAATAAAAAAAGATTCAAAACTGTAAGTTTAGTGGTTTAATTTTTATTAACATATATGTATGTTAAAAATTGTTCGATCTCATTCCTTAGGGTAGCAAACGTAAACGTAAATGTCAAAAACCTAAGTCTGTTACCTAACTCTTACAACTGCAAAATTCATGTTAGTCAATGTATTTTGTGTTTTCTTGGACCAGCACTCAGGGGATGACACCTATTCATGCAAAGCATTGTGTTGGAACTAGAAAACTAGGTTATGGGAGGGAGGATAGATTGAGTAGTGTTTGTGAATATTTGGTTTGAATTTTCCTATATTGAAAGTGACAGGAAAGACAGTACGGCTAAATAACGAATTTTCCCTGTAATGTATTGTACAATCCACTGTCCAGTCGACAATGAATTGATGAGCCCTTGCCAAAGACTGTGTGTTATGTAAAAAACTACGCAGAGCACGTACCATTGTAGAATCGGTAGAACCGTGAAACATAACCCACATTGCGATGATGTTCCAGTGTTTCAATAGAGCTGGATACCCTACTGTCACCGATAAACACCTTCTCCCTCTCCTGTACGCGGTCGAGTAATTCTTAAATAGACTTCGAAGCACAGGCCCACACATGAGAGTTGTATTCCATTTTGGGTCTGATATAAGTGGTTTAAATAGTAAGGAGATCAGATGCATAGAAGCACTTGAATGCTTCTTTCGACACTTGAAAAATGTGTTTTGCCCACCAAAAATCTTACTAAATTCTCATGCCTGATTCCTCTATAAATATATCACCCATAAAAACAGATGGAGCAACATGATCTGTTGTCCGTTTGTATGTTAACACACAACATTAAATCTTGCGTGCATTAAAATCGACTCTATTCGCACAACCCCATTCAGAGATTGTATCAAGATCTTGGTTAAGCGTATCATTCATGTTTTGCCTCATTGCCCCAATCTCCGACAGGCTTGGTCTATAATTGAATGCATATGAATGGCAAATGTTGCTGTCAGCTGCAAAAGAGTAGATACGGTTGGAAGTTTTAGGTAGAAGGTCGTTTAAAGAGATAAGAAATATAATAGGAGAAAGGACGGAGCCTTGCGGTACCCCTGAATTGATCTTGAACTCGTTTAGATAGAATTCCATATATAACAACTCGTATAGTGCGATCTCTGAGAAATCTCGATATAAATCGATATTAGATATTACCGACACCAAAAGCAATAAGTCTTGCTAAAAGCGCACCATGCCATACTCTATTAAACGCCTTAGAAATATGTAGAGCCACCACTTTACTTTCGCCAAAACGATGTATGGAACGACACCATTTTTCCGATAGGAAGGCTAGCAAGTCTCCTGTAGAACGTCCTCTGTGAAAGCCATATATAGGGTCGTACAATTTTTAAAGTTGGTTAAAAATGTTAAATTCGAATTAAAATTTTATATAAGAGTGGTGCAAAATAGCTCAATTTCGATTGTATATATCTTATTAACCGATTATTTGCTCATTCTTTATAACCACTTTTCATTATATCGGGATTGGTTGTACCATGTAATTTTTTATCTTTATCTTCGTAACATACTTAAGTTTATTATTTATTCACAACAAGAAAAAAAGAATATTGGTGAATTCCAAAACGCCTGTTTGCAAAACAATAAAAAATGGTGTGCGTTTCTAAACGCAACCATACATATTTTGACAACGTTAAATGTCGCAAAATGTATGATAAATTTAAAACCAAACAGTCTGCTAAGCTTTTTTTTAAATTTTAACATGGCCTATGCTAGCTTTGTTTTGATAAAGATATCAATGCAAAGTATTTTGCATAGGGTAACATAGAGACGAGACGAAATTGTCAAAAACCAAAGTCTGTTGTCAAAAACCTATCTCTTGCAACAACAAAATACATGTTAGTCAATGTATTTTGTTGTTGTATCAGACATATAATTTGTTGTTTTTTTGTTTGACAATACGGATTGTCTCGTCTCTATGTATATTTCTCTATGGTATTTTGAATTTACCCTTTTATTTATTTTACTTATTTTCAATGAAGTTCAAATATTTCATCCATAAATATTAATAAATTATTATTACTTATATGAAAACTAATTAATAAACAAATTCGACTTGTTTTAATAAAACAACATCATTAGAACTCTTTAAATAATTTGATACATAAATTTCTTCAAGTGTATTCCACGAATGTTTACAAATTAAGAGAACAAAACAAAGAATAAACAAATTAAATGGCACAACACCGTATGGAAGAAAGCTTAAAGCAAAGAGAAGAAAACACATCAACAAAACAATTTACTGAGTAACGTTTTCTTTTAGTTTTTTTCCGCTTAATAAGTAAAAAATAAATAAATTACATAATGCAGAAATATTTATTAAGAAAAATTATATAAAAAAAAAAAAGGCAAAACTGAAAACGAAATGAAGAGAAAAGCCGCCAAAACTAAGTAAAGTATGTGAAGCTTTACAAACAAACAAAAATATAAGTGAAAAAATATTAAAATTATTTTAAATGTAAAAAAGAAATGAAAAGAAAAAATAACTAAGGCTCCTAATTGGCAAAGTAATAAATAATAAGGTGAGTTTTTTTTTAATATTTCAAACAAAAAAAAAAAATCATATTAAATAAATAAAAAATTAACTATTCTTTCAACAACAAAAAAAACAGACAAAAATAACATGTAACTAAATAATATAAAGATAAATAAAGTTAAAGAAAAATATTGTTGCTTTTGCTGGTTAATGTAAGTGAGTGTGTGTGTGTCTTATAAATTTCACTTTCATTTAAAAACTGCAACTGAAGCAACTACTTACTACAACTTAAAATCCAAGTTGCTAGTGGTAGTAGTAAATTTATACGAAAGGTAAGCAACAACACACTTCAGTTACAACAAATTTAACATGTGGTTGTTGTTGTTGTTGTTGTTGTTGTTATTGTTTAGTTTTTTTATTTATTTGTATTTATTTATTGCCAGTTGTATGAAAAACAAAAACTTTAACTGTTAAAACACCGTTACAGCAGTGACGGTGTTGGCCATGCCACAACTATTTTAGACTTTGACCAATTTTAAAGCTGAACGTTTTAGTTTTAGTCTCAACTTGACACTTTTTCTTCGTTGTGGAACTTATTGCGTTTTGCCTTTATGCCACAAAAAAAATAAATAAATAAACATTAATGTTTAAATGTTACATAGTTTATGGATATTTTTGGGCGTTACATTGAGAAATACTAAAATAATGTAAATTTATTTCTGGTTAAATTTTATAACCAAGATTTTAAACTAGAAGTTTAACAACGTTGGTGTGAAATATTGTCTAAGTTAATTAATTAATTTTTCTATTTAAAATGTTCACTGATTAACTTAAGTTATTTGATTAGTTATAAACGGGTTAATTTAACTTTATCTATTTAGGCAGACATTACGTTTTTCTTGCTAAAATTTCGTAGCAATGTCTTTAGCTGTACGCCTGGACAGTTGCACGTTTTGCAAATTGTATAAGTGCCAATAATTTGACTATTAGATGTCAAAAAATTTTCCCCAAATGGAAATTTTTGGCATATGTTGGCTTAAAAGCTAAAATGTATAGTTGCAGTTGTTTTGAAAAGTTGAATTTAGTCGATTAACTAATATGGTTATGTTATTTTTATTAAAATATATAGTAACAATTATGATAAAATTTATAAAAAAAAAAAAAACTGTTCCGCCCAGCTCACTATTGTTGAAATAAAAGAGCAATTGCATTAAATATGATGTAATATGAACCAAGTTTCATGGAATTATCTTAAAATTTATGTCAGATTAAAGTGATTATATATCTAGACATATAATGGCACATCGAATCAAATTAGAAAGTGATTGAAAGTATTACAGGCTGAATAAATATGCGTAGAAACATATTTAAGTGAATTGAAATACATAATTTGTAAATATAAGAAAACTTAATAAACATAATATGTAGGATTTATCAAAGAACTCTAACTTTGATAAATCCTACATATTAGCTTTGCCAAAACAAAAATAAGCATAAAAATTCCATTAAAATACATTTGAACAACAAAACGTTCAAATAGAAACAACTAACAAATTTAAATTTCACATAAATTTCAAAATTGGGTTTATTTGTTGATTTTATAAATGAGAATTCACCAACAGAGATTATCATAATAATAATAATAAAAGTATAGACAGACAGACACCTGCTACACAAAAAATCAGACAACACATTTGAAGATTTCTTTTGTTGTCGCACACAATCGGTTTACTTAATTTTTTTATGTTTTGAAATTTAAATAAATTAAAATACATATGTGTTTTTTGGAAGGAATGATTCCAAATTTAATATAATAAGTTTATTTAAATAATATTTGTCTTAAAAGTTTAGGTTACAATTCTTATATTTAAAGAATATAAATAGATATAACCAATTAGCTAATCAACAATATATTTTTTATACTTTTTATGGAAACTTTGTAGATGTTTACCATATAAAAAAAACAAGAAACTTGCAAGTCATTTTTAATTTTAAAAACAAATCTAGATGTAAAAGTAAGTTAAAAACTTGAAGAGATAGATAATGATTAAAAAAAAGTTTTACAAATTATGAAAAATCAAAAGTTTTATTATTTTTAACTTTTAAAAATGTATCATAAAACATATTAAATATGTCGCTTTTGCTTAATTTCTTCAAAACGAAACCAGACTTTCATATTTATTTCTTTGTTTTTTTGTATTATTATTTTAAGCTCTTTTGTTGGTTTTAGTTTAGTTTTTCTTTCAATTTGACTGACTTACCATTAAATTGAAAACACTTGTTGCTGCTGTCGTAGTATTTTTGTTAAATCCATGAAAATAACGTTTAGGCTGTTGAAAATGTAACGGTGCATTAGACAGGGAAGCGGAAGTGGTGCAGCTCAACAACCTTGAAGTCGTCGTAGCAGTGGAGCATTTAGTATTTGCCATAGATCCACCTAAATTTTTTCGATGATTGTTTTCTTGTTGTTGTTGCTGCAACATAAGTTGACATACAAAACGATGATTGTGATAACGACGCGAACCGACTGCCACGAACAGTCCTTGGCGTCCGGAAGTACTTAAACATGCCATATTTTTAGATTTTTATTTTAAATTTGTTTACGTATACAAAAAAAACTATTAGAACGTTACACGGTTTTAAGCTTTTTAACAATTTATTTTAATTTTTAAAACTTTTCTAATTTTTTTTAATTTTAAATTTTTTTTTTTTGGATTATTTTAAAACTGTTACGACTTCATTTGTAGGATGTAATTTTTTATGGATTTACTTTTAAATATTTTCAATTTAAATAAAAAGCAAAATAATTTAAGTTTTATTACACTTGCACTTTTTTTAAAATTAAATTTTCGTTTTATTTTATTTTTTTAATTTGGTACTTGTTATGACTTTTTTTATTTCGAAAAAAGTATTTGACCATAACGTCTGAAAATGAACGTTTGTCTATTTTTTTAAAATATATTTTTTTATTGTATTGATACACGACTAAGGACGGCTTAAAGACGACAAAATCGAGCGTTGCGTTTGGCTCCAACAGCTTCAGCAAAGTGTTTTTTTGTTTTAAGCTGCAAGTGCCTAAGAGCTTCAGTTTAATAAAATAGTTGGTTGCTTGTCGGGCTGACTGACTGGCTAGCTTGCTATTTGGTAGGTTGGTTGGTAGATACGTCGTCTGTTATGTTGACTGCTAAGCTTGACTTTAGAGCTACACACATGCGGCTTATACACTGGCTAAACTTGTTTCGTAGCAGAGGCGCCTGCGCCTATGTTTCGTTTTTGGCAATTTTTCGTTCCCAAAAAGAGTAGCTTAATTTGTGGTGAGTTTACATGCACACATACTCTCTCCGGCTTTTACATCTGAGTTGGATTTCTTTGGGTTTTATGAATTTGAACTTGTTGGGTTGAATCTGCATACGTTTAAACTGAATGCAAATGAAAACTTTACAGCAAAATTTCTTAGTATTAGAGCACCTTAGATCACTTAGAGGGGGTTAAGCAACAACAGCTTCGTTTCACCTTGGTCCAAAGTTAATCAATCACCTCAATCGAAATAACTCCGGCTGTTCTTAATCATTTTATGCTCAATTATTTCACCATTTCGTTATTTATTTCATTAATGTGTTGCTAATTTCTTTTATTTATCTATATTTTCAATAAATTTTATTTGTTATCAAAGATGTTGCTTAATAATAGGAACTTTTAAGAATTTCTTTTGGTTTTTGACATTTTTGACGTAATTTTTTTTTCATGCCAACATATGATTGCCATTTCCCCCACTTGCGAACATGTGTTTAACGAATATGCGTAACAAAACAAAAACAAATGAAATGTTGCCAGATCTGCTAATTCAGTAAAAAAAGCTTTCTTTGAATTAGTAGCGGTAAAAATATTTATCTCCATATTAAAAATTAATTTTTAAATTCCTAAAACAAAATTATTTAAAGAAAGTGTTAAAAATCAATAAATAAAATAAATTACTTTGAAATGTTGCATTGTAGAAATATTATTAAATATTTTGTAATATTATTAAATGTTGAATTCATTTTAAATATTTCGAATAATGTTTTTAATTATGCTTCTTTTGTTTTTATATAGATCTTTACTTGCATTAATTGACGAATTTGTTTGGGTTGTCAGACAAGATATTTAACACTTTCTTAATAGTTTACAGAAATCAGAAGCTTAAAAAATTAACTATTAGTTGTTTACATCTATTTTAAATCTCATAGATGTTTAAGAAAGTTAATTAATATTTTAATTAATAATGAGCGTTAGTGAATTTTAGGAAATGTATATATTTACCCACGTTTTGCTATTTTTTTAATTATAAGTGAATATAATTTCGTATAAAATTATTGTGACTTCCAGTAATGGTTATTGGTAACCAAACAATTATTTTAGTTGCAAATATTTGACTTAAAAAACGTAACTACTAAATAAAATGTATGTACAATTATTTTATTTATTTCAAAAACTTATTTTACTTAGGATGATTCAAAACAAATAATTAGTTTTATTTCATTTGATGCTGTTTGATCTACAAAACACTTGTAAGAGTAAACAACGTCAAACAAATTTGTGAAAAAGAAGTGGCTGCGCTTTTTCTAGTAGTACTAAGTTCAGATATGCGTTCTTAATTGTCTCAATTTAATTTTAATTGGACAATTAAATTTAGTGTTCACACAATTTAGTTAGGATTTGACAACAGAAAAAATATTGTATTTATTTTTTTAGTGAAAATTTGTGTTTGTGGATTTGAAAAAATGGATAAAAATTCGACATTCAAAATAATTTTTATAATACAAATGTCAAACTCTTGCAGTCAGTGCAATCGAGTTTTGATTCTAAACTACCATTGTTAAACAAAAGAAAAAGAACAACTTGATAATAGTGCAAAATTTGAGAAGCAAAAGCTTTCGCTCCTTGCTGTACTAGAACAAAATGCATCTAAAAGGTCGCTGTATAAGTTGGTAAGTGCAAGTGGAATAATTTTATTTACATCAATAACATTACTAATTTACAGAATCCCCAATCTTCATTCTGGGAAGGCAATTACATTGATGACCAATTTTTTTATGAGTAATTTTCGTACGACTCGTGCAAGTTCTGACATACTTTGTGGTTTGTTAAGCAAATTAAGTAAAATCGACACAAAGTAGCGCAATGCAATTACACTACAAAAATATGGCTACACGTTTTTGTAGTGCAATTGCATCGCCTTACTTACAATTAGTTCATCTGGGGAGTACCGAGTAGTCTGTGAGCTTTTTGATGTTGGAAAATCCAAGTCATAAGTTAAGCCCTGTCGCCTGGTTCTCAAAATTCGACCACTTTTAAAACGTTTCATCAATATTGGTGGCCAATAACATACTTAAAAGTGTACCACAAAAAAAACGTGTGACCTATTTATATATAAGATTAACAAGGCATTTGTTTAATTTTTATTTAAAAAGAAAAGTTTATTTTATTTTTTATTTAGAAAGGAAATAAGTGCTTTTGCGATGCAGTCAAGACTATCTGCCTTTCTCTTTTCTATTGCAATTAATTCCCTTTCATTTTCCTCACATTTCTTAAGATGCTCCGATATGTCGATGGACAACTTCTCAAACATTTCCAATTTTCTTTTCTTCTTCGCAAGTTCTGTCGATGAGGTACCTGTTTCACCAGGTACTGGTGAAACTGGAGGTAGAGGTGAGGTGGGTTTAGTCAACGGTGTACACGGTGACGGCAATGATGACGATGTGGAAGAATCTGTATAAATGTTAAAAAAATGTACAATTTTGTTTGATTTTATTATGAATATTACTTTTAATAAATATTTAATCGTTATTTTTGGCCTCCAAATAAAATTCATTATAGTACAATAATACAGTTAAGTTTTCAAGGTTAGGTAGTAGAAATAAAAGAGGAAAATGAACTCATACCATCAATGCTTTCAAGCTTTAACTCGGTAAACAAGTTTGATTTAAAGCCTCCAATAATTTTGTGAACCCTTCCATACTGCGACCATGTAGAAGGCGATCCAGATACACCCAATGCAGCTTTTTCTTTTCTGTAAACAAATTAATTTTAAAATAATTTTTTTATATTTCATTACGATTGAAAAATTTCAGATCTTTTTAAAAATTCATCTGACACAGTGTATGGACGGACGGATAATGTAGCGATAACAAAAGGCCTCCAATTTTCACAATCTGTGTACAAAACCCTTATAAATAACTCTAAATTTTCGCAAAGCGAAAAACAGTAACACTTGGACGATATTTTATTTTTATGTTCATAAATACATACCTGTACCGCTGTGTAAAGTTTTGCAACTTTACATGTACATCTCGTGAGCTATAAGAGAATCCTAACTTCGATAGCTCATCTGCCATCTCTGCATAGATGTGGCCTTTTTTTCTTTGCCCACAAAGCTCCTCCAATCGACCTGGCCACAAGTCAAGCAGAACTTCTTCACTGGCTTTACTCCACGCCAGTCTCTTTCTCTTCAATTTGCTCGCTATTTATAAAAGGTATAATAAAGGGAATAAGTGCTTTTTCGATGCAGTCAATACTATCTGCCTTTATCTTTTCTATTGCAATTAGTTCCTCACATTTATTAAGATGATCCGATATGTCGTTGGACAACTTCTCAGAATTTTCCAATTTTCTTTTCTTTTTCGCGGGTTCTGTCGATGAGGCTGAAGTACCTGTTTCAGCAGGTGCTGATGAAACTGGAGGTAGAGGAGAGGAGGGTTCAGTCAACGGTCTACACGGTGACGGCAATGATGATGAGGTAGAAGAATCTGTATAAATGAAAAAAATACAATTTCATTTGATTTTATTATATCTATTATTATTAATAAATATTAAAGGCCGTATTCATAAACAATTTTTAAATTTATCAAAGGTTTATAAATTAAATTTTGTATGGAAATTTTATTTTATAAACCTTTGATAAATTTAAAAACTGTTTATGCATATGGGAGTTAATCTTTATTTTTGGCCTCTAATCTAAATTTATTAAAGTACAATAATACGTTTAAGTTTTAAAAGTTTGGTAGTAAAAATAAAAGAACAAAAAAACTCATACCATTAATGCTTTCAAGCTTGAACTCGGTAAATAAGTTTGCTTTAAAGCCTCCAATAATTTGGTGAACCTTTTCATACTGCGACCATGAAGAAGGCGATCCAGATACACCCATTGCCTCTTTTTCTTTTCTGGAAACAATTTAATTTTAAAATAATTTTTTATATATTATTCTTTTTCGTGAGGTACAAAACGTGATTTTGTTACACTTGTATCTTTATCCAAACAAATCTGTATGTTCACTACTAAAACAGATATCCTTTGTATATACAAGATTCATTATGATTGAAATATTTCAGATCTTTTTAAAAATACAATTTGTTGTTTGGACACTGTCTCAAATGGACAGACGGATAATGTAGCGATAACAAAAGGTCTCCAATTTTCACAATCCGTCTTCAAAACCCTTATAAATAACTCGTAACTCATAGTGGTTTCTATCGGGACCAAATTTACTCAAAGCGAAAAAACAGCAACACCCTTTTTTTATTTTTATCTTCATAAATACATACCTGTACCGCTGTGTAAAGTTTTGCAACTTTACATGCACATCTCGTGAGCTATACGAGAATCCCAGCTTCGATAGCTCATCTGCCATCTCTGCATAGATGTGGCTTTTTTTCCTTTGTCCACGAAGCTCCTCCAACCGACCTGGCCACAAGTCAAGCAAAACTTCTTCACTGGCCTTACTCCACGCCAATCTCTTTCTCTTCAATTTGCTCGCTATTTGTAAAAGATACAGTCAATTTTATTTAAATATATATTAATTATTAAATATGTTTAAACATTTAAATAAACTTACCAACAACTTTGCCGGACATTTTTATTTACTTTTTGATTTGTTAATTTATATTTTTTGACATTCGGCTTGGTTGCGACAAGGGTTGAATTTCGAATTTTATACTATGTTCATTTTTAATTGCCTCAATTTAATTTTAATTGGACAATTAAATTTAGTGTTAACACATACAGTCGCACAGAAAACTATACATACCCCCTAAAAAACTGCCATTTATGCAAAACTTTAAAAATTTTATTACCAAAATTTATATTGTACCACTCCTTGTAAAAAAATAAACTATTTAAAAATAAAATTTTTTTCAGAAAAAACTTTTTATTTAAAAATTTAAGAAAATTCAGTTTTTAAAACACAAAAAAGTATACATACTCTATACATTAAAATTCTATTTCATAAAAAAAAAGATTTATTAATATTTTGTTGCACCTCCTTTACTCTCTAACACAGCATTTAGACGTCTTTTCATGGAATAGACCAGCTTACTGGTTGTTTCCGAAGAAATTTTCGACCATTCTCTGATTAGAGCATTTTTTAGGTCCTGTTTGCTCTTAATCGTTGTTTTTCTTACTCTACGGTCTAATTCATCCCACAAATTTTCAATTGGGTTTAAGTCAGGCGACTGAGGTGGAGAGTGCAGCTGTTTTGGTACATTGTACAGCAGCCATTCCTTTACAATGGCCACTGTATGTTTAGGGTCGTTATCTTGTTGGAAGACCCAGCTTCCAGACAGACCCATTTTGGATACCGAATCCTTAAGATTATCTCTTAATAGTTTCAAATACATAAAACGATCCATTGTTGTCTCAATAAAAGCTAAATTGCCAACCCCAGCCGCCGACATACACCCCCAAACCATAATGGAACCACCTCCATGTTTTACTGTGGGGATCAGATTTTTAGGTTGGAGCTGCTCATTCTTTTTGCGCCAGACTTTTTGTTTCCCATCGCATCCAAATAAGTTAAACTTACTTTCGTCGCTGAAGACTACATTTTTCCAAAAACTTTCATCGTCATTTATATGCTTCTTAGCGAAATCCAACCGCTTGGCTTTATTTATTTCGCTTATCATACGCGGCTATGATAACCTCCACTTCTCAATACACTGCGTACTGATTCAGGATGGACTGTGACTATGGACATATTTTCCATCTCTTTTGCTATGTCAACAGCCGTTTTTCTCGGATTTTTATCAATTTCATTTAATATGTGTCGCTTTATGCGTTGAGTAATTTTTGGTGGACGACCACTTCTTGGTCTACTAGTTATGCTGTTGTTTTTTTATAATTTCTTAACACGGTTTGTACACTTGACTTTGGGTAGCCAACAATTTCAGAAATTTGGCGCAATGAATTTTCTTTTTTTTGATGCTGCACAATTAGATTTCTTATATCTAAGCTAATTTCTCTAACTTTTGGACTCATTCATTCAAAAAATAAAAGCGACCGATTACAAAACTTTTTAATTATTAAGTGAGGGTGATTTGGAATTACAATGCAGAAAAAAAACATACATAAATTGCTTTTATTGGAAAAATACCGTTGACCAACAATGGGAGTATGTATACTTTTCTGTGTGCTAAAAACTAAATTTCTTCATTTTTTTTTTATATTTTTTTTTTTTTTGTTAAATTTCTTGTTTTAAATGAGTTTATTTTTTATAAGGAGTTGCACAATATAAATTTTGGTACTAGAATTTTGAAAGCTTTGCATAAATTGCAGTTTTTTAGGGGGTATGTATAGTTTTCTGTGCCACTGTAGGTACTCAATTTAGTTTACTCAATAAGCATTTGGCCTCAAGTCAAGCAGACATTCTTCACTGGCCTCACTCTACGCCAGTCTCTTCCTCTTCAATTTGAGAAATATATAATTGACTTTATTTAACTATTTATTAATTATTAAATTTGTTTAGAAAATTAAATAAACTTAAAAACAACTTTTTTTTTACTTTTTCGATTGTTTGTTTACTTTTTTGACATTCGGCTTGCCATTGTACAGAATTTGTTTTTTCTCACTGAACATACTTCTTAGTAAATATACTTGCGGCAAGGGTTGCATTTCGAATTTTACTCAATTAGTGACGAAATTATGTATTAATTGCGCAAATTATTAATTGAGTTATTGTATCATAAATTGAGCTCAATTAAGCATTAATTGTGTAAATGTTCCTAATTGCATAATTAAGGTGCATTTCTGAAAAATTGTATTATTGCTTACATTAGTTACTATGACCAAAATTAAATATATCTTACGATAATGGTTGATTATAACCATTACTGGATTTCATCAATATTAATACTGTAACGTCCTTAATTAGTATTGATATGAATGTTTAGTATTAATATTATTGGTCAAATGTGGCTTTCAAATATTATATTTTTTGAATTTAATGTTTGATGCTTGTCGACCTATATCTCCATATAGGAAGCTGGAACGCTTAAACCTTGTTATTAAAATCAAGAGTGATAATGGTACTCCACCAGTTGATACGTTGAGTTATATATGGCAAAAAAACGATTAAAAAATAATTACTTAATTTGCGAATGTAAAACTGTCATGTCTTGGCAACTCCTTTCTCGTTTTAAAAAGGCATTTTCGAAACAACTCTGTCTTAAGAAAAAATTAGAGCCTATGGTCACCTCAACAGCTGTTTCATTATTTCCAATTTCTGTTTTCGTAATAACAGCGTGAAAATTATTTTTTTTCTTCAATTTATTAACGAAAATTAAATAAAAATGTCTCGCAATTTAGTATTTTACGTTACAAACTTCATTAACCGCATAGAGTCTCTATTACCCACCATATTTCAACAAAATGCAGGATTTCCTGGTAAGTATATGGCGCAATGATCACTGCGGAGATATTTTACAATAGCATTTTATTTTAGCTTTGGCCTTAGCCGGTATGCCAAGTACCACTGCCGGTCGTTATGGCCAAAATGAACCAACCTCAAGGCGTTCCCTGAAAGACATTATCGGAGATGGTATTTTGTGGGCTGTACCAAAACACAGACGTACTGTGGAAAAACGTTTGAGCCGCAAATTTGGTTACCCTGAATACAACTGGAAACCATTGCGTACTAAGACCCATTTGCGCACTTGCAATCAATGTGGTCATGACCATGAAGCTGGTATTTTGTGTCCTCATTGCTACAACAAAGTGCGTGAAGAAACCAAACAAATGCAAGACCAGATACAACAACAATTGGGTTTAAATCCCGTGGAACAAGATGTTGTAGTCTTGTATGAAGGAGAACGTACTGAACAGCCTTCGGAAATGTTAAATGGCAAACGTATTGTGGAGATGCCTAAACCCAGGCCTTTGTGGTTTACAAAAAATCTTTTGCAAAAGACTACACAACAGCCTTCAAATTCCAAAGAAGTCAAGCCAAATGATTTAGCTTAAATAAGACTCTTACAATTTGTTATTTACTAATTAGAAATGAAAAAAAAAAATTAAATGATAAATTAAAAATCGCTAACAACAAACAGCCGTTTTATTACAATGAAATTTCATTTCTTCTTTAGACAACTTTTTTAAAAAACCATTATTGAAATCTATGGCTTTCATTGCTTTTTTACCCTCAACACGTAGTTTAAAAACTTCCACAAATGTGTCATTAGCACATTTTATTTGCAGGCATTTACGTTCTTTACAATATTCCAATGCACCCGGGGGAGATTCCGGCGAAAATGGTGATTTAATAGTAGAAGGTGGTAATTTCGCATCTAATATTTCTACAGATTTGGTTTGAAATTTGGAGATTAAAGCTTTGAACGTATATAAGGCCCTATGGCGGTTGTATATATCATGCGCTGACATACTCTTCCAATCTATTTCAGTTATGGCTGGTGTAATTTTGGGTGCTAAAAATCACAATTTTAATTAAACATTTTGATGTTGGTATTTGTTTAATGAAATTTACCATATGAAGCCTCTTTTTCATTTTGTTTTAAAGGATTTTTAAACGTTTGGGGATAACCTTTGACTACATCCAATAGCAAGTTAGCTCCTTCCCCAGCCAATTCTTTATGTAATTCTGGCATATATACATCGGGTTGAATAGTTACAGATTTTTGGGCAAAAATCTAAAATTAAAATAATATTGAAAATATATCCAAATGTGTTTTACTTAAATACCTACATCACCAACATCAAAACGTTTGGGTTCTATACGCATTATACTAACACCAGTTTCCTTATCACCATTCATTATGGCATAAATAATAGGGGCAGCTCCTCGCCATCTGGGCAATAAACTGGCATGCACATTGATCATACCTCTGCGAAAGAAAACCACATTAAAACAA
This sequence comes from Calliphora vomitoria, assembly GCA_942486065.2. Taxonomy (NCBI): domain Eukaryota; kingdom Metazoa; phylum Arthropoda; class Insecta; order Diptera; family Calliphoridae; genus Calliphora; species Calliphora vomitoria. The sequence goes on along the minus strand of OW818029.2, from coordinate 5,975,252 downwards.
TAATTATATATACATACTAATTATTTAAAACTTACAAAGGAAATGCTTTAATTATTTGAGTAGGTATCAAGTGGCCAAATGAGACAACAACACCTAAATCATACGCATAACAATCTTCCGCAACTATGGGCCATTTATATAAACGTAACTTATGCTGTTCGGCATACTGGCGCACACAATTTGCGGGGCTTTTAAATGAAGTAACAACTCCTAAATTTTCAACATCACTGTAAAATAACAATTTATTATGTAGTCACTATAACTCAAGATTAATGTCGGTTTCAAACAACTAACCTATTATGCTTGTGTAACACTTTAAGACTAGGCAACGAAAAATTGTCAGTTCCAAAAAATAAAACTTTTAATTCATTATTATCTATCTGTGTAGTAAATGTTCTGAAATACGTAAATTTTCTTTTATATTTATAAAAATTTATTGAAATACCCGAAAAAATCATAGCGGTTTACTAAATCTAAGCAGCTGTTTTTGTTTTCTTTGTTTCTCTTCCCTTCTCCATTCTGTTCTCTTACAATTACCGCTAGATGTAGCTGTTGAAAACAAATTGCCCAGGGTTGTGTTGCTCCATTGTAATTGTTGCCAGATTGAAATGTGCAAATATACCAAATCCTTGTATGAAATTAATGAATTTACTGTGGGATCTTTATTGACATAAGTCAAGATATTCAAAACAGCTTGCATTTTAATAATAATATTAAGGAGACTAACTCTCATAACCAGCTTCATCTTGTAATTTTCTCCCATGTTTGCTAATATCGTAAGCAGTGTCAACAAATATATCACAAAACGGCAAAATTCAGTTAATTTTCTGTATGTTGTTGATTTTGAGTCCAAAAGTTTGACTGGTGGCAAACTGTAGGAAATTGTATTTTCAAAAATGTATACAACTGTAACGATGATTATTGTCGATATCTTCTAGTAGAATGTATCTTTTAAATCGGATCGTTTTAAATTTATTTTAATTTTGTCAAACACCCGTGGTACCCCACTATGGAGTCTTGAGACTCCACCCTGGACTTTATTGTCCAAATTCAAACTAAAACTCAATAACACCATTTCACCTAAAAATCGGAATATCCGTTTAGAAATTACAGATTTATTTCCACTTTTTCGAAATTCCCACTGAGCTTTGGTTGGTCAAAACTCTTAAACTATGATAGATTAATATTTACCTTTCTTTTGTTTTTGTAGTAATAGTTCTTTCAAATCGAAAAAATGCACATAAAGTGTGGAGTTAATAATCTGGACTGAAAATAGTTTAATAAGCGATTTTTAAACATAACATTAAAACACGAATTATTTGTCAATCTGGCAACTCTTTCTGCATTTACTAACACAGAGTTGTTAACTGTCATTTATGTCAATTCAGCGATTTTTTCTTTTGTTTGTCGTTCATAGTTTTTATTTTTGTTGCAGGGAAATTTTCCTTTTATTATTGTTAAACAATTACTAAACTAAAAAACGTATTTACATCAATAACGTAAATGAATTACAAACTCCGTGATACGAAATTGCGTACTGTCATTTGTCGATAAAAACACAAAATTACAATGGACACCTTATCACCCGGAAACCCCAATAGCAGCAATCAGAAACAGCATTTGGCCTTACGTGTAGCTTTGGATACGATGAAAGATCGTTGCATTTTACAACAGAAAAGACTTTCAGAAGTGGAAGAGGAAAATCAACAATTACGCGAACGTTTGACACAAAACAACAAATCGAGCGGCAATGCGTCACACAATGCTGGTGGAGTGGCTGAAAATTTTCAACTTCGCTTGCAGGTCTCCGAATTGCAACGACAAAATGTACAGCTCAATGCCCACATCAATATGGTGTCGGCTGAGAATCGTAAGCTCTGGCAACGTTTGTCACAAATGGCCAAAGACCAAAGTAGAACCGTAAAGGATAAGGACTCAACGCTAACAAACACTAGTGGTGGTGGGGGAGTGGGTGCCGTCGATGAAGGTTTGAGTCCTCGTGGCGGTAATGGTTCTGCTAATCAAAACCTTATTCGCTCTAAGACATTCACACAACATTCTCCGAATCCAAATTTACGACATAAGTTATTGTCGAGCGATAACTGCGGCTCTAGTGAAATGTTGGATGTCAGTTTGGAGGCAGATGTTGCTTTAGAGGTCTTTGGCGATGAGAGCGGCAGACAGCAGACAGGTGCTGACAATGATGCAGGTGTAGCCCAGGTGGCTATGGGTTTTGGTTTTTTAAATGTTGATGACTCAGCATCAAATACATCATCGCAGGAGCAAGACTTTAATATAGAGGCTCGGAAGTGTATGGAGGGTTTGCAAGAAATGCGCCGCGAGGCTATGAAACAACAACAGGATCTGAATTCAGTTTTTGCACTGCTAGAGAGTCGTATTGGTAAGTTTTGTTGGGTCTTTAAACTTTATTTCCACAGGGCACTATAGGAAGTTTCACTTTTTTCATTGGACATAATTACGGCCAATTAATAAGTTCAATAAATCTTAAATCGTTCAATATCAAAATTCTCAAAAATACGTAAAGATATTCAAATATTGTACATATTCAATAAACATTAAACATTGGTATTTATAAATTTATCTATTTTTTCCGGAAATCCTTCTGTTACCTTTTTGGACGAGGTTTTCCACTTACGCTTAAAATCGGTCATGTCCCGGTATACCATTCCTGTGTTCCTTTATTCTTTTTTTTTACAAGAGCCTTTCTACAGGCCCAAGTTCTGGACAGTTGGGTGGATTTGCCTCCCGTGGTACAAAATATTATTGTTTGAATACCACTCAAAGGCTTTTTTTCCATAGTGGCATGAAGTCAAATTGGTCCAGAAATATGAAGGCACTCTGTGTAGTTTTGAGAAAGGTAAAAGACGTTTTTGTATACACTGTTTTTGTAAAGCCGTTTTTACACACACAAATTATTGGCAAATGGCTTGCCACACAAGAAACTTCTTGAGGAATTTTGTTTGTTTTTTTGTCCAGTATTGTCCTTTAACATTGCCTTGTCCATCAGCCACATAAAAATCTTAACCCGGAAGTTGTGAAAAGTCTGCCAGTACAAAAGTAAAATCATCCATCATGTATTTTTTTTTTTAATATTTTTAAATTTTTTCGCTCGTTATTTTGCTTCTAAGATCATTGCTATCTGGAACTTTCTGAACTTTATACGACTTCAACTAGGCTTTAGCTTTGGCTCTGTGTACAAAAGAATCTGAGTATTTAACTTTTCGAACTGCTTCTCTAAAAGAAGTTTTCGGTGCTCTTCGAAAGAGTTGTTCGACTTCTTTTTTGCCCTTTTTTCCTGATCCAGGTTCTCTTTCAATGTGCAAGTCTTCCTATACTGTTGAATGGCTTTTGAAACAGTTTGACGATGAACCTACAAATCTTTTACTCTTCTTTTTGTAAGTCAATATTGAATTTTTTTGGAAAGTTTTAATTATTTTTTCACGTATTTTTTTGCTGTACATTTAGTTGAAAATAAATTAAATAATAATATCTGAAATATTTAAAAGCTCACATTATTAAAAAAATAATAATAATTTGTTGGATCAAGAACAAGTTTTTACTGGAATAGTGTATATAAGTTATTTCTGACTTACTCTTTATTTAAATATTTGTTGTAAGAATCAGACATGTTTCACCTAAATTGAACCACTTTATCACAACATAAACATCTGCCTAAACTTGCTGGGTATCAACTATTATTAATAGAACCTTTATCTGAAATTGACACATACTTTAATGCACTAAACCGCTTTTTGCTAATTTATGTTAAAAGATTTGAATAATTTGTTACATTTTGACCAAAGAAAGTGTTGAAATTTCCTATAGCGCTGTGTCTTTGTAAACCATCTTAACTTCACAATACAAGCAACAAATCTTATTAATCTTAATTTACTTATTGCAGCTCTCCAACCCTGTCCGGAGTGTGTTAAAAAATCAAATAAACCTGAAATGGCTGACAAAAGCCTAGAAACCGATGAGAGTTTCAATGATGTAACAAAATACACCAACACTACAACAAACGAGCTAAACAGTATTTACGCTGATTCATCAGCTAAAGTAATACCAATGGTTCAAAACAATCACATGAACATAATACAGGAGAAAATCATAGCTGATGAAACCAACAATATGTGTCCTATGTGTGGTAAAATATACGGCAGTCAAGTGACATTTGAGTCGTTTTGTGAGCATGTCGAAGAACATTTTCATGACGATAATATACAGGATGTAGATCACAGTATGGAGCATAATTTTGAATTAATATCACATACGGTGGGTGATTTCTGACCCACCAGAAATCGTATATATTTTTCATCCGAATTGTAATCAAATGTAGAAGACGCGAAGAATTTTTAAACTGAAATCAATTTTTCATTCACACATGAATCATTTTTGCAGCAAGATAAAGATGAAAAGAATGACATTTTTGTGTGAATGTTTGTATGGTGGTATTGAATACATGTGACAAATTTTTGTTTTTAAAGTTATAAATATATGAATTATCTTAAAATAAGCCGGCGACTGATTGCAAAGTTATATTAGGGGCATTCATAGTCTTTAAAATAATTGGTCATCATTCGATAAATTGTTTTCTTTTTTAGTTATGCATATTTTATATACTTATGTACTTTTAACTGTGAATCCCCTTAATAATTTGTTTATGTTTTTTTAATTATAACTATACATAAATAATAAATACACTTTACATACATATTTTTCATACTTATTTGTATTTCATTTCTTCAGATTATTTACTTTTTATATACATATGTATATAAAACTATCTATGAATTATTACATCTACATTTTACTTAAACTATGTTAAACATAAAATAAAACAAAACTCAACTAAAAATATAAATAAAATAAATTAGTAAAAAAAACAATGTTTGATTTTTAAAATTGATTTGCTTAAATTAGCTTTAATTTTATGCAAAAAAGTATGTTGTTTAAAATCAAAAGAAATGTTTGCATTTAGTTTGTATATTTTGCTGTGTCATTATTTGAATGTGTCATTTCATCGAACTAAATGGCAAATTAATGAAATTAACAACCTTCAAATATGTATGTATAATAATAGTGTGTTTTATTTTGGATTTCGAAAATATTAAATAATTTGTAGTTGATTTCTGATTCTAAAATGGGATTCCCCACCTGCAGATTAATATTAAACAACAATTGGATCTTCTATACGGAATGGCACGAGTCAGCGAATGCTATAATAAGTGGAAGAGTTTACCACAGAAAAGAACTATCGACGACGACGATAACAACAACATGCAGGTGTCTATGCTGCATTTAATAGAATTTGGAACTATGTCTTTCAGAAACAGAATTATCATGTACTTGCCACTTTTAATATGAATTTGAATTTTGTTTAAAACACACAAAATAAAATATTTCAAGTTAGAGAGGAAATATGTAGTAAAAATGACCTAATAGTTCGTAAAATAATCAAAAAACTTCAGGGCGGTTACTGCGTAACTCAATCCGCAAACGAAAATGTGGGAGTAATTTCTTTGTAATTAGTTGTCCAATTTTTATAAACATAGTCATATGTGTCTATTATGTAACTAAAGTTGGGTTGTCAGTTTCCAAAATGATATTACAGATGGCAAGTGGCAGCTATCATTTTCTATTGATAAATTGGCAACCAGAAATTTGTGGTAGCCCTCTGACAACGCAACTAATGTTCGGTTGCCATCCATAATCTACCCATTATATAAATCGTAGGGATTTTAATTTGTGAAGGGTGCAAGTTTATATCGATTTAAACCGTTCACAGGCAAAAAGAGAAATTTAATTTGTGTGCATGTATGGGTAAAAAATAAAACATTCGCAACAACATCAAGCAACTGAATGAAATATTTATATTTTTACGCTCTATTTTTTTTTACGTTCTATTGTTTACAATCGGGTTGTGTACGTGTAAATTTACGAAAATCTTTGTAATTTGAACAATATGAACGCGCACCACTGATTTAAACATGTATAATTTGTAAGTTCTAGTTCTTATCAATATGTATTACAAATTATTTTTAAAATCTTCGAGAAAAATTAAAAAAAAATTAAGTTTAATTTTTGTAAAAATTTTGAATTTGATTATATTTCACGACTTGACGGTTTGAGATTTTGAAGATATGAAATAATGGTTTTGGGAAAAAATAATTGACAATTATTACGTAAGATATTAGCAAATAACAAAGTAAAGTTAAAATCTAAAATTTCAAAATTTAAATAAACAGACTTTACAAAGCTTTGTAAACTAAATGTGGTCAAATCTGACACAATGTATCTCACCTTGTATTCTAATAGCCTCCTGAACGAATTTTGCAATCGGATCAGTGTGCCGGATTTGAAAAGAATTATCATGGTTTTTGGGAACAGCCAGGATACTACAGTTGGAGTGTCGTGTTGGAGACAAATGAAAATATTTATAAAAACAGAATTAACACTGTTTCATTGTTCCAATTTTGATGTTATTATACCTTTCACCTTCGTGGGAAGGGTATATATAAGTTTGTCATTCCGTTTGTAATTTCCACAATCTAATTTTCCGACCCTATAAAGTATATATATTCTGGATCCTTATAGATAGCGGAGTCGATTAAGCCATGTCCCTCTGTCTATCTGTCTGTCTGTCTGTTGAAATCAACTTTCCGTAGCACCCAAATAACTTACAAACATGATTGATACATCAATATATCGGGAAATCGAAAAAATTGGTCCACAAATGGCTGAGATATAAAGAAAAAACCGGGACAACCTCATTTTTTGGCCTATTTTGGATGTATATCTCGATTACTAAGTCATAAAGATAGACAATATGGATATCTAATGATAGATATTTCAAAGTCCATTGCAACGATGTATATAAAGCTATAGTAATTTGGACATACATCGTGAAAATCGGGAAAAATATTTTTTAACACGATTTTTTTTTTTTTTTGCCAAATTAATTTTTTTGTAATAAATTTGTTTCACTAGCAAATTTTAAAACTAAAAAAAATTTTTGAAAAAAATTAAAAAAAACTATTTCGAAAAAAAAAATTTTATAGCAATTTTGAAAAAAATATTATATTTTAAATTTTGAAAAAAAATTTTAGTTAAATTTTGAAAAACAATTTTGAAAAAAAATTAATTTTGCTTACCTAAAAATATTTAAAATTTATATTTTAAAGTATAATTTGGTGAAGGGTATATTAGATTCCACACAGCCGAATATAGCTCTCTTACTTGTTTTTGAATATACATAAATTGTTACCATAAAATGTTCCTGAAATTATAGTATTACTTTGAACACCTATGTATATTTATTATCAAAATAGAAGTATCCTTCGGCTTAACTGCCATTTCACTCAAACTCGTTTTCAACTTAAAATTAAAGGTAATGTCCGTCTGTTCGTCTGTATGTTGAAATCAACTTTCCGTAGCCCCCAAATAACTTGCTAACGTGATTATATCAACATATCGGGAATTCTTCCGGCTCGGTCGCTATTTAAAATCGAAAAAATCGGTCTACAAATGGCTGAGATATAAGGAAAAAACCGGGACAACCTCTATTTTTGATCTATATCTGGATTACTAAGTCATTAATATAGATAATATGAATATCTAATGATAGATATTTCAAAGTCTATTGCAACGATGTATATAATTTGGACCTTGGAAAAATATTTTTTAACCAAAATTTTTTTTTACAAACATATTTTTTTGTCATACATTTTTGCACTAACAAATTAAAGAAAATTAAAAAAAAAAAAAATTGAAAAAATTTATAGTAATTTGGACCTACAATGGGCCAAAATCGGAAAAATATTTTTTAACCCCAATTTTGTTATAAATATTTTCACTAATAAATTAAAATTTTTTTTGTAAATTAAAGAAAATTAAAAAAAAAATTTGAAAAAACTTAAAAAAAAAATTTGAAAAATATTCGAAAAAAAAAATTTAAATAAATGAAAGTTTAAAAAAATTTTATTTTAAAGTATATAAGATTCGTCACAGCCGAATATAGCTCTCTTATTTGTTTTACTTTAGAACATTTTCCCGCATCTATTAAATTATATGAACTTTGATCTAGGGTTCCTAATATCCCGGACTTTTTCCTTTTTAAGAAATTAAAAAATCTTTTCATTTAGATATGTTCGTTCGTCTGTCTGTTGAAAAGACAACATTGCCCAAATGAGCTAGCTGTCTGAAATAGTCTTCGTTGATAAGTTTTGATACTGTTTGAGCAGTCATAAATATGTTGATTATGCGGTAATCCTGATAAAATTTTGCACAAATTAGTTATAAGTACTCTGAAATTGTACTGTAAGGTATGGCGAAAATCGGGAAACATTTATCCCTAGTCGCCATGAAAGGTCCCCCTCAGAAATTTCTCGAACATTCATTTCGACATAAACAAGTTTTATATGAACATAAATCTTTCTACCCACTTTCGTGATGTTCGGTCCATAGTTGGCCCTACCCCGCATATAACCCCTATATCAGAAAAATATTTTATTTTTACATATTGATGGTGGGTATACAAGATTCGGCACAATGGAATAAAACACTGTAACTTGTTTTTATTAATGTTAACCAGGCGTTTCTAAATTTATTTAATTTTTTATGAAGAACCTAAAACACAAAGAACACAGCTAAGAACTGAACATTTTTTTTTAGTCAACCAAAATGTTTATAAATTTTAACCAGTAATTAATATAAAGTAAACAAAAAATTCCCCAAAATCACATTAAATAAATAAATGTTGTTGCTTTTAATTGTGTTTCATAAACTTTGAACTTCTGCGATTTTTTTTTCAGTTAGATTTATTAAACAAATTAACATCATATTATTTTTTTTGGCAAATATACATACATGCATATATTAAAATTTAAATTGTATGTATATCTTAAATAGATTGTTATGATATATTGAATATATTTTTTGAATTATAAAATTTGTATCTTTGACATTAAGTTACAATTTCCTTTAAAAAAAATTCATAATAGGCTGTTTATTATAATGTTTTGTTAATTTTGTTAATTTAAGATTTGTTAACGTATTTTTGTCTAGAAGCTGTAGATAGAGGATCGTAGGCGTGTGTTTTCAGGTTAAAGTTTCATTTATTGTTTTTATGTTTATTGATCTATCATGTCCTACTTATGATAAAATTTTGTTGTACTTTACTCTAAAATAAAAAATTAAATTTATATTTATTTATTCATATATACTGAGGTTTTAAAAATACTATACTTGTTTGTTTTTATTAATGTTGTTTTAGCTAATTCCTCAAATTTGCCTAAATACAGATGAATATGGATAAAACGAACAACAACCGATTAGTGAAACTGATACAAGGCAATAATTATAATAATAATTTAACGAATGATACAAAATTGAGACCCACGATAATCCAATAACTAGGACAGAGCAATCTCACATGGGAAAGACGAGAACATTGACTGCAACAATTCGTATAAGATGGAGATGCTTTGTGGAAGCCAAATGTCGCCAAGAGGGGTAATGGAGACAAAAATGGATAAAACGTATAGTTTTACTAAAGCCGAATTTTTAAATATTATTTTGTTGTTACGCCCACTCTTTGTGGGCGTATTTTTATTATAACATTTGTAAGTCGAATTGATCGTCTGTCTACTTACCAAACTTCTTTAAAACATCTTTGTTGGTTCAGAATTTAAGAGATTTATGTGTTGTTGTTGCCGTAGCAGCAGTGATTGCTAGGTTGACAGCCCTTGGCTGAGTGAATTTGGGTCATTCCGGTGCGCAGAAACGGCTATCGTGCGAATGAGATTTATGTGTAATTTCATATGACTATCATACTTTTGTTTTCCTGTAAATGTATTGAAAACGGCATAGCTCTTTTTCTATATTAAGTCATGTGTTGTGCAATTATTGAATTTATTAATTCATATTTGACCCAATTTGATGCCTTTTGTGTAGGGATAATAAAGTGTCAATTAATATATACATAGCTTTCAGTAATTAAAAATAATCTCAATATATTTTGTAGTTGTGACGTTCTTTCATAAAGTAGTTGATAATGTTCGCTTTTCCGCAACTCATCTGTATGATCAATAAAAGTTTGCGCAAAAATAATAATTTTCCACTAGCCGCTTAATCAACCACAAACTTGTTTGAAATTTTATGTAGGTAAATCAATATGTCAAACTATGAAAGATTTTTTTTATTGCTACTTGCTTTATGATTGAAAAGCAAATACCCTTTCCGGATTTTAGTCGGAAGTGAAAACAGAAAATATTTTTAAAAACTCGAAGGAATTAAATCGAAAAAAAAACATACCACGAGTAAAATACAAAGTCAATTTTTAGGGCATTATTATAAATGGGTTTTTTTGCCAATAACTGGTTTGATTAAATGTTTATTTTTGTTTTGATTTTATGTTTTGCTATACAGGGTGATGCACAATCACATGCTAGCGTGAGAGCCATACGTTTTAGAAAAACGTGACCTACTCTAACATTTAGGGTTTCTCAAAATTTGTTATTTATAATGAAATAATATTGGCAACTTGCTTTAGATGCGTGGTTATTGAAATACATTTTAATTAGCATAATTAAGCAATTAAAATAAATTAAAAATACTATCAGTTTTTGACCAATAGACTTATTCTATTTTAAGATATACTTGTTATGATAGGCGAAAAATCTAGATAAATTTGTATAAATTAATCACGAAAATAATAATGTACCGGCTCAATGACCTTCACAAACAAATTACGTTTGTAATTTTGATATGGAATCGTAAAATAAACCAAAATTAAGTTTGGTTTATTTTAAGATTCCATATCAAACATTATTATTTTGGGACTAACTGATTAGTAAGCTTATGATTGTTTTTGGCATTCCGTTTCTAACATATTGAAATACTCGTAGTACTTAGAACCAAAAAGTATATACATATGTATATAAAATGGGTCCTCATAAGATCCTAAGACGATCTAGCTATGTCCGTCCGTCTGTCTATTTGTAGAAAAATCTTTAGGGCCCAAACGAAAGGAACTAGCTGGCTGAGATGCTCTCTGTTGATAATGGGCAATATCAGTCCATGATTTCACCAAGCCCCCATACAAATGTATGGCGAAAATACCCCTCAGAAAATGACTTTAACATTCATAATTGTCTTATACCTAATAAATAATATCGTGGTGAAATTAGACATTAACAAGTTTTATATGAACATAAAACTTTCTACCAACTTTTGTGAGGATCGGCCCATAACTGACCTCCCATTAAAACCCTTATATCTGAAAAATATTTTATTGTCAATAAATAATTTCTATATAATGATATTAACATAAAGTTCGAGATTTAAAATCATTTAAAGCTAGTTTCTGGGATAAAGATAATCTACATTCTTCGTTTAAACCTAGATTAAACTATAAATTGTGTTTCTCACTTATTGTTTATCATTGTTAAATCCCGGCTAAAAATGTTTTAGGTTTAATATAACAGCGTGTTAAGCTACGTTTAACTGACAAGTAAGAAACTAGCTCTTAAAGTTTTAAGAAATTAATCACTCTCTCAAATTCTGTACAGTTCGAACCAAAACCCAACTGGTCCTACAAAAAGTTGGCTAAACAATCAAAGGTCTGCCGTCAAACTGGTTCCAACGTTATTAAACAGTATCGGGAGAACTTGTCGGTTGATAGCAAACCTGGTTCATGTAGAAGGAATGGTCCACATGATGTTTCTAAAGCCAATAAATAGAAATCATTTTCAATAGAGCTATTGGTACGAAAACTTAAAGCCAATGCAGGTTTAAAAACATAAAAGGCTCAAACATTTCCTGCCAGAAACTCTGCTTAAAATTTAGAGGTCAAAGACAGAGCATGGAAATTGAAGTCAAATTTTATACAGAAAATATACCTGCTGCATAATGGATGACGAAACGTACGTTTAAAAATTTTTCGCAGCTTCCGGTTCAATATTTTTATGTTGCTGACGCTCGAGGGATTGCTGTAGAAAAGTTTAGGTAAGCAAGGTCTTGAGTGGTACAATAACAATAATGTGGTATTTGTACCAAGAGAGGAAAACCCTCAAACTTCCTGGAGCTAAGGCAAGTGGAGAGATATTGGGCTCTTGTTAAAAGAGAATTGAAGAGCACGATAAAGGTGTCCAAAAGTGTGGTAGATTTCAAACGGAGATTGACTACGTATTTGAAAGACTTATCATTTTTACAAAATGATAAGTATTTTGCTTATCAGATACACATAATGAAATAAAGACTAGCTACACATAGTCTGGGAGTATTTGCCGAATTTATATTTGGTCAATTCACAAGGGGTCTTATCATCTTATCAGTCATATTGTCATAATGTCCTAATATATCATGACTCGGCGCCTCGGCTTAACCGACTCTTAGGCATTCGGCGTTGGTCTCTGCTGGTTCGTAACGATAACACAATAAACATAGCTTAGAAATTAGTATTATTTTAAGACATTTTTAGCTTGAAAAGCAATAAAAAGCATTGTGAAATATTAGGACATTATGACAATATGACCTGATAAGAAACCTTGTGAATTGAACAATTGACTGATTTTTTTTTGGTATTTTAATTATATATTATTGTTAATCTGCACTCTAATTACTTATATTAAGTATGAATGATATAAGAAGATGAATTGAACTTTTATTTTGACAATTTTTATTATTAATTTATTTAAAACTTTTTTTATATATGTATATTGTTAATTGTTCAATTTTTTTCCCTGAAGATGCTACTCAATGAAGTAGCGAAATATCTTAAATAAAATAATAATTAAATATTGTTTTTATATAAGTAAAACTGGCTTAAATCTGAATAAATTATAATCTTTATTATTTTTTTTTTCATATTGTTCATCTGGTGATATATTTTATTTATCATACAAAACATTATTTGAAAATAACTTTTATTTTTCACATGGAAGATTATCTGGGTGAACTTCCAGTTTTATGATATATATATTTTTTGTCATTGTATTAACGACTTACAAGATGAAAATAATACTGTGTATGTTATGTATTTGAAACTCACTAATTAGACAAATGGAAGAGATAAAATATATATGTATGGTCAATTCACAAGGTCCTCTTATCATGTCATATTGTCATATGTCCTAATATAACAAAACGTATGTTTGGATGTGTGTTGGTATCATTGCTTTGCGTATTTTTTGTTTGTTTTTTTTTTTTGGTGTTTCGTTTCGTTTAGCGTTGTTGTTTTTATACCCTTCACCTTCGTGAGAAGGGTATACATATGTAAGATTGTCATTTCGTTTGTAACTTCTACAATATATTCTGTTCGTCAGCAATTAAATGTAAAATTTTTAAAAGTTATCTTGATATATTTAGGATGCTATACAAAGGTGAAGGATATATAAGATTCGGCATCGCCGAATATAGCACTCTTAGTTATTTCAAATTACAGAAGTACATATTTGCAGTATTTTAACATTTTCTCTCCCACAAATATACATAGGCTTTGTAAAAGAGGTCAAACAAAAATATTTTGTTTTTGTTTTAAAATTAAATAAATAATTTATTTTTTTTAATAGTTTTTTTTTCAGTAAATTTATTATCAAAGTATTTAGATCGCCTATATGAAGACATTAAAATAAATTGCGTAAAATGATTTAAGGGCTCTAAAGAAATAAAAGATTTTTAGATAAAATTAAAGGTACCTGCTCTCAAAATTTGTTACATAATTAACGCAGACGAACTGGTACCTGAGATTAATGGCTAAAACATCTAAACACGGTGAAACAAATATTTTTAAAATAAAAACAAGGCGTGATTAGACATAAAACTCATACATTTCGAATTATATTTTTACTATTTGAGTAATATGAAATAAAAATTAGATAATAGACGAATAAAATAAACATAATCATATAATAGAAAATAAAATAAACTAAATATTGAAATGAATAAATGGACTACTATTTATTTATTTACTTAATTGTATATGTAAGCACTTAATAAAACATGATTTAGCATATTTTTTTGTTAAGCCACAGTAGTAAAAGTGAACTTAACCAAAAGAAATGTTGTTAAAACCGACATTAAATTTTAATAGTTTTTCAATAAACTTTTTCTTTGTCCTTAAAAATATTTCGCAAATTAAAAAATAAAAACCCTATAAGAATTTAGTGTTCCCCATTAATTTGGGAAAGAAAAAAAGGAAAAATTTAACAATTAACCATAAAAGTGAAATTGTAACGAAAGTACTTCTACCAAAAAGAGTTTCAAAAATTATGCATAAATTAAAAACGAAATAAACAGTAAGAAAAATAAAAGAAAAAAAGAAGCTATTAAATATTATATTTAACAGATACAAACAAACAAAAATAATAAACATTATCAATCGATAAAACAAAATAAAATACAAACAAATTTGCGTGTGAAATAAAGTTGAAAGATTTTGTATGAATTTGACTATAAAATCTCTTGACCAGTGATATACATTTTAGTCACTGCTTTGGCGTGTATCAAAAAACTACCTTTAACATTTTTAGCAAAATAATAAATAAATAAAAATAAATAAACTCTAAAATACGCGTATACAAATTTAAACAAACAGTTGTAGTTTCAAATCACTCATTAGAAACTAATCATTAATAAAAATAATAAAACATTTAAAAAATAATTAAATAAAAGTTTAGTGCAAATATGGCCGCCAACCAAACTCTGCAAAAGTTATTTCTACTATTGCCACTTGCGCTGGGCAGAGGTAATAAAATATTTAAAAACTCCTTTATTTTTTGTAAAAAGAAATAATAGCGTAATTGTTAAAAAAATATAAAAACATAGTTAAAAGTAATACATTTAAATATTTAATTGTTTGTGGCTTAAAATAACTTCCTGTTTAACATTACATATATTTTAAAAATAAAGTTCTTGTTTTGCAAAGAAAAAATAAACAATTAACATTCTTGCCAAATGTTTTTGTTTAGGTTTTTCTTTGTAAATTTACCCCCATTAACACAAAGCCTTATTATGTCTTAACTAATAGTTATACTGTCGTTTAAAAATATTTTTGTATGAAAACTGTCAGTTTAACTATTAGTTAAGACATAACCAGACTTCGTGTTAATGGGGGTTAGAAAATAATAAAAAAAAATAAATTTTTGAAATTTTGAAAATAATTTTAAATATTTAAATTTCAATATTTCGAAATCAGTTTAAAATTTTTAAAATATATGAAAAAGGAAATTTTTGGGCTTCGAATTTAATCAGAATTAAACAAATGTCAGCCCATTCATTTCATATATCCGTTCCCAAAATCTAATCCTTTTTCATAAACAATTTTTAAATTTATCAAAGGTTTATAAATCAAATTTTGTTTTCTAAACCTTTGATAGATTTAAAAATTGTTTATGAATAAGGCCTTAATTCTATAACTTCTTACAAAGGTTTTTATTTAAATAGAATTCATTCATTTTTGAATTAACTCATAACTGAATTCATTCAACCTTTGAATGATTAAATTTTTTCAAACGTAGTACAAATTGAATTAAAATATTTGTCCTTCATTCAATTGATTTTCGGTTTAAATCATTTACAAAATTAATTACAAAAAACTGTTAAAATTTCTAAACGAAATCACAAAAATTTGTTTATTTTTATACCCTTCACCATGAGTGGCAAAGGATATATTCTGGATCGTTATAGATAGCAAAGTCTGTTGAAATCAACTTTCCATATCACGTACAAACATGATTGATACATCAATACATTGTTAATTCTTCCGATTCAGATGCTATTTGAAATCGAGAAAATCGGCCCACAAATGGCTGAGATATAAGGAAAAACCGGGACAACCTCAATTTTTTGCTTATTTTTGATCTATATCTGGATTACTAAGTCATTAATATAGACAATATGGATGGATATCTAATAATAGATATTTCAAAGTCCATTGCAACGATGTATACAAGGCTATAGTAATTTGGGCCTACAATTGGTCAAAATCGGGAAAAAAAATATTACAAAAAAAATTTTCTCTCATAATTTGTTTCCCTAATAAATTTAAAAAATTTTAAAATTTTGAAAAAAAAGTTTAAATTTTGAAAATTTTTTTCCTTAATAAATTTAATTTTTTTTTTTTAAATTTGAAAAAAAAAATAAAACAAACAAATTTTGAAAAAAAAAAAATTTAATTTTGAAAATTTTTTCCCCAAAAAAATTAAATTTTTTTTTTTTAAATTTGAAAAAAAAATAAAACAAAAAAATTTTGAAAAAAAAAAAAAATTTCTTATAATTTTTTTTTTATTTTGCTTATCTAAAAATATTTAAAATTTGTATTTTAAAGTATAATTTTGTGAAGGGTATATAAGATTCGGCACAACCGAATATAGCACTCTTACATTAAAATTTCATTTGAAGATTATTATAGATATGAAACAAATGACAGTTCTCAAAAAAGTAATATCGTACTGTATGGTTATTTTGACGTTCTGCAACCACTTTTCAATGGATGCGGCTTGCTGAGCGAGAGAGCAAAAAAAAGTACAATTTTCAATAGGCAACGACTGTGATATATATTTGTCCCTGCTTCCAAACCACAACCATTTTGACATTTTCTTTTATTTGTTTTCTATTACCATATTACTGGAACCAGCTGATTTAAATATCTGTGTAATCGGTGATTATGATATTCTTTTAATAAAAACGAAAACAAAGTTTCTTTTGTTACTGTGACGAATTGAATGAGCTAAAGTTTTATAAAAACCGGCTGTAAATTTTATAATTTACAAAATGAATTGAAAACAATTTAGTTAATTCTATTTCTAATAGATTTGAATTGAACAGAAACAAATTTAAATCATTCAATATATATTATTAAGGATTTGAATTAAAGAAAACTTGAATGATTCAATAAGCAATTAACTCTATAATGAATGAATTCATAAAGTAATGAATTTAATATGTTTGAAGTACTAAGTAATTAAGACAACGAACTAATTCGTGATGAATTATTTAATGGAATTGTTAAGAGGATATAATTAATTTTATTTTAAAAATTGAATTTAGAATCAATTCTTTCGAACCTTTGGTATGTGTATGAAAATTTGTTAATACATATCGCACTGGTTCCTCTAAAGATAGTCAAATCAAAATTTTTATGTTTTCACTTTTTGCAAGAAATCGATGTACAGTGGTCATATCTACCCATTGTAAAAATCTTACATCATTTTCTGTACTCTTTCACCAAAAATACAGTTGTATCCGTCTTCGACTTTCATTGTAATGTATTAAAAAAAAACAGTTTTTTGCCTTTACTGAAAATTTTTAAATTTAGAGTTGACTCCCTTTAGAGGAACCAGTGCGATATGTACATACAAATGTGTGAATTTGTTGAACTTGTTTAAAATATTGTTTGAAATGATGACTATCATTTGAATTAATTTTTTTAGATTTACTAAAGCCGTGTGTCCACTACCAAGTTTTCTAACGGAAGTTGCTTCCAGAAGTGACTTCCAGAAGTTTTTGTCGTGTAAACACGTATTAGAAGTTGACTTGCAGAAGTTACTTGCAGCAATTATGTGGAAACACGTGTTTGTTGCTTGCTGAAAGTAACTTGAATGACTTGCAAGTCTTTTGAAGACTTGCGGAAGAAGTCGGTTTGTACTATTCTCATCTGTTTTCAGTTTTCTTTAGTGTTTTTTTCTACTTCTTTTCCAAATTTATAAAAATGGACAAAAATTAATTCAAAGATAAAATGTATTATTTTGAAAGTAAATTTTTAATTAGGCTTAAGTTCATTTATTATAATTAATCTGTAATAATTCAAAGAATATCACTGAATACTACAATTTTTAGACAATTGGTAAATTGGAATGCATTTTCTACCCTGCCAAGGGCGTCATCATTATTAAACATTCTCAGGAAATTTTTCAGCATCATGGAATCTTCGGTCCGCAATTCTTCAAGTTTCTTCAAGTATGTTTTTGTTTCTTCTTATTAATTTGTTGCTTCTTTTTAATTAAATAAGCTGCGATAGCAGCTGTCAATCTCATTTTGCCACAAGACATTTTTATACTGTTATTCGTATAAAAAGCAAACTCTACTGCAAGCTGTACTCACATTGTGTGGAAACACGTCTGCAATTTCTTGCGTCAAGTTCTTCGTAATAATTCTACAAACTACTTCTGGAAGCAGACTTCCGCAAGTATCGGTTTGAGTGGAAACACTTCAGCAAATACTTGCAGAAGTTCTTTCGCAAGTGACTTGCTAGTGGACACACGGCTTTAAGTAAAGAAATACATGGAATTATACTGGTAACAACTTTACAAAACCAATAGAAACGGTGTTTATCATTCAGCGTATTGTTCAATTTAAATACAGTGTCCCAGTTTGCAAATACTTCAAAAATAATAGGAAAAAATAGAAGGAAAATCTGAAGCATCTGCTCGATTCGACGCAAGGCCAATTCATATTCAAGATGGTGTCGGTGGCGAATTCAGGCAAATACGAGCGAATTCATTAATTTTTTATATATGGAGTTTGACATTCGAAACAATGAGAGAGTTGTTTCGAATGTCAAACTCCATATATAAAAAATTTATGAATTCGCTCGTATTTGCCTGAATTCGCCACCGACAGCACCTTGTATATAAATTCGCCTTGATTCGACGATTTTTATTATTCAATTTTAGAAAACAAAATATACTGTGTATCTCACCAACTGGTTCAATAATAAGAAACAATATACATCAAGCTGACCTAAACGGTCAAAGTCAGGAAATAGTACCTAAATATTTTTAATAAACAAAATATTTTAAAAAACTTAAGTGTTTCAGACCAAAATTTCAATAATGTCCAAATCAAAGCTAAATTTTTAATTGATCCTCATATCCTCATCTTTCTATATGAAACTTATATTTATTGGATTTTTTTTAACCACATTTAACAATGTAATCTTGAGATATAGAAAACTAATTTGTGAGAAACCTCATCATGATTCTAAGGCAGTTCCGAAGGGACGTTAATATATGAAATGAAATCATAGAAATTTCATTATGTTATCTTTAAAATTTCTTCTTTTAGTTAAGTTTGATAATGTTGTGATTTTGAGATTTTAATGCAAAATCTACGAAATATTAATCTAGAAACAAGTTTCTAAGGAATTTTGCAATGTTAAACATCTTTTTTTAACATTACAAATCATTGGTGTTGTTTATTTGAGAGTTTTTATTCAATATTTATATACATTTTTTTTTAAATTCTAGCTTGTGAATAAATTATTCGAGTATTCGATTATTCGACAATTATTGATCGAATAATTTTTTTATTCTAAGCTGAAAAATTTTTATTCTTACGAATAAAAATTAATTTTTCCACGATTATTCGAATAATTTTTATTCGAATGACAAACCTATTACAGAGACATGGCACTGCATATCATAAGAAATCCAGTCCAATATAATTAAATGTAATAATATACTAAATTACATATTTAGAAACTAATTAACAAATTTGTTAATTCATCTTGTTAACACAGTTTTATGCTCTATTATATAATTATTAATTTGTTTGTTGCCAAATTTAACATAATTACAACATTTACATAAATTAATTAAAATTTATTAAATATTAATGATAATTAACTAAATTTAAATATATTTAACAATGAAAGAAAATTGTAACAATTTTGATTTGTTTTGGTTTTCAGCTCCAGATTGGTCTTACGATAATCCCCAAAGCTGGGGTATTGACTCACCTCAGTGCAATGGCAACAGACAGTCTCCCATACATATTAAAAGTACAACGGTGAGTTTTATTTTATTTTGTTTTTATTGTGAATAAAATTTATACATATTTGAATATTTAATTATGTTCGGGGTTAAATGAATAAAAGTTTTGAAGATGCTGCCAGCAAAATATATGTTAATGGCACCGGTTACTCGTCGGTGTGACTGACTGACTCATTAATAAAAACGTTTAATTAAAAAGCAAAAGTGGTTGCGATCTGCCAAAAAGTTTTATTTTTAACTAATTTAATCAAAATAACACGTTTTTGCATAATAGAGGAGAAATAACCAAATAAAACATGACATATATTGAAAACTAAACCAATACGAGGCCTAGTCTGAGAGTTTATGGTTTAAAGAGTTCATTAAACCCTTATTTAAGCAAATCTTAAACAAAATCATTAAAAA
Organism: Calliphora vomitoria; assembly: GCA_942486065.2. Taxonomy (NCBI): domain Eukaryota; kingdom Metazoa; phylum Arthropoda; class Insecta; order Diptera; family Calliphoridae; genus Calliphora; species Calliphora vomitoria. Next base: position 5,955,057 of record OW818029.2, on the reverse strand, counting down.
TTCAAGGATATGTTTGTTGTATATATGTATAGGATTTAAATTTGATTGGAAATTGTTTTATGAAATAAATGCTTAAAGATATACTTAAGTAAATAAGTGTAATACTAGTAAAACCTGGAAAAATTCGGAGATGTTTTCACATAATTCTATTTGAATATAGCATAACTTGCCTGTTTGAAATTGTCTTAATCAAAAGCATTCATACATATTTGCTTCTTAGCAACTAAATTTTATTATATATTTAGTTTCTTTTTATGCTAATGTTATAGTTTAGCAAATTCTTCAAAAATTTCCATAAACCAAATACTGGTAGGTCTAGTAAACTTAAAACTACAATAATTAAAATTAAAACAAAATGTATTAATTAATTTTAAGATTTAAGATAAAAAAAATATTGTGACAATAAGATACCCTACAGTCAGACCTATAAATATTAAATTAAGCAGTTCTTAAACTTTCAGAACACTCCTTTTTTGCGTTAAAACAGACGCAGATTATTATATTACGGAATTAAGGAGTGTGATCGTAATATTCTTAACACACGTTTTTCCGAAGTATTATTTGATTTTTTTATCAAGTTACCTTTGTAAAGCATGTCAGTTATTATGTTTAATGTCAATTGTGTTCATTTGTTGTTAATCTGATTTAAAATGAGTGACCAGAAAAAAGTGGCCAAACAATCAAAGGTCTGCTATCAAACTGTTCCCAATGTTATTAAACAGTACCGGGAGAACTTGTCCGTTGATAGAAAACCTGGTTCAGGTAGTGGTAATGCTACACATGATGTTTCTAACGCCAAAAAAAAATAGAAGCCATTTTCAAAAGAGTTCCCAACAAATCCGGTAGGAAAGCAGCCCGGTTAGCACAGTGCTCGGACTATTTGGTACGAAAAGTTAAAGCTAATGCAGGTTTTAAAACATACAAGGCTCAAAAAGTTCCTGACAGGAACACAGCTATAAATTTAGAGGCCAAAAACAGAGCACGAAAATTGAAGTTAAGATTTTTTCGATCTCATTCCTTATTTAGGCTTGAGTTCATTAAATTGATTTCCTTGGAAAGACCATTTTATTTATTAAATTTTCATAATTTTAAAGAATACAAAACATGTATTTAACAGAAATGCATTTTTGGGGTAACCTAGCCTTTACACATGCAAGTAACAGTTCGAAAAACACGACACATTGATACTTTTGCACTAACACAATCACACATGCGTGTGTAAATTTACACATGCATGAATGATTTTGTTAGTGCAAAAGTATGAATGTTTGAGTTTTTCGAACTGTTACTTGCATGTGTAAACGCCAGGTAAGCCACCACCCACTCCTCAGCACTCTTTTGTGACGATATAAGTATCACTTGCAAACATCATTAATTTTGCTCACCAGTTTACATAAATATAATAAAGGACTTTTATTAACAAAGCTTTCTTTAATATTATTTCTGTCTTTGATTGAGTTAGATGAAGTTTAAGAGCTTTTCCAGTGTTGTATTAATTGGTATTATTACTTGTTTTATTTTGCCTAACCTAGCCATTACACATGCAAGTAACAGTTCGAAAAACACGACACACGACACACATGCGTGTGTAAATTTACACATGCATGAATGATTGTGTTAGTGCAAAAGTATGAATGTATTGAGTTTTTCGAACTGTTACTTGCATGTGTAAACGCCAGGTAAGTCTGCTGTCAGACTTACTTGCATGTACATATCGTGTGATCCATAAGCAACTTTGTGTATGTAAAATATATATGTATGTCTTATGAGATTTTTTGGAATTAGAGCATCCCAGCAGTTAAGCAAGTAGTCAATGTATCCCTTATAGACAGTAATCGTCACAAATGTTTTATCACTTGGCTGACTCCAATTTATATATTTTGGTCATTTGACACGTTTGTACTCCTTGTAGTGCAGAGAGAAGACAATTGGTTACTTTATACGTCCCAGGTAATCTAGCGTGAAGACAATTGTCACTTAAGTGTCTCTAAGTAATCAGGAGTGTAGTCACAAACGTGTTGTGTAATAATTCGTTCAAACTGGTTTCATAGAAATTGTGTTAATATAATTCTCATACAGTTAATTTTTATTTTTACTTAAGTATACTGATATCCCATGTAACATGTATGAAGTCAATAGTCACTTTAGTGTGTCTTAGTAAGCTATAGTGAAGTCACTTTATACGATTATTTTGTACTGCACTTTAGAAAGTAGTTATTTTGCTCACCAGAAGCAATCCATTGGAGACTTGTCGAAGAAAGGTTTGTTTACAAGCTTTTGATTGAAATTTTTCATTTCGTCCCTTAACTACTTTGATCATATATTAACGCTCCGTAACTGTCAATTAAACTTGAGTTAAACATGGCCTGACAACTTCTCTATTGTACTTTGGTAACCTTAGATCTAGTTGTTAAAACCTAGGTTAGGTAAAACTTTAGTTTTTCACTTATTTTAAATAAATTTTAAAGTATTGATATATTTATGTATTTATATGAACAATTCTATGAAATGCACATGTTATGCTTACAATATTACCAGTTTATACTCCATTACTTAAAACCACAACCAATCATTGGTTAAATCCAGCCTAAATTTGTTTTGGATTTAACTTTAACTTAAAGAACTAGATCTTACATCTTAATCTAGTTATGTATTGTTCAGTTGTGACCATAAACATGCTACATTTAAACATATTAAAACTTAATAGGAAACAAAATTATGTTTATAGGCGCTAAGACCTAAACTTGATTAATTAAATTTAAACCATGGCTGTTTATAATTTTCCATGTTTTTATACACATAATTTAAGAGTAAACTGCAAAATTACATTAACCTTAAACCCCAAAAATTTTATGTATTTTCGTCAAACGTAATTACAAATATTTATATGTCACACAAGTTGAAAAATATTTACCAATTACATGTGTAAACATTAAATTGCTGTAAATTAGCTTAAGTAAAAGTTAAGCTTAAAATAACATATGTACATCTTTGAACAATTTATGGAAGGTTAAAAGATAAACAAACAATTATGTATTTGTGACCCAAGTGACAAGTGTAATCTTAAGCAGGGTTTGGTTTGTTTCCCATAAATTGTATTTGTTGCTAAAAATAGCAACAACAGATATTCGTTCAACCAGAACTTATATGAAAAAAAACATATGTATGTCAATAAGTTTTAACAATAACTATTTATACACTATTTGGTTAATATAAATTTAATGATTTCCCCTCTTTACGCATTTATGTATAAACTTTACAATTATAAATATTATTAATAGATTTAAATTATATTAAGTACTATAAAACAAATTTAATAATGTTTAATAACAAACAAAACACGCATTTGCTTTCGTTTAGAGTTATATTCTCCCCATACCTCCAATAAAATTCGGCAATTATGACATTGCGCTGTCTGGTAATTTGAATTTAACTAACAATGGTCATTCAGGTGTGTATGCCGTATGCTCTAAATAATTGTTTAAACCAATTAAATAAACTATATATAAATATTTTTCAATTCACAGTTGAGTTTGCAGTGCCATTAACAACAAATGGCCAACGTCCCTTTATTAGTGGTGGCCTTCTGCAAAACAAATATGAAGCGGAAGCAGTTCATTTCCATTGGGGCTCTGCTAATTCAAAAGGTTCGGAACATGTTATTGACAATCGTCGCTTTGATGTGGAAATGCATATTGTGCACCGAAATGTAAGATATCCCACTGTAGAAGCAGCGGCCCGCAACAAAGATGGCTTGGCAGTTTTGGGTGTTATGTTTAAAATAGTCAATGTAAGTAAAAAAACAAGTAAGGAAGGAGGTTATATTCGGCTGTGCCGAGTTTTATATACCCGCCATCAATATATGACAATAAACAAGGGACCTTGCTCTTTTTTAGTGATTCAGTTAAAAGGTTATACTGCGCCTACAAAACAATTACACAAACAACAGCCAATTTCTTATTTTGTTTGTGATACACTAAAACAATGTGTCTGTTGTCTTTGTAATTGTTTGGTAGGCGTAGTATAACCTCTTAACTGAATCACTAAAAAAGAGCATTTTAGTTCAGAGCGGCACAACTCTAGTATTGACTAGAAACAGACGTAGTGACATAGCTAGGTCACCCTTAGAATCTTATGAGAACCCAGAACATATATAGTTTTTGATTCTATGACCAATATTTCAACATGTTACAAACGGAATGACAAAGTCAATACTCAACTAAACTATTTTTCTTCCTATTTATTTTCAGGTACCTGATCGTGTATATCCCGGCTTATATAGAATCTTTAATCAATTGCCAGCCATAGTGAATTATAATTCATTTACTAGTGTCGTTGGTCGTGTGTCTTTGGGTCAAATGTTGGGTGATTTGAATACTAAACAATTCTTTAGCTACAGCGGTTCTTTGACTACACCCAATTGTGCTGAAGCTGTTACTTGGCATGTCTTCCCTGGAGCGTTGCCTATTGCCCAAGAACAGATAAGAAAATTCTGGTCACTTTTGGATGTCAATGGCAATGTTATAAACAACAACTATAGACCACTACAAAAACGTAACAGACGTCCAGTATTTTATCGTATCGCCGGCAGGAGTGGTTAAGTTAAGCAAACCTGCTAAACATATATTACTTTTAAATCATTCATTTTATTAGTTACTAAGTTTAAATCATTAATTTCCATATTTATGTTATGTATCTATCATGTTGATAATGATTTAATAGTTTAATAAATTATTTATGTATACACGTATATTATTCCATTTAAATAAATTGAATTATTATTATTATTAAAATAAACTTAACATTTCAGTAATCTGTTTTATTTCAGAACATTTTATGTTTTCAGCCAACAATTTGTTTAAAACTATTTGCACGATATAATTATCTGAAATCACGATTTTTTTGATAAAACCTTAACAAATATAGTTTTTAGAAAAATATATGTAGATTTATTTTTGAATTAAAATAAAACGGCTATTCTAAACAATCTATTGTTAAAGTGCAGTCAATGTTTTAGAAATAATATTCAAAATATATTAAATGTACAGAAATGTTTACGAAATTTTGGTGAATTACAGTATAATTTGGTTAATTTTTATATTTAAATTAAACTTTATATCGTGTTGTAAGTATTTTTATACCCTTCACCTTCGTGAGAAGGGTATATATAAATTTGTCATTCCGTTTGTAATTTTTACATTTTTCATTTGCGACCCTATAAAGTATATATATTCTGGATCCTTATAGATAGCGGAGTCGATTTAGCCATGTCCGTCTGTCTGTCTGTTGAAATCAATTTTCTAAAGACCCCAGATATCTTCGGGATTCAAATCCTCAATAATTCTGTCAGACATGCTTTCGAAAAGATTCCTATTTAAAATCAGCAAAAGACGTCCATAAATAACGGAGATATGAGCAAAAATCGATGACAACCTCTATTTTTGGCCTATTTTTTATCTATATCTCGATTACTAAGTCATAAATATAGACAATATGGATAGATAATGATAGATATTTCAAAGTCCATTGCAACGATGTATATAAGGCTATACAAAGTTGGAACTACAATGGGTCAAAATCGGGAAAAATATTTTTTAACCCGAATTTTTTTTTACAGAAAACATTCTTTTGTCATAAATTTTTTTCACTAATAAATTAAAAAAATTTTTTTTTAAAAAAATGGAAAAAACTTTTAAAAAACAAATTTGAAAAAAAATATTTAAAAAAAATTTTTTTTAAATTTTATTTTAAAGTATAATTTGGTGAAGGGTATATAAGATTCGGTACAGCCGAATATAGCTTTCTTACTTGTTATTTAATTAGAAATTATTTAGGAACAATCAAGGCGAATTGAATTCAGGTGACTGCGATTGTCTTTATTTAAATACCGAAATTCCTAAAATGGGGAAAATATGTTCATAAAATAGGCCACACTGGCGTTATTTACCTTGTGATATCTTATAGTACAAGTGATATAAAAGAAAAACTGTTTTTTATTTTTATATTTATACCTAAATGGCTTTTTCTCTGGACCCTACCGATATTCAGGTTGCTCTATTTATTTTAAGTTCTGTTGATACAGATTGTGTCTAAATATTCTCATTTTTAATTGTGAATGATCGCTTTTTACCAGGTTCTTTGAGAAATTTGTCCATTTCTATATATGTTTAATAAAAATACTATTGATCTCTCAATATTTCAATTTGTTATCTCCTATTTAAATAAAACAAACACATGTGTTTGTAATTGCAATATTATTAGAAATGTTTTGAAATAGATTTTCAAAAAATCCTTTTTTTCAAACACACATTCAATGTGTTGCAACAGAATTAGTATAAAACACAATTAAACGTGATGTTTATCATTAAAACGCTTACAATCAAAATAATGATAATTATGTGTCATCTTCATTCAAAACATATCGTATAAAAACGTGACTTGTAAAGCCTTCAAGGAATCCATTCCAATTTGATTATGTGTTTAAAAAGATTTATTCATGAGTTAACTAGGGTTTCCCTAAAAAGATCTTAAGAAAAATGCATTTACAACTATAATTCTAAGTGATTGTATTGTTCTCCACACCTACATGTTTCATAGTATCTAGTTTAAGTTTGTTTAAATTGTATTGTAAAATCACGTTGCTATTGTTATATTTAAATCCGTTATTGTTTTGAAACATATGCATTATTAGGGTGTCCCATATATCGATTCCCTAGAAAACATTTCCCCATTATTTGTCTATAAAAAGACTAAAATACATATATGGGTTGGTGTCACCCAATTGTGCTTATTTCATCGTTTATTTACAGAGATATGGACATTTCCACGAACCCGAACGCGACACTAGTAAGCATTTGAAGTGAAACAAATTAATTAATTATATGACATATTTACTATTATATGTAATGTAACTCCTAAACTTAAATAGAGCAGACAAACATTATAAAGTTTTTTTACTGTGGTGATTGACTACATACTCCTATACTTGTGGTGGAGTGAATAACAGAGATATGGACATTTCCACGAACCCGAACGCGACACTAGTAAGCATTTGAAGTGAAACAAATTAATTAATTATATGACATATTTACTATTATATGTAATGTAACTCCTAAACTTAAATAGAGCAGACAAACATTATAAAGTTTTTAAGCTTATAATTGAAATACAAGTTGATGTTATGATTTTGATTTATGCCAGATACACTTACAATCCCGAATGAGACACGCTTTGAATATTATTAAAAGTTTAGTGTGATCATTAGATGCGGTAATTTCTTTTATAAGTTAAAACCACTAAATTTTGATTTGAATTTAAAATTCTCAGCCACTTTATTAGAACAATTTCGGAAAACTGTTAACAAACGATGATTTAGGTACCGGAACGCGACATTGGAACATTAACAAAATCAAATGAAAGATTTACCGTTAATCGAGCTTACTTCGGCCTTTTTTAACCCTCTAATGCTTAAGCACTCATCGAAAAATACCAATAAATACAAATATAACTGATATTTCATTTCAAAAACCTTGAAAGCTTTTAAAAACAATTTAAGTAAGTTTTTAAGCAACTGTTACATGAGTTTTTGAAATGAAAAATCAGTTATATTTGCATTTATTATCATTTTTGCGATGAGGGCTTAAGCATTACAGGCCTACCTAAATAAAAGCGTAAGGTGGAACGCTTTTTTTTCCGCTTAGCCTTAACGCTGAAATGTCATACCTAAATAAAAGCGGCAACGCTACGCCAAACAATAAAAACAAGGTTATCAAAAAAATAAATATAACAACCCGGATTATTTAAACAATAAAGTACATTGCACTATTGGTGTTTCTGATTTTTATTTCGTGATTTGTAAACTAAAATTTTATCAAAAAAACTAAATATTAAAGTTTAAAAAATGAGTTTCTTGCTTATTTGTTTCTCCTTTTGTATGTATGTGTTTACATTTATTGTGTTTTGCAACTAACTTCACTATTAAATGCGCTGTCAAAATCGGATTTTCCAATTGCAATGCGTTGCCGCCGCGTTATTTCGATATGCTGCATACAAATTATGGGCATGAGAATTTTTGACAAGTAAAAAACGCCTTCCGCTCCAATTTAGGTATGCGTGTTAGAGGGTTAATTTTTTGTAATAATTTGTTGTTAATAGAAAGATTTTACAAGATAAGTGCTGTCATAATATAAATATATGAACAATAAATACTAAAGAGAAAATATTGTTAAAAGTAGCTAAGATAAAGAATTAATATATTTTCAGTTCTTAGTCCAATGTTCTTATGACAACAGCTCAGATTAGCTGAAAATACATTATATTATAGAAATTTTGAAATTTGTTTAATATAAAATGCCGATTGATAATTAATTGAACAAAGAATAATTGATTTGTTTTAAAATTGTACAATTTCAAATAAATTTGTAACGTGCAGTTACAAAAGTCAATCCATCAACTTAACATAATTAATACTTATACAATATATGAGGAGGAGCCGCAGAACAAAGGGTAATTTTTCGCATTTTTTGACAAATTGGTTTTTTAGTATTTTTATAATATTTGGGTTGAAATCTTCTAGAAACAATCAAGTTAGCAAAATTTTTTTTAATTTTTTAATAAGTTTTAAAACGTAATTTCAACAACACTAGTGTAAAACGACAAAAATAATGTATTTAATTTTAATGTGAAATTTGTTTATATATTAGATCAGGTTTAAAAACATTAAGTAAAAATATTAACGTTTAAAAAAAACGCATAAAAAACGTACTTTTTTAATTTTGTTTCAAACAAAACGTACTTTTTTATTTTTTTAACAAAAGCTGGTTTTATATCAAACATCCTTAACAATTAATGTGGTAACTTATGGCAGTTAGATGTATCTATTGATAAGTAAGAAACTTGTTACCATTTCCATGTTCATGCTGTTTTTAATTTTAAATGAGCAAAAAAGTACCTTTTGTTAAAATCCGTTGTTATCCAACCGAGAGCCGAAGCATTTATCTCGTCGGATTGTACTAATTAGCTAGCCGTTGCATTTACTTTCCCATAATAAGTCGTTCGCTGACCGAGAGCCGAAGCGTTTATCACGACGAATCCCTTATTAGAAGCTTCGTCCATTAACAAAAATATCCCAAAGTTACAAAACAGCTCTGTGTAAAGAAGATTTCAAAGTAAGCAGACCTTTAACCCTTTCAGGACCATTACGAAACTATGAGCAAATATTAGTATCCAATGGGCTTTTTTAGATGATTTTAGATTAAAGTAAAGAAAATTAAAAAAAAAAATTTTCAAAAACATAAACACATTTTTTTGGAATTTTATGGGAAATATTTTTCACAAAGGACCATAAAAGTAATAAAAATAATACCAATGGTTTTGAATAAATGGCTAAGATTTACACTTTTTTGAACTGTTGTCACTGTTGTCACATTTCCTCATTTTAACGGCCTTTTGCATGTTGTGTGCTGGCAAATTGCAGTTCATTCCAATTTTTCTATTGGCCATTTCCTTTACAGTAGGCCTTACTCTTAGCATAGAGGTAAAATTGTTTACAATACTTCATGCTACAATTTGGCGATATTCTAAACTTGTCAATGGTGGACCTTCTACGCATTTAGCTTCGTGTAATTTCTGGTAGACTATATAAGAGTCGATAAGTACTATGTCCAGAATATCAAAGAATAAGCGTAAATAATATTTTATTTTTGATTTGCGGTCGACCTCATAACATACTTTCCGCTGATCCATAAGGTCAACGCCACCCATATACTTATTATACTTTGTGACCATTTCAGGACAAGTCACGTTTACTATACCCTTCACCATGAGTGGCAAGGGTATATATAACTTTGTCATTCCGTTTGTAATTTCTACATTTTTCATTTTCGACCCCACAAAGTATATATATTCTGGATCGTTATAGATAGCGAAGTCGATATAAAAAAAATATATTTTTTTTTTCAAAATTTAAAAATTTTTTTTTTTTTTCAAATTTGTTTTTCAATTTTTTTTTTCGATGTTGTTTTTTTTTTTTAATTTTTTAAAAAAATTTTAAATTATTAGTGAAAAAAAAATTTTTTGTCATACATTTTTTTTCACTAATAATTTAAAATTTTTTTAAAAAATTAAAAAAAATTTAAAAAAAAACAATTTCGAAAAAAAAAATTTGAAAAACAATTTTGAAAAAAAATTTTTTTTTTTTTAAATTTTGGAAAAAAAAAATATATTAAAAATATTTAATAAATTTTATTTTAAAGTATAATTTGATGAAGGGTATATAAGATTCGGCACAGCCGAATATAGCTCTCTTACTTGTTTTTTATCCGGATTGGTAATTCATTCCTAAAAACGCTTTCATTCCATTGAGTTCAATAGTAAAATATCCTCCGTGCTGCTCCACCTACCTTACACACTCTGGTATTACTACTTATTAGCTTGGTAACATCCAAAATCACCATTGGGGTCAACATATCGAAGTAATATGCGCTTTCGTGCAATACATGAGGTACATAAGATTGTTTTCTCCATCTGAATATAAGATCCAATCCCAGAGGAGTGTTCTGACGTGTATCCAAAGGTACATTATTTTCAATTTCTTGATGATTGTCCTCGATTTCCACCACATCTGGATCGTTTTCAATATCCTCTTCAATGGATTGTATATCCTCTTCAGTTCATCTTCTCATCATCTAAAAAGTAATAGTATCACTAAAAATTTCACTTGTAGACCATAGGGAAAAATACTTCCCATGAAATTCATGTCCGATTTCAAAGTACATTTTTAACTCTTTCATTTTTTAATACCTTTTCTACACTTCTATACTCACTTAATATTATGTATCAACCGACAAAATCAGAAAAAATAATAAAATAGTAATGCCATAAACGAAAACTGTAAAGCACTCAGCTCAAGAAAATTTTGGGATTCCCCATCAATGAGTTGGCACTTAATTTATTCAATTCTGTCAACTTTAACATTTTACATAATATAAGTCAACTTTATTTTACATTATTAAAGCAAACAAATTTATGTTACCCTAGGTCTCCACGTAGCAATATTTATTGCTGCAATTTGATTGCGTCAATTAAATTTGCGAGTGTAGACGGCAAATTGCCATATGTAGCAATTCATTGCGCAATGATTGCTATACAGATTGCTTGAGCAATTATTGCTAAGCAATAAGCAGTCAGTTCACTTGTCATTAATGTAAAATTTCTTCTTTCTATGATTTAGTGTGATTAATGCATACACATTTAATTTATTTAAGTACCAAAACTAAAAAATCAAAGAAATTAGTGGAAAAAATCCTTCAACACTAAATTTAAGCAAAATACCCATCAGTTTTTCATACAACTTCTCGCATTGAAAATTTTGTATTTGTGACGAACGTTTTCTCCATCTAAAGTAATCAGCAATCGTTCTGCCGACGTTTTTGCTTATTCTTAGCAATAAAAATTGCTACGTGGAGACCTAGGGTTAAGTACTAAGAATATGTTTTAATTACTAATTTAATATATGGGGAAAATGTTTCCCATTGTCGGGTTAAAGAACTTGGACAGACTAAGCATACCTCGCATAGAAACAAAAACTGAATTTTCTGTAACTTTTGTTTTTTTTTTGTCTGAACAAAAATATTTAAATTTTAAAAATCAAAAATTCAATTAACTTATTAATTATTGTTTTGGTTAATCTATTAAATGATTAATCAGAATGTTTGATTATTCAATAAATCGCACATTCCTAAAAAAATAACTTGTTTATGAAAATTTATATTTTCGGCCACAGTGGAAATGCCGATATCCACAATATCTCAATTATATTTTTATACCCTTCACCTTCGTGAGAAGGGTATATATAAGTTTGTCATTCCGTTTATAATTTCCACAATATAATTTTTCTACCCTATAAAGTATATATATTCTGGATCCTTATAGATAGCGGAGTCGATTGAGCCATGTCAATCTGTCTGTCTGTCTGTTGAAATCAATTTTCTGAAGATCCCAGATATCTTCGGGATCCAAATCTTCAATAATTCTGTCAGACATGCTTTCGAGAACTTTCCTACTTAAAATCAGCAAAATCCGTCCATAATTAACGGAGATATGAGCAAAAATCCGAGACAACCTATATTTTTGGCATATTTTTGATCTATATCTCGATTACTAAGTCATAAATATAGACAATATGGATATCTAATGATAGATATTTTAAAGTCCATTGCAACGATGTATACAAGGCTATAGTAAGTTGGACCTAAAATGGGTAAAAATCGGGAAAAATATTTTTTAACCCGAATTTTTTTTCACAAAAAAAATTTTTTTTGTCATAAATTTTTTTCACTAATAAATTAAAAAAAAAAAATGGAGAAAACGTTTAAAAAAACAATTTCGAAAAAAAAAATTTTACAAAAAATTTTTTAATTAATAAGGTTCGGCACACCCTTAGTTGTTTAGAATCATAGTGGGCTTATTTTTATTTCGCCCTCAGTCATTCAACATAGAAATACTTATTGGACTGGGCTATAAATGCATTTGAATGTCTCATCAATATTATTTTTGTTTATTATTTATGTATTTAGTATATCTCAATTCAAAAGTCATTATCAAGGGGCAGCCTAACATAAACTAATCCACACATTTAATAGAGAACCCGGGCAAATGTTAATTAAAATTAAATCTTTTATTAAGTGTCGCAGACAAAGAACATTACTATTTGCAATAACTGCTTCGAAGGTACATACTTATGTATGCACACAATTTGTGCAGCAACATTTATTTAATTTTTCTTAATTTTACAACTATGAGTGGTTTTGTTTTATGATAATTGACTCTTGAGTGCAGACTGACTTGGGTACCTGTGTGGTTTGTTTATTTGTTAAAGCCATAAAGGTAAATAGACTTACAATTTGTTGGTATTTGAAAAGTTATTGTCTTTTTAAATCTTTATGGTTTTGAGGGTTTGAGTTAAAAATAAAGACAAAACCTTTTTTTCTGTGACAAAATGACTCTAATGCAAAATGAGTAGGTTTTTTGAATGTAGTATGTTTATGAGTGTAAGTATGTATGTCAGTGTGCCGGCAAATCTTTTGTTTAATTTCTAAGAGATGTATCTAAATACATTCAAATACAAGTTGTAAAAGAAACCACATGCTGCAGAAATAAATATATAAATATACTAGTACATACATATGTTAATACATATTTACAGCATAAGTTAATATTTTAACTCAAAATTTATCATAAGATTGAAGAATTACATTAGAGTTTGTTTATTTTTGAGTAAAAGTTGAAATGTATAAAAAAGTAATGGTAACAAAACATTTCGAGTTCAGTACATTTGAAATTGTTAACGGAAGATAAACGCATTTACAAACTCAAAACTTAATACGGTAGTGTAGTGGTGGTTGTTACTCGTAATTACAATACAACAACATCAAAACGTATGTAACTGAAAGAAAACGTTACTATTTGAATATTTGAAATCTATGATTTATCAATTTTCTGTTTTCTATAATTAGATTCACCTTTACAAAAAAAAATAAAAATTAAACATAATAAACATTTTAAGATAAAGCAAAAGATAATTAATTCTTCAGAATTATTAAAGAAATAAAGAATTGTCATGAGTTATCCGGTGCTCAATAATTTCTATCAACGTCTGCTGTTTCTGCTGCCATTAGCTTCGGGTATGTAATCAATAAAATGACAATTGTGAAAAAAAAACTATTGTATTAAAAAATAAAACATAACAAAAAATTGTAAACAAAATTTTTAAACAGCCACATAAATTATTCTATGAAATTAATCAGGTGTGTCGACAATAACAAATGCAACGAACTCTTTTAAATTATGGTACTCGGTAACTATGTGGTACAATTCCAGTAGCTGTGACAAACGTACAATTTAAACTTGAAATTTTAATTGCTGCCATTAGAAAATACTCATAAAATGTCTATATTTGTTGCTTTAGAAATGTCTAAGCTACATGTAAATGTATTGTATTTTTGGAAAAATTGGTATTATAATGTTAATTTGGGTCAGTGAAATGTACCATAATTATTAAAAGTTTTCCAAATATTCTTTAAATCATTTCCTAGGAACTAACAAAACAGGAATTCGAATCTAAAATTTAATCATTGTTATTTATTAACTGACAACTATAAACAAACAAGCAATGCACAGTGGGGTCAATCACAAAAAATGTTTTAATAAATTCGAATATTCTTAACTATTGTTGCGATTGCAAACTGATATACATATGAATGAATCATAGAGGAGGTTATAGACTTTAGGAAAATTAAGATTAATATTTTGTAAATCCCGGTGCCAAAATATCAAAAATTTGTTATACCCTTCTCCTTCGTGAGAAGGGTATATATAAATTTGTCATTCCGTTTGTAATTTCCACAATATAATTTTCCGACCCTATAAAGTATATATATTCTGAATCCTTATAGATAGCGGAGTCGATATAGCCATGTCCGTGTGTCTGTCTGTCCGAATGTTGAAATGAATTTTCTGAAGACCCCAGATATCTTCGGGATCCAAATCTTCAATAATTCTGAAAAGTTTCCTATTTAAAATCAGCAAAATCCGTCCATAAATAACGGAGATATGAGCAAAAATCAGAGACAACCTCTATTTTTGGCCTATTTTTGATCTATATCTCGATTACTAAGACATAAATATAGACAATATGGATATCTAATGATAGATATTTCCATTGCAACGATGTATATATACAAAGTTGGACCTACAATGGGTCAAAATCGGGAAAAATATTTTTTACCCGAATTTTTTTTACAGAAATCATTCTTTTGTCATACATTTTTTTCACTAATAACTTAAAAAAAAATTTTTTTAGAACTTGGAAAAAACTTTTAAAAAACAATTTTGAAAAAAAATATTTAAAAAAAAAATTTTTTTAAATTTAATTTTAAAGTACAATTTGGTATATAAGATTCGACACAGCCGAATATAGCTCTCTTACTTGTTTTTGTTTTCAATACAAACCAGAAATGAAATCAACGCCAAAATTTCTATGAGTTGCTTTGACTTTTAAAAACAATAGAAGTTTCATGAAAATTCTTTTGTTTTTTGTTCTAACGCTTTCTCCAAGCTCTTGCGCGACCACGTTTCCAAAATGTTTAAACAAGCATTTGCCTATAAAAACTTAAATGGACGTCTTTGTACTGAACAGTACTTTACTATAGAGTTTCCAGTTCGGTTTTAACCGAAACCGAGGGTTTTCAAGGCCTAAAACCGAAACCAACAATTATTCTTCGGTTTTTACTTTTTTTTGTATCAGTTTCAAAAATATACCACTTTAAAACTCCGTCGTTCAAAAATATTGTACTTTTTGAAAATTTGCTGAAAATATACTAAACTATTTGGCAAATAACTCGAAGTTTTATAATATTGTTAAGTTTTTACCTTTTAAAAACGGGGGTTTATTTCCTTTAAATATCCGGGATAATTTTTGATTGCAAATAAAAAGCCCTTTAGTAGTTTAAAATTGTAACAATGCTTTATTTAAAATCTACAACAACAACAATTCAAATAGTCACTCAGTGTCTTTATACATGTTTATCAATTCCCAGAAATTCACACACACTTTATAACGTACAAACTCAAATGTCCAGGACAGTTGATGTTAACTCTAACAGCGCCAATGTTCAACTCACGACTGCAACCTCTGCCACTATTTATACACACGCCATCTTCTAAAATGATCTTAATGGACGACTAGAACATTAGAATTCTAGAGCTTTCGATGTTAATGTTAGCAGTGCAATATTTTTGAAGATCGGAGTTTTAAAGTGGTATATTTTTGAAACTAATTGAGATATTGACTTGAAATTTTCTTTATAAGACCAAAAATTAACTTATCTATACAAAAAATAATAATTCGAAACAAATGTGGATTAAATTGTTCCTAATATTTGCAATCCTATCAAAATTTTGATAAAAATTTTAGTTTTAGAAGCTCTATGAATATGTAATATGTAATAAAATCTTTATTTATTAACAAAACTCAACGAAATTTTCAACGTTTTTTTAATTCTTCATTCTGAATGAACAAAGTGTAAAGAAAATTGTCAAAAGATCAAAGGGAATCCCGCAATTCCTAAAAATTGGAGCGAAAATCTCAAAAATGTCATTTTTTACAATTTTGCCCTTAGGATTCACATTTTCTTCGGGGCTGGGAAAATAGTTTGGAAATAAATAGGGATTGCATCAAGGTTTCCAAAACTGATTTCCGTTTTCTGATCCTAGCTTTAGGATTTTAGGAAATGTGGCTCAAATTTAAAATTTTGATAAAAAATAGGTCAAATTCCGAAGAACGTAGGGACGACATAGTCGAAAACTGTGACATGTTTTTTATACCAAAATGTTCTCCGTAAAGATATTTTATAGAAAAACATAATTGTTATATGTTCTTAAAGAAAGTTTTTTTTTTAATAAAAAAAGAGTTAAGTCACTTTTTCGCCCAAAAAACAACACAAATCTACTATTTGTTTAATTTTTAAGTTGAAAATCGTTTATTTTTGGATCTGTAATTGATATTGCTGTGAAATCTTTTGCATACTATTGGTAATTTAGTTGTCTAACTAACGAAAGAAATTTAAGTTCATTCGGTTTAAAAATAGGCCCTATATTTTTAAAAAAAGCGGACCAAGGTATGGTAAAATTTTAAAATTTCAATTTTTAAATGCCTATAACACGGAAATTATAAGAGATAAATAGCACACGCAAGCATATTTTTGGACGGGCGGTTTCCAAAAATATAAAAATCTTTGAAATCGGATGAGAAACAAAAAAATGGCACGTGTTTAAAAATTTTACATGTCGAAGGTAACCTACTTTGAGCCCTCAAAGATCCGCACCAGGAGCATTTGTGGGGTCCATTTTAATAACTTAAACTCGAATACTCCTTGGCTACGCCCACGTAAAATTTTATCCCGCTACGCCCACGTATAATGTTATTCCGTTTAGAAATCCCAGATTTATTTCCAAAAAATTTTGATTCTACATACTATTTGATTCTTGTATTCAAACAGGGTGGTCATAAATTTAATTTTCTGCAAGCCCCTGCCCTCTTCTTTCAAGCGTTCATACATCATTTTTCCATCGTACTAGTAGTTTACAAGATTCATATATATTACCACTTTTTTTTTGCTATTGTTCCCACTGTGCATATCTTTTAAGCAAAAAAAAAAAAAAAAAAAAAAAAAAACTAAAAACATAAACTTCTAATTACTCTGCAAATGCTGGCATTATTGTTTATGTCTTCAATCTTTTGTTTATTTGTTTTATTTATTCTCTTTCAAATGGCTTCCACATTTTTTAAATATTATGTTTTTATCCATTAAAATGTTATTTAAACGTAATTAGATCTTCCGTAAATAGTAATTTATTTTGTATTTAAATACAATAGATAAATTAATTTTTATTTTTTACATTTTTTGGGGATGTTTTAGAAATACATAATAGAAAATAAAAGATGAATATAATTATTGGCTATTAAACTGAGTAATTAAGCTTAAAATAAAAACGTGTTATAGTGTTTAAATTATTTTTAAAGCTTTATGTTTGTGTGCGGTATTATGTGCTCCCTATTAAAACACCACTTAATTAGTGACCAATTGTTAGCTAAATTTTAAGTATTTAGTGTTTTTTTGCTTCGTCATGGAATTAAAGAAAATTGTTTTTTAATTAATTAATAAATAAATTATATATTTATATTTTTTAGAAACATCTTTTTTGTATTTCTATTTTTTTTGAAATGAAATTTCACATCCCAAGTATTGTGAAACAATTTTTGGACAGCTCTTTTTTGAGTTTCATCCTTTTAAGTTTGATTTATGGTAAAATGGTTTTAATTTTTTTTCACGTTATACAATAAAAGCATATCAATAAACTAGTTTATATAAAAATATTGAAAATTCGCTGAAAATATACTAAACTATTAGGCAAATAACTCGAAGTTTTATAATATTGTTACGTTTTTACCTTTTAAAAACGGGGGTTTATTTCCTTTAAATAACCGGGATAATTTTTGATTGCAAATAAAAAGCCCTTTAGTAGTTTAAAATTGTAACAACACTTTATTTATTTAAAATCTACAACAACAGTTCAAATAGTCACTCAGTGTCTTTTTACACGTGTAGCAATTCCCAGAAATGCACACACACTTTATAATGTACAAACTCAAATGTCCAGGACAGTTGATGTTAACTCTAACAACGCCAATGATCAACTCACGACTGCAACCTCTGCCACTATTTATACACACGCCATCTTTCGTTATTCTTCTACAATGATCTTAACGAACATTCGAATTCTAGAGCTTTCGATGTAAATGTTAGCAGCTTAAACATTTAGTGTTGCCATACTTACAAACAATGGTAATAACCGCATGCTATCCACATTGTTGATGAGTAGAAGCTTCTACTAATGGACGTGTTTATAAACATGATGAATGTTGCAGGCAGTCATTACAAACCGTTAAATTCAAATCGCTATTATACATTCGTAACAATATTTTTCATATGTTTTTCGTATTACACAAATTATACAAATGTTCGTAACTTGAATGTTTAACACCTAGATGATTGTACGTAAACTAAAGATTTATTTTTGTGGATTGTCGAGATCATAAAATATCTCCGATCTTTTTTTAAATGATAAGAAAATTCTACTTGTTCTTAAACAATCACTATTTCTGTTAGGTAACGGTCTGTTTTTCTGTAATTGACAGCGAACGCCTCAAAAATAAAAATTTGCTTTAATTTCATTATGGCTAGTAAGATGAGGTGCTGTATTAAAGATCATAATATATTTTGTTACATTTGTGGCGAATATATGTTAAATGCTCAGCGAAATTCAATTATGTGTAATTGTCCAAGACAGCTTTAATCAAGAAAATCACTTTAAAGACAATTCCTTGATATACAGAGTGTCAGCCGGGAAGGTATACTACTTTGTTTTGCCGCCATTTTGGTAAACATTAGTCTTGACAGTTCATATTTGGCAGTCGTGAAGTAGATACCTGGCAAATTTATGATGTAAAAATATTCGATAAACCAACGTGTTTTAATCGTTAAAACATTTTATCAAAATCAATCATCGATTACTGTGACGATGAGAAAGTTACGTATAATTTTGAAATGGAGATGTTGTACACGTTGGTTTATCGAATATTTGTACATAATCAATTTGCCAGGTATCTACTTCACGACTGCCAAATATGAACTGTCAAGACTATTGTTTACCAAAATGGCGGCACCCAAATTGTTTACCAAAATTGTTTAAGAAAAACAGCAACAAATAGGGTATTCAATGAAAATATAAAAACCGCTGACTGGAAAAAAAACAAGTACTTAGAACATAGTATTGAAGGTTCATCAACTTGTACAAAATGTAGTTAAAATTTCGGGCACCAAAATATCTGTTCCGCTGTATCATGATGATGAATGAGGCTCTTAAGGTTTACTTTTGCAACTTTTATAAGGACATCTACACGCAGAGAAAAAATATAGTTGTACATAGTTTACCATAACCATTTCAAAATTTTTACGAGTTTTTTTTAACAATATTATGGTCATTTATATGTTCTACCATATTATGGTAGTAGCACAATCATAATATGATTTAGCTCAACCATATTATGATTCTAGATGGATAATATGATCACAATATGGTTGTAGCATAACCATAATATGATTGCGTTCAACCATATTATGATACCAGCTCATCCATTATATGGCTATATAAAAACAAAATAATGAAGTTGAGCTCAACCCTTGGATTATTTATAAATAAAACAGAAGACATGATTGGATGCTATATCATAATTTGTTTCTGTAGTCATAATATGAGCATTTAAAAATATTGTGGTTGATATGATAATATTATGTTATTATTGCTTAAGAATCATAATCAAAACCAATATTTTCACTTTACTATTGGGTGAATAATTAAAAAATGACGGATTTTCTAGCTTTTATTTTGAAATATTTGTACAATATAAATTTATTCAAAGTATTGGCCATTGTTAGCTATGACATTTTCCCATCTTTGTGGCAACATATGGATTTCGAACCAAAAGAACTGCTTATCTTTTGAGGCCAAGAACGAATCAAGCAAATTTCGGATACTCTGTTCTGAAGTGAAGCGTATCCCAGAGAGAGCGTTCTACATCGATCGAAAAAAATAGTAGTCGGACAGGTACCCCAATTTCCCTGCTTTTGGATGAATCTTGAAGCTTTTTTTTAAAATTGCTGATTGAGTAGCTCCCAATGACTTTGCAAGCTCTTGTTAAGTTTGAAAACAATCTTCATGGACTAATACCTCTTATCCTTGGTCTTCAAACTTTCTTGGCTGGCCTGGGCGATCTTAGTCTTCCGTGTCAAAATCAACACTTCAGAACCGCAGAAACCATCTCTGGTACGTTGAAACCGATGAAACACATTCACCATACGCTTTTGGGGAGCAATCATTGTGCTTCAGCGGAACTTTTTCCAAGTCGTTAGTAAAAAATTCTACATTTTGAAAGCAAAAAAAAAAAAAACAAAGTTTTGTTTACAATAGAATGTTCATTAACTAAGTAGGAATAAATGACATATGAGTTATTAAAAACAAAAATCGCGTTCAGAAGATTCGAACGCATTTCATACATCCACTATTAAATTATGACACATTACTGTAGAAATCGAGTTTTTATTGAAATAAAATCAATTTTCTTACAAATTATAATGAAATTTACCCCCTGTCTATACCTGATACATTTTTATCATGATAAACGTCAAAATGGTTGTCAAGATACAAAATTATCAGGTATAGTCTCCATTTATTAGTATTATTGCTTCGTTATGACAGAATTGTTAGTGCTTTTGCTTAGACAACTTTGTCTTGACAACAAACGTCATTAATTGTTATGATAAATATTTGTCAAGTATAGACAGGGATTTAAGTATGAATAATTGACAAAATCTCAAATTCGGTTGCTACATTATTTGGTCAATTCACAAGGTCTTCTATCATGTCATAATGTCCTAATATTTCACAACTCGGCGGCTCGGCTTAACCGACTCTTAGGCATTCGGCACAGGTCTCTGCTGGTTGGTTACGATAACACAATAAGCATAGCATAGCAGAGTAGTATTATTTTAGGACATATTTTGTTTGAAAGCCAATAACAACTTTTTTAAACCATTGTAAAATATGAGGACATTATGACAATATGACATGATAGGAGACCTTGTGAATTGACCAATAGTATTTCTTATTTTATAGTTATTATTCTAGTGTTATCTGTTAATAAACTGGAATAAAGTGAAACTCCAATCTAGCGTGTTTTTCAAAAAAACCGGTGACTGGAAAAAATGCGGCTTTTGGGATATTGAAAAGCGTTATTTTAATGAAAATAAAATAAAACTTCATATCGGTCTGCAGGCTTGGTGTTTCAACATTTATGCATAGAATGTTTAAAGCTGAAATTTTCTCTAAAAATTAAGTTTTTGTAAAGAAATTTATTTTGAAATTTTTTTCAATTTTTGAAATTCGTTTTATCAATCTTTTTTCGTTAAACAATTTATTTAAATACTAAATTTTCAATATTATTACAAAAAATAAAAAACAACATTGAATTGTATTTTTACTAAATGCATTCAAATTTATTACTAAAACAATTGATAAATACATAAAACAATAAAATAAATTAACAATTATTTGCTAATACTTAAAACCAATTAAGAAACCTAATAAATTTTGGCATTAGTTTTAAAGTAGCAGGCAGCAATTTTAAATTTGAAAAACTTGCATCAGTTTTGCGAAATTTAAACAAATTTAAAGGAACAACATTAAACTGTTGTCTCAGTATGGTGGCTGTAACAAATGGCTTTAATGATATTATTTGGCAAAAACTATTATTACTAGCACTCCATAGTGAGAAATTACGTTTTAAATGATTTAAATCAGTAGAATTTCCTTGATGTTGCAAAAATGGTTTTGAAAATTTTGTTGATTCAAATCTGCCATAATTTATGGGAGTCTGCAACATGGTTTTACCTTCAGCTATGGAAGATTTACTGCAAGGGTGGTAAATAAAAACAAAGAAAAAGTAATAATAATAATATGAATTATAATGTAACCCATTTAAATTTTATTACTTAATAGCAATTATAAATTGCAAATAAGTAGGTATTTTAGTAAGTTAGTAAGTTGTGTGTGGTTAATCTCTTTAAAGCGCTTCAATTTGAGTTAATGTAATGTAATGTATTGTATGTAAATGCGAAAGTTTGAAATATGAAACATTAAATGAATGAAATACTAAAGTACTTATGTTTGTATTTATGTAAAAAGTGATTGCTTTAATTATATAATTGTAAGTATGCATGCTTTTTGGTTTGTTTGTTATTGTTTTATATATTGCCAAAACTGTAACTAACTTGCGTGTCAACTGCCAACATTTACTCAGACATTTAATTTTATTTATTTCTAAATCTTTTTTCTATTTGTTTACTAAACTAAAACCACAGTTTTAAAATCATTTTTCAAAACAACACCATCACCATCGTCATATGCAGATATGAGTTAGTTCCTCATACCTGTCATGATAAACACTTTTATTTTCTATTTACTTTTGTGTTTAAATTTTTTGTACTAAACTCTAGGCCTCGATTTAAACTTTAACTTTAGACATATTTTTTTTTTTCTATTTACACATAATGAACAAAACTTTAATAAAATTTTGTTAAAATGTTGTAATAATTTGCAATTTTGGTGGTGGCTGTTAAAAAAAAAATTTGTGTAATTTTTAGTTTATTATTGTAGGTACATTAAATAAAACAAGATTATTGCAATAATAAAAAAAAATGGTTGTTTTTAAATATTTAACATATTTAAAATAATTTGTTTATTTATAGATCATTTTAACTATGATGAACCAACAGAATGGTTTAATACATTTCCACAGTGTGGAGGTCATAAGCAATCACCAATTGCTATAACAACGCACAAGGTAACTATACTAAGTAGTTGAAGTAAGAAATACTTTTAAACATTAACTAACGTAATGGTACTTTTTAAGCACAATTTGTTTATTTAAATATTTCGTAAATTATATATGATTACCAAAAAAAAAAAAAACATATTATGGGAAATATTAAATAAAAATTAGAAATTTATTTTAAAAGAAATATTTACTCTAAACCAAATATCTTTAAAGTACACTTTGGTGAAAAGTATATAAGATTCGCCACAACCGAATATAACTCTCTTATGCTATGTTCAGACATGCTTTCTTAATTGTCTCAATTAAGTTTTACTTGAGTAATTAAGTTTAGTGTTCATATATACTCAATTAGTGGCCAGGTCCACAAGTTAAGTAGGCTGCTTCACTAGACTCACTCCGCGCCAGTCTCTATATAATAGATTTTATTTAAGTATTTATTAATTATTAAATTTGTTTAAACATTTAAATAAACTTACCGACAACTTCGCCGCCCATTTTTATACAGTCAGGGACAAAATTGTTCACAAAACAACCAATATTAAATATAAATAACTTGCTTTTTCTTCTTCATTGTTTTTATTGAAATTTTTATACCCTTCACCTTCGTGAGAAGGGTATATATAAATTTGTCATTCCGTTTGTAATTTCCACAATATAATTTTCCGACCCTATAAAGTATATATATTCTGGATCCTTATAGATAGCGGAGTCGATTAAGCCATGCCCGTCTGTCTGTCCGTTTGTCTGTCTGTCTGTTGAAATCAATTTTCTGAAGACCCCAGATATCTTCGGGATCCAAATCTTCAATAATTCTGTCAGACATGCTTTCGAGAAGTTTGCTATTTAAAATCAGCAAAATCGGTCCACAAATGGCTGAGATATAAGGAAAAAACCAGGACAACCTCGATTTTTTACCTATTTTTTGACCTATATCTGGATTACTAAGTCATTAATATAGACAATATGGATATCTAATGATAGATATTTCAAAGACCTTTGCAACGACGTATATAAGACCATAATAAGTTGGACCTACAATGGGTCAAAATCGGGAAAAAATTTTAACCAGATTTTTTTTCACCAAAACTTTTTTTCGCTAAATATTAAAAAGCAAAAAAATTTAATTAAAAAAAAAAAAAAAATTAAAATTTAAAAAAAATAAAAAAAAAATTCGAAAAATATTTTTTTCCAAAAAATGAAAAAAAAAAACAACTGGGAAAAAAATTAAATTTTGTTTACCTAAAATTACCTAAAAATTTTTATTTTGAAGTATAGTTTGGTGAAGGGTATATAAGATTCGGCCCAGCCGAATATATCTCTCTTACTTGTTAATGAAGTGGTTGGGAAGTTTTGCTTCACCCGTTTTATAGTCCAGACCGTGCCTTGCCCGACTACTATTTGTTTCGATCGATGTAAAATGCTCTCTCTGGGATACGCTTCACTTTGGAACAGAGTATCCGATATTATAAGATGAGCAGTTCTTTTGGCTCGGAAAAGGTCATAGCTAACATTGGCCAATACTTTGAATAAATTAATATTGTACAAATGTTTCAAAATAATAGCTAAAAATTTGAAAAAAAAAAACCCGCATTTCACCAATTCACAAGGTTTCTTATCAGTCATATTGTCATAATGTCCTAATATATCCCGACTCGGTGGCTCGGCTTAACCTACTCTTAGGCATTCGGCGTTGGACTCTGCTGATTCGTTACGATAACACAATAAACATAGCATAGAAAGTAGTATTATTTTAGGACAGTTTTTTCTTGAAAAACAATAAAAACCATTGTGAAATATTAGGACATTATGACAATATGACATGATAAGAGACCTTGTGCATTGACCAATTATTTCAAAAATGAATGATGAACTTTCGTCAGCATGCCATAAGGATGGTTCACGTTTTACTTTCTAAAAGGATCCTTCAATAACATGGTTATGTAAACTTTTATTCAATATGACTACTGTTTTTAAAATCTATTACTGTTATTAAATTGGACCTGATTTTTAGAAGATTTATTATTACTCAAAATTTGTGAGGAATCGGTCCATTGTATCATATCAATCTTTGGTTTATTTTAGGAGTTGAAACTACACAAATACTTTGGTTTATTAAATATTTAACTTTCTAATTGTGCTCTTTTCCTCAACAACAGACTATAGATGTTATAGCGCCACCCATATTATTTGGTTTATATGACGCCCCCATGTCACAACCGCTGAAAATGCGCAACAATGGTCACACAGGTATTTATAACACTTTTCTTTAGCTTAAGTAAAAACAAATCTGAAATTTAATGCCACTCATCATTCATTTATTGAAAGTTGAATTTAATGTACCACCGACGGTATTGGGTGACAAACCATTCATAACGGGCGGCATATTGGATGACATCTACGAAGTGGAACAGGTGCATTTTCATTGGGGTTCAACACTGCGCAAGGGTTCCGAACATGTGCTAAATGGTCATCAATACGATATAGAAATGCATATTGTGCATAGAAATAAAAAATATGACAACATGAAGACGGCTATACTTTTTGAGGATGGTGTGACAGTGGTGGGTGTTTTATTTAAGGTGGTAAAGGTAGGTAATCTTTATTTGTATAGCTTCTATAGCTGTTATAATGAGTAACATTATTATTTATATAGACGGATCAGGTGTATTATCCCGGCTTAAATGTGGTCTATAGTAATTTGCCATATGTGCAGCAATTTAATTCTTCCACTACCGCAGAGGAACTAATAAGTTTGGGTTCGTTGTTGGGCAACATAAATCGTGAAGATTTCTATACCTATCAGGGTTCATTGACAACGCCACCTTGTGCGGAATCTGTTACCTGGGTAATATTTGCGGACATTTTGCCTATTTCCTATAGAGAAGTAAGTAATACTTATTAGTTATAATTTAATTTATAACTATTTTTCTTTTTAAAATATGTTTGCAGTTACCAAAATTCTGGGATGTTTTAGATGAACATGGCAAGAACTTTGTTAATGTTAGACCCATACAAAATAATGGTTTCCGCAAGATCTATCATCGCAAACCTCTATTAAGATTTAAATATTTTGGCTGGCAAAAGTAAATTTAATATTAATATTTTAAAATTTATTTATATATAAGGTATATTATATAACGATTTACAATGTATTTTTATTAGATTTATGTTTTTTTATAAAAAAAGTATTAAGCACGAGTATGTATGTATATTTAGCTAAATATATTAATGTATTACACCAAATTATAATATGTAATTTAAATAAAGTAAAATAAAATATTTTTTATGTTAAATTTTCTTTTGTTACCATTCATAGGCTTTTTATTATAGCTTAGGCTTTTAAAGTCTGAAACTAAAGTAGTCCAAGTTCAGCTGAATGTATGTATTTGTTTTTGGTCCATTGCTTTTTATTTGTATATACAAGTATGAATTTACTCCAGCTGTTGAAAGGTATGTATGTTTAATAAATACTAAGTAAGTATATTCATCAACAAAAAGTAAGAAAATTAAGTAAATGATTTATATCCCAATTAAAATGTCTCTTTTTATTAGGTGATTATGGCGATTATGTGATTTTGTTTTGTGTGTCCAAATAAGTAAGTACATTAAAATAAACCAGGTAGTTATGCATATGACTTTATTGTTTAAGTATTATTTCTTAACATAAAATTTATAGCACTTGTTATTTGTTTAAACATATTAATTATTGTTAGTAACAAACTGTACAAAAACCAATTTGCTTACACAGCGAAGAATTATAATTGAAACTTTATTCAAATAAGACCTAATTAAAGCTGCTTTATTTTTATACCCACCATAAACAAAATGGGGTAGAATGATTTTGTAATTCCATTTGTAACACAAAAACTGGGACGATCTAATTATATCCGCCCATCTGTCTGTTGAAAGTACGGTAGGGCCCAAAAGAAAAGAGCTTGCCACAAATACTTTCTGTTAAAAAATGGCTAAAAACGTTGGTAATATCTTCTTATGGTAAATTTGATCATCTGATTTCAAAAACAACATTTGTACAATCAATGTTTTACCTGCCAGGTGGGAAAAACTAAATGAGTGCCTCAAGGCACCCTTGGAGATTTAGAGATTGAAACATAGTCGGGTTTTTTAAACAACCTTTCTATTTGTTCATCACTCAAATCAGATATTTTGAAAAGTTTGTTCTTAAAATTTTATATAAAAAATTGCAAATCAAAGCAAAGAAAACCAAACAACATTTTGCTATATGAGGGAAAAACTGAGGCAGCAAAACTAGTTTGTAATAGCCAAGAGTGCCTTAACACACATATCCATTTTTCACGTCTCTAAAGAGTAGCTTACCTTTTTATACCCTTCACCTTCGTGAGAAGGGTATATATAAATTTGTCATTCCGTTTGTAATTTCCACAATATAATTTTCCGACCCTATAAAGTATATGTATTCTGAATCCTTATAGATAGCGGAGTCGATTTAGCCATGTCCGTCTGTCTGTCTGTTGAAATCAATTTTCTGAAGACCCCAGATATCTTCGGGATCCAAATCCTCAATAATTCTGTCAGACATGCTTTCGAAAAGTTTCCTATTTAAAATCAGCAAAATCCGTCCATAAATAACGGAGTTATGAGCATAAATCCGAGACAACCTCTATTTTTGGCCAATTTTTTTTATCTATATCTCGATTACTAAGTTATGAATATAGACCATATGTATATCTAATGATAGATATTTCAAAGTCCATTGCAACGATGTATATAAGGCTATACAAAGTTGGACCTACAATGGGTCAAAATCGGGAAAAATATTTTTAAATCCGAATTTTTTTTTTAAAGAAAACTTTCTTTTGTCATAAATTTTTTTCACTAATAAATAAATTTTTTTTTTTTTTAAAAATTGGAAAAAACTTAAAAAACTATTTTGAAAAAAAAAAATTTTTTAAAAAAATGTTTTTTAAATTTTATTTTAAGGTATAATTTGGTGAAGGGAATGTAGCTCTCTTACTTGTTTTACATAAATCTTGACTCCAATATATAAAATAAAAGTATACTTTTTAAGAAAAATAATATGATTGCAATCGGGAAACTTAAAAACACCTTGATAAAACAGTGCAACAGTGCGATTTTGATCTTGAAGATGTAGTTGTTTTGATTTTCTATAATCACAATTTTTGTTCTTTATGACAAGGGCTACAACTTTGCCTCAGATAGTAAATCAAAATTCCGAACTGTTTGCAAGATATGAGCTTGAGAAAATTATCACTTTTTTTGCAAAAATGACACCGAGGCCCCAAATCTTTGGGGGCCCTTAAAAAAAAGTGCCTGACTTTGGCAAAACTGGGAGACACGGGTCTTTTGTTTTTGGTATATTATCACGTAGTGTTGTCAGTAAATGGTTATTTTTCCATGACTCAAAAAATTACACACAGTGTAACACAACATGGACTTCCCATATTTTGTTGGTTGTTAATACACTTAGTTTGTAGAAAGTGTAGTAAATAAGAAGAAAGAGAGCTTTTAAGACGTTTTTTAAAAACTATTACAGGAGTTTTTGATATGAAAAATCAGTTATATTTCCATTTATTGGCATTTTTGCGATGAGTGCCTTGAGGCATGCTTAAGCATTAGAGGGTTAATAAGGTTTGTTTGGTTTTGAAAATGGGCAATATCGGTTCATACAAATGTCTCCCGGAATACTGTTTGAGCAGTCATAAATATGTTGATTATGCGGTAATTGTTATAAAAAATTGCGCAAATTTGTTCGAAGTAATCTGAAATTATACAATAATGTATGGCGGAAATCGAGCAGCATTTGTCTCTCTAGTCCCCATACAAGAAAAATGACTTGAACATTTGTAATTGTGTTATAATAAATAATATAGTGATGAAATTTGATATAAACCAGTTCTCTATGAACCTAAATCTTTCTACCAACATTTGTGAGGATCACTCTATAACTGACCCAGTCAATATTTGATTGACACATATTAATGTTGGGTATACAAGTTTCGGCAGAGCCGTTTATAACCCTTTTACTTGTAACTTTATTATTTTTAATTATATTTGATTTATTTAATTATAGGCACATTAAAAATCCCAAGTTTCTTTTACTGTCTACAATTTACTTGAAATAGCTACTTTCTATTATTGTTGTGGTTTATTTAAATTATAAATTTAGATTAAAAATTAAATTAAAAATTAACCAAAAATACTACCAGGCCGGTTCTTGATTTAATATAAATAAAATTAATTACTATTTAGTGGATGGATTTCCCCTCAAATATTAAACATTAATTATTTAAAATTGTTTAAATATTCCGGGATAAAAATACAATTTTTTTTTTTTTTTTAGTAAAACAAAAATAACAAATTGTCTAGTTTAATTAATTTCTGTTTTTGTTAAACTTTATAAATCATTGATAAAAAACATGTCTAGCTAATATTTAGCGAACTTTAGTCAAATGACGCAATAATGACTAGACAAAAATTGCTAACATAAATTTGCTTCATGAGCATTAATTTATTTATATGTATGTATCTTTCTTTCATATATTTAACACATAAAGTAACAAATACATATCTTTTTTAAACATGATTTTAGAATTAGAAAAAATGGTTGTTTAAAGATGGAAATTTTTCAGAAAGTGATAAAAGTTTGATAAATGAATGTTTCAGATAAACAAAGTGATGATTTTTTAACATTAAAAGAGGTAAATAAATTATCAAGAAATTAATTTTAAAATTATAGAATAGTATAAAGGTTTTGTTATCGTATGAGATATGCTTAGTCCGTCCAGGTTTCTCAGTGGTCTGTTTCCATTAAAAAGTAGCAAAGAAAGAGCTTTCTTTGTTATTGTGGAACATTGCTACAAGATGAATATCAGAAGGATAAAAACATGCGATATTTATATGAGGTAAATTTCTAGTCAGCATTTCGAGTAGACTTAGTGTTAACCCCCTAAAAACGGATCTGGTGCTTTTCACAAGGAGCTACCTATCTAGTTATCATCTATGTAGGTAACACTCATTGTAATAAGAAGAGAGAAAATTTTATGAGCTTGACCAGCATGAGTCCCAGAAATTCAGTTTGTTTGTTAAATCCTTTGTTTCAAAACCATCATAATCCCTTAACTTGAAAAATAAAAACCATTAAAATTAAATACTACCATTTATTTAATTTAAACATTTATAAATGCATACAATTGCTGATTATTTGTTTTAATTTGCAGCTCTAATCATTTTTCATGAATGTGGTTAGGCAGACTAAATGAACATTCATTCATTCATTCATTAATATATTGATTTGTATTGTCTCGTGTGTCTATCAATCGGTGTGTCTCTGTGTAATGCTTAAGCTATTTAAGTTACTATTGTTTCTTTTTTATGTTTATTTATATATTTGTATTTCTCTTTTGTTTAGGGCTACCAAAGGTATTAATAAGTTTTTGTAAATTTATATTAAAACAACTTTGCACTTATTTAAACCACAACATTATTTGTTTATAGCTATAACAATCATAATGGCATAAAATTGTATGTTGCAACAGATGATATTCAATAAAATATAAATGTTGCAATAAAAAACCATGAAAATAAAACTAAAACAAAACAGTTGGGTGTCAAAAATGATTGAAATAGCCCCAAATTAGAGGTTATTTTATTATATTTCTTTGTATTTATTAATAATACTAACTAACCTGTGTTCCAGATGATTTCTCATAACCTCAATCAAGTGTAAAACACTCAAGTTGTGAATATTTTTACATTTTCAAAACCACACTCAGTATGAGACAATCTACATAAATGGAGTATGAGAAAAAAAAATTGAATTTTTATAAAATACATATGAGTAGTTTAAATTAATGTTATGTCTATCATTGGTATATTGGGATACTCGGAAAAGTAATAAAAATCATTCTCCCAATTCAAAACACTTTATAAATCTTGTTCTTGTGTAAACCATCCGTATCTTCTGAAAATGTCACTAAATCTCAGAGATGGTTCAGATCATGTATGAGGCTCAACCATTTAAACATTTGTACAGTAAACATGTATATGTTTGTGACAACCATTTATATGATGAACGACTTACCATATTCTGTGAGAACAACATATTATGATAAATTTATTCATCATATAAATGGTTGTCACAAACATATATATGTTTACTGTAACTATATATATGATTGATACAATCATGTGAATCGTAAATTAACCATATTATTGTTACCACAATCATATATATAGTTACTGTGACTATAATATTGTTAAAATTGTTTAAATGGTTACAGTAACCTGCACAACTATATTTTTTTTCTGCGTGTAGTCTGCGCTCTTGTATAGCACGGCAGTCACATAGAAAATTTTGTACCGATTCCTACTCATCTTCGCTCTACCATCATCTGCATTAATTATAAGAATGATAGAGTGCTCCGTAAGTATACCTACCTAGATCAAAGAGAGTCCTGGTCCTTTTCCGTAACAGAGCACACTCATCAATCATATTTGATACCTCAAGCAAAGGGATATGATTACATCCCCATTTCCTGTAAACCATTATAACGTTGTTGTCTAAGCTGGATCAGAGAATGATTAAGATTTAGAATATTTTTCCCGATTTTGACCCATTGTAGGTCCAACTTATTATAGCCTTATATACATCGTTGCAATGGACTTTGAAATATCCATCATTAGATATCTATATTTATGAGTTAGTAATCGAGATATAGATACAAAATTGGCCAAAAATAGAGGTTGTCTCGGTTTTTTTTGCTCATATCTCCGTTATTTATGGACGGACTTTGGTGATTTTAAATAGGAAACTTCTCGAAGGCATGTCTGACAGAATTATTGATGATTTGGATCCCGAAGATATCAGGGGTCTTCAGAAAATTTATTTCAACAGGCAGGCAGACAGACATGGCTTAATCGACTCCGCTATATACAAGGAAGTAAATAACACTGAATTTATATATGTTTTTATACCCTTCACCATAAGTGGCAAGGGCATATATAAGTTTGTCATTTCTAGATTTTTCATTTGCGACCCCACAAAGTAAATATATTCTGGATCGTTATAGATTGAGAAGTCGATATAGACATGTCCGTCGGTCTGTCTGTCTGTATGTTGAAATCAACTTTCCCTAGCTCCCAAATAACTTACAAACATGAGGGAGAAAATAGAACCACAAATGGCTCAGATATAAGGAAAAAGACGGGACAACCTAGAGTTTTGGCCTATTTTTGATCTATATTTGGATTATTAAGTCATTAATATAGACAATATGGATATCTAATGATAGATATTTCAAAGTCCATTGCAACGACTATAGTAAGTTGGACCTACAATAGGTAAAAATTGGGAAAAATATTTTTTAACCCGAATTTTTTTCCACCAAAAAATTTTTTTCCATAAATTTTTTTTCACAAATAAATTAAAAAAAAAAAATTTAAAAGAAGAAATTCGGAAAAACTTTAAAAAAAAAATTTAAACAAAAATTTTAAATATTTAATATTTTTATTTTAAAGTATAATTTGGTGAAGGGTATATAAGATTCGGCACAGCCGAATATAGCTCTCTTACTTGTTTAAAATTTTCAAATATATGCATTTCAGTTCTGTCAATATAGAAAAGAATTTTATCAATAAAGTCAAATGACAAAGTATACTTTTGGTTGCTATGCATGTACATATGTAGACAAAACTAATAAGGCAACAATTATAAATTATAGTAGAACTTTAGTAAGACCCCTTTCACACTAGGTAATTTAGTTGCGCAAGTTTGTTTTTCAATTTCAAAAATAAGAATGAAAGATGAAATCAACTTGCAAGCAAGTCTGTACTCAAATTGGAAAATATTTTTTCTCCTTAAACCGACCTTACCCTGACATCAACCAACAACTAATTGCCTAATGTGAAAGGGGTCTAAGTAAATTAATTGTTTGTGAGAATAAAATGGAAAACTCAATATTTTTATTTAAATAACGTTTGTCTATATGTAGTATATACAAAAAAAAACCTGACCTCTAATACAAATACAGATTCTAAATTATTTAATTTATTAAATAATTAAATTTTGGGTTTTTATGATAATACAGCTCTATTTTATTATTAAGTCAGGGAGAAATATTAATCCAAAAATTCTGTATTAACTCACCTTTTTCGATCAGTTGAACAAAATATATATATCTTGTATTAATAAAATATGTAAACATGCTAAGTCCACTTTATATGAAAATTTAGATTTTATACGAAACGCTAGAATAAGTAAAAATACACTGTTTGCGTAAAAAAATTATTTTCTTGTTATACTGTAGTAAGCAAAGGTTCTAAGTCCATTTTGTGGCATGCAAACGTGCTAAGTCCATTTTCATTTGTCAAAATTACCAAATTATTTTCTAAGTCAAATATGGAATTGAGTATAACTACTTGCGATGTCATATATTCCATTGTATATGCTAAATTTTTAAGTGATCCACATATGTATAAATCGATAAATATTTCGAGAATACTTATTTACGGACCAATTTTAACCCTATTTAACCCTTTCAGACATTTTCTTCAATATATTGGACATTTTGTTTTTTCCTTATTAAGTCATTTAGTGTTGACGTAAATAGACAGATTTTTACAGTTAATGGAGTTATCAAGTGTTTACTAGATTATATATATTGCACTTTTTCATATTAAAAAATTTGAATAAATTTTCATATTATTTTATTTAACAACAAGTCGATATCTCTGATTTGGTCACATTAAAATATGAAAAAGTGAAATATTTTTGAAGGACGGAGTTTTAAAGTGGCATATTTTTGAATATAATTGTGATATTGACTTGAAATATTTTTTATAAGACCAAAAATTAACGTATATAAACAAAACAAGTAAGAGTGCTATATTCGGCTATGCCGAATCTTATATACCCTTCACCTTTGTTGTGGATGCATTACTTGCCTATTTTCAGCGTATATCATCCTAAATATATCAAGAAAACTTTTAAAAATTTTACATTTAATTGATATTGCTATATTGAAGAAGTTACAAACGAAACAACAATCTTATATATACCCTTCTCAAAAACAACAACGCCAAACGAAACGAAACACAAAAAAAAAAAAAACAAAATACGCAAAGCAGTGAAACCAACTCACATCCAAACATACATATTGTACGTTTTGTTGCTTTTTTGTCAAACACCAAAAAAAAAAAAAACAAAAACAAAATAATGAAGCCAACAAACATCCAAACATATGCACGGTTTGTTGCTTTTTTGTGAAACACCAAAAAAAATAACAAAAACAAAATAATGAAGCCAACAAACATCCAAACATATGCACGTTTTGTTGCTTTTTTGTGAAACACCAAAAAAAAAAAAACAAAAACAAAATACACAAAGTATGAAGACAACACACAATGAATCCAACACACATACGTTTTGTTGTTTTTTTGTCAAAGCATGCAATAAATTGTCTTTTTTTGATGAAATTTTCAGAGGTTGTCTCGGATTTTTGCTCATATCTCCGTTATTTATGGACGGATTTTGCTGATTTTAAATAGCAAAATTCTCGAAAGCATGTCTGACAGAATTATTGAAGATTTGGATCCCGAAGATATCTGGGGTCTTCAGAAAATTGATTTCAACAGACAGACGGACAGACAGACAGACGGACATGGCTTAATCGACTCCGCTATCTATAAGGATCCAGAATATATATACTTTATAGGGTCGGAAAATTATATTGTGGAAATTACAAACGGAATGACAAATTTATATATACCCTTCTCACGAAGGTGAAGGGTATAAAAAAATACTTCAGAAAAATGTGAATAAAATTGTTCCTAATATTTGCAATCTTATCAAAATGTTGATATAAATTTTAGTTTTATAAGCTCAATAAATATGTAATATGTAATAAAATCTTTCTTTATTAACAAAACTACATGAAATTTTGAACGATTTTTAAATTTTTCATTCTGAATAACAAAGTGTCAAAAAGTCAAAGGTAATCCCGCAATTTCTAAAAATTGGGCCGATAATGATATTTTTTACTATTTTGCCCATAGGGTTCACTTTTTCTTCGGGGCTGGGAAAATACTTTGGGAGTAAATAAGGATAACATAAAGGTTTATAAAACTGATTTCCATTTTATGATCCCAGCTTTGGGATTTTAGAACATGTGGCCCAAAGTTTAAATTTTGTTAAAAAATAGGTCAAATTCCAAAGGGCGTAGGGAGGACATATTCAAAAACTATGTCAAGTTTTTTATATCAAAATTTTTTCCGTAAAGATATCTTACATGAAGTCATAAAATTGTTATATGTTCTTAAAGAAAGTTTTGTTTTTTTTTTTAAAAAAAAAGAAAAAACAGCACAAATCTAATATTTTTTATTTTTGTTTATATTTGAATCCGTAATTGATATTGCTCTGAAACCTTTTGTATATTATTGGTAATTTAGTTGTCTAACAAACAAACAAAATTTGAGTTCATTCGGTTCAAAAGTATGCCCTATATTTAAAAAAAAGCGGATCAAGGTATGGCAAAATTTTAAAATTTAAATTTTGAAATGCCTATATAACTCGGAAATTATAAGAGATAAATAGCACACGCAAACATATCTTTTCATATCCTAGTCAAGCGCTTTCCAAAATCAATCATTTGTAGTGTCCATTTTTATAACTTAAACTCGAATACTCCTTGGCTACGGCAATGTAAAATTTTATTCCGATCGGATCAGCCAGATTTATTTCCAAAATATTTTGATTCTGTCCCACTGTGTAATGTCTGAAAGGGTGAAGTATATAATCCAAGCTTACATGTTTTAGTTAAGTTTGATAATTTCGTGATCTTGAGATCTTAATAAATGTAGAAACAATGTTTTAATAAAATATCCGATGAAGATCTCTGTTTAACATTATAGATTATTGGTTCTGTTTTTTTTTTGAGATTTTTTCTTTAATACAAAAGTAATCCTCCTATCAGAAAATGCTATAAATTTTGCGATTGGCCCCTAATGTCAGTTCTGTTTTGACATTTGTATAGTAAACACATGCGAAATACACGTTAATAAACAATGTTACGCTACACTGCTCCAGAACGCGGAATATTGCTGAATATTTATTTGACCAATAAACGGTCGGTGACTTTGGCACAATGTGAATTTCGTTACAGATTTCCTGGCCGTCCAACGCCTACTGGTGAAACACTGCGACGTTTAGCCGCTCGCCTCGAAGAGACTGGCACAACACGAGATGCTTCCAGGCGTGGCAGACCCCGGAGTAGCCATTCTGCAGAGAATATTGCTGCTGTAGCCGAGGATGTCATGGAAGCGCCGTCGACATCGACCAGACGACGTGCCACTTAAATGGGTATCAGTCGACGGTCTTTACAGCGAATTTTGGTACAAGATTTCAAGATGTTTCCGTACAAAGACCAGACGGTGCATCAGCTGTTAGCTGCTGACCGCCAATCACGTCTAACATACGCTCAAGCCATCCTTAATCACCACCAAGAGGAAGATGATTTTTCATCAAAAATAATCATGAGTGATGAGGCCCATTTCCATCTTAGCGGGTACGTAAATAAGCAAAATTTACGCTTCATGGGCACTGAAAATCCGCGTGTAACCCACGAAGAGCCATTACACCCGCTCAAAGTCACTGTATGGTGTGCTGTTTTCGCTGGAGGATTCATCGGACCATTTTTCTTCGAAGACGTCGCGGGCCAAACGGTTAATGTGAATGATGAGCGCTACAGAGCAATGATCAACGAGTTCTTTTTGCCGCAACTTGATGAATTGGGATTGGAAAACATGTGGTTCCAACAGGACGGTGCAACGGCACACACTGCACGTGCCACAACCGATATGCTGAAGGATGCATTTGTCGGGCGCCTAATCTCCCGTTTTGGCGATTTGCACTGGCCAGTAAGATCGCCTGATTTGACCGCTCCAGACTTATGTTTGTGGGGCTTTTTGAAGTGGCGGGTTTATGTCAACAAGCCTCAGACTCTTGCAGCTCTTAAAGACAATATCCGTCAAGAATGTGAGGACCTATCGCCGGAAGTTTTGGCCAAAGTGATGGAAAATGCCATAAAAAGGGCTCAAATTTTACATGGCATCATATTCTCGAATTGATGTAAAAAAAAAATTAAAAGACCAAATAAGAATAATCCACAAGAAGAATCAAGTTTTTCACTTTTTTTTTTATTACAACCAAAAAACATCGGAAGTTTACTTTTGCGCCACCTTGTATTTGTATTTATATACAGTCCAATTATGAATAATAATTCCCCGGTAGTTTTTTCCCTATTCTCATTTTTCCTATTCAAATTCAATGTGAAAAAACTCCCGGGGAATTTTTTATTCATAATTGGGCTGATAAACTATTTTTGAAAAATTTTACTCGAAAATAAATTTATTCGAATATTCGATTATTCGGCAATATTTTATCGAATTATTTTTTATTCTAAACAGAAACTTTTTTTCATTCGAAATAAATAATTTTTTACTCAATTATTCGAATAATTTTTATTCGAATGACAACGAATAACTACGTTATTAAATATGTATATAAACATTAACGCCCTTATTCATAATCAGTTTTTAATATTATAAATGGTTTATAATACAGAATTTCCATACAAAATTTGTTTTATAAACTCGAATAAATTTAAAAAGTGATTATGAATAAGGCCTTAAATATATAATCAACCAAGAAATGTAAATCATAGAGTTTTTAAGAAAATATTGGATTATTTTGAAGTTTATTATCATCTTGACTCAACAACGTTGCTACATTGCCTTTTGAGAACAACTTTAGTGACAACAGGGACTTTATTTTAATCCAATAAAAGAGTTAAAACAATAAAAATGAAACAAAAATATTATAAATGTCCACTAAGTCTCAAGAAATACCTTATAAGTTTATTATTTATC
Organism: Calliphora vomitoria; assembly: GCA_942486065.2. Taxonomy (NCBI): domain Eukaryota; kingdom Metazoa; phylum Arthropoda; class Insecta; order Diptera; family Calliphoridae; genus Calliphora; species Calliphora vomitoria. The sequence goes on along the minus strand of OW818029.2, from coordinate 5,917,121 downwards.
ATTATAAATCATAACAAATAAATAATAAAACGGCATTGAACTATTTAAAACCAATAATTATGAAAATTTTACCCAAATTAATTTTGTTACCCTCGCATTAAACGCTATACCACATAATAATAATAAAGCTGAAACAAATATCGATAACAAATGTTAGGCAAATACTTAGTTTACACTTGAATACAGAGTGTGTTCAAAGTTCTCATCAGCCAATAATTATGCCACTTGAAATAATATAAAACAGAACAAAGAAAACAAAACAAATGTGTGCTAAAAAATGTTTTGCTAGTGTTTTACTCAATCAAATATTATTAAATAAAATTTACTTACACACATTTTTGTTTGTTTGTATAGATGATAAATACGAGTATGTAGTAATAAAGTCAACAATAAATAAATAAATAATTAATAAATATTGCATAGTTTTTGGGATTTAGTTTATCTATATAATAAATTTATTTTGACAAATATTAACTAAAATTTTAATAATATATATTTTTTAAATTTGTTTCATTGTTATTTATAAACTAAAATATGTTTGTATTTTTTGTGTATGGTCTTTTATACAATAAAATAAATTGTTGTCCTTACATTGTTGGTTTGTTTTGTTTGTTTGTTTCTTTGCTTTTTACTTAATAAATATTTAATATATTTGTTTTATTTTAATTTAGGTACTTCTTCGTTTTTTGTTTATTTTAATTTTTGTAACAAAAATACATATTTAGTTGTAAAAGTGTTGTTTTTACTTACAACTTAAATATAGTTTTAAAAATATATTTTTTTAAATGATTTTAGTACAAGGACATATTTGTTTATTCTTTGTTAATTTGACAGGAAGTTCAAGATATGCCTTAAAATTTTAGGGTGTTTAAAGGAAATGGTTTGTCTTAGATTTAAGCACCATTGTATTTAATAATGTTTGGTTTAAATGTTCAAGGCAATCTAATAAATTAAATTGTGCTGGTGTTTTATTTAAGCTTTCTTCTAGGTATTGTTGTTGTTGTTGTCGTAAAAAGAAAACAAATCACAGTTTATGCGTTTATGTTAAAATGTCTAAGCTTATTTTGGTTAGCTGTTTAAAAGATGTTATTTGAATAAGTAGTTGTTTGTTTTTTTTAGAGATTTTTGGTTTAAAATATATAATTTTTAGGCAGATTCTTTACAAATAATTTATAATTGTTGCCTGTGGAATAAAGAGAGAAAATAATAAGGTTTATGAAAAGGAAAGGAAGATCAACTCATCTACATTTTAGCCAATGACAAGCATTACATTTAACATTTAAAATAAAATTTTGTTGGCCAATTAAGCTGTAAAAGAAACATGTTTTTTTGGGATTTTCTTCAAGAAAAATTTTATTTATCAACTATAAAAATGGTTTTAATTTAAAAATTTTGTTTTATAATGCAGTTTTTTTTTATCATATAACAATTAATTACACTTTATTATGTACAAAAAATAGCAAAAGAATAGAGAAATAAAAATGTATTAAAATAAGAAAATATGTAATAAAAAAAGAAAAAACAAAAGGTAATAAATTCTAATGACATGATGTGTTAAATTTGCTTTAAAAAAAAAGCATATCAAAGTAAGACCAGTTTAAGGGCTTAAAACAGTCTTAAAACAAGGCATACTTTTAGGTGTATATTTATGTAATTGAATTTAGCTAAAAGTATGCTGCTAAGTAAGAGAGACTTGAGCCTTAAACTGATAAAACTTGTTTAAAATTGAAAAAATAATTTTTGGTTTAAACTTAATATGATTCCGTAAATAGTTTAGTAAGTCAGGTGTTTGGTAGTTGGTGGTGGTGGTGCTAGTGTTAAGTATAGTGTATCAAGTTGCTGTTCAATTAGTTAGCATTTAGACAGTAACACTATTAGTATTAGCTTTGTTTTTTTTTTTGTTTTGTTTTTGTTATTTTTAAGACTTGTATAAACATGTATGTATGGCATGGCTTTTGTTTAAGGACTGGGTAACAACTTATTAGAGCTTTGGTGCCGGCAGTGATGATGATGATTGCCTAAAAACAAAACAACAAATGATATTAAAAGGTTATGCATGTATTATGCTGTCAAATGATATTCATTTAGAGCTACAGCTGCATGATAGGAAAAAAAGAGGGAAATAAATTAAAATTTACAAAAAAAAACTCATAAAATTTGATTGTTTTCGATTGGTTCCTAATAATTTCAACATTTTAGTTATTTACAATAGTATTTTTTTGTATTTCTTTTGTCTTTACAACACTTAGTGCGAAAATGCTTGAATAGTGGGTGCAGTTTCACAATTTTGTTTAAATGTTTTACATATAAATGGTTTAGCAATTTATTTTTTGTGACAATTGTGTTGTGTACATATAAACTAAACTAATTGCTTTCGTTCTGTATCCTGTAAGAATGATAGTTAAACAATAATTAAAATTTTGTTAATTAGTTACAATTTAAAAACAAAATTATAAATAAATCATTTATATTAGGAGAGGTTTTCACAGTTTGGAGCAAATACTTATATGATCACAGTGAATAAACACAATTTCTATTTTAAATTAATAGTTTTCCTAATTTAAACTTTAGTTTAATTCTCCTTAAAGTAAAATTCTATATTCTAAAGACAATTAAAGCATGGAGGGGTATAATACCGTTTATAATTATTTTAAACTAATCCATTTCTATGTACTTAAAAAAATCTGTTTAAAACTTCCTAATTTTTCTCAAAAATTATCATTGTAGACACGATTTTATCATATTATTTTTAATTTGTGTTTATTTTATCCATTCAACAGTAATTAAAAAAAAAACAATCGAAAACCAAATTGAGAAATGAACACCTGGATATGAGATTTTCCAGCCACACTCAATTTAAATTGTTCTACTCCAAATTTGAAAGTAAAAATCAAATTTTTAACCGATCTTTAACCGGAAACGTTACACACTCAAACAAAGACTAATTACACTGTAAGTACGTGAAATTTACATCAAAACGCCAATAGCATACTCCGCTTTTAAATTACAAACTCAAAAATTGTAATATCTCTTTGATTTCAATTATATTTTATGGAAAAACTTTCGCAAAAATATTTTTATTAAACATTTTGATAGAAAAAAATATACTGAGAGACAAAAAACCAAAGAGAAAAAAAATGCATGTAAATCATTGAATTTTGTTGTTGTGTCAGCCATAGAATATGGAATAGAGTATATATAATTAAATATATGTAGAGGCGTTACTGGGAGACAAAAAACCTAAGTCGGTTGTCATGAATTTTGTTGTGCTAGTCATGGAATTTGGGAGCATAGAATAAACACATTGAACGGAAGGAGATAGTAATATCAATGGAACCAAGGCGAATTTACTGTACAGGTGGCGTTGATATTACAACAAGTACAACATTGCAAAAACAACATTGTGTTTTATTGTTGCTTGAGGGGCAAATGTGTCATAAGCAGCTGATTAAAACAAAAATAATAATTTTAATCAAAAATAAAATAAAAAAATGTTTTACGATCCAACAAGAATATACCTCCAAAGAAGTATTTGTTAGAGAATATTCAAGAATAGGGGCGAAGAAGAAATGTGAGACCTGGACAGTCGAGAAACAGAGATTTTGTTCTTTTTGCTAGTTGTGATAATGTTAAGAAGCCGCAAAACGGGTCGTTTGACTATGAAAAACTATTTATCCTCATCATACTTCCACACAATAGTAGTAAATGTGATTTTATGGGCATATAGTGATTTTCGTTACGGTTTAGGCTTTTTGCTGCTGTGTGTATTGGTGGGTATGCTGTTGCCGGAGCCTACATAAAAGAGACAATGCTAGAGCCGCGTTTGGTCTTAACAATTTGTACAAACAATGTTAAGAGAATTCAATACCTTTCGAGGCAGCCAAACAAACGGATCCTATTAAAATGGCCCAATAAATTAAGGAGAACACAGCATATACATACATCAATAACATTCATTATGTTGTGATTTGCTTTTTATTAAAAAAAAGTAAACAAAACAACTTTTTACATAAAATAAATTCGTTTTGTAAACAATTTTTGACAAGTTTGCCCCCAAGGCGAAAGAAAAAAAAGTAGATCAGCTGTGCTGTTAACGCCACCTGTACAGTAAATTCGTCTTGAATGGAACAAATTACACTTTTTTAAAACATACGGGTGATACCATAGTAGAAAAATAGAAGGTAGTTTCATTCTCTCTTTATTTTTTTAAATTCTATATCTGACATGCTTAAGGATTTTGAAGTTTTCGTAAAAATAGTAATGCCATATTAATATTAAATTTTCCCTTACATTCTTTGGGAATACACAATTTTCATTAATTTAAATAATATGTATTGAAAAATACAAAAAAATATTTACTTTTAAATTGGGATCAAAGAATAATTTTCAAATGATGAATGATACATTTCCCAACAAACGACAACAGTGGCTGGAAATACGTAAAACTTGCGAAGAAGATTTGCCAAAACAGCCAATGGTGTGCTACCTACCATTTCCTTAAAAGTAATAATCCAGTTAAAACAAAACGTGTGAGATTGGATAGGATTGCTGTCCCAATGACCACAAGTTAACTTCAAAATACTAGTTAATTTGTAAACATGTTTTGGGGTATATATGTACGATTATTACAGATCATAATGCATTAACTATGCACAGTAGAGCAGAATCGAAATTTTTTGGAAATAGATCCCGCATTTCTAAACGACTGCTACGATTGGGATAACATGGTCATAGCTAAGCAGTATTCACATGCGGCGCTAGCGGGACACAAAGTAGGGCACCTTCGATATAAAATATTTGAATAGTAATAGTACCTATAAAAATAGTCAACGCGTTTTAATTATAAGTAAGCGAACGTTAGGAATTGAATCATTTATATTTAAATACTAAATTATAAATTACACATTTTTTGTAAAAATGTCTCGAAAATCAAAATAATTTTTAGGAATGTGGCAACGCTTTTTATAATGCTCACAAAAAAAGGAAACTTCAAAAAACCTTATTTGAAAAAAAAAAAATTTTATTGGAACTACCTTCTATATTTTTATCATGGGTGATACAATAACAAAATACATGCAATACATTCTCATGAATTAGGTTTTTGACAACAGACTTAGGTTTTTGGCTCTTAGTTACCTATCTAGTTGTCATATATGTTTGGGAGAGTAATTACCCAGCAGTTTGAAAAATGCCAACTGGAAAACTTACACTAGCTATATTACGACTTGTACAACTAACTAGTTCGATGTGGCTGCTAAAGTGGTAATTAAATGGTTATCATTTGCACTAAATTTCATCAGCATATTGAGTAATAAAAAGTAGTCAGATTTTCGTCTAAAGGGGTCCATAGACACATACTGCTCATGCAAAAAGCATGAGTTGGTAAATTTTAAATTTTTGTTTATGTATGCGACACACAGACAATGCAGTATGAAAAATCAAAATAGTTTTGATTTTGGAATGAACTTATACAGCTGACCGTTGTTCAAATGAGCAATAATATGAATTTTTTAATTTTTCTGAAATATTATTTTTAAATTTGACGTTTTAGTTACTGAAAAATAGAAAATATTCATTTTTTTTTGTTTCAAACGCATTTTTATTTTAATTTAATTTTAAATGATGATTGATAGGTGTGTAGTAAAATATCAATCACACACGTATACGAAGGGTTCATCGGCAGTATGTGTCGATGGTCACATGTAATGCTGAATGTGTTTTCATTCTCACTGATGATGCAGAAAAGGCAAAAATTGAGAATAGACTCACATGTAATTCTTAATAATAAATATAGAGCAGTACAAATAGGCTTAGTGTTTAGAGCATTTGACTAGAAAACGAGAACGAGTTCAAACTTGCTCTGATAAAAATATGTTTAATTTTTTTTCTTCTCAAATGCAGTAGAATTAGTACTATTGTATTTAATAGTAAAGTGTTACGCAGAGTGTGCCAATCGGCCACCTGCAATGACATCCCCTTGTTATATTCACCAGTCATTATGGGTTGAACATTTGCTAGTAGTAGTTCTCAGTGGCTAACTAATTCGTCGTAGCGGAACTAGTTCAATGAACTGTAGGGTATTTTTACTATCAGCTTACTCTAATTTGCGCCTCTTGTTCTACTCTATGCCTTACAATATAATCAAAAATAGCAACAGACAACCTTGTGTGAATAAATAATCGCATTTATATATAAAAATCAAACACCAGCTCACCCAAATATGTTCGCGAAACCTACCGAAAACAGAAGAATAAGAGTTTTTTTCTAAAAATAAAAGTAGCCCAGTGTAATCCACATGCCTATGCCACCAGAATCTAGATATGTGTTGTTATAAGGACACTCGACAAATTCCGATGAATTTCCTTCTTAGAATACGGTCTTAAAAACAATTTTTTAACTTTTATATAAGTTTATACTCATATCACATTGCCAAATATGGTTTAAACTGCTCACTAGGGAATTTGAATATAGGAATAAGCATTATACACTCCAGCAAAGTATTAAATATGGATATTATGTCCCATATAAAAGTTGCTCTTAAAATTCGAATACTATTTTCTAAAAGCAATATAATCTTTATCCAAATTTATCTTAAAAATATAATTATGGCATGTTAATTTGTATGTTTAAAACTCAAATCAGTTCGTATCTAAAAACCACAAAAAGGTTGACCAATCGTAATTTCAAAGAACAGCTTATTTCGAAAATTCAGGTTACAAAACTAACTCCTAAGTCTCCATCTATACCTAAAACATTTGCTGCAAAACAATTGAGTTTGTCGATGAAAGGGGAAAGAGAAATGGAAAAGGGTAATATGTTTCATGTACATGAAGTTTTTGTTGAGTATGTCATCCACATTTATTGGTTCATATTCGTTCTGTACAGAAATGTCAAAAACTTAAAAGCAAAAACTTCACTGTGTGGACACGAATGCAGTTTCAAAAGATCATTTAAAAATGTTTTGTAGCAAATGTTTCACAGTGTGGACCAGGACTAAACAATTATCGTTATGGCTTAACTTAGAACATTTTATTTGTCGTTAACCTACGGACAAATTTCGTTATCTACCGACTATTTTTAACGAAAATAATCGGTAAAATTTAATTCGGAATATCTCTTAACGATAAATATTGTTAACTAACGAATTTTGATTACTTAATGACAAAATTTTGTCGTTAAAAAGTTACAGAGTTGCGGTACTGATCTGATATTTTAACGACCCAAAATGAAATTTGGGTGTCTCGGCGTTTTGATGTTTCATTTTACTTACAGTGTTATTTCTAAATCTGCTACATAAATATTTAATAATACTGTAGTCTCTATATAATCTTCTTATATCATTTATACAACCAAAAAAAAAATAAAAAAATAAGCAGCATTTAAAGAAAAATCATAGCAAAATTTTCAGAAAAAAAGAGCTTGAAACTAGATTTAAGTTAATTCCGAAAGAAATAATAAAGTTAATAAAATAAGCTACACACATATTTCAGCTTCCGAAAAGCAAATTTCGCTAAAAAAAAAGAAGAAAATCTAGGCAAAGATAAATTCAAAGCTGCTTTAAGGTCAACGCATTTGCACCAAAACGTGAACGCTTCTTAAATTTGTTTGCAATACGCAGAAATCAAGAAATACACACAGTTACATAATACAAATAATATAGAAAAAGAACAACATTTACACAGATTGAAGAAGTACAACTTACATATGCTCGGGATGAATGCGTATGCATTCAATTAATTCTTGGGGTTTCAGAGCACCCGAACAGATTTTATTAACGGCGGTAAACAAGGGGAACCTTTAAAGAAATTTAATAAAAAAAAAAACAAAATTAATCATATAATAACCATTTAAATTAAAGCAAAACCAGTTAAATCATACTTGGCTTCCAAATTTTTGTTTTTCAACATGTAGCTAACTTCTTCGGCAGTAAGAGGTCCCTGTAGTTTTTGTCCATTCAACATTTCAGTTTCCAATTGTTGGATGGTTTTACCAGATTTAACAAAAGCTTCGCCAACTTTGCGATTACGGCCGCCATAGCAGGTGGTAATTAAATCAGCCACACCACAGCTTTCAAAGAAGGTGGATAATTTGCTGCCGGGATACATGATTTCCACAAAGCGGATCATTTCCATTAAACCTAAACGGATAACAGCGGCCTTGGTGTTGTCGCCCAAACCCAAGCCATCAACGAAACCAGCACCCATGGCCACCACATTCTAGAAAGTGTTTTTAATAAATTAAGTTTGTTCATATAAATTGAAAGAGAATTTCAAGTTTACCTTCAAAGCACCACAGATCTCTACAGCATCAGAGTCCTCAACCACCACAACTCTAAAGTGATTGGCCTGGAAGAGATCACGCAAGATTTTGGCATATTTGGGGTCGCGGCAACCGATGGTTGTTTCGCAAAATTGTTCCTCAGCCACTTCGTTGGCCAAATTGGCACCCATAAGTACGGAGCAGGGAATTTTAAGATGACGTGTAATAATGTGTGAGATCAAGTCAATGCCACCACCTTCGGCCTTATCAAAGCCCTTGATTAGGGAAATTGCTTGAGCATTGGGCTTAATTTTACCCAAAAGTGTTTTACAGAAATTGGGAATGAATTGATGGGGCACAACGAAAATTAAAACATCAGCATCTTTGGCAGCCTCTACCAAATCGGGTACAGCAACCTAAAAATATTAATAAAAAAAAAACACTCTCATGAATTTATTTGTTTTAATATAGAACATTAACAATTGTTTATATGCATTGTACATATGTAGGGTTAATTTTATTAGAGGAGATAAGAAATCTGTAGACGTAAATAAATGTTATTGATATTTTGGCGTTTGAAAACAAAAATAGCTAAAATATAATTGTCCATCCACAAATACGTGATAGATAAAGTTTAATATTATTATTTTGGGTGTTGCTATGAAGTATTTGAATGATTGTGTTTAAATTAAATTAAGTATACAGTCGTTTGTTGTATGGCTTCATATAGCTTGGAATTTGGAATTTGTTTGAAGTTTTTTTTATCAATAAATATTAACGGTCTGATTCTTTAAAGATTATTAAAGTTATCAAACTTTTTGGAAAACAAAATTTCCATACAAAATGTTTTTATATTATTTATACACTTACTCCCATATTAATAAACAGTTTTAAAATTACTTAAAAACATATGAACTTTTTTAAAAAAAATTCTTAAGTAAATAATAGCGTAGAGTACTTGGCCTGGTAATGTAGTAAAAGAGCACAATATCAAAAAACTAAAAAAAATACATTTGAAATTAAAATGTTTGTCAATAAATAGCTTTTCTGCTTTTTTACTAGGCCAAGTACTCTACATTGTGAATACCGCTAATATATTTTTAAAATTTTATTCAAAGAAAAATATATTTTCTTTGAAATTGAAAATTCTCAATGTTTGAGATTTATAAAATTTTCAAATCATTGCAAATTTGAAAGTAATAGTTCATTTGATGGTCAGTAGATATTCAAACAGTTTTCAAACTATTTTGTTAAAACAAATTGCAAAAATTGATGAATAATAAGCTTGAATTGATGTATGACTGTTTTCCTTTAAGATAATGTAAAAATAATTCACATTAAAATAAAAATTATTTTTTTTTTTCAAAATTTAAAAAAAAAAAAATTTTGTTAAAAATTTGAAAAAAAAATTCTGAATTGTTTTTCAAAATTTAAAAAAAAAAATTTTTCTAATTGTTTTAAATTTTTTTTGTCAAAATTTAAAAAAAAATTTTTTTTTAAAAATTTGAAAAAAAAAATTCTGAATTGTTTTTCAAAATTTAAAAAAAAAAATTTTTCTATTTGTTTTCATTTTTTTCGAAATTTTTTTTTAATTTTTAAACATTTTTTTTTGTAAAAAAAAAATAGCGTTTTCTATATCTATCATTAGATATCCATATTGTCTATGACTTAGTAATCCAGATATAGATAAAAAATATTCAAAAAAAAAAAACGGTTTTTTCCTTATATCTCAGCCATTTGTTGGCCGATTTTCTCGATTTTAAATAGCGACCGAACCGGAAGAATTCCCGATATATTGATGTATCAATTATGTTTGTAAGTTATTTGGGGGCTACGGACAGTTGATTTCAACATACAGACGGACATGGCTTTATCGACTTTGCTATCTATAACGATCCAGAAAATATATACTTTGTGGGGTCGAAAATGTAAAATGTAGAATTTACAAACGGAATGACAAACTTATATATACCCTTGCTCATGGTAAAGGGTACAATAACAAAAGAAAATGTCAAAATGGTTGTGGTTTGAAAAGTGGGAAAAATATATTCTATTTGAAAATTCTATTTTTTCCCTCGCTCTGCAAACCACAATCATTGAAAACTTTTTTGACAACTGTCATTTGTTTCATATCAGTAATAATTTGTGTAAACAATATTAAAATTTTTCATATTCAAATCTAACTTAAAATAAATTTTTATAAAATTAGATAAAATAAAATATGTTTGTGATTGATGCAAGTGACATAACAACTCTTTCTAATAACTCTTTCTAATAATTATACCTGTTTGATTGTACCATGCTTCTCTATGGTACGTACCATAGAGAAACATAGAGCGGAAACTAGAAAAAAACTCAAACAAAAAAATTACTCAAAAATGTTACACATACGAGTGTTGTTTTTGTTTTCACATAGTTTTTTTTACTAATACATTCTCACCACTTAGGTTTTTGACAACTGAGTTAGGTCTTTGACAGGAGAGTTTCCGATCTATGTGTATTTATCTATGCTCTTTACATTCATGTATTTTAATTTATTTGAGTTTTTTGTCAAATACATTTTTGTTGTAAATAAATTATTATATTCATTCAAAAACAATGAGTGAGTCAATAACAGTACTTGAAAAAAAATAAATGTTTTAAAACATAGATAAATACACATAGATCGGAAACTCACCTGTCAAAGACCTAACTCAGTTGTCAAAAACCTAAGTGCTGAGAATGTATTAGTAGAAAAAACCATGTGAAAACAAAAACAACACTCGTATGTGTGATTATTTTGAGTAATTTTTTTGTTTGAGTTTTTTTCTAGTTTCCGCTCTATGTTTCTCTATGTTTTAAAATATTATTTAAGTCACTCATGCAGGGCTCTAGTATATACCAATGTTTTATTTAAAAAAGGCATAATTTACAAATTAAAAACTAAATTCAACATGTTTTCAAATAAATATTAAGTAAATTTTAATAATGTTTTGTGGTTATTGGTTATCAAAGGTTTGAAAAACATAATTCTCCAATTCACAATCGGTGTCGTAGCGTTGTATCATTGTATGCCATAAATATTTTTCAAACAAAATTTTTCGAAACAATATCAAAACATTAATAAAAAATATTACGACATACAACGATACGACGCCGACTGTAGATTGGATAATTGTGTATAGAAATTTTGCTTTAATAATAAAACTTTAAAATTGTTTATGAATATGAGAGATAAAAGGCATTCATGTTAGAAATTTGTTCACTAGTCCAATTATGGCAAAAAGTTTACAATTTATCATGAATATTAAACAAATCTGGTAAAAACTATAAGCAATTCATTTTAATAAAATTGTATTATAACTAAAATATTCAAAACAAATCAGTTCATTTGGGTTTGTTTCATGTCCTACCAGAATTTATGTTTGCACCCACTCGGTTTGCTTCGCTGTGTCTGTGTCTGTTTTTGATATTGCTATTGTCTTCACATAGCAGAAGTCATTAATAAGTAGCCACAAGTGTCTTTTCTTTCCCAAAGTTCATCAATAAATAATTTCGGATCTGCCTATTCCACCCATAAGTCAGAAATTAATATATGGTCCTTCTAACTGGTTTAGAAACAATGACTTATGAATCTGGTACAATTAACCACATAAATAATGTCTCTATTATGGTTGGAAATTTGTTGTTGCAGTATTATTGACAAAATTGAAGTGGTTGTGGTTTAAGTGTTTATTTTATTAAGAAAAATACTTTATTATATGTTTTTTATATCTGTTTTATATGTAAGCCATAAAAAATTTGCACATGATTTTTTGTGATAAGTTTGTAATAGGCAAATAATAAGATTCTTAAGGCAAATAATAAGATTCTTAAATAGTCAAATATAAAATGTTTAACATTTCTTTAGGTTAGTCTGTTAAGTTCCTTTTCAAAAAAGTATACAGGAGACACAAAAACCGTTCTAGAATCTTTGGTTATACAATTTTTACTACCTGCGAATGCACATAAACTGCTTAAAAAAGATCTTTCCAAAACCCTTCAATAGCTTCTGAACAACTCCAGTCTCACATCGGCGAATTGCAAAGAAAGATGCCCCATGGTACATTCGCAATAGTAATATCCATAGTGATCACCAAAAAATATAGTTGTACATTGTTACTGTAACCATTTCAACATCTGTGCATGTTTACTGTAACCATTTCAACATTTTTAACAATATTATAGTCACAGTAACTATATATATGATTGTGGTAACAATAATATGGTTAATTTACGAATCATATGATTGTATCAACCATATATATGGTTACAGTAAACATGTATATGTTTGTGACAACCATATATATGATGAATAATTTTATCATAATATGTTGTTCTCAGATTATGATATTGTTACGAATGTGTAATGACGATTTGAATTTGACAGTCCGTAACGGCTGCCTGCAGCATTCATCATGTTTGAAGGCATGTCCATCATTGACATTGTTTGTAAGTATGGCAACACTGTGCATTTCTGCGAATTGAAAAACGTGTATAAAGACACTGAGTGACTATTTAATTCTGTTGTTGTTGTACATTCTAAATAAATAAAGAGTTGTTACAATTTTAAACTACTAAAACTGCTTTTATTTGCAATCAAAAGTATCCGGTTTATTTAAGGGAAATAAACCACGTTTTTAAAAGGTAAAAACGTAACAATATCCATAAGCCGAGAGCAACATAATATGGTAAGTCCTTCATCATATAAATGGTTGTTTTAACATCATATAAATGGTATTATTAACATATTTATGACTGCTGAAACAGTATTCCGGGAGGACATTTGTATGGGGGATAGACAAAATCATTTTCAATACCACACAAACCTTATCAACAAAGAGTATTTGTGCAAGCTATCTACTTTCGTTTGGGCCCTATGGTGTTTTCAACAGACAGACAGACAGACGGACATAGCTAGATCGTCTTAGAATCTTATGAGAACCCAGAATATATATACTAATGTGAGTCTGTGGCAAATATTTTGATGTGTTACAAACGAAATGATAAAATCAATATAAACCCAACTTTTTGATAAAAATTATCTATATTTGTAGAAATAAATAAATGTTAAGTGTCTCTACTCACATTTTATTTACAAGTATTTTAAGAAGAATTTATAAAATAGTAACTAAATACTCTAGCACAATAAATTATTTAAGTTTCTAAACAAATAATAATATTCAGAATAAGTAGGTATCATTAAAATTAAATCAAACTGGTTATCTCGATCGATCTTTTGTATTTCTAAATGTCACATTAATATAACAAAGACACACCCATTTCTTAATCTATCATTTATTTGGAGTGAAACATTTTGGAATTGTATTGAAAACTTATCAATAATAAAAATTTAAATAATTTATTTGTTTTCTTTATTTGTATAGAGAAGTGTAAAGTTATAAATAAACAAAAGTTTTTTTCTAAGCACTTAAAAACTCTCAAGCAAAAATGTGTTTTGTTGATAACAAATAAATAAAGTCTGATAATAATAATATATACATACATACTTAATAAAAACAAAAACATCTACATATTTACATAGTTGACATACATACATATAAACGATCAAATTTCGTAAGTTGGATTTGGAATATTTTAAACAAACATTTAAAAAGTCTATACCTAAAATAGAAATGTATTTATGTACTTATGTATGTAGTATGTTCTTATCTTCCTGGTTTAAGATACGATTTGAGTCTTATTCAAAATAAGCCAGAATGTTTGTTTCGTTTTCAAAATGGTATTTGAGATTGTGTTTTGATTTAAGTAATAAATTAGACAAATCCCTTAAAACTCTTTACCATTTTCGATATAATTAAAACAAATATTTAAGGGCTTTTTTCAATTTCCAGCAAAGTTCGACCATAGTTTTATTTAATTACTTCCTAAATGTATTTTAAAGAAAGTTTAGCAGCAATTTATACAGAATTTTTATAGATTTATGAGAACGACAAGGTTATTAGGTGAGTTGAAAAGTTGTAGACTAGAAGAGACATCTTTATATAAACAATAAAATTTCAGAATGCGCACATGTCATATACTCATGTCATTTTGAATTTATTTCTATTTTTGTAAAAAAATATTAAAATTTAGTTCAACATACTTACTACATACATATGAATTTATAAACAACTAAGCTAATTTTTATATGCAGTTTTCATTTCTTGATATTATGCCAAAATAATGGAATGCAAATTGAAAATAAAACATATACAGCCTTTGTCCACAAAATAGAAATCGTTCTGTTAGATTAAAAAAACAATACAATATTTCAGCAGTAAAGTTCATTGAATTTTAGAAAATTTCAGAAAACAAATTTAAATTGATATTAAGTATTAAGTATTAAAATTAAAAAAATTTAGTTATTTTGCAATTGAGTTTATATTATTTCTAATTAGCAGACAGCTGTTGTTGTTATATTAGATGCAAATATGTATGTATATTAGGTTTGACCCGTTAGCATGGAACCATAAAACGTAGCCGATATCCTCAATTAAACTAAAAGTTTACTTTATTTAAAAATAAAGACGAAACGAAAAATTTCTATCAAAATAATGTATTTTTTAACCTTTTCTTTTCTGAATTCGATGATGATTGGTATTCATGATTTCCATGGACATTCAAAATTTAAAGTTCTCCAGAATTTCAATATTCGCTTTAGTTTAGTTTTTATACAGGTTTAAAGTTTATATTTTTTAATAGATGCTTGCAAAATACCTTAAATAAAACTTTTAATAACTTTATAGCTGTTGGTCAGATTTTAACATTTTTATTCTTATACTAGCTGACCCGGTGCGCTTCGCCACCCCAATTAGAATATAGAAAAAGTACCAAAAAGCCCCCACTTGTGGTTTCCCACTCATTTGGGTCCATATAACCTTTATTTCATGTTTATAGGTTCATTGTTGAAGAAATTACAAAAGGTACCATTCGATTAAACAGAAAGTACCAAAAAGTATCCCCTAGAATTCTCACTCACTTAGGACCTATATGCTTAATTTCATGTTTCTAAGTTCATTGCTATAGAAAATTCAAAAAAGTACTATTAGAATAAAGAAAAAGTACCAAAAGGCAGCCACTTGTGGATTCCCACTCACTCGGGTCCATATAAGCTTTATTTCATGTTTCTAGGTTCATTGTTGAAGAAATTACAAAAAGTACCATTCGAATAAAGAAAAAGTACCAAAAAGTCTCCCCTAGAATTCTCACTCACTTAGGACCATATATGCTTAATTTCATGTTTCTAAGTTCATTGCTATAGAAAATTCAAAAAAGTACCATTTGAATAAAGAAAACGTACCATGAAGTATCCCCTTGAATTTTCGCTCACTTAAGACCATATACGCCTAATTTCGTATTTCTGTGTCCATTATTACAAAAAAATCAAAAAGTACCATTAGAAAAAAGAAAAAGTACCAAAAAGCCCCCACTTGTGGTTTCCCACTCATTCGGGTCCATATAACCTTTATTTCATGTTTATAGGTTCATTGCTGAAGAAAAAGTACCAAAAAGTCTACCCTTACTCACTTATTACCATATATGCTTAATTTCATGTTTCTAGGTCCATTATTATAGAAAATTCAAAAAGTACCATTAGAATAAAGAAAAAGTACCATAAGTACCACTCTAATAAAGAAAAACTGCGATAAAGTCTCCCCCTAAAATTCTCACTCACTGATTACCATATATGCTTAATTTCATGTTTCTAGGCAAATTATTAAAGAAAATTCAAAAAGTACAGAAGAACAAAAAAGTACCTATAGTTCAGTTCTCACATTTTGGTACCTAAATATTATCCCCTACTCCTAACTCTAACTTCACTCAGATACATATCAGCTAACTTTAATGTCGATAAGTGAAACAATGTAAAATATAAAAAAAATACCATTAGGAGAAAAGTACCAATTTCCCTTTTCCACCTTGAACACCCCTCAAGTTTGAAATTTAAAAATATTCCGTTTTGCCAAAATTGTTTATGCTAAAGACATGTTTCAAACGCTAAAAATCTGTGTTAATGTGCCCAAAAAAAAAATATGTTTTAATAAAAGTACCAAACTGTTTACCCGGATTTGGCCCAATAGAAACCTTGGCACTCGAGTTCCAAATAACAACCTGTTATTTAGCTTTTGTATCAATCCAATGTTAAAAAATTATCAAAATTGGCTTAATAATTTCAACTAAAATGTATTTTCCCGATTTTATCCCCTTTTTGGTACCTTTTTTTTATCCCCGTTACGGTGGTAAAATTATATTCAAATGTCTGTATCGTGGTGGGGCTCATATTAAAATATTCGTATCTCTATGTCAAATTATAAAAAAAACATATTTTATGAAAAAGTACCAAAAATAAACACAATTTTTATCCCTTAAGGGTTCGAATTTCCAAAAAGTACCAAACTTATATTTTTTGATAAGTAAAGAATACGATTTAAAATTTGTTTCTATGTTTATCAGTTAAACGTTTTCTAGATATTCATATTGTATTATAAGTATTAATGACTTAGTAATCCAGATATAGATAAAAAAATCAATGTTGTCCCGGGTTTTTCCTTATATCTCTGTTATTTGTGGACCGATTTTCTCGATTTTAAATAGCGACCGAGCCGGAAGAATTCCCGATATATTGATGTTTAAATTATGTATGTAAGTTATTTGGGGGCTACGTAAATTTGATTTCAACATACAGATATGGACATGGCTATATCGACTGCGCTATCTATAACGATCCAGAATATATATACTTTGTGGGGTCGCAAATGAAAAATGTAGAAATTACAAACGGAATTTCTAATGGTGAAGGGTATAATAAAGAAAAATAAAAAATAAAAAATCATTCATTATTCCATTTGAATTCACTTTCACTCAGAATCATAATTGCTTAAATTTATGTTTCTAATATTCAGGAAGTACTATTAGTGGGCGAAAAATAGTACCTGAAAGTCCTTTTATTGTAGATTCTAACTAAGAATCATGTGTGTTTAGTTTACTGATTATAAGGTTCATTATAATAGAAAATCCAAAAAGTACCATTTGAACATCATAAAAGTACCATTAGTTCTGCTTTTAGGTACATAATACAATTATGCCCCTATCCTTGATTCTTTCTTTACTAAGAAGAATATTAGACAACTATTAACATTTTTTGTGACAGCGATATGTCGCAGAGGACTCAAATCCGAAAAGAAGTCTTAAAAAAGTATCAATTTTCGCACTCGAGTATCTAATATATCCATGGTAGTAAAGTTTTATATAACTAAAAGAACAAATGTTTAAAATTTTATCAAAATTGGCTTAATAATTTTTAACAAAATGTATTTTTCCTTTTTTTAACTCTTAAGTATTCGAATTTCCAAAAGGTAACAATCTTACCAATTTGGTATTTTTTATAGGTTAATAATACGATTTAAAATTGATTCATATTTTTATTGGTCTAAACATAGCATTTACATTGAAACCCAGCAGTAAAGCCATGTATCCCTTATATACAGTAATTGTCACTAATGTCTGATCAATTGGCTGAATCCAATTTATATATTTTATGTCATTTGACACGTATGTGCACTTTGAAGTTCATATAGAAGTCAATTGGTTGCTTTATACATCCCATGTAATCTAGCGTGAAGACAATTGGCTCTTAAGTGTCTCTAAGTAATGTAGAGAGTAGTCAATTTAACCGTTTATTTTATACTGCACTATTTTGTGAGTAATTCGTAAAAACGGTTTTATATACATTGCGTTGATATAATTTTCATACTGTTTATTTTCTTTTTTCTTAAGTATACTGTCATCCCATGTAACCTATTGTGAAGTCAATTGTCACTTTAGTGTCTCTTATTAGCCTAGACTGTAGTCATTTTAAACGTTTATGTTGTACTTCGATTTATAAAGTAGTTATTTTACCTACCAGAAGTAATCTATTGTAAAGTTGTGGGAGGAAGGTTTGTTTACAAACAATCGGTTATTGGAATATCTGTGAGATGTCTTTTTAACTGATTATTAAAGGTCAATTAGCACCCTACTTTGGACCAGGGTCAAAACTAACTAGTCACGTTACTTTGGCATCGATTTTTTAGAGTCACCCTAATGTTAATAAGCAAATATATCTGCAACGATTCACCTTGTAGGCTTAAAAACTGTTATTTATAAACAACAAAAAAAAAATAGCTTTGTCAAGCCCCTCCTTTTTAATAAATAACCAGTAATTCTTAGATTATTATTTCAAGAGGTTTTCTTTTATTATGATTACTTTTTTTTGTTCGGTTTTTGTTTACTTATACAACTAGTATTTAATGTTTAATGAACCTGTAAAACGGTTTTTAATGCTGCTTCGATAAAATTTAATACATACAATTTATGCATACACTTAGCATTTGCATAAATAGATTTCTTAGCAAGTTTCACATGTCCAGTAAATATTATTGTGTACATTGGCTAAGAAAAGCAACAATACATGGAGACCAAGTTCAATAAACTTGTGATTTTGTTTATTATTTATTTTTTTTGTTAAAAAAATATCAGTACACAGAGAAAACAAATTCGTAGTATCAACCATTTGCCACTCAAATGATTTTGCGTTAGTGACCGAATTATACAGTTACTGCTACGAAATTTTAGAAGCGATAACAAATGTTTAGTTGCTTCAACCGAAATTCTTCTTTATCAACTGACTTTCTGTTAACAGAACCGTTAAACTCTTTGTGAGCAACCGAATCATTCGATTGGCAACAAATTCGGTTGCTATTACGAATCGTTTTGCTCTGTGTATAAATCAAGTAAAAGTGCCAAATACAAGTTTATTTAAAAAACAAAAATAAACATTAATTACAAGTATAATAAATACATGTTGAATCTAATGACTACAATTGTGACAACAGGCGAACATTTTAGATAAACAATGACAGATGTTTCTGAAAGGTTAAATCAAGTGGAACTGGATCAGTATGCCAAACAAATTACAGTGGTTAACTTTTTATTTTAAGCTAACCACAGTAATTGTATAACACTTTAATGTTCATTAAAATAAATTTTATTTTTGACAAGTTCAATAAACCGAAAATGTTCAATATATTAACATGAAACGGAAAACGTTTGGTAAGTCAGCGTTATTTCTATATTTTGCCACTTGCTCATTTTTAGAAATTAAATACATTTCCTCGCTAGACGCTTGCGGTTTAAATTGTATTTTCATTACTAAAAGAAATTTTGTTGACAAATTAGTTTTTGTTAATGTTTTTCTTTGATAGACATCAAAAACACATACGATTGTTATGACTGATACATGTTTTTTGTTTTTATCATACAACATTTATATTTGAAGGCCATCAACAATTGGAAATTCAAAAAGTATTTACTTTCTTAAAGTACTTAGATTTTTTGTTTTTTTGCTGAAATGATAAGATTCTGAACAGTAAAAGTAAGAGTCTGCTAAAATATACTTTCTTGCTAGTTTTTAACAAAAAAAAAAAAAAAAAAAAACTATCTAAATTAATTGATTGAAATTAAATAATAGGTACTTATTGTTCTCTTAGAATATTGTTTCCTAAACAGTGGGGTTACGACCTGATATACAGTGTTGGAAAAAATAATTGAAACGAGAGCCCAGCCAATAAAGCTGTTTGCTGTCAACAAGGTACCTCTTATGGGATGACCTTCGCAGTCAACGGACATTAACCGAATAGAACACCTTTGGGGAGTGCCCAAGAGGAAAATGGACGAATTGTGGGAAAAAATCCAGGAAGATTGGTTTTCCATTGACAAGGAAATTTGAAAAAAATAGTTTGATGAAGTTGTAAAAAGCAAAGGCGGAGCAACAAAATATTAAAATAAAATAATTTTTTAACAAAAAATTTAAAATTCTATTATTTTTTCGAGTAAAAATAATGACTTTTTACATTCTTAGTCATATAATGTATTAAAATATAAATGAAAAGAGAATGGTTATCTTTTTTCTTATGTTATATGTCTTATAAACAAAACTAAACTTGACAAAGATACTTACAAAATTTGAAAAAAAGCACTCGTGTCTATTATTTTATCCAACACTGTATACATAAATCAAAAAAATTAATGATCGATACTCAAGATATTTCCGTAATGGCGCGGATCCAAGGTTAAGACAAAAATTGTTTTTTTTAATTTAAAAAAATTTTTTTTTTTATTTATTAGTGAAAAAATTGTATGTTACTTTTCCAGATTTTGACCCATGGTAGGTCTAAATTACTATAGCCTTATATACATCGTTCAATGGACTTTGAAATATCTATCATTAGATATCCATACTGTTTATATTAATGACTTAGTAATCCAGATATAGATCAAAAATAGGCAAAAGATCTAGGTTGTCCCGGTTTTTACCTTATATCTCAGCCATTTGTGGACCGATTTTCTCGATTTCAAATAGCAATCGAATTGGAAGAATTCCTGATATTTTGATGTATCAATCATGTTTGTAAGTTATTTAGGAGATTTGGAAAGTTGATTTCAACCGACAGACAAACGGAATGATAAATGCCACACATGGTAAAAGGTATAATTATGTGTGGAAATACTAGAGTCCAACCGAAACCGAACACAACCTAATATTCGGCCTAATCCGATACAAACCGAAACTTTTCAAATGTTCATTTAATTACGGACATGCTAAATCGTGTTTCCGCATATGATGCTATGTTGGCACAAAATTCGACATTTTAGAAGCAAACAAAAATTTTTTTTACACAATAATGTTCAATAACTAAGTTAGAATAAATGACAGATATGTATCCTTTAAAATGACATATAAGTTATTAAAGGCAAAAACCGCGTTCAATAGATACACCATCCCGCATTTTGAAGTTACACAATAGTATCCGAGATCAATTTGAAAATTCTGTTCGCAGGAAAGCATATTGTTGCGAATGTGCAATAGCGATTTGAATTTAACGGTCCGTAACGACTGCCTGCAGCATTCATCATGTTTATTAACACGTCCATCAGTAGAAGCTTTTACTTATCAACAATGTTGATAACAAGCGGTTATTAGCGTTGTTTATAAGTATGGCAACACTAAATGTTTGGGCTGCCAACATTGACATTGAAAGCTCTAGAATTCGAACATACTAGTTTGTCCGTTAAGAGCACTGTTGAAGATTCCCGAAAGATGACGTGTGTATAAATAGTGGCAGAGATTGCAGTCGTGAGTTGAGTTTATCATAGGCGCTGTTAGAGTTAACATCAACTGCCTTGTACATTTATGTTTGTACATTATAAAGTGTGTGTGCATTTCTGCGAATTGATAGACGTGTATAGAGACACTGAGTGAATATTTGAACTGTTGTAGGTGTACATTTAAATAAATAAAGAGTTGTTACAATTTTAAACTACTAAAACTGCTTTTTATTTGCAATCAAAAGTATCTGGTTTATTTAAAGGAAATAAACCCCGTTTTTTAAAGGTAAAAACGTAACAATATATTACCCAACACAGGGACAGACTGACATTATTTTGTCGACTTCCCTACATATAAGAACACATCACATTAAATACAAAACAACGTAACAACAAAAATATCTAACTTGAATATTTAATAGATAATGATCAATAACTTACAAAAAAAACCCTAAATCTTAATTTGGAAATGTGTTTGTCATTCTGTTTAAATATTAAATTGGAGAAATTAAGTTTATATCAGAGATAATTTTAATATTTTAATGGTTATTTTCTCACCACTTTAAAAATTGTTAAAATGATGTTACCTTAATTTGCATTTTAGGTGACGATAACAAATTAATATTACAGAAATTACAAACGAAATGACAAACGTATAGAGGGTGTAATAATTTAAAATTATAAAACAAGGAATATTTATTTATATTTAAAGCGTAAATAATAATTGGGTTTCTTAAAATTGTTTCGGAATAATTTATGCAAATTAAAAAAAAATAAAAATATTTCCAAAACAAATAAATTATCATGTTCAACAGTGTCAAAATGACAGTTTGCGAAAAATTAAGCAAAACAATGTTAAGAAAGAAATCCTACCTATCAACATCTTGTGTAAAACAGGCCAACAACAACAGACACATTTTAATGTTTGTTATAAATTTGTTTGGCCTTGACCTATAGTTCTTACCAATGGCATTAATGCATTTGCAAGTCCATAGACATGTTTGTTTATACATAAGTATGTGTGTATATAAGAAACAATGAAAAAGAAAAGAAGAGAAAACATCTCACTCTTACAATTAAGAGAGCAAATTGCATTAAAAATATCACACAAACTAATACATTAACATACACACATGTAACAATTGCATGTAAGAAAAGAGTAAATTTTATAGTCCTGTACGGGGATGATTAAATTTGTACTTTTTGATATTGTTAAATTTCACAGCTGTTTCAAATCTGTAAATAATAAAATTACGTTACAATTCAATACTTTTAATCTAATGACAAGATGACGTCAAGAGCATTTGATTGTTACATGAAGCAAAATGAAAGAATGAAATGACAACCATTCATACTGTTGGCCAATGTGCAACATTGAAAGTAAAAAAAAAGAGAAACTAATGAGAAAAAGTTTCTTTCTACACTTGTAGATACATACATAGTTTTTTGGTTTAAAAATAAACCATCGTAACAATGAAATATTTCAATGTCAATGTTTTTTGCATTAGGTAATACATATTCGAACTAGGGTGCAGTGGATGCAGCTACTTGTATTTTACTTTCATTTAAAAGAAGAGTGAGTGAGTGCTGGCTGTATCATGCACAAACGTATGGAAAATTTTACGTAAGATGTAAAATTGATTATTAAACAAAAGTGATTTTTTTTTTTTTTTTGTTAGAAATTTGTTTGTTAAACTGTAATGACAAATGCATGCAGCACTTGTGTGTATTTAGAATTTATTTGTGTAAATAATATAAATGAGAATAAAGTGTAAAGAAAAGCTAAACCTAATGATATGGCAGAGTTGCCAAGTTATGCAAATATGTATTTTCTACTAAATAGAATTTTTTATAAGAAATATTGGCAAAAATATTAAAAAAATTTAGGTAGCCTTGGTTTTTTGGTTAATACAAAAATTCTTATGAATATATGTGTCCAATATATTGAATTCACATGTCTGTAGGATTCCAGGGGGCATTGAAAAACGTATTTTTACGTAGCAGTAGCCAGTTCTTCGTCTTTCTTTATTGCAATTTTTTACTATTTTTGGAGTCATTTATTGTGAAATGCAATAGCTTCCAAATTCAACATTTTGTTCTAGCTTACAACCTACATAGTCAAATGCAAACTGAAAAAAATTTATTGAAAATATATAATTTACATATGTTCAGCCTATGTGCTATTGACCAGTAAGAAGTGAATTCAAATGTAGGTATACAATTTTTAAATATTTTTTGTTTTTTCATTCGATCATTCAAAATTTTAAAATCGGGACAATAAAATGGCTGTGATGGAATGACCAAGGTTGGAAATAAAACAGTAAAAATTTCCAAAAAAAGTGTTTTTAATAATCTGTCAAAATGTAATAATGTATACATACATATATTTATATTAAACGATTTAAGAGGTCCGACTAAGTTAAATATAAAAAATGCATAATCTTGTTAAATCAGAATGTACATAAACAAATTAAACCAATATAATTGTTATTAATTTCTCTTAATATGAGTATCCTCACAAATTACATTAATTCGACCCATTATAGAAGTTAATTTTTTTGTTTTAAATAAAGATTTTGGTGTTTTTGTCACACAGAGAAAATTGTTTTGATTGTGATAACCAAATTTATGATTCTTATGAAAAAATTTAGTTCTAGGTTATTTAAATCGTCATTCTTCTAAATAATCTTCTTCGAATTAATATAATATGGATACAATGTATCATTCGATTGGCAACAAATCACAACGAATCTGTTTTATCTGTGCTAAAATAATACTGTAAAAAGAAGAAATCTTATAAAGAAATTCCCGAAATTTATGGAGAATTTTTAAAAAATTATTCCCTGGAAATTTTTCCAGATGAGGAACTCTACTTGGAATGTTAGTTTGTATGTTAGGTCAAAATGTGTAACTGAATTCCCGCAGACCGAATATGTTGAAATGTGGCATTCAACCATATACCTGATGACAATGCAATATTTTGCTCGATAATTCGAAATTAAGTTCGAATCTGAGGATTCATACAAAAATTTGAGGCCATATCTTACATTTTCCAAACTCGAACTCAAAAATTAAAAAAAAAAAAATTTTAAAATTCAAAATTTTCATTAATTTGAAAGTATTTTCAATGTAGTTTCATATAAGCTTTTTAAAATATGTTCGAAAATTCGAATTTAAATTTGAAATATTTGAGAGTGCTCTAAAATGAAGAAAATAAACTTCAAAATTTCAAGAAAAAATTTTGAATCTTCATGAATTTGAAAGTATTTTGAAATGTTTTCAAAAATTCGAATTTAAATTTGAAATATTTGGAAGTGCTGTAAAATGAAGAAAATAAACTTCAAAATTTCAAGAAAAAATTTTGAATCTTCATGAATTTGAAAGTATTTTCCATGCAGTTCATAAAATCATTTTAAACTGTTTTCAAAAATTCGAATTTAAATTCGAAATATTTAGAGTACTCTAAAAAGAACAAAATAAACTTTAAATAAATAAAAATATTTATTAGATTTTGCAATTTAACAAGCTTTAATACCATAAATTCTATAATGTAATAAATAGTTTGATTTAATTTAAAGTTTATTATCTTATTTCTAAAGCATTTCAATAAAAATTATATCGAATCATAAAGCTGAATGGAATTGGGTTAATTAAAACATATGCTGTCAATAAATGTTTGGATCCCAGTAGTCATATAAGTATGTATATAAATTAGAGCATGATTTGAATTTAAAATTTTATTTCATAAAGTGTGTTTTTAATGCTAAAAACCAAAATGTATTCATTGCTAGACCATAACAAACTAAAAAAACACTATGATATAGATAAAAATTTAAACAGATGCTTATTTAAAAACGTTCAATATCATTAGAACTCAAGTTTTAAAACCAATTTTTAAAATTATTTCCCTTTTTTTACAGTTAAGAAAATGTTTGCCATCTGGTACAGTTGTTAATAAAATTAAAATGTAATTGATTTGTGTAAATTTAAAATATATATTTAAATGAAATTTGGCAACTCATGTGTTGCATGCACAAATAAAGAGATGCACTCGACAAATGGTATTTGTTTTGTTTCAAGAGCATTGAAATGTTTAGCTTTTTACATTTTCACATTTTTTTACAAACAAATAATTTATTACATAAGAAATCTAAATAAAAAAAAAACCTAATGTTGTAATAAGATAAAAGGCTAATAAAGATAAAACTTATTTGAATGATAATAATAATAATAATAAAAACGACCTACACAAAAGCGAAATAAATTTCCATTAAATATTATTTTGTTTAGATATTCAAAGTTTAATTGTTTAATGGTCAGGGTACAAATATTATCAGTTATCGCTTTATTAAACAATTAATCATTGGCTAATTCAATTTTAGCTTTTAGATTTAATTTTGTTTTTGATCGAACACTAGAACAGTTATTTTTATGTTGATAAGAAACTAAAGTTTTCCATAAATAAAATCATAAATTTTTATGAACCTTGAACTTACCACATTTGGGGGCAATTTGTGTCCGGGTAGGTATTTGACATTCTCATGGGTGGTATTAATGATTTCTGTCAATTTCTTGCCATCGATCATTTCTTCATACACAAACATGGTAACCCGCTCCTCGAATTCGGGCAAATTAGCACAATTGGCACCCACAATTTTGGCTATAGCAGAGCCCCTAAAAGTATAACAATTTAAAAAAATGAATTTAAATAAAATTTAACCATATTATGCAAACAAAGTTATATAACTATTATTAAATGCAAATTTAAAACAAATTAAATACAATAATTGAAAAATGAAAAATATATTATAAGTAACTTACCAGTTGCCAGAACCGACAATGCATACACTTGTTTTTTGAGCCATTTTCAAATAATGTTCTTTGTTATTTTATATTTAATTATTATTAATAAATTGAAAAGTTTCTATGTT
Source organism: Calliphora vomitoria (assembly GCA_942486065.2). Classification (NCBI taxonomy): domain Eukaryota; kingdom Metazoa; phylum Arthropoda; class Insecta; order Diptera; family Calliphoridae; genus Calliphora; species Calliphora vomitoria. Next base: position 5,890,764 of record OW818029.2, on the reverse strand, counting down.
TCTGAATGCAATTTTTTACGAGTTTGCACTAATGCGTTTGTGTTGTTTTTTTTTATTTGAAACCAAAAAATTACACGTTAAACACGGCCGAAGTAGCAACTACGACTAAATTTTGTATTTTTTTGTTAGTTAGTAAAATACTTAATTTTACTCTTTGTTATCATTAAATGTTTAAATATTTATTAAGAGAGAGAGAGAGGGAGAGAGTGAGTAAGAGCCAGAGTGATAGAGAATAAACAAAGTATTAAAGAGAACAATGGAGATAGAGTGTAAATTATTTTATTTTTGTTTGCTTTCAATTTAGCGTTTTTTTTTTAGATTAATTTAACTTGTTTTACTTTTTATTAATATTATTTATTAAGTAATTATTTAATATACTCTACATTTGCAAACAATTCATATTTTATAAGAGCTAGAGTTAGTTAGAATTAAGACTAACTAATTTTGGATCTTTTTATGGCAAATCTAAAAAAATTATTTTGATTGGAGAAAAAATAGGATAACTTGATTAGGCTTCGCAATGTATTTTTTTTTTTAATTTTTAATTATTGATTTCTTATATAATTTCATAAAATCCACAAAATGCTTATGATCTGGGTTGAGATATTAATGAACTAAAAATACGAAAATATGCACTATAAATCGAAAACAATATCAATTTGTATAATACTAGCTGACCCGGTGCGCTTCGCCATCCCAATTGGATGAAATAAATAGTACTATTAAGTCTCCGTTTGTGAATTAATACTAATTCAGGATAACATGTCTCTAGTTTCATGTTTATTAATTCATTACAAAAAGTACCATTCGAATAAAGAAAAAGTACCAAAAAGTCTCCCCCTGGAGTTCCCACTCACTTAGGACCATATATGCTTAATTTCATGTTCCTAAGTCCATTTTTATAAAACATTTTAAAAGTACCTTTAGAATAAAGAAAAAAGTACCATATTGTCCCCACCTTCAATTCTCTCTCACTAATGACCATATATGCTTTATTTCGTGTTTCTGCGTCCATTATTATAGAAAATTCAAAAAGTACCATTAGAATAAAAAAAAAACCATAAGTCTCCCATTTGTGGATTCCCACTCACTCGGGTCCATATAACATTTATTTCATGTTTCTAGGTTCATTGTTGAAGAAATTACAAAAAAAGGAAAAAGTACCAAAAAGTCTCCCTCTAGAATTTTCACTGCTTAATTTCATGTTTCTAAGTCCATTGTTATAGAAAATTCAAAAACTACCATTAGAAGAATAAAAAAGTACCAAAAAGCAGACACTTGTGGATTCCCACCCACTCGGGCCAATGTAAGCTTTATTTAATGTTTCTTGGTTCATTGGTGAAGAAATTAATAAAAGTACCATTAGAATAAAGAAAAAGTACCATGAAGTATCCGCTTGAATTTTCACTCACTTAGGACCATATACGTTTAATTTCATATTTCTAGGTCCATTATTTTAGAAAATTCAAAAAGTAACATTAGAACAATAAAAAAGTACCTATAATTCAGTTCTCACATTTTGGTACCTAAATATTATCCCCTATTCCTAACACTAACTTCACTACGATACATATCAGCTAACTTTAATGTCGATAAGTGAAATAATGTAAAATATTAAAAAAGTACCATTAGGAGAAAAGTACCAATTTCCCTTTTCCTCCTTGAACACCCCTTAAGTTTGAAATTTAAAAATATTCCATTTTGCCAAAATTGTTTATGATAAAGACATGTCTTAAACGATTAAAATCTGTGTAAATGTGCCCAAGAAAAAATATATATTAATAAAAGTACCAAACTGTTTACCCGGATTTGGCCCAATATAAACCTTGGCACTCGAGTTCCAAATAACAACCTGTTAGTTAATTTTTGTATCAATCCAATGTTAAAAAAATTATCAAAATTGGTTTAATAATTTAAAATAAAATGTATTTTCCCGATTTTATCCCCTTTTTGGTACCTTCTTTATCCCCATTACGGTGTTAAAATTATATTCAAATAAATTTCTGTATCGTGGTGGGAGCTCATAATAAAATATTCGTATCTCTATGTCAAATTATAAAAAAAAAAAATATTTTATGAAAAATTACCAAAAATAAACACAATTTTTATCCCTTAAGGGTTCGAATTTCCAAAAAGTACCAAACTTATTTATTTTTTGATAAGTAAAGAATACGATTTAAAATTTGTTTCTATTATTATTAGTTGAAAAGATACATAGGGTGCCAAAAAAGTACAAAAATAGAGTTTTTACCCGTTTTCTCACCTAAAAGGTTCGAATTTCGAAAAGGACGAAACACCTGTCGGGTTATTTTTTAAATGCAGTAACATGCTATTTTAAGTCTTTTTGTATCTTTATTAGTTTTGAAGATATAAGGTTACCGAATTTACCCTTTTTTACCTTCTAAACGTTTGAATTTCCAAAAATCCTTTCTTATCGGATCGTTGTGGGGCGGGAGGAACCCACAGTTAAAATGTCGTTTGGACTGTGCGATGATGAATCAGTCAGTCAGTAACGTTACTCTTTTATATATATAGATAAAATAATATAATTTTGGTATAAGTTTAAGAAAGTTAAAGAACATAGTTAATAATTGAGGGGTATAGAATCAAAGATCCCCTTTTTTAGTTTTTGTAATAAATGAGAACACATGTATCTCTAAAGATTGTAATATTTATTACATTATTGGTCAATTCACAAGATCTCTTATCAGTCATATTGTCATAATGTTCTAATATATCACGACTCGGCGGCTTGGCTTAACCGACTCTTAGGCATTCGGCGTTGGTCTCGATCGCTAGTTTTTGACCACTGTTTTATATTTTTTAAAAACGATATTGATATTAATTAATCACAAGCATTCATCTAATTAGATGCCATTATTAGATAAGTTCACGAAAAAAGTTAATATTGCAGGGTTTGTTTCTATACTCCTCAATTATGATAGCTTCGAAATTATATGTTTTTTGCATACATTTCTTTTTAAATTGTATACTAAGACGAATACATTTTTAAAAATTGCAAAGTTTGCACTTGTAACAAAATATGCAACATCAAATCGATGCTAAATGGTTAAAAAAAACTCGCATAAGCGAGTTGATCACCACCGAAATTTATTCCTCTTTGGTCTGTGAAAAAAACCTCTAGTTTTTACAGAAATCCATCCAAATTGACAACACTTAACATTTGTTTACTTTTAGTAATCCATCTCTCTCCCATAGCAGTTTCCCAAAAAAAAAAAAAAAATTCCATTAAATGTGGGGGGAAGTAAGTAGTGAGAACATGTACATAATAAATAAATTCCATTCGTATGCACTTCGAAAAGATAAACAACAAAATAAGAAAATAAATAGCAAAGAAAAAGTCCAAATGAATGAAAAAATCTTGCGATGGAAAATTCAAAATTATAATTTTAACACACTGTAGGTAAGTATATGTAGGTATATAATACACATATTAGAAATGATATATTCAATAGCACTTTCACAAGTTTAAACAAAATATATTTACATACATAGGTATAAACAATTTAATTATATTTTGCAAACTATTACAGCATACTTTTTACATATAGCTTTATCATGTATTTCAATTTTAAAATCTTCCACACATATGATTATGAACAATTTGTTTTTGCAAAAGGTGCAAATATTTTTTTTTTGTTCACAGTTATATATCTTTTAATTATTTAAACATTTGTTGATGATAAAACACTTTATTGTTAGCATACTTTTTAATTATCACAATATTTACTTATTAATTATTACCGATGTTTTTATATTTCTATTAGATAAAAATACCGCACTAAAAACTTTTCTCGCAAAAATACCACTAGTAAACTAACACAATTGTATAAAAGTGTATAAAAAACATGGTATTAATTAATACTTATTATGCAACCATGTGTGTTTGTACTCTTTCTCTTTTATTGTTTTGCTCTCTTATTGTGCTGCCATATTGACGGAATCGTTATAGAAAGAATATGTATCACTAGCGACATCTGTTAACAAATTGTGTCTTTCTGTTGTACTTCCTTCCGTCGTTTTTTGTACGAAACTTTGTAAATACAACACTGCGTAAATATAAGCTTTAAGTTCAATGTTTACACACAATAGTATTGAAAAGAGCGGGAATTTTTTTGTTTTGTCTGTAAATAGTAAAAATTGTGTGGGTTTTTTTTTATAAATTTATTATTGTTATGAATTAATTTAACGTCACTTTATATTTTGAATTTTTTAACTACTATTTAATCATATTCGTAAGAACAGAGTTGAATTCTATTATTTTATTATTTTATTGTTTACCCTGTAATTAATCGTTACCAAATAATTTATAGCGGTAATCGTTTGGCTGCACTAATGCAGCGATCTCCATTTTATATTTGATTTTAGTTCTTAAGAACGAGAGAAAGAACACAATAATAAAACACACGCTATTTTTGGCATCATATATTGATGCTTTCGATTATAAAAAAACATTGTTTTATTACCGTTCTAAACGACAATCGTTTGTTAAGCAAACGTTACAAAGTTTTGAGTTGCTGCCGCAACATTTTTTATTATTCTGTTCCTGGTTTGAATAAATGCTACTCCGGAGTAAACGCTTGCTTGGAAACAACATGTCTACAGATGGAGCAATCAGCCCTGTGGCTTCGCCAGCCGGTAGTGACAACGAGAAGACAATGATCGAGATGAATGAACCATCTGTTGCCGAATTGAAGGAAGAGATTTTAGCACTGAAGAACTCCTTGAGACAATTCATGGATGTATCCCATCCTTCAAACTCATCAGCCGTGATGACTACAAAGACTCAAATGCCCGTTTTGACAACTTTAGCCGATGTCTTGCCAAGTACATCAACGTCAAATACAATCACTGTGCCATCATCGACAATGCCGAAGCAACAACAAAAAGTAAATGTATGTGAGTACTCAATGCCATTTCAATATAATTTGCCCCAGCCCTTTACTGCCGCACGTTCGTTTGCGCCTACAACACCCTCTTTGCCATATTCTGTCCCTCAATCATTTGTGCCAACCTCTATGCCCTATTCTGCCGCACAACAATTCGTGCCAACCTCTATGCCCTATTCTGCCACACAAACATATGTCCCAACATCAACCACTTTGCCCTATACTGTCCCTCAAGCATATGTGCCAACAACAACCACTGTACCTTTTTTGCCGACTTCAGTAGACTATTTACAACAACGTTTGACGCAAATGTATACACCGGCGCAGACGCGAACAACGCCAGCAACAACGACAAACTTGCCCACATATGCGACACCTGCTTCCCTAAATATGCCCGATTTACAATCTGCGAACGAATATCGCCAACTTCGTAAGCTCCACGATTTACCCCATTTTTCTGGCCTGCCCGAACAATGGCCTATGTTCATAGTTGCATATAAGGAAACTACAGGAAATTATAATTACTCGAATTTGGAGAATTTAATTCGTTTACAAAAATGTTTAAAAGGTGATGCCAAAGCCAAAGTAGAGTCATTTTTAATTCACCCTGATACCGTAAATCAGGTGCTCAGTACACTCGAGTTTCACTATGGTCGTCCTCAGGTATTAATACGCAGCCAGATTGCTAAGGTACGTGCTTTTCCCTCAATATCTGAAAGGAAAATATACGATATAGTGAATTTTAGTACCATGGTGTCAAATTTGTCCGTATTTTTAATAAATGCAAATGCAACAGCTCACTTTTGTAATCCTACACTGCTTGACGAGTTGATAAATAAGCTGCCGCTTCAGAAACGAGAGGAATGGACAAAACACTCGGTAAATCACCTTGGGCCCTATCCCAGTGTACATGATTTTAGTTTATGGTTGCAAGAAGCTGCCACATATATTTCCCTTTCGTTTGAAGCTGACACCAGTAAAAATGATGTGATGTACAATAAAAGGGAGAAAATGAATCCGTCATTTACGATCGTAGCGGAAGATAATCGACTTAGCAATTGTCCTGTGTGCCATCAAAATCATCAGTTGTATCATTGTGACAAATTTAGGGGAATCGCAACAAATGAAAAATGGCAATTTGTAAAAAATAATCATCTTTGTTTTGGTTGTCTTCGTCCCGGCCACAGTTCGTTGAAATGCAAAAACAGACGTCAGTGTGGTTTGTTTAAATGTACTAAATATCACAATAGATTGTTACACGAAGATTTAAAGTTAAATGAGAATAAGGGAAACACAATAGAACGTGAAAGTAACAACAAAGTCGAATGCAAGAATGACAACACAGTTGAACGTGCAGGTAACAACACTGACAAAAACGGGGAAGATATTAACGGCTCTGTAAATACAATTGTTGATGATTCTTTGGATAAGGAAACATTATTTAAATATTTGCCAGTTGAATTGACAGGACCTAAAGGTACGATAAAAGTTGTGGCTTTCATAGATGAAGGTTCTAAAATAACTCTTTTAGAAGATGAAGTTGCAAATAAAATTGGCTTACAAGGGATGCCACATAACTTATGCCTCGGTTGGATAGGAGGAAAAACAAGTAACGAAATGTCGAGAAAGGTGAATCTTGAGATCAGTGGTTTTAGAACAAATAATTCCAGTTTCCAAATGAGGAATGTGTTTACTACAAGGAATTTAAATTTGCCTCCGCAAAATCTCCGGTTTGATAATTTTAAGAGAAAATTTCCCATTTTGAACGAAATTGTAATTGAAGATTATGATGATGGTCGTCCAAAATTATTAATAGGTCTACCCCACATAAATCTCGTTCGCCCATCTAAAGTCTTGAATTTAGATGGATGTTTTGCCTTACACCAAACGAGCCTGGGTAATATAATTTTTGGATCGAATGAGAACTCGACTGAAGCCACAGTGTGTAGAATCGATGTGGATATTTTAAATAATATTCATAAGGACGTTTTAGATTTTTTTACATTGGAAAATATGGGAATTAAATTTTTGGAACCGGTGGTTTCAAACGATGACAGAAGAGCTGAAGAAATACTTTTTAGTACTACAATAAGAAAAGTGTCCCAATACGAAACTGGCCTTCTATGGAAACGTGATAGTTTTGAAACCAAGGAAAGTTATCCGATGGCGTTGAAACGCCTAAATAATATGGAAGCCAAAATGAACAAGGACGAACGTTTTGCAGAATGGTACATAGCTAAGATAAATGATTACGTAGCCAAATCATATGCCAGGAAGTTAACTCTGGAAGAAGTTGCAGTTAAAAATAGCCGTACTTGGTATTTACCACATTTTGTTGTTACGAACGCAAATAAAGATAATAAAAGACGTCTCGTTTTCGATGCTGCCGCTTTTGTAGATGGCGAATCTTTCAATTCAAGGTTGATGAAGGGTCCTGATAAATACCAACCCAAGTCACTATTGTCAATATTGTTTCGATTCCGCCAAGGGAAAATAGGAGTTTGTGCCGATATAAGGGAAATGTTCCACCGAATCAGAATTCGGAAAGAAGATCAGACGGCTCAGCGGTTTTTGTGGCGAGATGGTCAGTCTAATAGGCCACCTGATGAATACGTTATGCAAGTTATGATATTTGGGTCTGTCAGCTCCCCATGTTCGGCCCAATATGTGAAGAATCTTAATGCCGAAATGTACAAGGATACCAATCCTAAGGCCTATAGGGCGATTGTTGATAATCACTACGTCGATGATTATGTTCACAGTTTTGACGACGTAAACGAGGCCATCAGTGTCACAAACGACGTAGTTAAAATTCACAGTCAAGCTGGTTTCGAACTAAGAGGTTTCGTGTCAAATTCAAGGGAAGTTTTGTCTGCAATAAATGGCGGCGAATTCGTAAATGATGATCTAGTCTTGGCTAAGCTATGCGAAAACGAAGCTACTGCGGAGAAAATTCTGGGAATGCGTTGGAGGCAGTCGGATGATAGTTTCTGCTTTGTTTTGAAGTTCACAAAAGTTCCAGAAGCCGTTTTGAACGGAGATAGAAAACCAACGAAGAGTGAGGTGCTGAGCCTGACAATGTCAATTTTTGACCCTTTTGGATTTTTGGCAAACATAACTATTAAATCTAAAATTCTACTACAGGAGCTGTGGAGGTTCAAAATTGGCTGGGATTCGCCGATTCCAGATGAGATTTATACAAAATGGTACGTATGGTACAGGAGTTTATATGATATAAAGGAAGTAAAAGTACCCAGATGTTATGGACGAAACTTTTTTAATTCTGAAGCTGTAGTTGAACTACACATTTTTGCAGATGCAAGTGAGGTGGCCTTTGCGGCTGTAGCTTATTGGAGGATATGTTACAATAATGATGTCAACATAGTTTTTATTGCCGGCAAGTCTAGATGCGCGCCATTAAAGCCACTTTCCATTCCACGTCTCGAGCTGCAGGCGGCATTGCTTGCCGTAAGATTGAAAGAGTCAATAGTATCATGTCATGACATAAAGCCAAGGGACATAACATTTTGGTCAGACTCAAAAACGGTTATAAAATGGATTCAATCTGACTGTAGAACATATAAGCAGTTTGTTGCCCACCGTATTGCAGAAATATTGGAATCATCTGAGGTGGAACAATGGCGATGGTCGCCCGGTGCACTAAATCCCGCAGACGAAGCAACAAGGCCACATAATTTTTCAAAGGAATATTCAACGTGCTCTTGGATAAATGGTCCGGGATTTTTAAACAATGATAAGAAAAGTTGGCCGAAGCTCCCAGGTGACATTGATGAACACGAGTGTCAAACAGAGAAAATATCAAGATTTGTTTTTACCATAAATGATGATTCAATTATTCCATTCGAGAGATATTCAAGCTTTAATAGATTGGTCAGGGTTATGTGTTGGTTTCGACGAGCAGTGAAAATTTTTAAGTCTTATGGTGTGGTCCGAAGGGAGATAGTAGCGAAGTTGGGCCCACAATTGAGTGTTAAGGATATTGAAGACACAACGGAATATTTGTGTAAAATTGTTCAGCGGGACATTTTTTATGAGGAGTATAATCAGTTAAGGATGAATAAACCTGTGTCTAAATCTAGCTCGATTTTCAAACTTACTCCGTTTCTAGGCAAAGATGGCTTAATACGTTTATCTGGCCGTATCTATAACGCCACTTGCATTGTTCGTAGTACAAAGGAACCCATTATATTGCCTAAGAAGCACATACTAACAATGCTCATTGTTAAGCAATATCACGAAAATTTCAGACACCAAAACCAGGAATCGATATGTGCCGCAATTAGGGTAAAGTTTTGGATACCGTGTCTACGGCAATTAGTAAGGTCCACGAAAAGGAATTGCCAAATTTGTAAAAATATGTATGCTGTTCCAAAACCACCCCTGATGGGACAACATCCTGAAGATAGACTTACCCCATATGTGAGAGCATTCTCTTATACTGGCGTAGACTACATTGGCCCATTTTTTGTTTCTATAGGCCGCCGACGTGAAAAGAGATGGGTGTCTATATTTACCTGTCTAACAACAAGAGCAATTCACCTTGAGATTGCAAAGGATTTGTCGACGGATGCAGCCATTTTGTGTATACGAAACTTCATTAACAGAAGAGGGTTACCTGTACGAATAAGGAGCGACAGAGGCACTAATTTTGTGGGGGCAAGCAAAGAAAGATTTGTTTTCGATGCGCCAAAATTGATGGATGAGTGCGCACAGCGTGGTATAGAATGGTTGTTTAACACCCCAGCAAATCCATCGGCAGGCGGTGCATGGGAAAGAATGGTGCGTTCAGTTAAAAACGTGTTAGCTTTCACATTAAATGAAAAGGCTCCCCAAGTTGAGACCTTTTACAGCCTACTAATAGAGGCAGAGAATTTAATAAATTCGAGGCCATTGACGCATATTCCAATTGAGAATTCTGAATCTGAACCTTTAACACCCAACCATTTTTTGATTGGATGTCCAAATATATTGCAAACACCTGCTGTACCTGAGAAAGTTTGTTTGAGGAAGCAATGGCAAATATTACAGCAGTTAAAGCAAACATTTTGGAAGAGATGGATACAAGAGTATCTCCCGGAGTTGACCCGCCGTACAAAGTGGCACCAACCAGTCAAGCCTATCCAGATTGGCGATATCGTCATAATCTGTGATGACAATGAAACGCGTGGGCAGTGGAAACGAGGTATAATTGAAGAGGTATTCCCGGCAGCAGATGGGCAGGTTCGTTCGGCGGTAGTAAAGACAACAAATGGCAAACTAAGACGACCGGCATCGAAATTGGCAGTACTTGACGTTGGTGGTGAGTCTCCCTGATCGACACACGGGGGCCGGAATGTTATGAATTAATTTAACGTCACTTTATATTTTGAATTTTTTAACTACTATTTAATCATATTCGTAAGAACAGAGTTGAATTCTATTATTTTATTATTTTATTGTTTACCCTGTAATTAATCGTTACCAAATAATTTATAGCGGTAATCGTTTGGCTGCACTAATGCAGCGATCTCCATTTTATATTTGATTTTAGTTCTTAAGAACGAGAGAAAGAACACAATAATAAAACACACGCTATTTTTGGCATCATATATTGATGCTTTCGATTATAAAAAAACATTGTTTTATTACCGTTCTAAACGACAATCGTTTGTTAAGCAAACGTTACAAAGTTTTGAGTTGCTGCCGCAACAATTATACTAAAATGTTAAAACTTTTACCATATTAAAGATGAAGTAGAGTTTTACTATGTGTATTATTTTACTACTAGTTGATAAATGATTGCTGTGCTTCTTTATCAAAAGCCACTCACGCTTTTAACAGTAATAACCTAACTTTAAAACTTAATTTTAAAAGATTCTTAGTTAAAAATTTAACCATAATAATTTATGTGGTAAAAGTTTTTAGCATAAACTTACAAAATTAAGGCCAGCAGTTAGTGTTTACTACAGGTTAAGAATTTATTGTTAAAGTGGGTAAGCAAGCCATGCTTTATTTATTGCCTGCGTATTTTTTTTAATGTCATAATTATTGTTTTCAAAATAATAAAAATAAACAGAAATGTTTTTTGTTTATATTATATAATAAAAGTTTAGTAAAATGTGCTAAAAAGTAATTTGTTTTAATGGATAAATAACTTTTTTTTATATTTTTGAATACGCATATTTAGGGCCATAATTACAACTTGCCTTTATGTTCGTAATAGTAAAAGTTACCTTTAAAGCTACCCTTTTCTATTGCTTAAAGTTACCTTTAACTATTACGAACATAAAGGCAAATTGTAATAATGGCCATCATTGTTAAAATTTACATATTTATTAATGAATTCCTGAAATAACAGTTAACAATTAAGTTTTCAAATGAAAATAGTAAAATATTTAAATAACCACTGCAACGCTATCCTTGGCCATGCTGTAAATTAAAATAACACTAATGAACTTTCCGACGAACTGAAAGAGGGTCTGATCATCAACATTCCTAAAAAAGGTTATCTCACGGAGTGAAAAAACTGAAGGGGGATCACACTTCTAAGCATGATAAATAAGGTAATCGCAAACATTATCAACACGAGACTTGCTAACTACCTCGACAAAGAGTTTCGTTGTGAACAGGCTGTATTCAGAGCTCTAAAATCCTGTGTAGACCACATAAACAGCCTACGCATAATAATTGGGCAATCAGTTGAATGGAGGTCCCCCCTATACCTGGTCTTCATCGACTTTGAAAAAGCTTTCGACACACTTGTCCACACTACCATTTGGAAAGCACTCACATGCAAAGGTTATCCAAGTGCTATACAGAAACGCAAATTGTCATATACTTCACCGGAACTCAAGGCTGCATCTTGTCGCCGTTACTCTTTAACGTAGTGCTGGACATTGCCATGAGAAATCCAATGAGCCACTCCAGAGGCATAATATGCCGACGACATATGCCTTCTAACACACATTCACTCTGAGATGGTGCAAAGCCTTCAAATGGTAGAGACAGAAGCTGCAAAGGCAGGCCTCAAAATAAATATAAATAAGTCGAAGGTAATGCGAGTAAATGCAACATCCAATCGGCCATTCTCTATCCAAGACATTCAACTACAGGTAGTGCACTACTTTTGCTATTTGAGTAGCATCATAACATCCACTGGAGGCTCTTCTGATGATGTCTCAAATCGCACCATGAGAGCTTGGCAAGCTTTCGGCCAACTAAACACAGTGTGGAAATCACCATCAATCTCCACCCACACTAAGATAACAATATTCAAATCATGTGTTAAGTCTGTGCTCCTCTATGGCTGTGAAACGTTGGTTTTCACCAACAAATGCCAAAGAAGAATACTAAAAATCTACTGGCCCAACAGAACATCGAACTCACACCTCTAGACAGTCACACATCACAGTCAAATACATTCCGAAATTTAAAGAAGGAAATGACGATGGATTGTACATGCATTACGAAGACCACCCGGAGATGTAACCCGCAATGCCATTGACTGGAATCCGAAAGGTAGCAGAAGGAGAGGACGGACTGCCCACACTTGGCGAAGACAGCTAGATATTGACGCTTCGCGAACCGGAAAAAGCTGGATTGAAATCATGAACCTAGCATCAAAGAGAAACAACTGGAAATCTTTTGTTGGGACCCTATGCTCCTTACAGGAACTAAAGGAATTAATATATATACTGAGAATGCGGAAATTTACCTAATTCTTCATTATATTTTCCCTTCAGCGGGAAATGCGGTATAAATTTATTCAAAGTATTGTACATTATTCAAAGAATTGGCCAATTTCGTATACTCTGTTATGAAGTGAAGCGTATTCCAGAGAGAGCATTCTGCATCGATCGAAACAAATAGTAGCCGGACAATGCAAAGTATGTACTATAAAGCGGGTGAGGCAAAACTTCGGGTTATCGTAATGAATCCATTTTTCATCACAAGTAATGATTCGGTGCATTACTGATTCAAGCATTTTAGACATTCAAGGTCTTTCGGTTTTAATTTGTATGGTATGATGATTTTGCACGCTCTTGTTGAGTTTTACAACAATCTTTATGGAGTAATGCCTCAAATTCTTGGTCTTCAAACTTTCATACCAGTTAGTAGTTAAAAATAGTTTTGTATTATAAAATTTAACAAATCGAGTTATTTTCCTCTACATGTGGCCTGGGACTAATCGGGAAATTCCGGCAATTAACAGTTTTTTTTTCAAGTATTTCCCATAAATGGAAACTCCATAATTGTATAGATTACTATAATCCGTGAAATATTTTCAAAAACTAAAAATATATGGATTTCCACTAATCCGAACTACACTGCTTAAAAATTCAAAAAAAAGTAAAAAAAAACATTAGTTTATTTCAAATGGGTGTGTTAATTCTTGAATATTTTATTAAATATTTTTCAGAATTTTTTTCTTTAAAGGCCATTTTATGTGTGTTTAATCTTATGGTCAATTTATTTCTCACTAAAATAAACAAAAACGGAACTTAACTAATTATTGAAAACTTAAGTTTTGCATCCAATTAAAGATTGACATTGACCCAATATCTCCGAGATATTTGAACTAATAATTTAAATAATTATTGGGAGTGTAATGCAAATAAATAATCAAATGGTTGAGCTTAAGGCATTTCTGCGAAGATCTAATATGTAGTTAATAAAGATGACGGCTAAAAGTCATTAACTCAATATTGATTATTTATCATGGTTTAGTATTATTTAAGATTTATGGGTTATTTTTAATAAAATAAAATTTAAATTTTTCAATGTACATATCATTTTAATTTATTTTTTATTTCCATTTTGTATTATTTGTTTTCATTTTTCATGTAAAATATTAGTATTTTGCTTTAAAAACAAAACACAAGTGTCTTTTTCTACGTCAAGCAAACAGCTGGTTGACTAACGAACCTGCGAAATGCGTAATCTGTTAAATAATGATTTTAAACGATGTTATGAATCCATACGATGAGAAACATATACCCCTAGTTTGGGGATTCCAGCACGTCAATGACGCAAAACAGAATTCTGTTGTTTTAACCAGTGGTACGTGTTCTGAAGTCGTCTGCCAGATCTCAATCCAATAGAAAACCTATGGGAAATTGTAGATCACAAAATACGGTTATATGGGAAAGGCAAAATAATTGTAAGGAAACGACTTCTTTTTTGGTTCAATACATCATCTCTTTGATACTTAGTCACTAAAAGGGCCAGAAAAATGTGTGTAAAAATTAAACCTTAGTTTCCATTGTTTTGTGACATATGAATATCCTAGTCCCGGTCCACGCTGTGAAACATTTGCTGCAAAACATTTTTAAATTCTCTTTTGAAAGTGCATTCGTGTCCACACAGTGAAGATTTTGCTTTTGTACAGAACGAATATGAACGAATAAATGTGAATGACATACTCAACAAAAGTTTCATGTACATGAAACAGAGTACCCTTTTCCATTCCTCTTTCCCCTTTCCCCTTTCCTCAACAAACTCAAATGCTTTGCAACAAATGTTTCATAATAATGAATACTATGTTTTGAATTTTCAATATTTAATTAACTATGTTCAACAAAAGAACACGTTTTACATGTAACAAGAAAACTTTTGTATAGTTATGCATGTAACAAGGATAAGGATAACAGAAATATAATTAGAATGTTTTAAATACGAATAGTTTTTTAGTAATTTGGTTTTATTCTATGTCAGAAAATCTCCATTTTTATCGACAAAAATACGTTATTTTCTTATAATGTAATATAAACGTGAATGTATCTTTATGATTATCTTCTGTATTTTGCTTAATGTCTATTTGTAATGTCCAACAGTAGTCCGCCAGCATTCATGTACCCACTGGCCCTGATATCGTTTTTCTAAGAAGTATTTTCAATATTTGCTTGTCCACATAATGGCCGATAATCATAGTCAAACAATAAAGTCGGTTTTTTTTAAAAACAACTTTAAAATAAAAACCCGCTTTTTATTTTTTTCTAACTATAGTCAAAATAAAAGTATGTTTTAAATTGAACCGACTTTAACTGGGTGTCACCTCTAATGTTAAAAATGTTTTCATACAATATACAACAAAATATAGTCAAGTGGCATCGCTGAACAGCCGACTTAGAAAATTAAAAAAAAAAAAAAAACAAAAAGTGACAAACAATAAATGTAACCAGGAAGCTAAAGAAAAAAAGTTTGTGGTGGAAAAATAGAACAGGAAAGATTAATATAAAATGTATTCTATTTTGGTACTAATTTTATTGATTCAGTATTCAATAATTGCAAAGTCTCTGCCAATATCTAGCAACTTAAAGATTTTTGACTTTTTGTCGAACTTTTTTACATGGCGAAGAACAGCTGATGTTGTTAAATGTGTTAAAAACAACTTCAGCTAGTTTTATATTTACAGTCGACTTTAACATCAGAAGTATACTTTAACTTGTCTATGGTAGACCTAAATTCCACTCTTAAGTAAAGACGACTTTATTTATCTTAAAATATACTTAATTTTTGACTATGATTATGGGCCAATGATTTTTCCAATCTCTGCTGTCCCACTCACAAAGAAAACAACAGTATTTTGTATACCCTAGTTGTAACTAATCTTTCCAGTTGTGTTCGTTGTATTTAATTTTAACCAAGATAAATTTAATATTATCATAAGACTCTTTCATGTTAGATGCTCACCTAATGGTATAAAAGGAAGTTCATTACCGATGTGTAAAAGAACAGCTTTTAAACTTACTTTCGAACCAATAATAAACAAACGCCGCTCTTCTGCTTTATATGCTACACCCAAGGGAGTCATTACGCCATAATCATTGTTACAAAATACTAACTGATTAACTTGTGAAAAAACGTTTTAGTTTTTCATCTTGATTGCAATAGTAAAATATTCTTGTTTCGGATTGTAATAAATTCCATCCCTTTAATAGTGAGCCCAAAAGTTCTGCCTGTTGTTTGGACAAATTTAAGTCACATATCAAATCATTGAGATCTTTTTGAAATAGCATATTTAACTCATTAGGTGAGAAAGTTTCATGAAAGTCAGTGTCTAATGAATTGTTATCGATTGCTTCTGGTGTAGCTGACCGATCGGAACTTAGAGCAGGTTTAGCTTTTGCTTTTATTCTTTTCTTTCTGCTTGTACATGTAGGAGAATTTAAAATCTTCACATATTGCAGCACTGGCTGTAACACAAAAAACTAGACCAGATCAAATTAAAATAAATATGGTGTTCGAATGATGGTAGGTAGGTAATTCAAAATTAGTAAGTACATTTCTTGTTATAAAATTTTATTGACCAGTGTTATTGTTAACTAGCTTAACCGGTTGTGCTTCGCTAACCCTTAAAATAAAAAAATATTATAATTGCGATCCCTTAAATTTTAGTTAAACCTCATGCAGTGATAATAAATTAAATCGAGTAATGGTTGAAGACTTTTACAATTATAGTATTTCAGATATTCAAAAATAGCTATTTACTTTGTATAATATGTGCCACGCCCACTAATCCAATCCCGACTATTTTCAGCCAAACTATGTGAAATGATAAGAGAGCTATTCGGATATAGTTTGAAGAATCTCGCAAGATATTTAGAAATAACAATTTTCTTTGTTTGAGAGGTGACTCATCCCCTGTTCCTATCCTTTCCATTTTTGGTTATACTTTAATTCATATTGTTACGTTTTCACCTTTTGAAAACGTGGGTTTATTTCCTTTATATAAACCGGATTCTTATGATTGCAAATAAAAGCAGTTTTAGTAGTTTAAAATTGTAACAACTCACAAACACTTTATAATGTACAAACTTAAATGTACAAGGCAGTTGATGTTAACTCTAAAAGCGGCTATGATAAACTCAACTCACGACTGCAACATCTGCCACTATTTACACACACGACATCTTTCGGGAATCTTGTAGAAGAAATGTCAAAATCAAGGCGGAATAAAATATTACTATGTAATTTACAATAACAAACGTAAACATAAACAAAATTTGACAGAAGACCTACATTAAACTACGAGGAATTATGAATCAGCTGATTTTATCCACACACCTAGTTAATACGCCTTGATGTCAATGTTAGCAGCTTAAACATTTAGTGTTGCCATACTTACAAACAATGCATGCTATCAACATTGTTGATAAGTAGAAGCTTCTACTGATGAACGTGTTTATAATCATGATGTATGCTGCAGGCGGTCGTTAGAGACCGTTAAATTCAAATCGCTTTAACAAAATCACAACAATATAATCTTTGAAGACATTCACAATTATAGTATTCCAGATATTCCCAAAATAACTATTTACTTTGTATGCTAGGTGCAACATCCACTAATCCAATCCCGCCCATTCGTAGCCAAACTCCGTATAGTGTTTTTTTTTTTTTACTGGGACCAGCACTCAGGGAAAGGGACAGGAAATACTTCGACAGGAAGCTTATTCCACATACGGACGGTACGGCTAAAAAACGAATTTTCTCTGTAATGTGTTGTGCGATCCACTGACCAATCGACCACGAATGGATGAGCCCCCGATGATGAACGCGTATTTCGTAAGAAACTACGGGTTTCGGGAAGGAGTTCCCTAATTTTATCAGAACACATTCCATTGTAGTATCGATAGAACAGTGAAACGCAACCCACATTACCCTACTGTCACCGATAAGGACCTTCGCCCTCTCCTGTACGCGGCCAAGTAACTCCAAAATAGACTTCGAAGCACCTGCCCATACATGAGAGTTGTATTCCATTTTGGGTCGGATATAAGTGGTGTAAATAGTAAGGAGATCATATGAAGTGAAGTATTTCTTACACCGTCTTAGAAAACCGAGGCACTTGAATGCTTCTTTCTACACTTGAAAAAAGTGTTTTGTCCAGCGAACATCACACTGAATTTTCATGCCTAGAACATCGTGAGCTTCTGATTCCTTAATGTTTACACCACCCATAGAAACAGATGAAGCAACATGATCTGTCGTGCGTTTATGTGTTAACATACAACATTGAGTCTTACGTGCATTAAAATCGACTCTGTTCGCATAACCCTATTCAGAGATTGTCACAAGATCTTGGTTAAGTGTATCATTCATGTTTTGCCTCATTGCCCCAATCTCCGAAAGGCTTGGCCTATAGTTGAATGAATATGAATGGCAAATGTTGCTGTCATCTGCAAAAGAATAGATAGGGTTGGAAGTTTGACTTAGAAGGTCATTTAGAAAAATAAGGAATAGAGTAGGAGAAAGAACGGAGCTTTGCGGTACCCCTGGATTAATCTTGAACTCATTTGATGAGATCCCATCTACAACAACTCGTATAGTGCGATCTCTGAGAAAGCTCGATATAAATCGAGAGAAGTCATTATCGACACTAAAAGCAATAAGTTTCTATAAGAGCGCACCATGCCACACCCTATCAAACGCCTTAAAAATATCTAGAGCCACCACTTTACTTTCGCCAAAACGGTGAATGGAACGGCACCATTTTTCCGATAGGAAGACAAGGAAGTCCCCCGTAGAGCATGCTCTACGAAAGCCATACTGCCGGTCGCTAAGTAAATTGTTCGACTCTAGATATTTCACAAGATGGTGGTTAACCATACTCTCCATAACTTTGGAAAGTGCAGAACAAATTGCTATTGGGCGATAATTTTCATGGTTGTTTGCCTCTCCTTTTTTTGGAATTGGCGTTACAGTAGCAACCTTCCAACATATAGGAAATTCTCCGGCGCGGTATAATATGCTGAAAAGGTTTGCTAACGGACGGGCTAGCGTCGAAGAACACTGCTTCAAGACCAGTGCTGGTATACCATCCGGCCCAGGAGACTTGTTTGTATTGAGATCCGCTAAAACCTTTTTAACTGCGCGAACGCGAAAGAATATATTCGGCATAGTTACTGATACTCTTTCAAGCTCGAGTAGTGGTTGATTGCTTTCCTGTAAATTCGAATTATTCGCAAATAATTCAGTCAAAAGGTTAGCTTTATCAACCGGGTCAGTGAATGATTGGCCATCCTTTAAAGGAGTAGGAATTGAGGAACTAGCATTATCCTTTATTCTTTTAACGAATGACCAAAAGCTTTTGCTGCCCCGGGGAGTTGCTTGTGAAGACATTTTTTACGTCTCAGCACTTTGGCACACGAAGATCTCGCCTTTTTGCGCAGCGATTCAGTTTCGGCATTTTTGTTACCACGCCGGATTCTGAACGCTTCCTCTCTGGATCTGATTGCAGTTTTGCACTTCTGATTAAACCAGGACTTTTCCATAGATTTAATCGAAATTTGCTTTGTGGGAATGAAGGTTTTCATCCCCATCATAATTATATTTTCGTTCTTTAGATATTCCAAATTTACATTGTATGGGAGGTGCCACGCCCATTAATACAATAACGCCCATTTTCACCCAAAATATGTAAAATAATAAGGGTGATATTCGGGAAAAATTTGAAGAATTCTACAATTATATGTTGTTCTCCTGATATTCAAAAATAACTATTCACTTTGTATCGCAGGTGGCACATCCCTTATTCCGATCCGTCCCATTTTTGGTTAGACCTCATGCACTGCTAAGAAATTGGTTCGTATAAAGTTTGAAGACTGTAATTATAGATCTGCAGATATTGGAAAATAACTATTTACTTTGTATGGGTGGTGCCACGCCCATTTCACCAATCCTGACCATTTTCAGCCAAGCTGCGCACAATGGTACCGAATTAAATCCCGCGAAGTTTTGACGTTTTCACAATTCACCAGATATTCACCAACTTTTTACTTTGTGTGGGAGGTGCCATAGTAAACATTTCAAGAATATCGGTCCGGTTTTTTAGGCTCCTATAACTAACAAATAAACATACATACATACATTTATATATGAATATATATATGGGGCATTTCACGTCAAGTGAACCAACTTTTGAAATCGATGTCTTCCGATCGGGATGAAATTTGCACCAATGTTAGTTCTATTGGATAGTAATTCGGACACAATTTTTCAACAAGATCGGTCATGAACTCTCTGAGTTATAGGAGGTCAAAATTTGACATATTGGCCAAACAGGTGTTTTTTCTTATCCATATAACTTATTACCTATTGTTCTTAGCAAAATGTGTCCCAAATAGTTTAGATAGCTATTTATTCAATTTTTGGAAAAAAAAATTTAAAAAATTAAATAAAATATTTTTGACTTTTTTTTTAAAAAATCAAAAACATTTTTGACTTTTTTTTCAAAATGGGCCCTTTTTATTTTTTTTTTTTATTTTTTTTAAGAAAGCTTAGGTCTTTTCCTAAGTGACCTATATGGTCGCTTAGTGGGATGCGAGTGGGATATCTATCAAAAAAAATATTTTGTAACTCAAGATATGAAATTTTTTGACTTTTTTTGCAAAATCAAAAACTTTGTTGACTTTTTTTAAAAAAATGGACCCATTTTTTAATTTTTTTTTTGCTCAGAAGAAAGCTTATGTGTTTTCCTTTAACACCTTTTTTGTCGCTTAGTGGGATGCGAGTGGGATATCTATCAAAAAAATGTTTTGTAATTCAAGACATAAAATTTTTGACTTTTTTTTTTTGCAAAATCAAAAACTTTTTTGACTTTTTTTCCAAAATGGACCCTTTTTTATTTCTTTATTTTTTTCTCAAAAGAAAGCTTAGGTCTTTTCCTAAGTGACCTTTATGGTCGCTTAGTGGGATGCGAGTGGGATAACTATAAAAATAAATGTTTTGTAACTCAAGACAAAGGTTTTTAAATTGATTTTTTTCATATTTTCATATTTCAAACCTTAAAAAAACCCACTACAACTGACCGATAATAGCCACTGGAGGGGTGCAATGTGAGGTCGACCGCTATTAATTTTCCGCCCCCAAAATTTGTCTGAGTTTTGCATCTTGCGGCTTTTTTATAGTTTTCAGCGCAATAATTTATATTCGTGAGCGATTTTTGGAAGTGGACCTTATATGGGAGCTATGTCAAGTTATGGACCGATCATCATGAAATTAGGTGGTGTTATTAATGTCTATATGAAAGTTATTTATGTTGCATTTTATGTGTATACCAACATTTTTAGGAGATTTATGCTCGTTAAAGTGATTATCGGAAGCAGGCCTTATATGGGAGCTATGACTAATTATGGACGGATCATAATAAAATTTGGTGACATGAATTCCGTATATATAAAACTTATTTGGAGAAAAACTTGTGTAGATACCTATATAAATTAAACATTTGTGACCGATAAAGTCAACTTTCAGGAGGACATTTGTATGGGGGCTAGGTGAAATAATGGACCGATTTCAGCCAGTTTTAATAGGCTTGGTCCTTGGGCCGAACAAATTAAATGTACCAAATTTTATCGAAATATCTTCAAAATTGCGACCTGTACTCCGCGCACAAGGTTTACATGGACAACCAGCCAGCCAGACGGACGGACGGACATCGTTTAGTCGACTCAGAAAGCGATTCTGAGTCGATCGGTATACTTTAAGGTGGGCTAGACTAATATTTTTGGGTATTACAAACATCTGCAAAAATTTAATATACACTCGCCACTATGGTGGTGTAGGGTATAAAAAGCGATTTTTATTCCTGAGGTTAACATATTATGGGTATTACAGTATCGAGGCTATGAAATTTTAGTTAGGTTGTTACATACCATCGGAAAGGCTAATGTGTCTAGTTTCTCCGCGTAAGTTTAATTTTTAAGGTTTACACACAAATATGAAAAAAATCAAAATAGTGCATATCCTAAAAATTTAAAAACCTTTGTCTTGACTTACAAAATATTTATTTTTATAGTTATCCCACTCGCATCCCACTAAGCGACCATAAAGGTCACTTAGGAAAAGACCTAAGCTTTCTTTTGAGAAAAAAATAAAGAAATAAAAAAGGGTCCATTTTGGAAAAAAAGTCAAAAAAGTTTTTGATTTTGCAAAAAAAAAAAGTAAAAAATTTTATGTCTTGAGTTACAAAACATTTTTTTGATAGATATTCCACTCGCATCCCACTAAGCGACAAAAAAGGTGTTAAAGGAAAACACATAAGCTTTCTTCTGAGCAAAAAAAAAATTAAAAAATGGGTCCATTTTTTTAAAAAAAGTCAACAAAGTTTTTGATTTTGCAAAAAAAGTCAAAAAATTTCATATCTTGAGTTACAAAATATTTTTTTTGATAGATATCCCACTCGCATCCCACTAAGCGACCATATAGGTCACTTAGGAAAAGACCTAAGCTTTCTTAAAAAAAATAAAAAAAAAAAATAAAAAGGGCCCATTTTGAAAAAAAAGTCAAAAATGTTTTTGATTTTTTTAAAAAAAAGTCAAAAATATTTTATTTAATTTTTTTAATTTTTTTTTTTCCAAAGATTGAATAAATAGCTATCTAAACTATTTGGGACACAATTTGCTAAGAACAATAGGTAATAAGTTATATGGATAAGAAAAAACACCTGTTTGGCCAATATGTCAAATTTTGACCTCCTATAACTCAGAGAGTTCATGACCGATCTTGTTGAAAAATTGTGTCCGAATTACTATCCAATAGAACTAACATTGGTGCAAATTTCATCCCGATCGGAAGACATCGATTTCAAAAGTTGGTTCACTTGACGTGAAATGCCCCATATATAAGTAAATGTATAATGTAATACTAAAAAAATAAAAATTGCTTAACCATTTTTCTCTACTTTGACCATCAGTAATTTTTTTTATTAAGTTTTATTTAAAAAAACAACTTCAGCAAAATAGCATTTCTTAGAAAATTTTTAGAATTGAAATTTATTAAATATATTTAAGAAAATAAAGCACGTCGCGCAAATTTACTCATTTGCTCAAATGTAAAATTTAGACTTAGCTTTAAGCTACGTACACACGATTGTCATATTCTTACAATGTTGTCAGAAAATGTTTAATAAATGGTTAACAACCATATGTTTCAACATAAGTTCTCATGGTTGTGTTAACCATTTTCTGACAACCGTGTGTACGTGGCTTTAGTTATAAAATTTTAGCACATGATGTAAATTATTTGGTCAATTCACAAGGTCTCTTATCATGTCATATTGTCATAATGTCCTAATATTTCACGACTCGGCGGCTCGGCTTAACAGAGTCTTAGGCATTCGGCGTTGGTCTCTGCTGGTTGGTAACGATAACACAATAAACATAGCATACAGAGTAATATTATTTTAGGACATTTATTGCTTGAAAGGCAATAACAAACATGTTCAAACCAATATTAGGACATTATGACAATATGACCTGATAGGAGAACTTGTGAATTGACCAATTCTGTATATCGATTTTTAACAAAAACCAAAAATCGAATACATTGTTGTTTAAGCTTTTTTCAATGTTAAGGGTTGATAAGCTATGCCTATACAAACTTTAAGTAATTATTCTAATAAATATAACTAATATTTGCTAATACTTCCGCATGCAACCACTCAAATATTTGTAATTTATAGACTTATCAAAAATTTACATTTCCTACGTAAAGTTTAACAATGCTTCGATTGGATAAATTTTGTTTATTTTTTTAAATATGCAAATTATAACAAACTTATTAAAAGAAAATAATGAAGATGATGACCACTACAACAATATTAAAAATGCATTCAACCTACGCCTTTTTATCGTAGAAATATCAATAAAAAACTGTTAAAACTAGTAATAAAATTCCGAAAAATTATAAATTATTCAGCAGATCACAGAGGTGATGAAGGAAAACACTTAAAAATGTATAAGCAATGGCGAGATGATATGGCAATGGTCAACAATATCAGCAAATACAATGAAATGATAATGCACAAGCACACCCTTCAATAAATCGATTATCAAATAAAATTTGATCAAATAAATATCAAAACAAATGCACATAGATATAAACCAGTTGGTGTTATATTGTTATAATTCTTCTTAATTGAATTTTAATTTTCCATCTTCTTATAAACATCTGAGTGCATTTGTATCTATTTATCCACATACCTACAAACATATATAAATACATACATATACATTATAACAATCTAAATTTAATATAATTACTAATTATTACATATTATGAAATATGACGAATGATTTTTTATTTATTTATTTATTTCTTTCTGCTTTACAAAGGTTTAGCCGAGATACAAAACAATGTCCAACATAAATTTTATTTATTTATTTTTATTTTTTTTACTTTTTTAGTTTTTTCTGTGTGTATTGTTGTAGTCGCTGCATTAAAATAGTATTTGTGTTTTATGATTTTTATTATCATCATTTTTTCAAATATTTGCCATTGTGTATTGAAAGAAACTACAACTATTGGCTGGGCTGCTGCTGGCTGTTTAAATTGTAAACTGACTAACCTACATTATACACATAACCCTGGGAAAACATTAGAGTTTTTTTATGTGTTAAAATATATGTATGTATGCATGTATTTGGAATAATATACAATAGTTTCATCACCTTGATTCCTCCTCAATTTAAAATATAAGATAGAGGTAGAAATACTTTATGTATAATCCTAATTAATTCTTTAATAATATTACTTTCATACTAAAGTAATAAGATATAATAATTAGCACTATCGATCTACCGAACTGATTTAATTTTACCTTAACTGCTTTCCAATGTTCAGAATCCCTCTAATCTACATGTGCCGAGGCACCTCGCTTTATTCCTGTTAGTTAAATATGTACACCTCCCAGTCGATGAATAACCGCTATGGCCATTCCTATTATCCTTTGATTATTTTAATAACTCAAATCTGGACATTTCCATATCCTACCTTCCAACTAATTACTGAGTACCCAATGATTGAGAGAGACAACTGTAAATTGTCTTAAGGTGAAACAGTTAACCAATGTAAGCAGGCGCTAAAACATTCCAGGTTCAAGTAAAATGACACTGTCAGCCATGATATTCTCTAGTCCAAAATGGCTAAATGTGCGAAGAGGTGAAGAATGAATTAAAATCTGCAATACTATAAACAAGGAGTGATAACTGCTTGACAATTTTGTAATCCAAAATTTCGTAAATTTTACATTACTAAAATTAATCTAGGCGTTATGGGGCAGAGGTCCAAGCCGTGGGGAAATATTCGGCGGCGGCGGCTGAAGAAAATTTAATCGGCGGCGTCTCAAAGTCGGCTGAAGCCGGTACAAATTATAAAAATTGTTTTTTGAAGTTTATATTTAAACTTATTTAGTACTAGCTTGACCCGGTGCGCTTCGCTACCCCTGTCGATGTAAAAATCGGTTCAGCCGTTTAGTAATTATTTAAAAACTAAAGGTACCAATTTTACCCGTTTTTCCCCCTTTTTATCCCTTTCTGGTCCAAGTATTAAAAAAATTTATAGCCTATTGACGCTTCCAAGTAAGGATCTATCTACGTTCCAAATTTCAATAAAATCGGTTCAGCCGTTTAGGCGTGATGCTCAAACAAACAAACAAACAAACAAACAAACAAACAAACAAACAAACAAACAAACAAACAAACAAACAAACAAACAAACAAACAAACAAACAAACAAACAAACAAACAAACAAACAAACAAACAAACAAACAAACAAACAAACAAACAAACAAACAAACAAACAAACAAACAAACAAACAAACAAACAAACAAACAAACAAACAAACAAACAAACAAACAAACAAACAAACAAACAAACAAACAAACAAACAAACAAACAAACAAACAAACAAACAAACAAACAAACAAACAAACAAACAAACAAACAAACAAACAAACAAACAAACAAACAAACAAACAAACAAACAAACAAACAAACAAACAAACAAACAAACAAACAAACAAACAAACAAACAAACAAACAAACAAACAAACAAACAAACAAACAAACAAACAAACAAACAAACAAACAAACAAACAAACAAACAAACAAACAAACAAACAAACAAACAAACAAACAAACAAACAAACAAACAAACAAACAAACAAACAAACAAACAAACAAACAAACAAACAAACAAACAAACAAACAAACAAACAAACAAACAAACAAATAAACAAACAAACTTACAAAGACATTTATATATTTATATAGATTAAAATTTAATTAAAAAAATATTTTCACTATTATGGATTTATTAAAGGCTCAACAATTTTGAAATTGTCGTGTATAAACAATTGTTTTTTTTATTGTTGTTGCATTTAGACGGCTCCTTTTTTCATTAACACAAGCCCCAGCGACGCAAAATTCTTGCTCTAATGAGGCAAATGTTGCTGGTATCTCAAAGCTACTTCAATTTCCAATGTGTCGTTTTTTCCAATTGTTGGTCCGTTATTTACAAATGATAATATTTCCTGTTTGCTATCAGATATTTTCTATTTTAAATTTTAATCTATTAGTTTAAATTTAATATTTTTATTTATAATTTTGACTCTGCTGGTCGACGGCAGCCGGTTAGCCGGTTTCAGCCGACGGACATGGTGGCGGCTTTCATCGAAAAATTTTTTCGGCGGCGGCTCTAAGCCGGCTTGGCGACGATCGACATGGACCTCTGTTATGGGGATGATTCAATTAGAGTTTTTTTTTTAACACAAATCACGTTTAGCTTGTATTATTATTTTAATTTAGTATTGTTTGACTATTTATTATGGAAAGACTTATTTCCCACCGTGCTGCAAAGAAAAATCGAAAATTGGACCTTCCGAATGAACCACCTGCAGCATAGTCGCGGACAACATTGGAATGAAATTATGGTTAAAAAGTAAAGTCAGAGATTGTTCCTTCGGGTCATAATAAAGGTTCCTACATCAAATTACTATATTTAAGTGTTTTATTTCAATTTAAAAAGAAACTCTAAATGCATCTCCCACCATAAGCACCACAAATATCTATAAATTTAACATTTTGTCTACACTTGAGGCATGGTTAACAAATCCTTGTTGGTCAATTAAATAAACTATTGTCAATTTGATAAATGACATTCAGTGGAAAAACATAAAATAAGGACCATCACTAAATAAATAACCTTAGAAGAGATCGAAGGTCTTTCCGTTCGAGGAACACGATATCATGTTGACACACTAGCTGTATTTGGAATGACATCAAAGAAAATATCCAAACCATATCCTTTCAGGAAAGCCCTGCATACATTTAGAACATTGGTAGGCAAATAGAGGCATTTAATTTGAGTGCATGTATGGGTAAAAAATAAAATATCCGCAACTGAATTAAATATTTGTATTTTAACGCTCTATTACTCTCTATTGTTTACGAAAATCTTCGTAACCTGAACAATATGAACGCGTACCAATGATTTAGAATCACTAGCTTGAAATTTTTACACTTTTATTTGTTATATCTACAAAAATATGAATGCAACCACTTCACTCACTCATCTGGGAAACTATAGTATTATAAGTTTTTGACAATTTTGTCAAAAAACTATATTTAATTTAGCCAAATGAATTGCACTAATTAAGAGGAAACACAGCTTTTGATCAAGCAGAAAATTACGTATAGCTTCAAGCCCAGAGCACTCATTTCACATTTCCAGATTGTTAAAGAAAAGCAAATATTTGAAATAAAATGGGTCGTGGAAAACACTGCAGTGCGGAGAAAAGCAAAATAATCAAAAAACTAATAAATATCGAATGAAAAATCTTATAGAGAGTTTGGTCGATTGGTTGGATTTTCTAACAAAATGATTCACAACACAATTAATTATAAAGAAAAAGCTGAAAGACGTGGAAAAAATGAGTCCTGACCCCGCTTCACGTCTAAAGATTGATCCTCTAGAGCCAAAATGATCCTGTCAAAGCTGCAACCGAGCTAAAAAAGGACCTTAATATAACTGAGACAGTACAAACAGTTCTCAGAGAACATAATTTAAAATCGTGTAGTCCAAGAACGGTTCCACTTTTAAAGACATATCGCCAATCTCATCTGTTCAGAATATTTTATGGACAGACGATAATCGCATCGTTAAAATAAATATAACGAAAATTTATCGAATTTGGTATTCAGTAACTTTTTTAACGATATTCGCTGTCGGTTGAAGTCAGCTGTTACTTTAAGCAGGTTTTTTTCGTTAGTTTATCGACAATAATTTAAGTTGTGTTTATTTAATCGATAAAGTTTTTTTGCAATTTTTTCTTCATTATCTTCAACTTTTGTAGCTGGAACTATCGTAAAAATAATAAAAACACAAAAATATGAAAAAATAAGCCGAATAATAAGGAAATTTGACGATAGACTACTTCTTATTCTACTGGAAGATGTCCCAAAAGTAATCCTTTATATTTTGGCCGGAAATAAGTTGTTTTGTTAGTAGTTATTTATAGAATTATGTATTTACAAACAAAAAATAAAAAAATAAAAAAAAAAGTAAGTCGCAGCCACGAGTCGAACCGACAACCATCCGATTGCTAGTCAACGTTGTACTCACCACCACTGCTTCGTAATACAGAAAACAGAAAAATACAGCTGTAAACAATCGTTAAAAATAAATTACTGAATCACACTATCGTTACTGCAAGCGATTATTTATGTCAATAAACTTTACGATTGTTTGATCGTTAAAAGTTAGTGAATCGCACTACAGGCGTCCTCAAAACTCCGAATAGAATCGAAAATATTTTTTTATTTAAAAAAAAAATATATACTAAGTACAAAAACCATTAAACGTAGAGGGGGTTTTTTGGGGGTGGTGCTATTTTTTCCCAGCTTTATGTAATCCCAGCTTCTTTAACATGTTTCGAAAATATGTTCAGTTTATAATATTGTTACGTTTTTACCTTTTAAAAACGGGGTTTATTTCCTTTAAATAAACCGGATTTTTTTGATTGCAAATAAAAAGCAGTTTCAGTAGTTTAAAATTGTAACAACTCTTTATTTATTTAAATGTACACCAACAACAGTTCAAATATTCACTCAGTGTCTCTATACACGTATATCAATTCACAGAAATACACACACACACTCTATAATGTACAAGTATACAACAGCGACAATGATCAACTCACGACTGCCATCTCTGCCACTATTTATACACGCGCCATCTATCGGGAATCTTCTACAATGCTCTTAACGGACATACTAGTACATTTAAATTCCAGAGCCTTCGATGTCATTGCCAGCAGCCCAAACATTTAGTGTTGCCATACTTACAAACAATGCCAACAACCGCATGCTACTGATGGACGTGCCCTCAAATATGATGAATGCTGCAGGCAGTCGTTACAGACCGTTAAACTCAAATCGTCATGGCACATTCGTAACAATATTATTTGATACATTTTAATAACATCTAATAATAAATGAAATCCTTTATAAAAACAGAAGTTTGTTAAAATTTGATGAAGTTAAACAATTTTACAAAATAAACAAATACCTTTTTGTAAATTTTCGCGACCAATAATTCCGTATATCAGCTGCTACCTAATTTGCATCTAGCTTTGCAAAAATGCTTAAAATATCGCTCAGTGTCAATGTCAGACAGTTGTAACCTAAAATGCACAAAACACTGAACCGCTAGTGCACTTTTGAACTCATTTGCATTGTTTTCACAGTTTACACTGCCCTTTGTGAATACCCTTACAGTTTAAACAAGTGAGAGTATTATATTCGGCTGTGCCAAATCTTATATACCCACCATCAATTCGTAGATTTGTCCTTTTATGAAGACGTGAATTAAGGTTTAATTAGACGTGCCATAACCGTAACCATATAAAACAGCTGTTCGAACCAAGCTTATAGGCAACAATGTATTTGATTATTGGTGACATGCCATAACGCCATAGCCATAACAGTAAAATGCTTATGATATGGCTATGGTTACGGCTATGGCGATATGGTAAGGCACAACTAATTGAACCTTTAGTTATGGTCTGAGCTGTACAGAATTTGATAGAGTGATTGATTTCTTAAAACTTTAAATGACTTATCTTGAAATTTATGTTAAATAGTCTCATTATAAATAAATTATTTATTGGTAATAAAATATTTTTTTTGATTACGGGTTTATATGAGGGATAGGTTCAATTATGAACCGATCCTTCCAAAAGTTGGTAGAAAGATTTAGGTTCATATAAAACTTGTTTACGTCCAATTTCATCACGATAAGTATTTATTATTATAAGACAATTATGAATGTTTAAGTTATTTTCTGAGGGCAACCTTGTATGGGGACTAGATGCAAATGTTGCCAGATTTTCGCCATACTTTATAGTATAATTTCAGGAATTAATTTGTGTAAAATTGTATCTGGATTGTCGCATAATTTATGACTGTTGAAACAGTATTACGGCGGACATTTGTATGAGGGATAGGTGAAATCATGGACCGATATGGCTCACTTTCAACAAACTTTATTAACAGATAGTATTTGTGGAACCTTTCAGCCAGTTAGCTCCTTTAGTTTGGGCCCTATATAGCTAGATCGTCTTAGAATCTTATGAGGACCCAAGATATACATGTATTGTATACTTTCTGGTTCTACGACCAATATTTCGAAGTGACAAAATCTAATATTTTTTTGATGGTGGTTATAAAAATGAAATATTAATTTCGTGCATAGTTTTAACCATAGATAAATACACATAGCTCAGAAACTCTACTGTCAAAGACCTAACTCAGTTGTCAAAAACCAAAAAACACAAAAAAACTCAAAATAATCACACACACAAGTGTTGTTATTGTTTTCACATAGTTTTTTTTAACTAATTCATTCTGACTACTTAGGTTTTTTCACAACTGAATTAGGTCATTGATAGGAGAGTTTCCGATCTATGAAGGATATTTAATGCAATGTAATTGATATCAGTAGAAGATATGGACACTTACTAAAACATTTTGAGATTATTGAATATTTCATATTACTTATTTTAGTTAAAATTGAATGAATAAACTAATAATTAAAACAAATTTGGTTTTGAATGAATTTCTGCACCTTATTTACCATAAAAATAATTTGTTTTTTTTGTTTTTTTATTGCTTCAACAACACTGCCGTTTAAATGTTGAAAGAAAATACCCTCCGTGACCTTTCGAAAAGTTTAACTACGTTACAACATGCATATGTGTTTTTAATTTTGCATTCACCAGCAATCGCTGGTAATTAACAGGTTGTGCGAGGGACACGTGTTTTATACCAGATAAATCTGTGTAAATATAGGTATCGCCACCTAAATACTTGACATGACTCGAATCGACTCGTACATACAATTTACAAGGCATAGTGTAAGCTTGAACGTGTGTGTGATTGTGTATTATGCATTCATTTCAACGACCTTGATATCATTTTCACTATGGACCCAATAAAAGTTTGATTTTTTTTTATATTTTTTTTACTTCTTCTCTTTGAATAAAAACAAGTGGGGTCATGATTTTAACAAATAAAAACAGATACAGACAAACAGCAAAAAAACAAATAACTACATAAAACAATATTTGAAATAAACCAAAAATCATTGATGCTGAAGATGATTTTGGTGATAACAAATGGTGGGGAATCAGTGATCTGTTAAAAAATAAAAATAAATAAAATAAAACACAAGACATACAGACGGACATTAATGGTTTGAAATTATTGAAATTATTATTTGATGTGTGTTAAACAAAATACAAGTATTTAAGGCCAATATTTAGTACGCAATATTTAGTAAAAAACCAACAAATAAATAAATAAATGTTTAAAACGTTTTTTTAAGGCAAAATTAATAAACCAATGAATGATGATGTTAATGCTGCTGATGATCATTATAAAAATGAGTACCAATATTTAAATATGTTAAACTTATCATTACTAATCCATTGACTAAATTTTGTTTTCTTTAACATTCTTATTAATTATTACTTAATATTATTAATTATTTTTACCTTAAACCGAAAATTATTTTTGTCCAAATTATTATTTTGTTTATTTATTGTCTTCTTCTAAGTAAGTATGAGGGAAAACCAGTTCTTGACTTAATTTCAGCAAATAGTTAATTTAACTATGGACATGAAGTAAATACTTAGAGCCAGTTTTTGACTTCGTATTTAAATATTAATTGTATTTAAGTTCTATTTATATACGAAAATGAGTTTCTCAGTGCTTTTTTAAATGATACTTAAGTGGCCAACGTTGGCCATTTAAATTCTATTTAAGTTTCATAAACTACCATATGTTTTCAACAGCTGTCTTTTGTTGTCTGTTTTTTTCACTCTATTGTAGCGCTGTATTTTTTTAAGGCATCTAACAAAAACTACACTTCCGTTGCGGTGAAATTGAGGCATCTTTTGTGCATTTTCCTACAAATATTTTATCCTTCTTTTTTTTTATTATTTGGCAAAATGTATCAATTTTTGTTTTGCTTGAACAGCTGTTTTATACAAAACTATCGATAATTTTTGGATATTTAGTAGTGCTACCACACTTTTATCTTATTTAAATAAGAAATATTATACATATAGCACTGAAAAACTCAAACTGTATTTAAATACCATTTAAATTTAAGTAAAAATTAACTAAATACGTATTTAAATACGAAGTCAAAAACTGGGCATTAGTGTTAAACAAAGAAGCTACACAAATCCAAGTATTATTAATAAATATAAAACAGGTTAAAATAAAATCTTATTTTTGATTTGAAATTTAATGAAAAAAAAAAAATAATAAATGTTTAATTACTCACTTGTACGATGTCTAGTGTTTGTTTTTATGGCTGTAGTTTTCGTTGCTGATAAAATTCGTATCTGTCAAGTTTAATAATTCATCCGATACTCGTAATAATTCAAGTAATTTATGTTGGGTGTGTTTTATTGTTATATTCATATATTTATAGTTTTTTTTTATAATTTTGGTAAATTATAATTTATCCCACACAAAATGCTGAGTAGTAGTTGGTTGATACTAACGAACCAAAAATTCAAATCTTTATTTTGTTTCGATTTTTATCAATTCATATATAATTGTTAAAAGTGTATGGGAATTAAATCTACAAATTAGCCAACTTTACATTTCTTAATACTAATTTTTATAACACTGTGCTGCAGTGAAATTACGCTTAAAGAGTGATCTAGTGGTTGGTTGGACCTTATTAAGAATTGCTATGTTCTTAATTAGACTTTAAAATTTCCGAAACAACCTTAACAATTTTCAGTTATTCTGAAAAAATTCATGTGGGTTTTCATATTCAAACTGTTTTATAAAGAAAAACAAGTAAGAGAGCTAAATTCGGCTGTGCAAAATCTTATATATCCTTCAACAAATTATACTTTAAAATAAAATTTAAAAAAAAAAAATTTTTTATATTTTTTTTCAAAATAGTTTTTTAAAAGTTTTTTCCAATTTTAAATTTTTTTTTTAATTTTTTTTAATTTATTAGTGAAAAAAATTTATGACAAAATAATGTTTTCTGTAAAAAAAAATTCGGATTAAAAAATATTTTTCCCGATTTTGACCCATTGTAGGTCCAACTTTGTATAGCCTTATATACATCGTTGCAATCGACTTTGAAATATCTATCATTAGATACCCATATTGTTTATATTTATGATCGAGACATAGATAAAAAATAGAGTTTGTCTCAGATTTTTGCTCATATCTCCGTTATTTATGGACGGATTTTGCTGATTTTAAATAGGAAACTTCTCGAAAGCATGTCTGACAGAATTATTGAGGATTTGGATCCTGAAGATATCTGGGGTCTTCAGAAAATTGATTTCAACAGACAGATGGACGGACATGGCTAAATCGACTCCGCTATCTATAAGGATTCAGAATATATAAACTTTATAGGGTCGGAAAATTATATTGTGGAAATTACAAACGGAATGACAAATTTATATATATACCCTTCTCACGAAGGTGAAGGGTTTAGCTTTTATTTTGAATCAGGCCAATTTCTGATACTATGTTCTGAGGTGAAGCGAATCCCAGAGATAGCGTTCTGCATCAATCGAAACAAATAGTAGTGAAGGGTTTAGCTTTTATTTTGAATCAGGCCAATTTCTGATACTATGTTCTGAGGTGAAGCGAATCCCAGAGATAGCGTTCTGCATCAATCGAAACAAATAGTAGTCGGACCGGGCAAGGTGTGGACTATAAAGCGGGTGATGCAAAACTTCCCAACCACTTCTTTCTAAATACTTTTTAACAGGTATTGCAACATGTGGCCAGGCGTTGTCATGATAGAATATTCCGGTTTCATGTCTGGTAGCATATTCTGGACGTTTTTCGGCTGGTTGGCCGGGCTTGTCATACGATCTCTTACGCTTCGGGTTGTCGTAAGCATCGCAAGCAATGACTCGAAGTAAAAATGATTTTCTTTATAGCGTTCAAGCATAATTTCGTATATGCAAAATCATATTTCACGGTCTCTCAGCATCAACTCGTATGGTAACCATTTTCTCTGCTTTTTAACGTATCCTGCTGCTCGCAAACGTTATGGTGAATTTGGTGCTTGACTTGTAATGACTTTGTAAGCTCTTGTTGAGTTTTGCAACAATCTTCATGGAGTAATGTCTCCAATTCTTGGTCTTCAAACTTTGCTTTGTCTTTCATTTAAAAATCACCATTTCTGAGCCGCACAATCCATCTCTCACACTTTGAAACCGATGGAACGCATTCACCATAAGTTTTGGTTAGCAATCGGTGTGCTTCTGTGGCACTTTTTTTATTCAAATTAAAAATGTAAAGCAAAACATCCCGCATATGATGATTCGTTGGTACAAAATTCTACATTTTCGAAGCAAAAACATAAATGTACCATTCAAAATGACGTATAAGTTATTAAAAACAAAGGATACGCCATCTTTTGTAAATCTCACATTATAACCAGATACGATTATCTTGCTAACTAAATTATATCAAGTCAAGTTGTAAGTTATACGTTTGCTGTAAAATAAATGCAAAATGTAGCGATACAATAAATTTGTTGCATTCATATCGAAAATACCATGAATACAGCGAAAAATCTGGGTTTTTCAAGCTTTAGGTTAAGATATCTCAAAGAAGGAACAAGACATGACAGAGTTCCAACTTTTATTTTGAAAAATCTGATTTCGCGCTGTTATAACTTCTTGAATACATCGAAAAACGGCATTTCTTCAAATATAATGTTAAGATATCTCAAAAACCTTATGTGATGGAGAAATTCTGAGCTCAGATTGGGATTTAGCTTAGCTCAAGCCATTAAAAAAGTATACTGTAGTCCCTGGGTTTCGACTTTTTTTTCTAAAATTGCGTAGGCCTGTGTTATTTTATAAACAGTTAAAGTTACGCAAACTTAATATTGTAAAGTGTTAAATAAACTAAACATATATGCATATGTCTAGATATCTAACACTAAAATAATCATCAGACAATATGTCACAATTAAAATTATTTTTTCTACAAATAAATTTAATTATTACAATGTGTATTCTTTCAAGTGCAAAGTAAATTACTTATAATACTTTCAGTTAAAAACGGATATTAAAATACCAAATTATTTAGTTTTTTTACGTTTTCAATTTGTTTGGCGTCTAACAAAAATGTGATCTTGAATTTATTAACTAGTTTTAATTGAAATGTTGTTTTTTTACCAAAAATGTAGATATATACAATTGGTCAATTCACAAGGTTTCTTATTATGTCATATTGTCATAATGTCCTAATATTTCACATTGGTTTTTATTGCATTTCAAGCAAAAAATGTCCTAAAATAATACTACTTTCTATGCTATGTTTATTGTGTTACCGTAATGAACCAGCAGAGACCAAGCAAATATTCTATGGGACATTACGAGGCAGGTCTCCTTACAACGGAAGACCTTCTAATATGCCTTCTTAAGTAGGCCTGCTGTCAGAGCTCTAACAGAAGCGAGTATTCAAGGTCTTCAAGCCGTGGACAATTGAATTGATATCCTAGTGTCTGCAAATATCCGATTTTATATAGCTCTCATGTAAGGTTCAGTTTCGAAAATCAATTTAACGAAACAAATTGTAACATAAGTTCCGACTTGTAGTTTAAACTAAACCAGTTTTCTATGAACAGAAATCAATATTAAATCTTTTCACAGAATCGATCCATAATTGACCATTGTTTCCATAAAAGGCCCACTCTGAGCAGTCACTCAATCGAACATAAATGTACCGTGAATATTAAACAGTCATGCAAATCAAAAGCCACAGCATTTTATCTAGGTTTTTGAATTATTCAAGTTTAATATAAATCGGTTTAAAATTTACACGATTACTAAAACAGATAATTTCCAATAATTTGTTTGTTAAAAATAATAAACAAATTATTAAATTATATCACTGCTATTAAATATTTATTAAAATCATGATTGTTGATTAATATTTTTAGTATTTATATTCCATAGTATAAGTAAGACATTAGTTAATTATTAGCGCGTTTAACTTTAAATACTCCAAAATATAATATTAATTTTAATCCTATGTGCAAGGGAACTAACACTAAACTGTCAAAGTGACAAGTAGTCACCGGTTTATAAAAGAACCTGACACTTTAACACTTTGGAGATGTTCTAGGATGGCGTTGTCATTGACACTTTTAGGCACTAAGTGATAGGTAATGGAACTAACCAAAACGCACTTGTCCTGCTTCGGATATTTTCATAAAAGTCATAAAATTTGATTAATATTAAAATTAATATGGCCACTTTTCTCATGTCACTGAACTAGTTGACACAAATATCCCGCAGGAATATAACAGATACTTCATCCTTTCTAACTCTGTATTACATCGAGGAAACAGATTCGTGGTAGCAACCGAATTTGTAACCAATCGAATGATTCTGTCCTAGTGGACGAATTCTACAGTTGTGAGTACACAATTTTAGAAGGAGTAATCAATTAATTTTCTGTTGTTAGAACCGAAAAATTCTATGTTTGCGACCGAATTATTGGATTGGCAACAAATTCGGTTGTTATTACGAATCTGTTTGCTCTGTGGAGTAAAATTTTTTTCTATACACATTAAAAGAAACAAAAAGAGCGGGAAATAAGGAACCCTACACTAATCTGTTTTCATAACCTTAATTTAAGGTTAGAACAAGAATATTAATAATGACGATGACATGCAAGTTGTTCTTTAACTCTGATATGACTAACGGCTGTGAATAAAAGCGATAACATATACAATACTTTTGCTTCAATTGGCAACACACATTGGTTGAAGAGTGGCCGAAATTCATTTTTTTCGTGATCGACGATTTGGATAATTTTTTTGGATTCTGTTGTCAGATATCTGAGTATTATGATTCCGTAATATTAGGCTGATATATTTATTATTTGTTTGCTCGAAGTTAATATATGTTCTCATGTTAATAATGGCATGCAAATTTATTGTATATTCAATCTTTTGGTACAATCAGAGTAAAATTACCATTTAACTTTGTTGTATATTTTCGTAAATGGCAATTGTCATGGATGAGATTTGCATTAAAAAAAGTTGCAAAAAGTGTCATATAAAAAAATTGATTTTTTACATTTTAATTGATTATTTGTATCAGGTGCAGTCCGAGGAAGCGAGGAATAAAGACTATAGAGCCTATAGATTACATCATTCGCGAAGAATTGGACGTGTAGCCACGAATGAAGACGTAATGCATAATCTATTATTGTCTTCAGACCCATTTATAAATAGATTTCGCTCAAAGCTGCAAATCAAACAAATTGTAGTACGATAATGATGTTAAAAAATTATTAAAAGACTATGCTTAAATTACTTATTCATGTTTTTTTAAAAGTGGGCGGATCAGGTATATATTTTCAGGAGCCCATTCTACAATTATAATATTTATTTTTTGTGAAAATTGAGTTGATGTATTAAAAATCAAGGGAGTTATGTCACTTTTTCAATAGAAGTTGTATGGGAAGTGGGCGTAAAAGTGGGCGGATATTTTTAAAATTTCACACAAATAATTCTGAATGTTTAAAAATGCTATGTGCCAAAAACCAATGCCATAGGTCAAAATTTAATTTTCACTTTGTATGGGAGGTGGGCGTAAAAGTGGGCGGATCATTTTGAAAAAAATGCCTATCTGCCAAGTTTCATTGTCCTTCGACAACTTCTTCTATTTTTAGCAGCTCGTTCTATGAACCTCAACCAATGTCCAGCATAGGCAAACGAAACATGCATACATCACAACTCAGCAGAGACTAAGCAGATTATGTATTTCTCAAGAGGAATTTAGACTAGAATGGTGATGGAAAATGATTTTGGAATATGATTACGATTACTAGAAAATATAATCATGTGCCGTTGCAGCGATTCAAATCAAAAGGGACCGCCAATTACGCATATTCCTCCAGGATACCAAACAAAAGATCACGTTGTGTCTTAGATTTTCTTTCTTTGCTGCTCTCTCTCTCTCTGAACATCCTCATTACCTTGTCGACAGTTGTCCCAATTGTAATCAAGCTGTTTTTGTGTTTTATTATTTCCAAATGTTTTGAATACAGGTTATTAAATTGAAAATCAGTTCGAAATTAAGGTGATAAGTGAATAACACCTGTATTTTTAACAAGTTATAAATGTGGATTATCAAATGGCTGGTGTTGACCTTCGTCAGAGTCATACAAAATAAAAACATTTGAATTCCTTAGGAATACTATTTATCATTTATTTAAGAAATGTTTATACTATAACAATTTAAATTCAAACTAAATTAGGGTTCCTAATTTCCCGGAGAAACAGTAAAAAAAAATCTCCATTCCCGGGAATTTTTTAATACTAAAATAAGCCAAACCAAAACAAAATAATCTGCCTAATTTCAAATGTATGTACTAATTCGTTTTGAAAAAGGTATTATTGTCATTATTTTTGGCTCATTTTATAAAACAAAGCGTTCAGAAACGTAAGCAATTTGTATGAAGAATACTCGGAAAAAGGTTTGAAACTTGACTTTTTATACCCTTCACCTTCGTGAGAAAGGTATATATAAATTTGTCATTCCGTTTGTAATTTCAACAATATAATTTTTCGACCCTATAAAGTATATATATTCTGAATCCTTATAGATAGCGGAGTCGATTTAGCCATGTCCGTCTGTCTGTCTGTCTGTCTGTCTGTCCGTCTGTCTATTGAAATCAATTTTCCAAAGACCCCAGTTATCTTCGGGATCCAAATCTTCAATAATTCTGTCAGATATGCTTTTTTAAATAGGATACTATTTAAAATCAGCAAAATCCGTCCATAAATAACGGAGATATGAGCAAAAAACCGAAACAGTATTTTTGATCTATATCTCGATTACTAAGTCTTAAATATAGACAATATGGTTATCTAATGATAGATATTTTAAAGTCCATTGCAACGATGTATATAAGACTATAGTAAGTTGGACCTACAATGGGTCAAAATCGGGAAAAATATTTTTTAACCCGAATTTTTTTCACAAAAAACTCTTTTTTCACTAATAAATTAAAAAAGATAAATTTTTAATTAAAAAAAAAAATTTTTTTTAAAAATTTAAAAAAAATTAAAAAAAAAAATTTTGAAAAAAAAAAAATTCAAAAAAAAAAAATTTTTTAATTTTATTTTAAAGTATAATTTGGTGAAGGGTATATAAGATTCGGCACAGCCGAATATAGCTCTCTTACTTGTTTTTATTTGTTTAACGTTTGTCGTTGCGTTTTACAAAATGAGGCCTTTTCTCTAAATATAATAATTCTAATGTTAAGCGTCTTATTGTGAGAACCGAAGAACTTATTGTTAATCAAATGAGTCTTTCTAAATGTGGCGAAAACAAAAAGTAAGTATAAAGCCCGTCATCGCAAAAATGCAAATATAACTGATTTTTCATTTCAAAAACTCATGTAACAGTTGCTAAAAAACGTACTTAAATTAATTTAAAAAGCTTTCAAAGTTTTTGAAATGATGTATCAGTAATATTTGAATTTATTATCATTTTGCGATGAGTGCCTTGAGGCATGCTTAAGCATTAGAGGGTTCAATCGTAATTCTTTCATGTCAACTGACTTTCAGCTGCTAAATTTAAGGAGAAAACATATAAAAAAAAAATAAGAATTCTTTTCCGACTAGGAACCCTAATACTAAATATGTTAAAACTACAGATAAAATCTTAAAATAAAATACAAAAATGTTTTACGTGATTTTTGTTTATTTTTTTTTTTTGTTTATTTTGATGTCTGAGATGAATTAAAAAAAAAAATACAATTCCATTAGTTCTTATCCACTTTACTTCCTATATAAAATGAAAACTACATTTCGAGATTTCGCTTAAACGTTTGAATTTAAAGCGAAAAATATTAAAATTAAAAGATTTTGAGCTCAGAATTTCAAATAATGATTGAATTTCTTTCATGAGTAACACAAAGATGCTGATAATGATGACGAAGATGAAAATCAAATTCAACGCTTAGTAAAAATAAAAACAAATCTAATGAGTGAAAGAAACCTGTTTGAATAAAAACATTTATTTCAGCAACTATAAATTCTGCGTCTACGATTTTGCTAAAACAAAACAAAAAGAAATACCGCTTAATTTAAGACTCATCGTTTTAAAGTTGAAAGAACTTTTTTGCAAAACTCTCGACACACTCAAGGATGACAACATGATTTTGAGATGAAAACAAAACTAGTTAAATAAAAGTATAACTATTATTTTTTCCTAGCAGCAGTTTCCTGTTAAAACTGTTAAAATCGGAAGAAAAAAAAAAACTAAAAATTAAAGGAAATTTATAAAAACCCAACTAGCTACTTTTGTAACTGTTTCACCTTTTTTTTTTTCTTTTAACTTATAAAAAATGTTTTAAAAACAGTAATGATCGCATTGCATATTTTTAATTATAATCGGAAATATAAATATAAAAACGACAGCAACATAAACAAACCGTTTGTTTAGGAAGATGTTTGTTTGTTTTTTTTAGTTTTTTAGTTTTTTAGTGGGTGTTTTTAGGCCAAGTTTGGTACAACACGTTTTATGACCAGTTACCATTTTGTAAAAAAAAGACGTCTTGTTATTTTTGGTATTTCTTTTTCTGAAGTTGAAGTTCAATGTCGTGTATGTTGACCAGTTGAGAAGAAACTGTAAGAAAACAACTAAAACTATGCCCGTATGTAGGTATCTGCAATAAGTAAGTATTTGGAATTCAATATTTTGATCTTGAATTTAATAATCGTAAAGAACAAAAGAAACTTAAATGTCTTTAAACCATAAAATAACGTGGTGCATAATTTGTT
This sequence comes from Calliphora vomitoria, assembly GCA_942486065.2. Classification (NCBI taxonomy): domain Eukaryota; kingdom Metazoa; phylum Arthropoda; class Insecta; order Diptera; family Calliphoridae; genus Calliphora; species Calliphora vomitoria. The sequence continues at coordinate 5,849,699 of OW818029.2, read as the reverse complement.
AAAAAAAAAAAACAAAATATATCGGACAGGAAAACAAAAAAACAATAATGGATTATTAATGAATGGTCTTAAATCAAAACTGAGAGTGAACCATTTTTGGCTAGACTCAATTTTGTCTATAACATTAATTTTTAATGGTATTTTATTTGCAATATGGTTTTTTTATTTTTGTTTATAAGACACAGTTCTGTAACAAGGTCACTACTCACTATTGGCCGGTTATTCCCTTTAAAATTTATTATAATGATTTTACATTTTTAAATTTATTTTAATTAGATTTTGAGCATTACTTATTATCATGGGTATATATGCTTTGGGAAGTCATTTGTATTTAATGGAATTGTGTGTGAAAAGTATCATTAACTAGCGTCACATGTTGGTCATTAACCTAAAACAAATATGTGAAAAATAAATCAATTTATTTGAAGTTGTATGAAAGATGATGATGTGCTATGCTGAATTGTAGCAATATGTATATCATTGATATGCTATTACATAAACTTTGTGATGACTACTAAATAGTCGATAGGGAAATGTATTATATTCTAAAGTACTACACCGATTCCATATTACATGAGGATATAAGCTTTCAGAAAATTAAAATGAATGGTGTCAAAGTCGACCACCTCTGCTTTGCAAAACTTTGTACAGCTCAGTGATGTTAACTTTTTTGTTTCGATTTCCGTACAGCCGTAAAAAAATTACCGTTTTTTGGGTAAAATTACCGTATACAAAGTCTTGAACAAAATTAATAATATTTTCTTACAATTTTGTGAAAATGAGAGAATTCACTTATTTGTGAATAAATTAGAAAATAATCCCTCGATTTATATGATCGATATCTAATTTTGTTCCTATTACATGTGGCTTTGCGATAAAGTCATAAATCTGAACAATTTCTGTCGTTTTCGATTTTTCATGATTTTTTTTAAAGCAAAAAAAAAATTATATTTTCACGTAAAAATTATATTTATTGCCTCATTTTGTTATTATAACTCCGAAACTATTGAACCTATTGAAACGCAATATAGATGTGAAAATTTGTACATAGAATAGGAAAAATGTTTTAAAAATTCAATTAATCGAAAGAAGAACATTAACTACTCAATTGTATGTATAGCAAACAAAAAACTATGATTTTGTGAAAACGGGCGAATTCACTTAATTGTGAATAAATTCGAAAAGAATCCCTCGATTTTTATGATCAATATCTCATTTTGTTCCTATTACATGTAGCTTTGCGATAAAGCAATATATCTCAACAATTTCTGTCGTTTAAGATTTTTCATTTTTTTAAAACAAAAAAATTGCTATTTTCATGTAAAAATTATATTTATTGCTTAAATATTATATCTAAGAAACTACTGAGGCGATTGAATCGCAATATATAAGAGGGTTAAAGGTTACGTAAATCTCAACTTTTCTAAGTTTATTTTAATAACAATCGACTGAGCGTGACCCTTTTTGCGATATCATTCATTATTTGGAGAAACATCTAACAAAATTTATAATATTACTTAAAAATTTAAAATAGAATAGAATCCATAGAATTGAAAAATTTTACCATTTTTGTACTTAGGTAGCCATGATGCATCAAATCCATATAGTGCATAGTCAAGCTTTTTTTTTGCAGTTGACCTGTATTATGTGTAGACACATTATGAAAATATAACTTTAGGGTTCGAATGCTTAAAAATTGAAACTTTTTCAAATTACCGTACAAATGTAGAAATTACCTGCCTACCGTTCGGAGGTCTAAATTACCGTACAATACGGTAATTACCGTACGGTTAACACCACTGGTACAGCTCGTAGCTTGTGCAAATATGGACAGATTTTTAATAAAAATAAAATAGGAAAATGAAGAAAATCGCCTTTATTTTTATAAGTTATCTCTTATAAATTAAAACAATTTTTAAGTTTCAATTTGACATTTTACTCTTTTACCTTGACTTTATTTGGTTTTTTGCAAATAACTTCGGTTAAACTCGTAGTCATAGAATAAAGGCATAGAACGGAAGGATAGAGAAATATCAATGGAAAAATTACTCTTCTTCCACACATACGAGTGACACAATAACAAAATACATGCATACATTCTCATGAATTAGGTTTTTAACAACAGACTTAAGTTTTTAGCTCTAAGTTACTTATCATCTATGCTCGTAGTTATTCAAAAATGGTTCTAAATATATTCTCATATTTCTAATAATCTCCACTACGTACTAGGTAAAAAATGTTTTTTTCAATATCTCAATACGCTTAGCCGTCAAAGGTAATCAAAATCTACATTTTGAACATAGTGAAAAATGTCTTTTTCATTTGCTGTAATTCCCAATATGTTCTGACAAGACGTTTGTCAGCTATGATCAATCAAGTGCATAAAGTCAACAAATTAGTATCAAACATTATTTCGCAAATTTAACTATTAAAAAACAACATTTAGAATAAAATGATCGACTTAAAAATGTTTCGATAAGTAGATAACATTTTATATTTGAGTTTTATAATTGGTCAATTCACAAGGTCTCTTATCATGTCATATTGTCCTAATATTTCACAATGGTTTTTATTGCTTTTCAAGCAAAAACTGTCCTAAAATAATACTACTTTCTATGTTATGTTTATTATGTTATCGAAACGAACCAGCAGAGACCAACGCCGAATGCCTAAGAGTCGGTTAAGCCGAGCCGCCGAGTCGTGGTATATTAGGACATTATGTCAATATGACTGATAAGAGACCTTGTGAATTGACCAAATGTATTTAAAGAGAAAAAAATTAAAATTTTGATTTAAAAACGAAATAGTGAAGGTCTTCTCAAGACGGTATTGCCGGTTTGTGTTTACAAAAATGTCCTCCCCTTTTACATTCTTGTTTTCAACTTTCGTTCATAAAACACTTTTGTTTGCACAGAGAAAACAGATTCTTGATAGCAACCGAATTTTACCGAATTTTGCAGTTGTAGTTACAAAATTTTGGAAGCGGTAGCAAAATGTTGGTTGCTTTAATCGAAATTCTTCTTTATCAATTGACTTTCTGTTGATAGAACCGAAAAATTCTATGTGTGCAACCGAATCATTCGATTGGCAACAAATTCGTTTGCTATCACGAATCTGTTTTCTCTGTGTGCTTATGGTTCTGTTATTTGCATACTTTTATTTTACTATTGTGTTAAAGATGGATATAATTGAACGTCCTTATAATTTGGAGCAAATGTCTGATAAACAATTCATCTATTCTGTAGAGTTGTAACAGAACAGATGAAAGTATTAATACACACAGAAAATAGATTGATAGGAAATCGGTTGCTATTACAAATATATAGTAATGTAAACTAAAATTGTATTGTAGTTATTAAAAATCTATTAAATGAATAGTTTTTCTATATTCGTAATTGTAAAACCATGATTGTAATTGTATTATGATTTTAACAATTGAGAAATTAGTTAAGTTAACCAATTTGAGCATTAAAGAAAATTATTTCATTAATTCGGTAAAGACAGCTGAATTTAATTTAGCATTTGTACGATTCAATACCAAATATTAGCGGTTGTAATTGAAAAATTGTTATTATAACCAATACTAATAAAATTACTAAACAATTCGATTATAATATACAACAAATTCGACTAAAAATAAATATTAGTAGTATAAAATTTGAAGTTTAAAAAATAATCAAATAAAATAAATAGAAAATGCTAAAAAATGTGTAACAAAATTATAATTGTATAAATATTACAACGCATAGCAATTAATTCCGATGCATATGAATGGGCAAGGCAAAATATGTATTCAGGTACATATGTAAGTATATTTTATAACATTATATCTTAAAATGTTGTGGCTGCTTTAGAACTTCTTTTAATTTTTTTTTTTAATGTTTATAGCAATCAATCACATATCGTCCATCCATTAGCAAGCAAGTTTAAGACCAGTAGCAAAGTCCAACCCATTTAGTGTCAAATTGTGTACCATACCTTCAGCTTTGGTACTTTGGTGATGTCTTAGAAACCTTAGATTTCGGCATATAAATCTAACCAAAATATTATTTGGTACGGTCTGGTCTACAGAAATAAAAAACAAGCCCCCAATCAGCGTAATGAATATTGCATGAACATTTAAAAGTCGCAATACGAAGAAGAAATATATTTGCAATAATTTTTTTAATTTTTATATTTTGAAATATTATTAATAAAATAAAATTTTCTTTAAATACAATCCACAAATATGTATGTAACAAATGATAGTTCAGTCGTATTCACCGAATTAGTTTTTAAAAACAGTTGCGTGTTTCATATATTTAGTAATAATAAAGGAATTTTTCGGGGCTCGCAATCGAATTGTGTGATAGTACTTGCAACCGACTAAATTCGATTGGCGACAAATTCGGTTACCACTACAAATCTGTTTTCTCTGTGTAGCGATGACAGTGTTGCTCAGTCCATTTATGTTCTAAAGGCGAAACACCATCTCTGAAAATACATATCCAATAAGCCGCATAAAGGGGAGAACAAATTGTTCGTGCCTTGTGATCTACAATGGTCAGGAGCCATAATATCATTTTTCCTGATACACTGGAAATATTTGGAGATTCTTAATTTCGTGCATCATATTTTGATAACTTTTACAAATCGAAGCCGCTGTTAGTCTATTTACGAGCAAGAGGAATTTATGGTTTGGGCACAATGAGAGGTACACACAGAAAAAAGATCGATCGGAATTCAGTTGTGATTCTAAATATTTAATAAGCTTGACAGAAACTTGATTGTAATTATTGAAATTCAATATACTTAAAAAATTTCTAATTGTTAGAATAATAAAACCTCAATAACAATCGAATTGAGGTTCCAACAACTGCAAAAGTAATTAATTGATGTGGTTTGTGTCTTTACTAACTTTCATTTAAGGCTTTCGGTTATAGTAATATATAATTGGTTATTAAAATATAAAATAATTTCAATTCGGTGTTCACAATCAATAGAAGTTTTAGATTTTTTGACATTTTTAAAAAAAATAAATTCAAAATAAAACATATAGAAAATATTTCAAAGAACATACACAACAGAAACACAAAAGATGTTGGTTAAAGGATATTTAACGGTAGTAGTGCTTTGGCCAATTGGAGATATGATTGTGTTACATGTATGAATATGTAAGTAACATCCATTCAAAAATATTTGCACTAAAGAGAGTTTTTAAAATATGTATATTTATAGGTGCCACGGCAGAAATTCTGGTTCTACATCCACTATTAGAATAAACATATTTGTAATAACTGTTAGACAAATACAAGAATCCTTGATAAGCTTACCATTGATATGATGTGCTGCCTGATATGATTATACATCTCCAGTTTTACCAGTCAATCCTAAATGTAGATGCAAGACTAATTTCAGATTCAAGACAAATCCAACCTTAACTTATAATATACAATTTAATGGATAGTATTTTGTTTGTACATATTTGTTCTCACTATTCTGTTCTGTATGTATCATTTTCCTTGCTAAATAAAATGAAAAAAAATATATCTTGTTGAAAATTGTATTAGTTGCTCCAACTTCCAGTATTGGTGACCTTCACCGAAATAATTTTTTAAAACAGTTGTGAGTACCATTAATTCAGCAAAGGAATATTGTATATACTAATATATTCAGTCATTCCAACCGAATGGTACGATAGTACATAGAACCGACAAAATTCGATTGGCGCTTAATTCGGTTGTGAGCACGAATCTGTTTTCTCTGTGTACTAATTTTGTTTGTCATATTTCTTGTTGTTCTAGAATACAAAGATCGCATAGGTGGAGTAGATCTCATGGATGGTATCCAGGCTCGATACCATATTTGAGCTATGACTCTCAATATTATGATTAGGTTGTTTTACCATTTTGTGGACAAAGTCTCTACAAATGCATTCATTTTATGGAAAAGTCTGCACTCCGATGAGGCCAATACTTCCAACAATGTGTCCGATTAAAGAACTGCTTTTCAAGCTTCCAGATTTGCGTGAGGAAATCAGGTGTTGGGAAACGAGCAGTTCATCAAGTTTCTGATGTTCAGTTTGATGCTGATAGTTACTTTCATAGTAACTAAGAGACTAACCCCCATTAACACGAAGTCTGGTTATGTGTTAACTAATAGTTATACTGACATTTTTCATACAAAAATAATTTTAACCGACTAGTTAACTGGCAACCAGACTTCGTGTTAACGGGGGTAAATGTTATGTTTTTATGTTTATACTTTTCTCCCATTTCCGCTTATTCTAAGTATAACTCAATATAGTTCGTACTTATTGGGTTTTGCCTCAACCGCTTTATATTCCAGACCGTGCCCGTCCGACTACTATTTATTTCGATCGATGCAGATCGCTCTCTCTGGGATACGCTTCACTTTGGAACAGAGTATCATATATTGGTTTCAAAAGATAAGCAGTTCCATTGGCGCGGAATACATACATATATTGCCAGAAAGGTGTTAAAAGGTCATAGTTAACAATGGCCAATATTTTGAATAAATTTATATTGTACAAATGTTTCAAAATAAAAGCTAAACATTTTCAAATTCCCTCATTTTTAAGTTACACACTTAAGAGTTAGGAGTTTTATAGATTTTTTTATTATCCCATTTGCTTTGCGTATTTGTATAAGTTAGGAGCACTACAAACTAAAGGTGGTCAAATTGATAATTCCGTTCAAGTAGGATAGTGTGATCCATCGGAAGAAAATTGGTAATAAAACTGTATATTCTAAAGTACTTGCCCAATTGCAAAATGATGTACAAACAAATCGTACAAGAGGATATAAGCTTTCAGAAAATGTAATTTGTGACAACCCTATTAGAACACATGGTGAGATACAGACTTTAGAATATACAGTTTTGCTAACACTTTTCCTCCGATCAACCCTGCTACGTCTAATTGAACGGAATTAGCTGATCCCTTATGCAAGAAAACTATAGTTGGATTGTTGTGCGAGAGACAAATGAAAATATTTACAATATAAAAACGGAAATAACACTGTTAATTTTTAATTGTTTGTTCCAATTTTATTATTAAGGGCCTCATTTTATAAAACGCAACGACAAACCTTAAACAAATTTTGTATGGAAAATATTCAAGTTTAAAACCTTTTTCCAGAATTCTTCATACAAATTGCTTACGTTTCTAAACGCTTCGTTTTATAAAATGACGCCCTAAAAATAATATATTTCCTTTCTTAATGAATATCTTAAAAGTTTGACGTGCTGGACTTTTTTTTTTCAATATTTTTCCCTAAGACCCAAAATAACAAAACCCATATATGTTGCACATCATGAACAAAAAACTAGTAATTTAGTGTTATATACTAAGACACAATAAGTTTTTATTAAATAACCAAAATATGCAATAAATATGTTAGAATATGCAAATTATATGCGCATAAATGCAAAATATGCTAAAAATATGCAATTATAACAAAATATGCAAATCATCTGCTTCGGAAAAGTAATTGGTCAAAATTAATTTGGGTTAATTAGCATTTGCATGAAAATCGCTGTCAATAATTATTAAAAGCTGTTGACAATACCAGCAACAACAAAAAATCATAATAATATTAAGTCGATTCTAATTTAATCAATATTGGTATGTATGTACATATTTGCGCAACACAATATTTTATTTCCTTTAGATCAACACCAATATCTATGTCTCTATCACTGTAAGTAACAGCAGAAATGCTCAATTGATATTTTCAAGAAAATCTCAGAAAGAGAGTTGAATTAATGAATAAATGTATGTAAGTAAAATGTTGTAGAGTATTCATCAAAATGGAATTTCAACACTTATTAGCAAAACATAAACTTTCCATTATACACTTGACAAAGTCACCACCACTGCAAGCAACAACAACAAATATAAACACAACATCTGTTGTTGTAAGATTGACAACGACAACAACAACAACAACAACTTGAAAATCTCTACAAAAGAAAACTGTTATATGAGTAAAAAAGTACTAGAGAGATGCTAAGAAGAGATTACATTTAAACTCAGTTCTTTTAATTTTAAATGATCATTTTACAAAAATTTACAATACTTAGTTTTATAATTATAAAAAAAAAACACAACAACAACTAAAAAACATGTGTAAATTGACAAAAAGAGGCAGAGTTGGGAAACCAATGAACTATAAACACAATTTGAAATTAAAATTAGTTTTAAAGTCCTAAAGCAAAACTAAATATAAATAAATAAAAACATATTAATAAATAAATAAATAAAATAACCACCAACACCAGCGCACAGGTGAAACACAACGATTAATCGTGCTCCCCACAAAAACACCAGCAGCTTTAACAACAAACACTTTAACTGAAAAATAAGACAAAAAACGCTCACAAACACACACACACACATCCCCATGCGAACTTGTACTCTCACACATGCCCACAGTCTCCAATAGTTTTGAAAAACACACTCAGAATTTTGAAAAACTTGACTCAAGTTTAAGCTGAGACTTTTGGGGCCGTATAAAAGTAAAGCAACAAAGCAAAATTAAACTTATTACAGTGATTTTGATTTGAACGAAAACGTTGTTGGACGACCACTGCTTCTTCAGCGCCACAAAACAGTTTTTTTCAATCATTTTTCTATATTTTATTTAAGCTAAAGCTTTAAAAAAATTTATAAAAAAATTCAACAAAAAGAGGCAATTAATTTGATTTAAAAATGTTTTTCAAAAAATTAAAATAAAACAAAAGTGAAAAGAAGCAATCAATAAAAGAATTTTTGAAGAAATAATTTAGGCTGTTCTATAAAACAAAATAAAAGAAAAACAACAAAAATTAATTAAAATTTAAGAAAAACAAGCAAATTCAAAGTTTAAACAAATTGTGGAATAAAACACAAAATTTTGTTGAAAAAAAAAATTTGAATAAAAATAAAACAAACATTCAAAACTAATTAACAAACAAAAAAAAAACAACAAGTGTTTAAAATATATAAACCAGTGTTTGCAGTTTTCATTGATTTGAAACAGTTCGTGTTAAGAGTTTAAAACAAAGGATTAACAGTTTAACAATTATTTTTGTAAAAAAAGGATAATAAAGAAAAAAATTAATTTTTAACAACGTTTTCAACACATTTTTCTTAAATCAACAAATAGTCAAAATGGTGAGTTTCCATAATAAAAATAAATGTCCTTTTGGATATGAAACGAGGATAAAAAAACAATTGATTTAAATAGTTTAACAAACTTTTAATTGAAAATTAATTTAAAATAAAATTATTTATAATAATAAAAATTAAGACAATACATTTTTAAATATAGTTGAAATTAAATAATATATGTATAAGTGAAAAAATATCTGCAGAGATTAAAAAAAAAATTAAAAATTAAAAAAAAATTAAAATACCCTATGTGACTTTGTTTCACTCTTAATTTGGAACTAAAATGTTTTGTGTTTCTCCCTCAATTTTTGTTGGCAAATATTGAAATTTGTATGTGGATAAATTTTTTTAAAAAGTGTATGCAAAAAATTTTTGATTTTTAAAATAAGTTTCTACTGAATTTTGAACTTAAAAAAAGGTATTGAAAATACAGTTTTCGTAATTGAAATCAGATTTAAGCTTTGTTTTGTGTTTTCAATTAAATAAACTGTTTGCAATAACTTTTTTAATTAAAGTTCTAGCTATGTTTTCGGCAAAAAAATAAAAATAAAGAATATTTTTATTGCTGCATTTAATATTTTTTGAAAATGAGCGAATTCACTTAATTATGAATAAATTCAAAAATAATCCTTCGATTTTTATGATCTATATCTCATTTTGTTGCTATTACATGTGGCTTTACAATAAAATAATAAATCTCAACAATTTCAGAAGTTTTCGATTTTTCATGATTTTTTTAAAACAAAATAATTTGCTATTTTTACGTAAAAAAAATATTTTTTGCTTCAAATTGTTACTATAACTCCGAAACTACTGAGCCGATTGAAACGCAATATATATGTGAAAATTTGTAAATAGTATGGGAAATATGTTTTCAAAATTCAATCAATCGAAAGAAGAACATTAACTACTCAATTTTATGTATATCAAACAAAAAACTAAAATTTTGTGAAAATTTGCGAATTCTCTTAATTGTGAATTAATTCGAAAATAATCCTTTAATTTTTATGATCTATATCTCATTTTGTTGCTATTAAATGTGGCTTAGCGATAAAGCAATATACGTCAAAAATTTTTGCCGTTTTCGATTTTTCATGATTTTTTTAAAACAAAAAAATTTTATATTTTCACGTGTAAAATATAATTTTTGCTTCTATTTGTTATTATAACTCTGAAAATACTGAGCCGATTGAAACGCAATACATATGTGAAAATGTTTACATAGCATGGGAAACATGTTTTCAAAACTCAATCAATCAAAAGAAAAACATTAACTACTCAATTTTATATATATCAAACAAAAATCAAAAATTTTGTGAAAATGAGCGAATTCACTTAATTGTGAATAAATTAGAAAAGAATCCTTCGATTTTTATGATCTATATCTCATTTTGTTGCTATTATATGTGCCTTTGTGATAAAGTAATAAAGCTGACTAATGTCTGCCGTTTTCAATTTTTCATGAAATTTTTAAAACAAAAAAATATGCCATTTTCACTTAAAAAATATAGTTTTTGCTTCTATTTGTTATTATAACTCTGAAAATACTGAGCCGATTAAAACGCAATATATATATAAACGTATTAAAAGTAATATAAATATAAATGTTTCTGAGTTTATTTTAATGATATCGGACTAAACGTTTTTGAGTTAGCATTAATTATGTGGAGAAAAATTTTACTTAAAAATTTCTTTAAAAAAACCTCTGCATAGAATTTAAAATTTGGTCTATAGAATTTGGAAAATTGTGTAGTGGTTTTAAAAGCCTCTAAAATTTTTTAAAGTTTGTTGCCCTGTGTTAAGATTAACCAGACATTTTACATTTGCAATTTATTTATTTAATCTCATTAAATAGAATAAATAACTTAAAGTTTACGTCTGCAGTTATTTCATTTAATTCTTAAATGGATTTAAGCAGAATAGGACATAATAGCAGATCATATTCTGATAAACGACATAAACTATTAAATAGCATCATGTATTGGGTATTTAATAACTTCTAGGAAGTTACTCCTGTGTTATTTTGTAATCGATTCAATTTCAGTTAAATCAGTTTTCCAATTTTCCAAATAAATGCTACAAAATTTCACTTTTTTTCAGCCTTTAACAAATTTAATTATCAAAAAGTATAATTTTGCTGGTAGGATACGAACTTAGAACCCTTTTATTAAAGAAATATTCTCAATTACATTTGTAATAAATTTAATTAAAAATAACTCGCAATTTTTTTTTAGAAATTAATTAATATTACAGACGTAATATTAAAAAGCAATTTGTTAATTTAGGAATTGAAAAAAATCGAAATATACTTAAACCACAAATATATTTGCCCCCATATTCATAAAAAAATTTTAAATTTTAAGGCAAAATTTCCATACAAAATTTGAAAACGTTGTTTAAATTTAAAAATTGTTTATGATTAAGGCCTTTGTACTTTGTATATTAAATAACTTATCAGATTGTTGATACTTTTAAAGCAAAATTGTTATAAATTGTGTTAAGATTTTGTTTCGGAATTATGTCGCTAAATATCAAAAATTTTTAAAAACTTTTATAACCTAAAATTTAGCTAAAACAGCACGAATTATAGTGTATTTTAATAAATTTAACCAACAAAATTAATGTCCATTTTCACCTACGGAAAAAATTTTGCAAAATAAAACAATATTTCCATACAAAATCTGTTTTATATACCTTTAATAAATTTAAAAATTGATTATGAATAAGGCCTTGATAATATAACTATAGTAAATGAGAACCATATTGATTCTAACTAAAAACATTTAGCAATATTGTCTGTAAAAACTTCCAAAAAACATACGATGTTTATCCTTGTGTGTTTTGCACACATATTTTGCACTAAAATATAAGTTCTTTACCCTTGCGTGTTGTTTTCCACACATATTTTGTACAAAAATAGATGTTCCTAGTGTAAAATATATAGATATATCATATGTGTGGAAAAGCACACACTAACGTAAATACATGTATCATTATAAAAAACTAGTTTTAAATCCATAAATGTATTTTTCTGTGCTAAATGCATCAGGAAATGTCACGAACATAGCTTAACAATATGAGAATCATTTTGATTCTAACTAAACATATTTAGCAATACTTTATGTAAAAACTTAAAAAAAAACTTACGTTGTTTATCCTTGCGTGTTGTTTTTCACACATATTTTGCACTAAAATATAAGTTTTTACCCTTGTGTGTTTTTTTACACACATATTTTGCACTAAAATAGATGTTCCTAGTGTAAAATACATAGATATATCAATATATCATATGTGTGGAAAAGCACACACTAACGTAAATACATGTATCATTATCAAAAACTGTTTTTCAATCAATTAATGTATTTTGCAGCAGGAAATATAATGAACAAAGCTTAACATAACGAGAATCATATTGATTCTAAATAAACACATTTAGCCATTTTTTCTGTAAAAAATTCAAAATTCATGAAATATTTATGATGTTGACATCTTGTGTGTTGTTTCCTAAACATATTTTGCACTAAAATTCATGTTCCTAGTGTAAAACGCATAGATATATCAATATATCATATGTGTGGAAAAGCACACACTGACGTAAATACATGTATCATTATCAAAAACAATTTTTAAATCAATTAATAAGTTTTTCTGTGCTAAAAGCAGCAGGAAATGTTATGAACATAGCTTAACAATATGAGAATCATATTGATTCTAACTAAACACATTTAGCAATATTTCCTGTAAAAACTTCAAAAAAATTTACGTTGTTTATCTTTGCGTGTTGTTTTCCACACATATTTTGTACTAAAATATACGTTTTTTACCCTTCCACACATATTTTGTACTAAAACAGATGTTCCTAGTGTAAAATACATAGAAATTACATATGTGTGGAAAAGCACACACTAACGTAAATACATGTATTATTATCAAAAACTATTTTTAAATCAATTAATAAGTTTTTCTGTGCTAAATGCAGCAGGAAATGTGATAAACATAGCTTAACAATTTTGTTTAAAAATTTATAAAAAAAGTTTAGTTTAGTGTGGTTTCCCACACAAGGGTAAGATGAGGGTTACGTGTTTTGCATTATTGTGAGTTGGGAATTGGATAAATAAGTACTTATATATAGTCAATACTAAACCACTTCTAAGTAATGTATATGGTATGCAGTAGTCATTAAAAATTGTATTCTGCTTAAAGAATTTCTAATCCCAGACAAAATTTGATCAAATAAGTTTGTGCTCAGATTTCTTAAAAGAGCCAGCAAAGCGGTGAAATTTCCAACTATCAGTATTAATTAATTGTTTTTTTATTTTTAAAACGTATAATTAAGAACATTTAGCTGACAACATTTACTCATATTTTGCATGACTTGGAGATTTTTTAAAAAAAAAAAAAAAAAAAAAATAATAAATAAAAAAACTATCAATAAACAACAAGACTTAAAACATTCGAACAACGCTAAACCAAAACTAACCGTTATTTCTTACTATAGCAGATTTATGAATAATTTATATACAAAATTTCATTTATTTAAATCAGCAGCAACAACATGTTGGTGTGAAATTTTCATTAGCATCAATAAAATGAACAAAAAAACAAAATAAATAAAAAATAACGCGCTACAAAATAATTTTAACTGTTTTTTTTGTCTACATCAGCAAATCACAATTTTGGCTTCAACAAACAAAAAACTCGAGAAGAGAAAAAAACCCAACAGCAGCAGACTTAATTAAAATTAAAATCAAAACAATGTTATTTTAATATTATTCTTTAGTTAATGTTTTCATTACAAATGCTATTATTATTATTAAGTGAAGCACCTTGAATAAACTGTTGCACTTTAATAAACAATATTTACAGTGCTGACTGACTTACAATGAAAGAATTTCTTTTGAACATGACATTGCCAAAAATATATACATGTATATGTGTGTGTGTATATGTAAATGCAAGTACAAATATATATAACGCGCCAGTTTTCTTGGGTTTTTTTTTCTTTGTTTTGAATTGAAAATGAACTTGACACCACTTTCTATTGAAAAAGAAGCCATGAAAGCAAAAAGCGCACATTTTCAAGTTTGGGTTTTTCTTTTTTTGCAGTTGTTGTTGTTTCGTTGTTGCAATAAACTGCACTGCTCATATTACCAGTATTATAGTTGTGGTTGCTGTTGCTATTTCTTGTTGCTAAATATTATGAAGGCAGGTTGTAAACATGTGACCTTGAAAGCGTATCCCTAAACAAGTTTTATTAACTTTTTACCAACTTTATCACAGAGAGAAAATAAGATTTTAACCTAAAAACTAATAAAAACATGTAATAAAAATTTTCAGGGTTAATTATTTAAATTAATACCAAGTATTAATTAATGATTGTATTTGATTCATACATTTAAGCCACAAAAATATTTACAAATTTTGTAATAAAATTGTTATTTTATTTTTGACTTAAAACTTGTTTCTTATTGACGTTTTTTAATGTTGCAACGCAGTTTTAATTTTTTTTTTTTTTTTTGGTTTAAATTATTGTATTTTTGTTTTGCCTGTTTTCTATTTTTAGTAAACTATTTATATATTTGCTTAAGAGAAAAATTTATGTTTTGAATTCATTATTAAAACGCAACATGTGCAACAATCTAAACTTGCGTTTTTTTCTTTTTCTTAAAACACTCTCTGTCTGTCTTTTATTGTTAAAAATATTTAATCATTTTATATTATATTTGAGAAACTCTCTTCTTATTTACATTTTAAATTAAAATTTTGTATTTCTCTGCTGTGTGTTTTTGTTTATATTTCTTTTAATATTCATTTTATTCTTTCAAATTATGTCAAATGCAAATTTGTCTTTTGTAGAAACAGTTTTTTTGTTAAAATCTATATGTTTGTAGGTATAAATATTTAAATTATTTGAGTTAAACGATTTCTAAACAAAAATTCATGATAGTTTTCTGTTTTCTTATATAAAGTGCGGCATTTTGATTTCGAAATTGATATACTAGTGTATTGTTAAAATATGCAAATGTTTAAAGTAATTTGCAAGTTTGCAATATTGATTTTAAATTCTTTTAAAACTGCCACTTAAACGTGGCAGTAAAAATTGATTCACTGAAATTTGCTAACTTTCTGAAGAACGAGCGGCTAAAAATAGAAGAAGTTGTCAAAGGACAATGAAACTTGGCACATAGGCATTTTTTATTTGAATTAAGAAAAAAAAAAATGGAAAAATCAAAATGATCCGCCCACTTTTACGCCCACCTTCCATACAAAGTGAAAATTAAATTTTGAACTACGGCATTGTTTTTTGGTACATAGCATTTTTAAACATTCACAATCATTTGTGTGAAATTTAAAAAATATCCGCCCACTTTTACGCCCTCTTCCCATACAACTTTTATTGAAAAAGTGGCATAACTCCCTTGATTTTTAATACATCAACTCAATTTTCACAAAAAGTAAATATTATAATTGTAGAATGGGCTCCTGAAAATATATACCTGATCCGCCCACTTTTACGCCCATCTGCCATAGAAAAAACATGAATAAGTAATTTAATAATTTTTTAACATCATTATCGTACTCCAATTTTTTTGATTTGCAGCTTTGAGCGAAATCTATTTATAAATGGGTCTGAAGACAATAAAAGATTATGCATTACGTCTTCATTAGTCCAATTCTTCGCGAATGATGTAATCTATAGGCTCTATAGTCTTTATTCCTCGCTTCCTGAGCTTCCTCGGACAGCACCTGATACAAATAATCAATTAAAATGTAAAAAATAAAAATGAAATCATTGAATAAGGGCCTTTAGATAGAGACATACTATTGGCAGAATAGCTTCTTGACTAGAATGTATATTACATTATGTAATAATGTTAAACAATAAAGATGCACCATGCATGAACGAAAATTCATGTTTTGTTACTTTATAACTTTATAGTTTTTACTGGTTTTTTTTGGAAAGGATCAAATAGGATCAGCAAAATTTTTTTTTAACTTTTAGCTGAGACTTCAAGTTGTAATTTGACATCTTTCGTTAAACAGCACTCTACAGCGCCAAAAAGATGCAGTCCACTAAAGTTGATGAACATTGAAATTTTGATGTTTTTTATATTTTGTTTTATGAAATTTTTTATATGACACTTTTTCCAACTTTTTTTAATGCAAATCTCATCTATGACAATTGTTATTTTCGAAAATATACAACAAAGTCAAATGATAAGTTTATTCTGATTGTAGCAAAAGATTGAATATACAATAAATTTGCAGGACATTTTAAACAAGCGAACATATATGAACTTCGAGCGTGTCTGTCCAAATAAATAATAAATATATCAGCCTAATATTACGGAATCATAATATTTAGATTTCTGACAACAAAATACCAAAAAATTATTCAAATCGGCGAACATGAGAAAAATGAATTTTGGCCACTTTTCAACCAATGTGCCTCGCCATCTTGTCTAGGTTATCACTTTCTGATAAAATTGAATTTCGTAATTTTTCATCATATTTTTGTCCATTTCAATCACTTTCTGATCAAATCGAATTTCATAATTTTTCATCATATTTTTGTCCATTTCAATATTAACATGTTAATTTCTAGCTTCTTTGGCATTTTATTTCTAAAATATCACAGTGGAAAACTTATTGAAACAAGATCTCTTTGATCAAGTCATAACAATTTTAATTGTTCCTAAAATATTTATTTGCAAATATAATGAGTTTGTTTTATTTTATTTACTAAAATCGTGTGGGGAATACAAATCGAAATTCTACATTAACACGTTTAACAGCAAGTGTACATACATCAGACATCAGTCAAAGATTTATGGCATTAAATTGAAGCAATCTCTATTATGGTAATAGAAAAACTTAAATAATAGTTTTTTTTTTTTCTCTCTCTTAGAAAATTAAGTTACAAGTACACTGAGGGAAATTTGTATGGCCCGTAACTTAATCACTTAATCGCTGTTCTAAATATGTTAACATATTGACATTTTATCATTGAATTTTAAATTAGTAACATATCGTTTAACTTAATTTTCTATTATAAATTCCCAAACGCTACCCTTTTGTTTAGGTTATTTCAGTATAACATAGTGCCGCTAAACCACACCTAGGATAATGTCTAATCAGTCAGATTGTTTTCTTATATTCAAGTGAGGGATTTTAAGGGAACATCTAAAGTACACTTTTATTTAAAAACTAATTTCATATTGAGCTAATTAAACTTAACTTGAAACAGTTTAAGGTGGAATGTTTTAAACAACATTATAATTAATCTAATTACAAACTAGTTCACAAACATTTTTATTAACTATAACAAATCAAACAGTTACACCTAATAGTTGTATAAACCTTAGATAACTTTTAATTAATTGTTTGTGAATTAAAGGCTGTTTAAAACTAATAATTTAATTTATCATATAAATAATTCTCTAGAAATTTCATGATAACAATTTTCATTACTTACTGATTACCCGACATTATAAAATTTGTTTAATTGGTTCTCCTAAACCTTTTATTTAATGTTTCTAGATAGAGATCTCAAAGTTTAATTATACACATAAAACATTGATTTCTAAACTGATTACGTATTTGTAAACAGCCTACAACGAGTAATTAGATAATTTGTTTTTACTTTTAGTTTTTAACTAGGAATTACATAAATCTTCTTCTGTATTAATACTTTATTTAGATTTTCATATTTATCATTGAAATACTAGCAATGGTAAACTTGGCCCATAACATACATACGAGTACATTGAAATATGGATTCTACCTTTAATATTTACTTCAAATGTAAACAAAAAAACAAAACAAATATGTACTCGAAACCAAAAAAAAAAAAAAAAAACTATAATTTAACGTAGTGTAATTAAAGAAAATAAAAGTTAATCAGTCAATTTGATTGCATGAACGACAACAATTTTGCCACACTACCAATAAAACAAAATAGAAACAACAACAGCAACAGCAACAATAGCCACAAAATCTAACACTAATAATAACAAAAGCAACTACAAACTTAACAATAATAAAAAACAATAACAACACACCAACTTAACAATCATAGTATTCATCTAAAGCAGCATTAGAGGGGGGTACAGAGAAGGTGTTAGAGGCCTGTTTTAGCTGTTTGTTCTTATGAAATGATATGTGTAGCAGTGATAAAGTGGTCTAGCTTTTTTTCTTCTAACCAACAGCAATAACATTAAATAATAATAATAATAATAATAGTTTTTCACATGTTATCTATCTTCTTATATGTATATATAAATAAGTATAGATACATATTTACTACATGTACAAACAGGTAGGTGTAGCTAGATACATGTGTTAGGAAAATAAATTGATATTAAAATAATTGTAGTTTTAGACGAATTAGAATTGCTTTAAATTTCTAATAAAGAATTTCAGCAGTTAAGCAAGTAGTCAGTAATCGTCACACAAGTCTTATCAGTTGGCTGACTCCAATTTATATATTTTGGTCATTTCACTTGTATGTTCTTTTTGTAGTGCTGAGACAATTTGGTTACTTTATACATCCCAGGTAATCTAGCTTGATGACAATTG
This sequence comes from Calliphora vomitoria, assembly GCA_942486065.2. Classification (NCBI taxonomy): domain Eukaryota; kingdom Metazoa; phylum Arthropoda; class Insecta; order Diptera; family Calliphoridae; genus Calliphora; species Calliphora vomitoria. Next base: position 5,830,969 of record OW818029.2, on the reverse strand, counting down.
TCACTTAAGTGTCTCTAAGTAATCTGGAGTGTAGTCACTTTTAACGTTTTGTTAGTAATTCATTCAAACTGGTTTTATACAAACTGAGTTGATATAATTCTCATATAGTTATTTTTTATACCCTTCACCTTCGTGAGTAGGGTATATATAAGTTTGTCATTCCCTTTGTAATTTCCACAATATAATTTTCCGACCCTATAAAGTAAATATATTCTTGATCCTGGATGATAGATATTTCAAAGTCCATTGCAACGATGTATATAAGGCTATAGCAAGTTGGACCTACAATGGCTCAAAATCGGGAGAAAATATTTTTTAACCCGAATTTTTTTTCACAAAAAACATTTTTTTGTCATAAATTTTTTTCACTAATAAATTAAAAAAAATAAATATTTAAATTAAAAAAAAATTTTTTTAAAAAAATTAAAAAATAATTTTTTTTTTAAATTTTATTTTAAAGTATAATTTGGTGGAGGGAATATAAGATTCGGCATAGCCGAATATAGCTCTCTTACTTGTTATTTTTGCTTTAGTATACTGATATCCCATGTAACATAGCATGAAGTCAATAGTCACTTTAGTGTCTCTTAGTAACCTATGGTGAAGTCACTTTAAACGTTTATTTTGTACTGCACTTTAGAAAGTGATTATTTTACCCACCAGAAGCAATCCTTTGGAGAACTGTCGAAGAAAGATTTGTTTACATGCTATCGTTTATTGAACTGCCTATTAAGCTGACTATTTGAGATCAATTAGCATCCGTACATGTTAAAATAACCAGTTACGTAGCTGATCAAGTTACCAGTCAGGTAGCTATTAAGATAACTGACGTTATTTAACTAGTATGTGAATTCAATGCGTTGACTACTTTGGACCAGCTATTAGACAGTCTAATTGTAGTCAAAAAGGGTCAATTGACCCCCTGCTTAGGTCATACACGTATTAAAATAACTAGTCACGTAGCTATTGAAGTAATTAGTTCCCACCCTAAATGATGGGTAAAATCACTAGTTCAGGACTGTCTCCTAGAACTGCTGGGTAGCTATTGCAAAGCAACACTCATACACAAAAGTAAACTTTTGCATAAAGAAGAAAACTTCCCGCATATGACGATTCGTTGGTACATAATTCGACATTTTCCATAACAAGGTGAGAATAACAAGTAAGAGTGCTATATTCGGCTATGCCGAATCTTATATACCCTTCACCTTTGTTGTGGATGCATTAATTGTCCATTTTCAGCGTATAGCATTGTAAATATATCAAGAAAACTTTTACAAATTTTACATTTAATTGCTGACGAACAGATTATATTGTAGAAGTTACAAACGAAATAACAATCTTATATATACCCTTCTCACGAAGGTGAAGAGTATAAAAGCAATGAAAGCCAACACACATCCAAACATATGTACGTTTTGTTGCTTTTTTGTCAAAGCATGCAATAAATTGTCTTTTTTCGATTAAATTTTCAGAGGTAAGTCTCGAATTTTTGCTCATATCTCCGTTATTTATGAACGGATTTTGCTGATTTTAAATAGGAAACTTCTCGAAAGCATGTCTGACAGAATTATTGAAGATTTGGATCCCGAAGATATCTTGGGTCTTCAGAAAATTGATTTCAACACACAGACAGACGGACATGGCCTAATCGACTCCGCTATCTATAAGAATGCAGAATATATATATACTTTATAGGGTCGGAAAATTATATTGTAGAAATTCAAACGCAATGACAAACTTATATATACCCTTCTCACGAAGGTGAAGGGTATAATGACATATAAGTCATATTATGGCTCTTTATGAAACTTAAAGACCATCTTGGTATATCCGTTGGTTTGTCTGTCTGTTGAATGCCAAAATATTTTTTTTTTATGAAAATGTTCTTAGTATAATTTTCAAAACTGTGAACACATTGCAATGTTCTTTGTAACCAAATCATTTATTACAATAAAATTAATTTAAAGCTTTAATTTCATATTTGTGTGCCTATGGTTTTTTTAAGCTTTTTTTCTTACTTCACACTTAGACTCTAAAATTTTAACTTGCTGGCGTTACCAAGACTTTGACTAAACACACATATCTGCCCACTCATTAGTGTCTACTATAAATAAATGGTAAAAATTTTATCTAAACAGTTAAACATATTAATATTGTTTTGTGTTTGTCTATTATTTTGTTTTTTGTATTTTATTTCGTTTAATTTAATATTAAACAATTCAGTTTGCAAACGGTTGTTGCATTGTTTATTTATTTATTTTTCCTGCCATAGCACGTCTATAATTTTGCTGCAAAAAATATATGTATATAAAAAAAAAAAAAAACTCAATAAGACATTTAAAATTGATTGCAATTCTGAACTTTTTGTTGTTGCAATTACATATTTAACATATTGTATATTATTACAATATTTAAAGTAAAGGTTAATTTAAGTGTTTGTAAATTGTTTTAACTAATTGTTAACGTGTCAAGTTTAATTATAGAGGAATTAGGAAAAATAATAGTGTTTAAAAGGCGATAAATAATTTCTCGTGTTTTATATTAAAAGTTACATAAAAATTATTAGAAATCATAACTGTGCTAGTGTGAAAACGATAAGGGTTTCAAAATAATAAAAAAACTGATATGGATTTAGAAGTAAGTAAAGCAAGAAATGTTACAATCATATTGGCTAAATATTAGACTAAATCAATTTTGTTTAAACCTAACTTAAACTAAATATTTGTTTGTTTTTCTTTTATTGTTTATTTAGTTTATAATCTAGGTTTAACTGATCTTCATTGGCCTGTTAAACCTAAGTTATAACTGTCAAAACACAAACAGCAGGAAAAATAAAATAAACAATTCAGCATACAAGTTTTAAAAGAAATTCGATTCGATTTCATTGGTCGATCTTTTTGTAATTCATCAACATTTTCTATAACAAAAATTGTTTTGGACGTATTAAAGTATTGCCATATTTATATGAACAATCATTGCTTAAGGCCCGCCTATAATTGTTTCAGTTTTAACTTAACAGTTTGTTAAGCTACATTTAAATAACATTTATAAAACTAGTTCTTAATGTAGTAGCAAATACATATTTAATTAAGCTACTGAACAACAATCATAACTTCAATAACATACATACCAACTTTTTTAATAAAAGTCTGCAAATGTTGAATTGTTTAACACGATGACAACTGTCACATCAAATTCATGACACGTGAAAGCAATGCAGCATATAAATCAAGTAAATTGTAGCACCTTTTTAACCATCATATGATAATGAAGAAAAGCACATCGTTGCTGCTACAACAATAATATATGTATATATTCCCCTCGATCCTATAAGAAGCATAGGGCCTCAACAATAATACTTATGTGTAATTTTTCAAGATTTTTTATTTTGATAAATTTACTTCCTTAAACATGTCATTGGTTACATTCTTAAAAACTGTTAAAAACACTACATTTTCGAGTTTTGCTTAGATTGTGACATTTGTTCTATAGACTTATGTCATGTATGGTTTAACGGATGTAGGAAATGAATATTTATTCAAATGAATTATGATAAAAAATTCTTAATTTAATTTTAATTGCGCAAATAAATTTAGTCTTCACACATAGGTACTCAATTTGCATTTGGCCACAAGTCAAGCAGACATTCTTCACTGACCTCACTCTACGCCAGTCTCTTCCTCTTCAATTTGAGAAAGATATAATTGACTTTATTTAACTATTTATTAATTATCAAATTTCGTTTAGAATATAAAATAAACTTAAAACAACTTCGCCGGACATTTTTTTTAAACTTTTTCATTTGTTTGTTTACTTTTTTGACATTCGGCTTGCCATTGTACTGCATTTTTTCTTCTCACTGAACATACTTCTCAGTAAACATATTTGCGACAGGGTTGTATTTCGAATTTTACGCAGTTAGTGATACAATTAAGCAATTTAATAATTGAGTTCTTGTATGATAAATTGAACTCAATTAAGGCCTTAATTGTGTAAATGTTCTTAATTTCGCAATTAAGGTGCATGAATAAAAATTCCGCGGTAGTTTTATCCCTTCTCCCATTCTCAACATTGAATTTGAATAGGAAAAATGGGAAAGGGGAAAAAAATTCCTCCAAATTTTTTATTCATAATTGGGCAGAATATAAACGTATAAAAAACTGCAGCTGGTATTCTTCATTACACAATACAGCAATTTGTTTGCGTTGAAATGTTTTAACATGACAATGCACAGTGGAGCAGAATCAACATTTTTTGGAAATAAATCTGGCATTTCTTAACGGCTGGTCCGATCGGGATAAAATTTGACATGGGCGTAGCCAAAGAGTATTCGAGTTTAAGGTATTAAAATGGGTTCTACAAATGTTCCAGGGGCGGGGCTATGGGGGCACAAAATAGGTTAAACACGTGCCAATTTTTTGTTTCCCTATCTTGAATTTCTTTTGTTAGTTAGACCATTACCAATAATATACAAAAGATTTCAGAACAATAGCGATTATGGATCCAAAAATAAACGATTTTGTATATAAAAATTCAAAAAATAGTAGATTTTTGCTGTTTTTTGGGCGAAAAGGTAACATAACTCTTTTTTTATTAAAAAAAAAAATTTCTTTAAGAACATAAGACAATTTTATGTTTCTCTATAAGGTATCTTTATGGAGAATATTTTGGTATAAAAAAACATGTCCTATTTTTTTAATATGTCGCCCTTCGGAATTTAACCTATTTTTTATACAAATTTCAATTTTGGGCCACATGTTCTAAAATCCCAAAGCTGGGATCAGAAAATGGAAAGCAGTTTTGGAAATTTTGATGTGTTCCCTATTTATTCCCAAAGTGTTTTCCTAGTCCCAAAGCAAATGTGGACTCTATGGTCATAATTGTGAATAATACCATTTTTGGAATTTTCTCTTAAATTTTTAGGAATTGCGGGATTACCTTTGACCTTTTGCCAAGTTTTTTTAAAACGTGTTATTTAGAATGATTAATAAAAAACTTTAAAAATTTAATTTAATTTTGTTAATAAATAAAGATTTTATTACATATTTGGTCAATTCACAAAGTCTCTTATCATGTCATATTGTCATAATGTCCTAATATTTCACAATGGTTTTTATTGCTTTTAAAGCAAAAATGTCCTAAAATAATACTACTTTCTATGCTATGTTTATTGTGTTATCGTAACGAACCAGCAGAGACCAACGCCAAATGCCTAAGAGTCGGTTAAGCCGAGCCACCGAGTCGTGATATATTAGGACATTAGGACAATATGACTGATAAGAGAATTAAATTAAAAAAAAATATATAATTGATCAATTCACAAGATCAATTATATAATTTTGAACTTTAATAGGATTGCAGATATTAGGAACAGTTGATTCACATTTACATCGAACTAATTTCTTTTATGTTTAGATAAGTTAATTTTTGGTCTTACAAAAAAAAAAAAAAAAATTCAAGCCAATTTCTCAATTAGATTCAAAAATATTGCACTTGAATGAAAATATAATGATCACGGGATTTACACGATGACTTCAGTTATGATTTTTTCTCAATTCTCTTTGAAATTGCCTACAAACTAATAAATTCATGACTTAAAATCACGAACAAAAACTAATCGAATGTTCGTAATAATTTTGGAAAAATACATCAAATTTATTTGAGGTTGTCTCGATTTTTAGTGCATAACTTTCTTGATTTTCAACACCAAGCACTTAGGTCAATGATTGAAATTTTAAAATGAAACTCACTAATTTCGGTTGGATATTTTGGACGAGAGCATGATTTACACAGACGGATATATCAAAATCGATATAAAATTTCAAATTGGTCGAAAGATAGTAAAAAATTCATGGGATAAATACTTCATTAAAAGTATTATTACAAGAGAATAGGTTCCTTACGGAATGTTAAATTTATTTATAAATATTTTCTTTTATTGTGAAGGCTATTAAAAGTAATATTTGTTGTACCAAATTAAAAAAAAATTTGTTTAAATTTTTCTCAATTTTAAACGACATGACTGTAGCTTTTTTTAGAAACTTAATAAGTATTAAAGCCTTAAATTAAAACCTAAAAATGATTCTTCAAAAAAAAAAAAATAAAAAAATTCTCAAATGACCTCATAAGGGTTAAGAAAATGTAATAGTTGCTGTTATTGTTTATTAATAAAACAAATATTACAACATTTTGTTTATTTTTTTGTTAAATAATAATAATAATAAAAAAACCCTTTACTAGCATGATTTTTCAATATTTTATTTCCAAACAACAGACTTGAAAATCTCTTCAATAAATTTGAAATTTAAACAAAACAACAAAATAGACATCGTAAAAAAAAGCTTTAATGTCAAGTCATTAAAAATGTTCAAATGTTGTTTTTTTTTTTCTTAAAATGTGTGATTTGCGTAATTCGAACAATTATTATTTTGTTAAGTACATTACAACAATAACAAAAATATTATTTACAACAACTGCTAAATCTATAGACAAAAATAATACTCGTAATAATTGTAAGACGCCATCTTTGAGATAAAGAAAATTTATGCTTTGTCACTTAATTCAATGATTTTCATTGACTATTGATTTAATAAATTTTTGTTAACTCCAGCAACAACATACATACATATGTATATATCTACATACATATGTAGATAGTTATGTACTCGTACATAGGCAAATTACAAAATTATAATAATTTAATAATTTAAGTTTTTTTTCTTTAAGAAATCCACATAACAATCACTTTTTGTGTGCAAAAGGCCGTAACTGCGGAATTTTACATATTTTTTTTTATAAAAAAAATCAAATAAACTTGAAGTTCTAATTATATATAAAAAGAGGCTTAAACAATTAGGCTAAATATATATTTAAGCTCTTCATTATGAGTTTTTATTTTAACTCTTTGTGGTTGGGTGGTTACTTTACTAACCACCTTTTCCATAGTCTTTAAAATATAGTTTATTGGCATCTCTTAACATTTTGCTAAACAATTACATTTTTTGAAGTCCTCGTTTATGATTTTTTGCAAAACTTTGCCATCAGGGTGCTCTGGTTAGATAAATATATTAATTTGAAAATATTGTAAAAATCAGTCAAAAAAATATTCGATTTCCAAAAAATGTATAAAAAACAAAAAGGCAACCTATACTATTACATTCTACGATTGTATTATATACTCTATATCCGTTCTCACCATGAATCTGTGTTGCCAGTAAACTTTCGACTCTTTTCCCCATTTAGAAATGTAAAATCTCATATTGTTCATCATACATCTTAAACAGTTGGGAAACATTTTTTCTCTGGCAAAGCTGATTCGTAAATTGTGCAAAAAAGCGTGTCTGAAAGAGTTAAACATCATTTTCGTACAAGTTAAAAAAAAAATATTTTATTATTTACGAATAAAATTCAAATTTCTTCGACTCACTTTCCTTTTAATTTAGAGGAGCTGTTAGCTAATTTTAGAAAATTATTGTTGTAACAAAAGTTATTTTTCTCAAATTTAGGCCAAACACAAATATTTGTAGTTATATTTGTTCTGTTTTTGCATTTCGAAACATGCTAAATATTTATTTTAATTTTTTTTTTATTTTTTCAACTCATTAAATTAAAATTTTACTTTTATTACGAGTAAATTGTTGCTTTTAAAGGCCAACGACACTTTAGAATGATGTTAATGTGGAGTAAACTGGTAAAACAACACTTAAATTCTACACAATTGTATTAATTTTTAATATTGTTTATTTACACTGTGCTTGACACAGTCATATTCATTCATGTTTATAACTGACCTTACTTTATTTACACCCTTGACAGTAGCTGGTATCTTCAAGAAGATTTTTCTTTTTCAAATCTTGAACACATTTCGTGTTCTTTGATGTGAACCTGTTTTTATGGATTTGTTCCTCAAAGTCAAATTATAGTATGTATATTAGTTAGAAACGTGTATGGAATTTCTATATATGAGTTTTGTGTATTTATCTCTTAAATTTTTAAATCATTCTAAGATATGTATTTATATTGTAGCATGTGAGTAATGAAGTTGTATTTCAACCAGGAAAGAAACAAATGAAATTATAATTGAATATTATTATATTAAATATGAGTGTTTTAAGCATGATAATATTCAATGTTTTTTTTTTTTTCTATGTAATTTTGCTAAACAAATTTAATGACAGTATTTAAATTTTACAGTGGAACTTGTTTATGAAATTAATCAACAATTTTGAAAAGTTTAAAAAAAATGCAAAAGTTATTCTTAATTTATTTATTGTTTCTTTAACTTTCAGCAGGTATTAGCCAGTATTAGTTCATTCTATAGAATTATGTGTCATACAGACAGTTGGCCATTGTTATTTTAAATATTTTTGAAATCTGCTAAACCGGTTTCATTACTATTTATTTAGCCTTATTTATGTCGTGTTAACTGTGTTATTTGATTAAAAGTTGCTATTGTTACTAAAGTTGCTCTTTAAAGGCAATGGAGCAACGTCGAGTTGATAATAAATTTCAAAATTATCCCATATTTCATTAAAAAATGAATAAACTAACAATAAAAACAAGTTTGGTGCTATTATATATTTAATAAAGTAGTTATAATCAATACCATTTGTCTGAGATAATCTTCTAACGTTATGTATTAAAATCAAAATTTTCATATAAAGTGGACTTAGCACTTTTGCTCACTAAGCTAACGATATACTTTTGCCACTCATAGTATATATACATTTTTGCTATAAAAATGCATTCCTCAGCTTTAGACAATAACCTAGACTAGTACTAGAATGGAGCTATCAAGAATATCGATTTCGTGCAAATGCAAAAGTCAATAATACACGCAGAAAAAAAATTTAGTTGTACATTGTTACTGTAACAATTTCAAAATTTTTAACAATATTATAGTCACATTAACAATATATATGATTGTGGTAGCAATAATATGGTTAATTTATGATTCACATGATTGTATCAACTATATATATGGTTACAGTAAGCATGTATATGTTTGTGACAACCATTTATATGATGAATAATTTTTTCACAATATGTTGTTCTCAGATTATGATATGAGAGCATCATAATATGGTAAGTCCTTCATCATATAAATGGTTGTCACAAACATATACATGTTTATTGTAACCATATATATGGTTGATATAATCATGTGAATCGTAAATTAACCATATTATTGCTACCACAATCATATATATTATTACTCTTCTTTGAGCCATGTGAGATGCCTATGGCTTCCAGAATATCTCGCTCTTTCAATATCCTTTCAATTGATTTTTGCAATTGTTTCGGGTGTAGAGACTTCAACTGATATTCAGTAAACCACTTTTTATACCCTTCACCTTCGTGAGAGGGGTATACTATATAAGTTTGTCATTCCGTTTGTAATTTCCACAATATAATTTTCCGACCCTATAAAGTATATATATTCTGGATCCTTATAGATAGCGGAGTCGATTTATCCATGTCCGTCCGTCTGTCTGTCTGTTGAAATCAATTTTCTGAAAACCCAAGATATTTTCGGGATCCAAATCTTCAATAATTCTGTCAGACATGCTTTCGAGAAGTTTCCTATTTAAAATCAGCAGAATCCGTCTATAAATAACGGAGATATGAGCAAAAATCCGAGACAACCTCCATTTTTGGCCTATTTTTGATCTATATCTCGATTACTAAGTCACAAATATAGACAATATGGATATCTAATGATAGATATTTCAAAGTCCATTGCAACGATGTATATAAGGCTATATATAGTAGTTGGACCTACAATGGGTCAAAATCGGGAAAAATATTTTTTAACCCGAATTTTTTTCTTCACAAAAAACATTTTTTGTCATAAATGTTTTTCAATAATAAATAAAAAAAAAAAAATTTAAATTAAAAAAATTGGAAAAAACTTTGAAAAAAAAAATTCGAAAAAAAAAATAAATTTAAAAATTAAAAAAAAAACAAATTCGAAAAAATTTTTTTTTATTATAATTGTTTTCGAAAAAAAAAATATTTTTTTTTAGTTTTTGAAAACAATTTTTTAAAAAAATTATTTTTAATTTTGTTTACTAAAAATATTTAAAATTTTTATTTTCAAGTATAATTTGGTGAAGGGTATATAAGATTCGGCACAGCCGAATATAGCTCTCTTACTTGTTAACTATTGAAATTGATGGTGCAGAGTTCTCATAGTATTCATCAAGCTTATCTTTGGTTTGAGTTATGGTTGTTTCCGCAAAAATTAATGCTTAATGAGTACACGAAATTCACTTTTTTCCATTTCCTGCTCAAGTCACGCTGTAGTCTGCTATCAATGGCTATCAAGCTCAATATAAATGACGCAGCTTGTTCAGATTATGACAGGAGTCAGCTGATAGATGCTTGTTGACAGGAGCAGTGTTGCCCTTTCAGTTAAGTCACGGACTTATTTACCCGCCCTCGTATAAGACTGGCACCGAATTTTGTACATTTTGTATAAAAACATTAATATTTTTCTATTCTATAGGCATTTATGTATCATAGAGACATATTCCGGGAAGATATTAGGAGAAATCATGGACCGATTATTATCAATTTCAACACAAGTTGTTTATTAATAATAGGAATAACGTGCGCAACATTTCAATGTATTATCTGCAATTATATCACACCTGATTAACAGAGAATATTTGAGAAAACATTCATTCCCCTAAGTCCTTTCCAATAGACCCTATCGAGTATTCAACAGACAGACCGACGAACGGACATATTGAGATCGTCTGATCTAAATATTGGTTCCTCAACCAATATATCGATGTGTGGTGGTATAAAACAGGCATTACAAAATATTTTTTTTTCTAGTTTCAGTGCCTATTTTTGGGAGCATTTATTTCTGTTTTTAGAAAATCTTAGGCCTGATTATAAGAAATATACATAGATCCCTGAAACCTCTCCTCTATGCATTGTACACTTTTTTATTTCAAATTTTTATATTATTATGATTTTAAATTGCTATTTAAAAGAATTATATATATCAACACAGAATTTGATTACAATTTTAAAATACAATAACATGCAACAATAACTAATGCTAACAATTTTGTTACAATAAATTTTGTTTAAAAAAAAAACAAAAAAAAAAAATACTTGTTGAAATGCAAGTTGTGTTGATTTACTCTTTAGACAGCATGTGTAAGTTCGTGCTGGATGAATGAGTGAGTAAGTGCCATACAATTGCAGTTTAATGCTGGTTTTAGCCATCATTACCAATTTTGATTTGTGTTGTGTATTTTCTTGAGCATTTTATTACAATCAACCGGTTGTCTGAAGTCCAAAAATAATTCAGTTGTAAAACTGCAATAAAAAGAAAACAAAAAAAAAGCTTTTAGAAGGAGTGGAATTAAAATACATGTTTGTTTTACTGCTGCTTTTAATGTAACTTCTATACTATGAGTGATTGAGTGAGTGAGTGTTGCATATGAAGTATGTATATGCCACTAACAATAACACTTACCTGCAGCAAAGTCATTCATTCATTCATTCATACGTTCATTATGCTATCATCATCATCATCACCACTCAGCTTATATTCACTCATGTTCATTCTCAAAAAGGAGAATGTATGTACAATGTTTGCTCAAGTTTTTACTTCTTGTAAAGCTTTCGATTTGCACCAATTACTAAAGCATTTTTATTTTTGTTTTTTTTTTTAATATTTTTAGGCCTTTGTAATTAAAAGCGCGTTATTACTAAATATTTGTTACTATTTTCTTGTTTTTCAAAATGTTTTTTTTTTTCTTTAAAATGTTGTAACAATTTTGCTCTTGTTGTTGCACATTTTTTCAGCTATTTTAAACATTAAGTGCATCATGCAGCAAGCCCAATGTTTACAGTAAATGGAATCAAAGTCGCTTGCAGTGGTCTCCTTTATACTTACTGACATCTGTATGTATGAGTAGTTTTATTTATTTTATTTTGTGTTTGAAATTCCCTTTTTTACGGTCAAGTGATTTTTGATAACATAATAATGTAATCAATACGGCACGAACTGTATATGTTTAACATTCTAACTTGACCTAAATGATGTAAACAGACCCATTTGTTTTAACCCATTTTTGGGTGTTTAATGAACAAAATGTATGCGGGTGAAGTAACATTTATTGTTATAAACCAAGGTTGTTTATATTTTAAATCTATTAGATATTTCCTTAATTCTTGTAGTTTACATAAATCCTAAAGCAATGTTCGGCACAAAGAGATCATGGAACGTGGATTATATTAACATGCTATTCCCATTAATACTCTGTTTTAATCTGACCAGCTACTGACGAACTTTGTTGACATTTGCGTTACTTACATGTAAATTAACGATCATGTTCGGCTATAGTGCCGACCACTGCAATAATCACACCTTCGTCATATATTTAAAAATGTCTGCGGTGTCTCACTTTATAAACAAACCTAATCGTTGAACACAATTTTGGTATAAAACAGTCGTTTTACAGATTTCCAAAGTCAACATTTGGATAATTTGGTAGCTTTGTTCAAGCGTCAATCTAATTATGATGAGAGTATATTGATCATAAATGTCATAGAGTGAGCACTATATGACAGTAATCTGGCTTAAAAAAACCACCTTTATATGATGTATGCAGTAATTACCTTTTTCTATATTTTCTTTCTAAGAAAAAATTATGTATATGAACTTGAGCCTGAATATTTCATATTGGGTGTAAGCGGAATTTTTTCAAATGTTTAGTTTTTATTTTGAAACATTTGTTGAATATAAATTTATTCAAAGTATTGGCCATTGTTAGCTATGATATTTTCCCATCTTTCTGGCAACATATGAATTCCGAGCCAAATGAAATGCTCATCTTTTGAGGCCAAGAACGAACCAAAACAATATCGTATACTCTGTTCCAAAGTGAAGCGTATCCCAGAAAGAATGTTCTGCTTTGATCGAAACAAATAGCGGTCGGACGGGGCACGGTCTGGACTTCATTCTAAATAGTTTTTAACATGTATTGCAACATGTGTCCGAATGTTGTCATGATGTCCGCATATTCTGCTAATTTTTCGGTCAATGCTCGCTTCAAACGATTAAGTTGCATTCGGTACAGGTTCCCTCTGTTAGTCTCGCCAGACTTCAGCAGCTCATAATAGATAGGACTCTGTTGGTTCTACCAAATACAGAGAGATACCTTAGCGCCATGGATATTTGGCATTGGTGTCGATTCGGCTGGTTGAATGAGCTTCATATACGATCTCTTACGCTTCGGGTTATCGGTGTAAATATGATTTTGTTTTATAGCGTTGAAACAACATTTCAGACATTCAAAATCGTCTTTCAAGGTTTCTCAGCTTCAATTTGTATGGTAACCAATTTCCCTGCTTTTGGATGAATCCAGCTGCTGGTAAGCATTTTAAAATTGCTGCTTGAGTAGCTCCCAATGATTTTGAAAGTTCTTGTTGAGTTTTACAACAATCTTGATGGAGTAATGCCTGCAATTCTTGGTCTTCAAACTTGTTTGGCTGGCCTGGGCGGTATTTGTCTCCCTGAACTGAACACATTCACCATAAGCTTTGGTGAGCAACTTTTATGCTTCAGCGGCACTTTTTGCAAAATAAATAAGCAAAACTTCCCACATAAAATTCGATATTTCCAAACAAAACAAAAAAGTTTTTGTTTACACCATAGAGAATTGTACATAGAGCGGAAACTCTCCTGTCAAAGACCTAACTCAGTTGTCAAAAACCTAAGTGCTGAGAATGTATTAGTAAAAAAAAACTATGTGAAAACAAAAAGAACACTCGTATATGTAAAATTTTTGAGTAATTTTTTTCTAGTTTCCGCTGTATGTTTCTCTATGGTTTACACTATAACCATAGAGAAACAACAAGAGCGGAAACTAGAAAAAAACTCAAACATAAATTTTACTCAAAATAATCACACATACGAGTGTTGTTTTTGTTTTCATATAGTTTTTTTACTAATATATTCTCAGCGCTTAGGTTTTCGACAACTGAGTTAGGTCTTTGACACAGGAGAGTTTCCGCTGTATGTATATTTCTCTTTTATAGCATTTTTCACACTTCTGATTTTTGTCTATTATTCAAAATGTAAGAGTTGATTATTTATTAAAATTAATAAAAAAAAAAATCAGACTTGCAAATAAGAAGGTATAATAAAAAGATTTATTAGTTTTATATATTTCCTAAAAAACTAAAAGAAACACAATGATTAAATTATTCATATTAAAAAAGAATCAATAACATCAAATATGAACTTTTTTCTATTTCTGAATTTGTTATGTCTAGACAGGCCAAATATAGAAATGATGGTGGAATTTTATAAAAGTTCTTATTTTCTTATTATTGTTTCAAAATAATTCCTGAAACTTTCCATTTTATTTATCTAGCTGACTTTACCATAAACAAACATATAAACAACAAATTCTTAATAAGGACTGAGTTCACTTTATTTTTGGTAAATATTCAAAAACAAATGAAACTATCACAAAAACTTCCACGGTTTTAATTAGCAGTTTTGCCTATTTAGTAAATATAGTGTTTTTCACTTAAACGATAATAAATATTCTAAATATTCTAAATATTCCAAATAAATAGTAATTTTCTAATGGCGTGTTAAGTTTTTTTATATGTATTTGGTTATAAAATTATGCATTGCGGAAGAATTAAGTTTAGCGCCAAGAATTAATAAAACAATACAATTAAAACTATTTGCGGAAATCAATTAAATACATTAGAATAAGTAAATAAATATAAAAAATATATTTTTTTTTTTAAATTTACAATTATTTGTAGAAGATTAAAAGCAGGTTTAATAAGTCACATGCATTCCATAATAGAAAAAATGTAAGTCATTCATGCACTTACTTCTTCTCAAACCTGATAAGGTGAGGAGGAATATAGAGTTTGAGATGAATATTTGTTTTAAATACCATAACACGAATATATATTTCACAAAAAAACAAAATACTAACGTACACCACAGAAATTTAAATATTATGAAGGTTTGTTGCATAAGCAGCTTTTTAAGCGGTCAAAACTTGTACCACTGCCAAACACTACTCTTCAGCTCTTTTACTATAAATTTACAATAAACGACCCCCTTTTAGAAATACCAAAATTAAAACAAAAATTGAGAAAATATTGAAAAAATATCAAACAAAAAAAAAAAACTAGTAAAAGTGGTTTCATGTGCATAAAAACAAATCATCGTCTTCAACAGAGACAGAGGCAAAGACATCATCATTATCATCTTACAAGGCAACAACGGCGGCAGCAGCAGCAACAGCAGCCAGCTTATTGTTGTTCCTCATTTCAACAACATTAAGTATTCATAATGAAAATAAAAGTTTTTTAAACTAATTTTAAAAAAGTTGAAAACTGAATTTAACGTAAAGTGAAATAAAACCAGATACAATCATTGTAGACCAGTCGAGACAAACAAACAAACAGACGGACACATAGACAACTTTTAACCAACATCCAGAGAGCCCGCCATCATTTGAAAATCAATTGAATTCAACTTGACCTATAAATGTGAATGTGTGTTATTGTTGCTGTTCATTTGTTGTTTTCGCTTTTTTAATTGTGCTATGGGTGTTTACTCGCCTCCTAGTGTCTTATAGTTTTGATACTCGTGTCTTAAATTTCAATGATTACAGCATCCATGAAGGGGTTTCTATGCTGTGTCTGTCTGTCTGATAAAGTTTTTAGCCATTGTTTGTATACAACACCAACAGCAAAAACTAAACACTATTATTCACAAAGATGTAATAAATGAAAAATTACTAAATCATCAGCAAAATCCATGGCTTACCATAGAAAATTATAAAACTTGTTAGGTTGTTCGAATTTTGATATTTTTTTTCTTCACTTTTTTCTTTGTTTTCTTCTCCCCATTTCATTATAAGTTTTTGTACTTTTATTTTACTATAGAAAAAAAACTCAATGAAAACAAGTAAGAGAGCTATATTCGGCTGTGCCTAATCTTATATACCCTTCACCAAATTATACTTTAAAATAAAAATTTTAAACAAAATTAAAATTTTTTTTTCAAATTTTTAAAAAAAAAAAATTTCAAAATTTAAAAAAATTTTTTTTTTTTGTTTTCAATTTTTTTTTTCCAAATTGTTTTGTTTTAAATTTTTTCCAAATTTTTTTTTTAATTTTTTTCAAATGTTTTTTTTTAATTTTTTAAAATTTTTTTTTTAAATTTATTATTTGTACTTTTATTTTACAATAAAAAAAAAAACTCAATGAAAACACGTAAGAGAGCTGTGCCGAATCTTATATACCCTTCACCAAATTATACTTCATAATAAAAATTTAAAATATTCAAAACAAAATTAAAATTTTTTTTTTTCAAAATTTTAAAAACAGAATTTCAAAATTTCAAAAAAAAAAATTTGTTTTTTGTTTTCAATTTTTTTTTTTTTCAAATTGTTTTGTTTTAATTTTTTTCCAATATTTTTTTTAAATTTTTTTAAAATTTTATTTTAAATTTTTAAAATTTTTTTTTTTTAATTTATTAGTGAAGAAAGTTAATGAAAAAAAAATTTTTTTGGTAAAAAAAAAATTCGGGTTAAAAAATATTTTTCCCGATTTTGACCCATTGTAGGTCCAAATAACTATAGCCTTATATACATCGTTATGTAATATCTATCATTAGATATCCATATTGTCTATATTAATGACTTAGTAATCCAGATATAGATCAAAAATAGACCAAAAATAGAGGTTGTCCCGGTTTTTTCCTTATATCTCTGCCATTTGAGGGGCGATTTTCTCGATTTTAAATAGCGACCGAGCCGGAAGAATTCCCGACATATTTATGTCTAAATTATGTTTGTAAGTAATTTGGGGGCTACGGAAAGTTGATTTCAACATACAGACGGACAGACGGACATGGCTATATCGACTTCGCTATCTATAACGATCCAGAATATATATATTTTGTGGGGTCGCAAATAAAAAATGTAGAAATTACAAACGGAATGACAATCATATATACCCTTGCCACTCATGGTGAAGGGTATAAAAAAACTCAAAATAATCACACATACGAGAGGTGTTTTTGTTTTCACATAGCTTTTTTTTACTAATACATTTTCATTACTTAGGTTTTCTGACAACTGAGTTAGGTATTTAAAAGGAGAGTTTCTGATCTATTTGTATTTGTCTATCACAAGTACTACCAGCACCACAGTGAAACAAACCTTTAAAGAAATATTATTTTTGACTTTTATTTCATACAATGATTTTGTTCATTTCTAATGGTCCCACTGTACTACCATCATACTGTTTGAAGTTTGCATAGTTGGTAATAGATTGCAGCATTTTTGTATTTTCTGTATTATTTATTACATGTTTCAACTATGATGTTTTAGTTTTTTATTATTATTATTTTCTCAATTCATTTTAAAAGGTGCTTAAGATTTGACATAAATATTCACAGTCATTTATAAATAAAATACAAACATATGTTTTGTTTATTTTTATATTTTTTTCAAAAAACATTTTTTACAACCGTATTAAGTATTTTTTTTTTTTTTGTTTATAAAGTTTTGCGGCTTTTATTAAGCAAATGAAAGTAAAAGTGTTGAAATATCAATTATTTCTTTAGGTTAATAGTAGCGTTAAATGTGTTTAAATGAACAAAATCATAAATAATGCTGATGATTTTTTTATATAAAAAACTGACAAAACAATTACAGTTACCGAAATGTGTATAAAACTTTTTATGAGAAATAACAATTGAATTGAAGTTCATAGAAGATGAGCCACAGATAGCAAATCATCTGTTGTAGACATAAGAAGATTGAATAATCATCACCTTAACAGAAATTTATTGACTTCCGTCTAAAAAGATGTTAAATAATGCCCCTTCTTCAGTGGGTTAATAAAATTTAGAAATAAATTTTAACATTCCCATGATTTATAGCAGCTTTAGCTCGAGAGCGAGAGGTGTGGTCTTAATTAAACAAAGGAAATAGCATTGCTAAATAAATGTACTTTAAATTCACAAGTATAACAACATTATTTATCTTCTACATAAATTATGCATATATTTTGAAATAATACAGCGATCAACAAGTACATACTTATTTGTATTATTAATAAATGAAATACATATGTTATTGAGTTAAGATTTACTTAATAATTAAAGGTCTTATTCATAATCAAATTTGGAATTATATTGTTACGAATTTGCAATAGCGATTTGAATTTAACGTTCTGTAACGTTTGCCTGCAGCATTCATTATGTTTATAAACACGTCCATCTGAGTTCCGGTCCACACTGTGAAACATTTGCTGCAAAACATTTTTAAATTCTCTATTGAAACTGCATTCGTGTCCACACAGTAAAGTTTTTGACATTTCTGTAGAGAACGAATATGAACGAACAAATGTGGAGGACATACTCAACAAAAATTTCATGTACATAAAACAGAGTACCCTTTTCCATTCCTCTTTCCCTTTTCATCGAGAAACTCAAATGTTTTGCAGCAAATGTTTCACAGTATGCATGGGGACTCAGTAGAAGCTTCTACTTATCAACAATGTTGATAGCATGCTGTTATTAGCATTGTTTATAAGTATGGCAACACTAAATGTTTAAGCTGCTAACATTGTCTTCGAAAGCTCTGGAATTCGAACATACTAGTTTGTCCCTTAAGAGCATTGTAGAAGATTCCCGAAAGATGGCGTGTGTATAAATAGTGGCAGAGGTTGCAGTCGTGAGTGAGTTTATCATAAGCGCTGTTAGAATTAACATCAACTGTCTTGTAAAAAAAGTAATCCTCCTATCAGAAAATGCTATAAATTTTGCCGATTATTGGTCAAATAAATAGTCAGCAATATTCCGCGTTCTGGAGCAGTGTAGCGTAATATTGTTTATTAACGTGTATTTCGCATGTGTTTACTACACAAATGTCAAAACAGAACTGACATTAGGGGCAAAATGTATAGCATTTTCTGATAGGAGGATTACTTTTGCGCCACCTTGTTCATTTAAGCTTGTACATTATAAAGTGTGTGTGCATTTCTGCAAATTGATTAACGTGTATAAAGACACTGAGTGACTATTTGAACTGTTGTTGTTGTACATTTTAAATAAATAAAGAGTTGTTACAATTTTAAACTACTAAGGGTCATTATTACAACTTGCCTTTATGTTCCCAATAGTAAAAGTAAGTAAACTTTTAAGCATCCTTTTTCTATTACTTAAAGTTACCTTTTACTATTACGAACTTTATTAAAAGGAAATAAACCAACGTTTTAAAAAGGTTAAAACGTAACAATATCATAGGTTTATAAAACAAAAAGTCCATGATAAATTTTTTTTATAAACCTTTGATTATGAACAAGGTGGTAAATGTTTAATTTACAAATACATTTATATTAAAATTAGAAAGATGAGGACTGACACAGAACTGGTTTCATGATTGAGAGAGCGGTTTTAGTTCTCCAACACTTTATATAAAGGGAACCTAGCATTTTAACATGGCTATGTCCTAATAGTGGATAAATTATCACCTTTTGAGTACTTTGTGACCAGTGAGGTAACTAATCCAAAAGGGAACAAGTAATTTGTATATAATAATACTAGTCAGAAAATTTGATTCCAATTAATTGATAATATTTTTCATCAGATTTTTTTAAAAGTCATTGATAAATTATCAACTTTTTGCCAAAATTGTATTCTTATAATTGATGATTTTATTACAACTTGAGATACATATGGTAGAAGTCATTCATTGTTAGTTAAAAGGTTCTATCTTCTGGTCATCCTCCAGAATATGTAGGTATTTTCCGTTCAGCAGAGTTTTTACAAAATTGTCTAAAACCTTTTTAACAATATTCTGTATTTTAAATATGTGCACAAAGAAAACAGATTCGTGAATTTGTTGCCAATCGAATGATTCGGTTGCAGACATAGAATTTTTTGTTTCTATCAACATAAAGTCAGTTGATAAAGAAGAATTTCGGTTGAAGCAACCAAACTTTTGTAACCCCTTCTAAAATTTTGTAGTCACCATTGTAAAATTCGGCCACTAAGGTAGAATCATTCGATTGGCAACAAATTCGGTTGTTATCACGAATCTGTATTATCTGTGTGTTATTTTATTCAGTTCCTCTCTGTAATTGATTTACAAATACAGTGGCTACCAGTACAACTTCCTATTGAACTGTTAAAGTATTTGTATTTAAAACTGAAATTCAAAACCAAATTGACTATTTAAATATTTGAAAAATGACTGTCTTTCAGCATTACTTCAGTTATTTATTTTTTCGGTCAACTTTAAAATAAACAAAACAAATTACCAAGAAAAAAATAAAAAAAAAACATAATAAAACAAAACAAAAATTTAAGTAGTAGCTCCCAGCTTTAAACAAAAAAAAAAACACAATCGAATTTGTTAAGCTACTTGCAATGATGGCCTTGTGATTATACACTACTTTTATGTCTAAAAGAGAAATATAAATATTTCTTTTACTTTAAAGAGGTTTTAACGTTTTTTTCTTCTTTATTTATTGTCTGTACAAATGTAGATTACAAAAACTAAAAAATCAGCTCCTCTTCAGCAATTTCACAGCATTGCTATTGTCAGCATCATGGTAATCATCATTATTCATAATAATGGTGTGACTGACTGGGCAGACTGTGTATGAATGTAAAATTTTATGAATTTCAAATTTTTTTGTTTCACTAGACTCTTGTATGTCCATTCATCTATTTGACAGGTGATTGTGTCACAAGATAAACTAAAATAATGTTAAATCTTTGGAAGAAAAAAAAAATATTAAATATTTCTTTAACTTTTTACTATTATTAGCAATTATTTTGTAAATCATTATACAAATATTTTTTTGGTTTTAATAAGTAAATGACAAATTTTAAGATTCACAACTGATTAATACAAATTAAATAATTTATAAGCACTTGTGTTTACATCTGTCTGATTGTTTTTAATTTGATAATCACATTAACAATTCTATTTATTTGCTAGCTTTAATACTTTTCAAATATTGGCTCAGTTACCACTCAATACCAAAGGTTAGAAATAATTGATTTTGAATTCAATTTTCAAAAATGTCCGTCTGTATGTTGAAACCAACATTCCGTACATGATTCATACATCATTATATCCGCTATATATATACCCGGTTCGGTTGCTATTTAACATCGAGAAAATCGGCTCACAAATGGCTGAGATATGTATAAGGAAAATCCAGTAGAACCTCGATTTTTTAACTATTTTTGATCTATATCTGGATTACTAATGATAGATATTTCAAAGACCTTTGCAACGACGTATACAAAGCGATAATAAGCGATACAATGGGTCATAATCGGGAAAAATATTCTTAAACCCAATTTTTTGTCATAAATTTTTTTCACTAAATTGAATAAAAACAAGTAAGAAAGCTATATTCGGCTGTACCGAATCTTATATACCCTTCACCAAATTATAATTTAAAATAAAATTTAAAAAAATTTTTTTTTTAATTTTTTTTTTCAATTTTTTTTTTTAATTTTTTTCCAATTTCTAAAATTTTTTTTTTTAAATTTATTAGTGACACAAATTTATGACAAAATAATGTTTTTTGTGAAAAAAAATTCGGGTTAAAAAATATTTTACCGATTTTGACCCATTGTAGGTCCAACTTTGTATTGCCTTATATACATCGTTGCAATGGACTTTGAAATATCTATCATTAGATATCCATATTGTCTATATTTATGACTTAGTAATCGTGATATAGATCAAAAATATTCCAAAAATAGAGGTTGTCTCGGATTTTTGCTCATATCTCCGTTACTTATGGACGGATTTTGCTGATTTTAAATAGGAAACTTCTCGAAAGCATGTCTGACAGAATTATTGAAGATTCGGATCCCGAAGATATCGGGGGTCTTCAGAAAATTGATTTCAACAGATCGACAGACGGACATGGCTAAATCGACTCCGCTATCTATAAGGATTCAGAATATATATACTTTATAGGGTCGGAAAATTATATTGTGGAAATTACAAACGGAATGACAAATTTATATATACCCTTCTCACGAAGGTGAAGGGTATACAAGTGTTCCACTAAAATATTTTAGTCGAAAAGTTGTTCATTGGAAATTTAACTTTCCACATTAAATTTCCAATGAACAAAAAGTGACTGTGCATTCTGTTAAGCTTTCTGAATTTCCTTTAACAACTTTATACTTATTTGGTTTAAAAGTCTCATGTTCAGCTTTAAATATAAATGAAGTTAAAATTATTTAATTATAGATACCGCAGAAACCAAACAAAATTTAATTCAAAATATAATTAAAAAACTATTTACTCACAGTCAAGTCTTAGTCTTAAGTTTCTATAAACACAACGAACTTAATTTTTTGCAACTTTTGCTCAAACATTACTTTACTGTTCACTTTGTCAATATTTCTGATTATATTTGCTGCAAAAATCTCAAGTTCAGTTTATTTCAAAATATATGTATATCATGGCTGAGTCTAAAGTTCAGCCTATGAACTGTAAACTATTGACTTGATAATGCAACATTATTGATGCATTTACAATGAAATCTTTTAAATAAACTTTACTTTAAGCTCTAATGGCAAATGTTAATACATAATAAATATGTATGTTTACCAAAAAAAAACTATACTAGACCGCTCAAACTAGACATTGGAACATATATTTAATATTATATATTTTAACGTTATTAGTAAGTTTAATGAACTTTTAAACAAAACTATTTTTGAATGTTTGTTTAACACTTTAAACTATTTTTATATGTGAACTTTTATTGGGTTACTATTGGTTTTCTAAATAAGTAGATTATAAATATTAATGACCAACAAACAAACAAACATTTGTTTATTAAACTAAAAACAAATTGATCTCGTGCATAATAATATTTTGATAACATTAATAAAAAAATAATGGAAATATTTATTTTTGTCCTTTTGACTTGTATTTAATGTTAAAATCATGTTTCAAAACCTGCAAATTGTTATTTATTAATTTTTAATTTGAATATTGTTAGCCATATCCTACAAACGTGTCTTCTAAGTGCATATACAGTTAAATATTTTTCCAGTTTATATTTAATTAACATTGACTAGAAATATTTACTTTTACATATTTTTAATTTATTTAAAAATTTCTAATTTCATTTATAAATTTACTTAAAACAGACGTATTTGAAAAAATAACAAAGATCTTAATTAGCAGTTTTACGTAAATTTGAATAAACAACAAAATGCGAAATTAAAAAAAATACTTTTAAAATCTCCAGTAGCAATTCATTACGCCACAAAAAAATTAAAATCTGAAAGTACCAAACAAAATTAATATTTTTTTATAATAAACATTTCAAAATCTCAATTTATCTAAAGAAGTAATTGAATTAAATAAAACCTGTGACGTACACAAATCTTCGTTCTAAAGTCTAAAACAAGATTCAATATCTTTGAATTAAAGCTACATGGCAACAGAAAACAAACATTTCAATAATCAATAAAAAAGATTTAAATAGACACAACAAAAAATTTCCAAGAATTATTTAAATAAAAAGAAGACAAAAACTTGCCAAATAGAACTTCAGAAACTCAACATGAGGGTGCAGTTTTTTTTTCTTTTCTTTTGTTTTTTTAACACAGATCAAAGGTCGTTTTGTTGGGAATTCTTGTTGACTTAAATAAATTGTGTTTAACATTTTATAATTACTATGTAGGTATTTCTTATAAACATTATTGTGAAATGTTTTTTTGTTATTAATGATTTTAACAAATTGTTTATTTACTATGCTTTTGTGTAACTAATTTTAGTCATTTATTAACAATAACTAATATAGTTTTTTTCTTCTCTGTATATAAACCTTTCTCGCTGTGTCTATTTAATAAACATTGTGACCCCCTTTTTCTTAAGTTGTTAAATTAGCGTTGATGAATTTGTAAAAACTAAATTCACACGCGTTTAAAATATACAAAAATAAAACAGTCATCTTATATGTATGTAGGTACATACCTACTTTGTATGAAATATTGTAACAATAATGTTTTATTTTATTATACATTCATATTTATTTATTTTGTTTAAACTGTTGGTATTTTGACAGTACAAATAGTTTTATAAAATTTTAAATGTTTAAAAAAATAAGTTATAACAACTACAGCAATAAAATCTGCTTGACTTCAACCAACCATAACAGTTTTATTATTACTATACTTAAAGTGTGGACTGTATAACGTTTTGTGTTTTTTTTTTTTTGACAGCTGTTATGATTTATTTGAAATATTTATATTACTTGATATTTTCGGTTCTTTTTAATGATTATTTTAACTAAAAAACTAATTGAGCTTACCAAATAGACTTTTGTTTAAATTTAATTGTTATTAATTTGAAAACTGCCAACAATTATTTAACATTTTGATGGAATGTTCTTAAGAATTATTATCTAGTTATTTAATATTATTCATCAATTTCTTTAGTTTTTTATTAAAAAGTTTAAATATTCTTGTACCCTCTTATTCATAATCAATTTTGAAGTTTTATAAATCTGTAATAAATTTAAAAATGTATTATGAATAAGGCCTTTATTATGTATGTATTATTGAGCATTTTTCGCTGCCTTAATTTTGTTATCTCTTAGAGAGTTTTTTCCTTAACTCTCTTACATTTCCGCCATATTGAATATGAAATGATGTTTGTTTCCTAAATCCTGTACAATTGTTGTTGTTTATATTTTCTGTTTGCATGCAAGTTTGTTTCTTAAGCCTTTTGTTTTTCCGCCATATTGTATTTGAAATGAAGTTTGTTTTCTAATTCTTTTGTTTGTTGTTGTTGCTTCATTCAGGTTTGGTGCAAAATTCAAGTTTTTAGCTCAACTCTTTTGTTTTGTATTGATTCTTTGGTACAAATTGTAAAAAATTTTGAATTTTTTGGATAAAATTTAAAACCTTTAAATTTAAAATAACACACAACTAATTTCAAGCACTTTTTTCTTTCCCAGAAGGAAAAAAAAGGAATCATTAAAGTAATGCCGGAATTACCGCGAATTTTTTGAAGTAAACCAAAAACCATTGAAGTCATTTCGAATAAGTAGTTTTCACAGAGCTTTACCTGCATTTTAAAAGAACTATAAAATAACTTTTCCAATGTCGGTCCAACATTTTTTAAATATTTAAATTGTTATATTGGCATTTAAACTCAATAGAATCTATCAATTCACAGATAATACGGATTAGTGCTGGCAACCAAAATATATTGCACAAAAATTACTTCTATAATATTTCCATATGGAAAACAAATTTGCTTGTTTTTTTTTTTAACAAAACTGAAATTGGAAACTGAATTGGCCACCAGTATAATTACATTCAATTTCATAAGATTTCAAAAGGTTCCCACACTCCTTTATCTTTACCAAACACCTCGGAATCCAGTCCGATATTTGATTTGAATTTTCCTACATTGAAATGGACAGGAAATACTTCGACAAGAAGCTTGTTCCACATACGGACGGTACGGCTAATTAACGAATTTTCTCTGTAGTGTGTTATGCAATCCACTAACCAATCGAACACGAATGGATGAGCCCCCGATGATGAACGCATATTTCGTAAGAAACTACGGGTTTCTAATTTCACCAGAACACATTCCATTGTAGTATCGGTAGAACAGTGAAACACAACCCACATTGCGACGATGTTCCAGTGAGTCAATAGAGCTGGACACCCTACTGTCACCGATAAGGACCTTCGCCCTCTCCTGTACGCGGTCAAGTAACTCCAAAATAGACTTCGAAGCACCGGCCCATACATGAGAGTTGTATTCCATTTTGGGTCGGGAATAAGAAGTATTTCTTACACCGTCTTAGAAAACCGAGGCACTTGAATGCTTCTTTCGACACTTGAAAAATGTGTTTTGTCCAGCAAACATCACACTGAATTTTCATGCCTAGAACATCGAGAGCTTCTGATTCCTTAATATTTACACTATCCATAGAAGCAGATGAAGCAACATGATCTGTCGTGCGTTTATGTATTAGCATACAACATTGAGTCTTACGTGCATTAAAATCGACTCTGTTCAGAGATTGTCACAAGATCTTGGTTAAGTGTATCATTCATTGCCTCATTGCCCCAATCTGCGAAAGGCTTGCCCTATAGTTGAATGAATATGAATGGCAAATGTTACTGTCATCTGTAAAAGAATAGATAGGGTTGGAAGTTTGACTTAGAAGGTCATTTAAAAATAAGGAATAGAGTAGGAGAAAGAACGGAGCCTTGCGATACCCCTGAATTAATCTTGAACTCATTTGATCCCATCTACAACAACTCGTATAGTGCGATCTCTGAGAAAGCTCGATATAAATCGAGAGAAGTCATTACCGACACCAAAGCCACACCCTATCGAACGTCTTAGAAATATCTAGAGCCCCCACTTTACTTTCGCTAAAACGGTGAATGGAACGACACCATTTTTCCGATAGGAAGGCAAGCAAGTCCCCGTAGAGCGTCCTCTACAAAAGCCGTACTGCTGGTCGCTAAGTAAATTGTTTGACTCTAGATATTTCACAAGATGGTGGTTAACCATACTCTCCATAACTTTCGAAAGTGCAGAACAAATTGCTATTGGGCGATAATTTTCAGGGTTGTTAGCCTCTCCCTTTTTTGGAATTGGCGTTACATTAGCAACCTTCCAACATATAGGAAATTCTCCAGCACGGTATAATATTTATGCTGAAAAGGTTTATGCTGAAAAGGCTAGCGTCGAAGAACACTGCTTCCAGACCAGTGCTGGTATACCATCCGGCCCAGGAGACTTGTTTGTATTGAGATCCGCTAAAACCATTTTAACTGAGCGAGCGCGAAAGAATATGCTTGGCATAGTTACTGATACTCTTTCAAGCTTGGGTAGTGGTTGATTGCTTTCCTGTAAATTCGAATTATTTGCAAATAATTCATGCAAACAGTTAGCTTTATCAACAGGGTCAGTGAATGTTTGACCATCCTTTAAAAGAGTAGGAATTGAGGAACTAGCATTATCCTTTATTATTTTAATGAATATCCAAAAGCTTTAGCTGCCCCGGGGAGCAGCAAGAACTTTGGCTAGGAGGCGTTACTCGTGTAGCTATTTTTCACGGCTCAGCACTTTGGCACACGGAGATCTCGCCCTTTTGCGCAGCGATTCAGTTTCCGCATTTTTGTTACCATCATGAGAACACTTAAACTGGACTGTTTCACAATTAAACGCAGTTTTATTATCCGATGAAACTAAATTTAATTTTGTGAACTATAATTCTAAGCACAGTTATCCGACCTAAGCCCCATAGGTAATGGGAAATAATAAATAGAAAGTATTGAGTATTCGCACATCGATATCCAAACAAATTGTATCAAGCTATAAATGAGGCATGGTCATCTTTTACACTAACAGCAATAGAGAATCTTATTAGTTATCTATGCCTAAAAGATATGCAGCAGTTTTGAAGAATTGTGTCAGCAAAATATTAGTATGTGTTATATAATCCAATGTGTTTTGTTGTATGATTTTTTTTTTACTTTTTGTTAAAAGTTTTTAATTATATCATAAGAAATGCTGAAATTAAACATCATTGTTAATAATACTGAGCATATACTTATTTTTATTTAACAGTGCCTTTGTTATTTCTAAAATCTTTACTTTCTTTGCAATTGTAAAAATTTATAACGCGAATTATGTCCAATATGTTTTGACCGTTACTATATCATAGTGCCAAACATGTTTTATCATTAGTTTTTTCATTTTATTTCAACTAAAAAAATTTAACTAAAAGGGGTTGTCATTGAATCCTATCATTGTTGGAATCGGTTTTGAAAATGCCAAAAAAGTACATTTGACTTATGAAATCCAATGTAAGTGTTTCTTTAATCGATAAAGAATTTTATTCTAGATAACTTTCGATTTCACGATGTACTTTTTCTGTAGTTTTCAAAATCGATTCCGACAATGATTGGATTCAATGACAAACCTGATAATTTTTATAATTTCATTTGCATCTCGAATAACTACTGATATCAAAGACGTTGCGTCATTGCCTTTTGTAAGCAACAATAGAGACTTTAAATAAAATGTAAAAAAGAAAAAAGCGAAAAGACTTATAATTGTCTAATGCACTTTCTCCAAATTGTGATAATATATCATTATAAGTGATACAAAGCTTTTTTATGTATCCTGTACAATTAGCTAAAAGGAACTTATCAGTTTACATTATAAACTAATGAAATGTTGTCTATACAAAAATACCAGCCTGCATATCAACATCAAATAACAAATCTGTATTTTTCTCTACACTTAAAATGTTTGAAGAAAATAGTAAAAAAAATGAATTTTTTTCCTACCTTGGGCAACATAGGGATACATTCATGTTTGGCCCAAAAAGTTTTTTCTAAATCTTTTGTTTTATTTAGATAAATTAATGTCTAGTAAGTTCGTTTTTCTTTTAATTTATTGATACAAATTATAGAAATGTGAGACTTATTAGAAAAATGTTTAATTCTTTTTGGTACACAAAAGTTTAAAATCGGAAAATTTATTTCTAATCAAAATATCTATCTACTAAGTACTACTATTTTGTTTTACTATGAATTTGTTATAATTTTTAACTTATCTTTTAATTAGTTATATTGATCTTATTTATTTTATATAACTAAAGTAGGTTTTAGTTTGCTGTTAATACAAGTTTTAGAACTGGCTACCAATTATAGCATCTATATATTGTACAGATAGAATTGCATATTGTTGTTAAAACAAAAATACAAAGTTCAATGAAATCTTTGCAAACTAAAAAAAAAAAAAACTTCGTCATACAAAAACCACTACTGTTTATAAAGTAAAATAACGATTATTTGATTGATATTAAGTTGAGTTAAAGAAACTACATATATAACCCAACATTATAATAAAATGCAAAACAATTGAATACATCTTTTAGCAAAATTATTATAGTTTTTGTAAAGAACTTTGAAATTACATTTACTGATTGTAAGTTTTTCCAGAAGTTTTTTTATGTAATGAAATTCTTTCAATTATTATAAATAAGTACTATAATTGTTAAGCAATTATAAAATTATTTGTATTTTTTTGTTTTTATTCTTATTCTTATCATACAATCGTTATTCTACTGTTTAACTAAACGTCAGTTGTATAAAAAATTATGTTCTAGAATATAGAATAATATTATACGTATTTAACGGTAAAGTAAATTTTAGTCTCTGTTTTAGTAGTCACTTATTGTATTGTACAGAGTTATCAATTAATTTAATAAATAACTTTATTCTCAACACTAAAAGCAATTGTAGAGGAATGTACTTATACAAAAACAATAAAACAAGTAATACTAGTATTTTTTTTTAATAACAAATAAACAAAATTGTTAATAAAATTAATATTGAATAATAATAATAAAAATGTGCTACAGAACAAAATATATAGCAAAAAATAATATAATGAAAATAAAATTAAATTTGAAATTTAAAATTAATTAAATACGTCAATACATATTTACAGTTTAATTTTCAAGTTCTTCTACATTTTGGAATACAAATTTATAACCTTTTAAATAAATTTTCAAGAATATTGTATTTTAGTAAGACCAGAATGGCCGAACATTCTGGACGCCCAGTTGAGGTCTCTACACCCGAAACAATAGAAAAATCACGAAATCGATCGGAGATTGTGGAAGGTGATAGGCATCTCATATGGTTTCAATTTTGAATTATCATTTGGGTATGAGAAAGCATTCCGCAAGATGGCCTCCGCGTTTGCTCACAATCGGGTGCACCAAAGGGGTACACACATGTGCAATTTCCATGACAAAATTCCATGAATTACTCTACGAAATGCTCCCTCTTCCGCCCTATTCTTCGTATTTAGCCCCGTATGACTATTTCTTGTTTCCAAACCTGAAGAAATGTCTCGGCGGAAAGAGATTTGACTCCAACGATGAAATCATCTCACAAAAAGTACTTATACGTAACGATTACAATCAGAACCAGTTCAGATTCTTTGGTAACAACCATAGAACTAGTGATATCGCAATTACTTCTAGAAATCGTTCTGAAGAACAATGTTATGATTCTTACAACATTCTACAGAGTTTAATAGGAACTAGTTATTTAGAACTACTTACACATTGGTTCTAGACTAGTTCCATAGAATACAATATAAGGAGTGAGATCGAAAAATTTTTAACATAAATATATGTTAATAAAAATTAAACCACTAAACTCACAGTTTTGAATCTTTTTTTATTTGATTGAATTTATTTAATATTTTTATAGTACTAATCACTAATGATGAAATTTTGAACCTTTCTCGAAAACCCTTCTATTCCATTTATGTCACTTTGTTCGAACAGGTTGTCCATCTCCGTTTAAATTCTACCACACTTTGGACACCTTTTTTGTGCTCTTCAATTCTCTTTTAACAAGAGCTCAATATCTCTCCACTAGACTCAGCTCCAGGCAGTTTGGAGGAATTGCCTCTCTTGGTACAAATACCACATTATTGTTCTTGTACCCCTCAAGACCTTTCTTACCATAGCGACAGGCTGCCAAATCAGGCCAAAAATAAGTGGACACATTAAGAAGTTTTATGAATGGAAACATCCTTTTTTGTAAACATTCCTTGATGTAAATTTCGGTATTTATAGAGCCCTTTGTAACAAATGTTTGGCTTTTTTGCCGCAACTGCATATTGCTTGCCATACCAAGAACTTTTTGGGAAATTTTGTTGCTTTTCGGTCCTAAACTTTTCTTTAATATTCTCTCGAGCATCTGCAACATAAAAAATTTACCCAGAAGCTGCTAAAAATTTTCCATACGTACATTTCGTCATCCATTATGCAGCAGGTATATTTTTTTTTTATAAAATTTGAATTCAATTTCCGTGCTCTGTCTTTGGCCTCTAAATTTTTAGCAGAGTTCCTGTTAGGAACTTTTTGAGCCTTGTATGCTTTTAAACCTTCATTGGCTTTGACTTTTCGTACCAAATAGTCCGAGTACTGACCTAACCGAGCTGCTTTCCTACCGGAGGTGTTGGGAGCTCTTTTGAAAATGCTTTCTATTTGTTGGCTTTAGAAGCATCATGCGGACCGTTCCTTCTATCTGAACCAGGTTTTCTATCAACGGACAAGTTCTCCCGGCACTATTGAATAACATTGGAAACAGTTTGATAGCAGACCTTTGATTGTTTGGCCAACTTTTTGTAGAACCAAGTTGGGTTTTGTTGAAAATATTTAATAATTTTAGTACGCACTTTTTTCTGGTCACTCATTTTAATCAGATTAACAACAAATGAATATAATTGACATTAAGCATAATAACTGACACGTTTTATAAAGGTAACATGATAAAAAAAATATATATATAATAATACTTGGGTTAAAAGTTTTAATAAAAAACGTGTGTTAAGAATTTTACGATCTCACTCCTTAATACTGTTTTTCCTGTGAATAAATCTTTCATAATATAAATAACGGGGTTTAGTCTCTTACCAAATATTATTTTTATATTGTCAATTAAAGTTTTAGTCCGTTTTTAATGGCATTTAATTGGAAATATTATTTTCAAAAGGTTAGTACGTACCTTTCTTCTAATTAAAAAACTTAAGTACTAGTATTTTGTAAATTGTTTCCGTTAGGAGAAACTTTTCTAATGAAATAATTTCCGGAAGTCTGGAAAAAAAAGTAAATTCAAAATTTAAGTTCGTTTATAATTTTTCATTAATTTGAAATTTTCTTGACAAAAATTTCTTTTAGTTACAAAACAAATAATTTATGGTCATGTCAGTACATTTCTTAAGATAAATTTACTGTCTTTTTTTTTTTTTTGTCTCAAACATTCACATGACAAGCGTGTTTTATTTGTTTAGAGTTTATTTATTTTGTGTGACTCAAAATGTTTACTTTCAACACCAAACAAAAAAGTAAAAATTAAATAATTTTATTTATTTTGGCTTAAAGAAATAGTAACTTACAACAATATTAGTCATAAACGCAAAAAGGGAAAAAACCAACGGACTTAACTATGCGACAATAATCAACAAAAACACATGCGTGTTATAAATAGAATTTTAATAGTTTCCACATAAAAAGGGGAAAAAGATGCTGTAATTTAATATTAAAAATAGTGTTTGTTTGTTTTTTCCTCAACAAAAAGTGAAATTATTTAACAATTTTAAAATAAACCACCATACAACGTACTAGCTCAACAAAATTACAGTAATTACCTTGAAATTTGTTCATACATCTGTATGTTAGAGCTGTTTTTAGATTAAAAAATAAAAAAAACAAACCAATGAATTATATGATTACTTCTTGCATATCAATTTAGTTGATCTATATAATAAAAATTTTATACAGATTTTAATTCAATATAATACTTAAGCAATCGTTAATGTTTTGATGTGGCTAAAGCTAAACTCAATTTGCTATATTTTTTTTATTACATAAAAAAACAAACAACTTAATATTCTATTACAAAACACTGCTAAAACCGGTACAAAAAAATCTGCTGTTAAAACATAGAAATAAAGAAAAGTATATTTGAACTGTAGAATTTGAAATTATGTAAACTATTGAAATGTTTTGATTTTAAAATTGAACTTACAAGCCGCTGAACTTCCTCGTTTCAGCAAATTTAATTACAATTTTATTTGTTTTTAGTGCATATTTTAATAAATTTAATAAAATGTATTATTCCAAGTGTATAATTTGTTTTTCTGTTTTATTTTAAAAACACCTAGTTTTTATTTAATTATTTCAAGTAAAAGAATTTAATTTTATTTATTTACTGTACACATCTGGTATAATGTAAAGTCCAAATAAAACAACTTTAAATTCATCCAAATATTTAACATAATGTATGTATTTACATTTACTTATAAATATTTAACAAAGTTATACAAATAGTACATATATAAATTAATTAACAAATCATTTGCCAGAAAACAGAGGGAGAAAATAGCATAAACAAGTATTGTAATTGTCATCAATCATACGCAGTGTAGGAAACATTTAAATGTTCAGAAATTTGCTTGTTAACACCCACAATAACAACAACAACTACAACAACAAGAACAATCACAACAAAAACACTCAATATTATGCCGTTAATAATTGATAAACACACCAACATTAGCCCGAGTAAACATTGTCCAGTGTTAAATATTCTCTGTTATTAGTTCTCTAAAAATGTATAAGAGAGTTTAACTGTTATACTTGTGTATATTGATTTGATGCAGTGCTGCCATATAGTTTTCTATACATACATGGGTAATCTTAAAAACATTTCATTACTCAAGTTAGTGAATCAAATTCATAGAATTTTTAGAGGATTAAACAACTATGTTTCTCACAAAAACACATTTACAAACGGTTTTGATTAATATTAATTACATATAAACAGGAAATTAAACAAATTCTGTTGTGCCAGGTCTTTAAAAAGAAATGGAAAATAATTCATTAAATCAGAATAGTGTTGTTAACTATAAGGACTGATATCGTAAAATTCTTAACACACGTTTTTCATTAATACTTTTAACCCAAGTATTATTTGATTTTTTTTTATCAAGTTACCTTTGTAAAGCATGAGTGACCAGAAAAAAGTGCGTACTAAAATTATTAAATATTTTCAACAAAACCGAACTTGGTCCTACAAAAAGTTGGCCAAACAATCAAAGGTCTGCCGTCATACTGTTTCCAATGTTATTAAACAGTACCGGGAGAACTTGTCCGTTGATATAAAACCTGGTTCAGGTAGAAGAAATGGTACGCATGATGCTTCTAAAGCCAAAAAAATAGAAAGCATTTTCAAAAGAGCTCCCAACACCTCCGGTAGAAAAGTAGCCCGGTTAGGTCAGTACTCGGAATATTTGGTATGAAAAGTTAAACCCAATGAAGGTTTAAAAGCATACAAGGCTCAAAAAGTTCCTGAAAAGAACTCTTTAGAGGCCAAAGACAGAGCACGGAAATTGATGTCAAATTTTATACAAAAAGTATACCTGCTGCATAATGGATGACGAAATGTACGTATGGAAAATTTTTCGCAGCTTCTGGGTCAATTTTTTTATGTTGCAGATGCTCGAGGGAATGTTGAAGAAAAGTTTAGGAACCAAAAGCAGACAAAATTTCCCAAAAAGTTCTTCGTATGGCAAGCAATATGCAGTTGCGGCAAAAAAGCCAAACATTTGTTACAAAGGGCTCTATAAATACTGAAATTTACATCAAGGAATGTTTACAAAAAAGGATGTTTCCATTCATAAGACTTCTTAATGTGTCCACTTATTTGTGGCCTGATTTGGCATCTGTCGCTATGGTAAGAAAGGTCTTGAGTGGTACAAGAACAATAATGTGGTATTTGTACCAAGAGAGGCAATTCCTCGAAACTGCCTGTAGCTGAGTCCAGTGGAGAGATATTGGGCTCTTGTTAAAAGAGAATTGAAGAGCACAAAAAAGGTGTCCAAAAGTCTGATAGATTTTATACGGAGATGGACAACCTGTTCAAAAAAAGTTACATAAGCCACTATAAAAACCATAATGAAAGTGTTTTCGAAAAAGGTTTAAAATTTCATCATTAGTGATTAGAACTAAAAAAATATATATATATATTTTTTTTTTTTTGTAAATTTCAACAATAATTTCAATCAAATAAATAAAGATTCAAAACTGTAAGTTTAGTGGTTTCACTTTCATTAACATACATGTATGTTAAAAATTTTTCAATCTCAGTCCTTATTTTCATACTCTACACTACTACAACATAGTGGGAAGGATATATTTGACCAATTCACATGTCATATTGTCATAATGTCCTAATATTTCACAATGGTTTTTATTGCTTTTCAAACAAAAAATTTCCTAAAATAATACTACTTTCTATGCTATGTTTATTGCGTTTATTGCAGAGACCAACGCCGAATGCCTAAGATTCGCTTAAGCCGAGTCGCCGAGTTGTGATATATTAGGACATTATGACAATATGACTGATAAGAGACCTTGTGAATTGACCTATTGTGTTTTAGCTGATGGGTGTAACACCAACTCAAAGTGATATTCTTTAGATTTAACCTTTTAAACCTCTTAATAAAGTAAATTACCCAGCAAAAACTTCGCTTACAAAGCTGCAAGTAATGACTCTTTTAATAACTTACTTTTTAAGTAGTAAAGTCTAAAAAAATCAAAATAAACAGTTCCTTTTTGTCTGTTTTTAGAAAAACAGAAAGAAAAAAATAGTATTAGTGTGTGAAAGCCATTATTTGACGCACAATAAAATAACTAAGCAGTGGTGTAGTGAGTACAACAGTTGACTAGCAGCCGTATAGTTAATTGTTGGTTCAACTGGTGGCTGAGACTTATTATGTTTGTAACTACATACTTCTATAAATAACTCTACTTACAAAACAACATATTTCCGGCCAAAAGGATTACTTTTGGGACATCGCGAACAAAAATAAGTAATTACTTATTCCACTAGAAAAATAAGTAGTCTAAGTGTAAGTAAAGCTTTTGCTGGGTACTGAAGTTAAATTTTAAAAATGTTTACTGATTTTTGGTTAAATTTTATTATTAAATATTACCCGGATTTTTTATTTCCCAAGAATATACAAAATTAGGAACCCTACTTTTTGTTAATGTTAAACTTTTTAATTTAATGAATTCATTGTTGCTCATCTCTGATTTAGTCTTTGTTATTAAAAAATAATAATAATAATAATGAAACAAGTGTTTTTTTTTCTAAATTAAATTTAATATTGTTTTTATTAATAAAAAAAAAAATATTCCACAACAATTATGGAAATTTATCAATATTCTTATTATTCTTTAGATATCTAAAATATATAAAAAAAAAAAAATAAACAAATAAATTTAATTTTAATTAATTAATAACAATGTTTTAAATTTAATTATAAACCAGAAAAGAGCTGCATTTTTTTTAATAAAATATAATTATTTATTAGATGCCCAATCTAATTACTTGGGTACTGTCAATAATCTATAGTAATGTGCCTGTCGTGTTATATATGTTATTCGGTTCGTTAAAACCTGTAGTAAATTGCGTTTTTTCTCTAGAAGTACTTAAAGATTTCAATTTGAATAGCAAATGCTTTTTAATGCACTTAATTTGTGAAAAAACCCAATACATTTTTATTATTAGTTCATTGTCATTGTCATTGCCAAAGTGTGACTTCAAAATTCCCAGAAAAAGTTTAGTCTTTAGACGTTACTGCTTAATTTCATAAATTAAAAGAAATATTTTTTTCTTCATAAACTGAAAACGTAATAATTTTTGAAATTTAAAAAGAATTTTGAAAAATTAAATTTTAGTATAATTAAAACCTAAGAGCCAGTTTTTGACTTCGTATTTAAATATTAATTATATTTAAGTTCTATTTAAATACGAAAATGAGTTTCTCAGTGCTTTTTTAAATGATACTTAAATGGCCAACGTTGGCCATTTAAATTCTATTTAAGTTTCATAAACTACCATATGTTTTTAACAGCTGTTTTTTGTTGTCTGTTTTTTTTCACTTTATTTTAGCGCTGTATTTTTTTACGGCATCTAACAAAAACTACACTTCCGATGAGGTGAAATTGGGGCTTCATTTGTGCATTTTCCTACAAATATTTTATTGTTTAAAAACCTTTTTTTTCTTATTTGGCAAATTTATCAATTTTTGTTTTGCTTGAACAGCTGTTTTAAACAAAACTATCGATAATTTTTTGATATTTAGTAGTGCTACCACACTTTTATCTTATTTAAATAAGAAAAATTATATAGCACTGAAAAACTCAAACTGTATTTAAATACCATTTAAATTTAAGTAAAAATTAACTAAATACGTATTTAAATACGAAGTCAAAAACTGGGCATAAGTCTTTTGTCCATAGAGAATTATACATAGAGACGAGACTCTCCGATTTGTCAAACAAAAATACAACAAATCCTATGTCTCATACAACAACAAAGTACATAGAATAGCATGTATTTTGTTGTTGCAAGAGATAGGTTTTTGACAACAGACTTAGGTTTTTGACAATTACGTCTCGTCTCTATGTTACCCTATGCTTTTGTCAATAACCTAGTGCATGAGAATGTATTGCAGGTATTTTGTTATTGTATCACCCATATGTGTGAAAAGAGAGTAAATTTTTCCATTGATATTTCTCTCTCCTTCCATTCTATGCGTTTATTCTATGATTATGCCGTTCATTTAAATGGGAGATGTATTCCAATAAATATAATTGGTCAATTCACAACGTCTCTTATCAGTCGTAATGTCTTAATATATCACGACTCGGCGGCTCGGCTTAACCGACTCTTAAGCATTCGGCGTTGGTCTCTGCAATAAACATAGCATAGAAAGTAGTATTATTTTAGGACATTTTTTGCTTGAAAAGCAATAAAAACTAATGTGAAATATTAGGACATTATGACAATATCACATGATAAGTGACCTTGTGAATTGAACAATTTATTATAATTATTTGTGAAACAATTTGAAATACTCCATGCTACATTTGTTTATTTAATGATTAACTTAGAAGCATTTACATATATCGATTTAAATATGTATTATTAGTTATTTCTGCAGCCAGTTTTATTTTGAAACATTTGTACAATATAAATTTATTGAAAGTATTGGGCATTGTTAGCAATGACATTTTCCCATCTTTCTGGCAACATAAGTATGGATTCCGAGTCAAAAGAAGCCAATTTCGGATACTCTGTTCCCAAAATGAAGCGTATCCCAGAGAGAGCATTCTGCATCGATCGAAAGAAATAGTATTCGAACGGGGCATTCCCAACCACTTAATTCAGCACATAATAGCGCCATGGATATTTGCTTTGGTGATTTTCAATGTCTCTCGGCTTGAATTCGTATGGTACCCAATTTCCCTGCTTTTGAAGGAATCCTGCTGCTTGCAAATGTTTTGAAATTGCTGCTTGAGTAGCTCCCAATGACTTTGCAAGGTCTTCTTAACTAGCACGTTCAAACCATTCATCATAAGTTTGTTGAGCAATCGATGTGCTTCAGCGCAATGACGCTTTGTTGGTACAGAATTTGGCATTTACGAAGCAAAAAAAAAAACTTTGTTGTTTACACTATAATGTTCAATAACTAAGTGAAAACAAATGACAGAAATGTACCCTTCAAAATTACATATAAGTTATTACAAATAAAAACCGTGTTCAAAAAATAAGCCATTTATTTTAAATCCCGCATTTTTAAGTAATTTCAACATTTTGAATTAGATTATTTTTCACGACCAGACGGATTTTCATATACCTTATAACAAAAATTCATTCAATATCTATCCGAATTTGTACGAGCTTACAAAGCTTTGCAAACTAGATACGGTCAACTATGACAACCTGTATCTCACCTTGTATTCTCATAGGTTGGTCACAAATTAAATTTTCTGAAAGCTTGTGTCCTCCCGTACGATTTACTTGTACATCATGTTGCAATCGGACTAGTAGTTTAGAAGAGACAGATTTATTAATATTTCTCTTCCAAATGACCGGATTTTAACGGAATTATTAAGGTTTTTGGGACCAGCATATGCTAGAGGACTGTAGTTGGAGTGTCCTGGGGAACTGAAGAAGAAGAACTGAAAATATTTATTAAATTGTTGATTTTTAATTTTAATGTTATATTTAGGTCCTTATTTACCAATTGTTTTTAAAAGGCAAAGCAACACATACAAATTCTGGCGTTGATTTGATTCTGTATTTGTATTGAAAACATAAACAAAGTTTTGAAATTTTTGATATTTTTGATATTTTGTTTTTGTTGTCCATATATAACTTGGAAAAAAAAATTAAAACAAATCAAACAAAATACATTGACACATCTTAGTTTGTTGTTGCAAGAGTTAGGTTTTTGACAATTACTGTACGGCTTTATGTTACGCTATGTATAAAACTATTACCTGACGCTGGTATTTAGAAAATAAGGCCCTTAAGCTACACACTGTTGTCAAATTGTACAATATTGTCAGAAAAATGTTCAGAAAACGTCTAACAAGCGTGTGAACTTACAATTTTTGTCTTACAACGTTGTCAGAACAATAGCATCATTGTGAGATAAATTATTCTTATTGGCAACACTGTGCATATGTATTTAAAATAAACGAAAGTGAAGCAACCGTGTGAACTGACTATTTTTGTTGGCAGATAAATTTCATGTTTGACAATTGTGTGACAATGAAATTGTAAGGTTTTCTTACAATCGTCTAAACTGACAATTTACCTTTTGCTAATAATATTTGATTGGCAGTACATTGCCATATCTGACAACATTGTAAAATGTGACAACCGTGTGAACGTAGCTTTAGTATTTTCTTTCTTAATAAATATCTGAATAGTTTGACATCCTGGATTTTTTTCAATATTATTCCCAAGGTTAGATGACCTAAAATAACAAACCCATATATGTTTCATATCATGAACAGAAACCCTGTAAACTAGTGTTATTTACTTAACATTAATTAACTAACTTAAATGTTATTCAATATATATTATTGTATAAGATTATAAACAATAAAATATTTATAAATTATTTACTTATGTATATTTTAAAATTTATTATATTTACAGAATTTTGCCACAGCAATTTATGATGGCTGGCGAGATCTTATGGACAATAAATCAGATCCCAGAACGAGAGATTTCCCGCTTATGAGTTCACCCTTTCCCACAATTGCCATCAGTTTAACATATGCCTACTTTGTAAAGGTAAGTTAAGTAATTAATTAATTAATTACTTAATGTGATTACAACACTATATATGTAATTACATACAACTTGTAAAGAAATGTGAATTATTAGACACTACGGGAAATTAAAATAATAAAAAAACAACAACAAACATTAATTTAATTAAGTATTTATTTATAATTCAACTATTACATATTACAAAGCTTTATTAAAATATTCGTGAGTGTAGATGAATAATATTGTTAAACTTGTGTCTTGTTATGGAAAAAAGGAATCCCCTAAAATGCATCATGCATTTACTCATGATACTTACTAGAAAAATAATCATTATAACTTGGGATAAATATAAAGATGCATTAATTCAATAAACTATAAACTGATATACATACACACAATATTTAATAGCTGTGGCCTATACTAGCCACGTTTGTTTACAGCTCACTAAACATTAGTTCCCACTTGGTTTGTTTTCTTATTATTTTCTTTATTTTGTGCTCAATTACAATAAAGTTAATAAAAATTCCTTTCAACTTTTTAAGTGGCTTGTTGGCTGGCTTACCAAGACTCCTTTCTTTGTTCTAAAGTAAAAACTTGTTTACAAATCACCATTTATTCTAGATGCAGAATATTTTATTATAAAGCTAATAAAGGGCTTTTGGTTTTCTTGTAATCGACCAAAATCAGGAAACAAGTTTTGTAGAGAATTAATTTTCCAGGGTCACTAGATGACAGAACATATTTAGTAATACTAGGAATACATAAACATCAAAAGAAGTTTTAGATTCTTTTTTCTTTTTTTTGTTTCTTTGTAATGAAAAAAATCATAAATTGAAAGAAGATACAAATTATATAGTCTGCTGTAAAGAATGCCATATATTATAAGCATAAATGTCATATATAATAATAAAAATACATAATATTATAAAGCAGACTGAGAAAAAATATAGTTTAGAAGCAAAAACCTTAATAAATTCAATAAAATTAATAATTAAGAATGTTCATGAACAAAAGTTAACCTAAGCACAGTTGGGTAAAACAAAAATAGTTATAATAAATTAATGGTTATTAAAAGGCTGGTCAGATTGGAAAAAATGTACGAACGAATCATACAGAGATCTATAGGTTTTCAAAATATTAATGCGGGATTTACAATAGATGGCATATCTTTTGAACGCCATCTATTGAACATTATAATGTAAACAACAAAGTTATGTTTTTGCTTAGAAAAAGTCGAATTTTGTGCCACTTATGGTGACACGGAAGACAAAGATCGCCCAGGCCAGCCAAAAAAGTTTATAGAACAAGAATTGGAGGCATTACTCCATGAAGATGGATGTAAAACTCAACAAGAGCTTGAAAAGACATTGGGAGCTACTCAAGCAGCAATTTCAAAATGTTTGCGAGCAGCAGGATTCATCCAAATGCAAGGAAATTGGGTTCTATACGAATTGAAGCCAAATATCCATAGCGCAAAGATAATGCTCTGTATTCTATTATGAACTGCTGAAATCCGGCCAGATCATCACAGGGAACCTGTACCGAATGCAACTGATTCGTTTGAAGCGAGCATTGGCCAAAGACCGCTCAGAATATGAGGCCAAACATGAAATCGTAATATTCCATTATGATATTATTATAAAAATTATTTATAATGAAGTGGTTGGGAAGTTTTGCCTTTATAATCCGACTACTATTTGTGCCCCATCCGACTACTATATGTTTCGCTTCACTTTGGAACAGAGTACCCGAAATTGCATTGCTTCGTTCTTGGCCTCAAAAGATAAGCAGTTCTTTTGGATCGGAATCCATAGTTATGTTGCCAGAAAAATGGGAAAAGGTCATAGCTAACAATGGCCAATACTTTGAATATTCACAAAAGTTGATAGAAAGATTTAGGTTCATATAAAACTTGTTTATGTCCAATTTCATCACGATATTAATTATTTTAAGACAATTATTAATGTTCAAGGGGACCTTGAATGGGGACAAATGTTGCCTGATTTTCGCCATACTTTACAGCATTGGTAGGGGTTCATATTGTTCAGGTTACGATGATTTTCGTCAATTTACACCAACGGTGGCCAAACATGCCCTTGAGGGCATTGTGTTATTCTTACTAATACACACGCAATACGATTGTTCTCAGCAAAAACTCAAACTAAACACAAAACAAATAAATACAAGAATGTAATTTTTTTCGGTGCAAATTACCCAGCAGTTAAGCATGTAGTCAATTTATCCCTTATAGACAGTAATCGTCACAAATGTCTTATCACTTGGCTGACTCCAATTTATATATTTTGGTCATTTGACCCGTATGTGCTCTTTGTAGTGCAGAGATAAGGCAATTGATTTCTTTATACATCCTTGGTAATCTAGCGTGAAGACAATTGTCACTTAAGTATCTCCAATCTGAAGTAGCCACTTTAAACGTGTTGTGTGATAATTCGTTCAAACTGGTTTTATACAAATTGTGTTGATATAATTCTCATACAGTTCATTTTTATGTTTGCTTAAGTATACTGATATCCCATGTAACATAGCATGAAGTCAATAGTGTCTCTTAGTAACCTAAAGAGAAGTCACTTCAAACGTTCTTTTTGGTACTGCACTTTAGAAAGTAGTTATTTTTTCCACCAGAAGCAATCCATTGGAGAGTTGTCGAAGAAAGGTCAATTAGCACTCGTACATGTTAAAATAACCAGTTACGTAGCTGATCATGTTACCAGTTAGGTAGCTAGTAAGGTAACTGACGTTATTTAACTAGTATGTGAATCCAATGCGTTGACTACTTTGGACCACCTATTAGACAGTCTCACTGTAGTCAAAAAGGGTCAATTGAACCCCTGCTTAGGACATGCACGTGTTAAAATAACTAGTCTCTATTGAAGTAACTAGTTCCCACCCTAAAGTATGGGTAAAATCACTAGTTCGGGACTGTCGCCTAGAACTGCTGGGCTGTGATCTCTTTTATATTTTACACTACACCATATGCATTTTAAACACTCTCTTTCTGGCCACCGCTGATTTACGCGTACACAACCCGAATGTAAACAATACAGAGTAAAAATACAAATATTTCATTCAGTTGCTTGATGTTATTGTGGATATTTCAGTTTTTTATCCGAATGGAAACAAATTAAAAGCCTCTATTTGGCTACTAGAACTAATTTGTGCAAAATTTTATCAGGATTGCTGCATAATCAATCCGGGAAAATATTTGTATGGGGGTTACTTGCAATAATATTGCCTAATATCGAAAGAGAGTATTTGAGGAAAATTTCAGTCAATTAGCTCATTTTGTTGGGCCCTACTGTGTTTTCAACAGACAGATTCAATTCTGTCTAAGATTTACGTAGGTACCTGCCGCATAGGCTGGTCTTAACACCGGATAGAAACGATGCGTCTATCACCGCCATTGAATGACTTGCAAGGAACACTCAATTGGCAACTTCTTGTACATTGACTACACATATCAATGCACAAACCCCTTGTTGGAGAGCTGGGACTATCTAATCCCTGCCATCCATAGCTAGCTAGCCAACTGACCAAAGCTGACTTCAAAAGTTCCCAACCGATAAAAGTCAAAGTGAGTGTACTTTAACATACACTTTTGACCTCGACCAAGAACCAAGTCCAACGTCCAATACATTACGAATGCTACTACCTCAATACATTTCCTGAGGACAAACGCCAGTTGGTATCTGCTACTTTCAATGGCACTGTTGAGTCAGCAACAGCACCTAGTAAGATACATTTGGTAGTCCAAAATTTAGCACTAACCCAAATATCAGTCCTTTAATCAACGATCTTCTACCCGCTTTGGGTTTCAACCACAACCCCAGCGTGCTCACCGAAGTGACCTCACCAAGATGCTTATCCATGGCCCAAGGGGGGAGACAGACAGACAGACGGACGAACATTGATCGTCTTAGAACCTTAACACATCAACTATTTTAATATGTTACAAATGAAATGACAAAATCAATATATTGCCTATCTATTTTGCTGGAGGCTATAAAAGCAAATTGAATTAAACTTGACTATATTTGAATTTAAAAAAAATGATGAATGACTTTTTTGTGAATTAATTACATTATTAATTAATTCAACAATGAATGAATTCTATTAAAATAAAAACCTTTGAATACACTTAAATAATTAGTTTTGTTGACAATGGTTTTATGCATTGAATTGATGAGAATTTTTCAATTTTTAATTAAAATTTTAGTGAACTAAGCTTAAATTGAATGAATTAATTCGAAACTCTGTTCTAAAGTTAATCATATACATAATGGTTTATAGGCCGGATCACTTGTCATTTAATAAAAATGTAAAAATTAACTTCATAAATAAAATATAACGATTGGAATCATGTCAAGTTCATGTCAATAAAAATTTATTTAAAAAATGGCAAAAAAGAATATATATCTTTAGTTTAATAATCACGATATTTACATGAGGTAAATTTATAAATAAAACCTTAAAACAGGGTTCGTAGATAATAATTATGGACTATAAATTAAATTAAACTTAACAAAGAGCAAAAGATTTAAACAAAACCTCAAAGTAATCTTTTAATTATAGGGCGATTGTATGGGAAACTAAAAAGAAATATCTGGC
This sequence comes from Calliphora vomitoria, assembly GCA_942486065.2. Lineage (NCBI taxonomy): Eukaryota > Metazoa > Arthropoda > Insecta > Diptera > Calliphoridae > Calliphora > Calliphora vomitoria. The sequence goes on along the minus strand of OW818029.2, from coordinate 5,786,562 downwards.
ACAATGTTGAAAGCAAATGATGCAAGACACATAAATAATAATTAATTAAAAATAAAATTAGTATGTTGCAAACTAATAAATTAATTTCTATATTATTTATTTTTTAGGTACTTGGTCCCAAATTAATGGAAAACAGAAAACCTTTCGCATTACGCAAAGTTTTAATTGTTTACAATTTCGCACAAGTTATATTTAGTGCCTGGTTATTTTATGAGGTAATAAACAAAAAAACAAAATTAAATTTGAAATTAAAATTTGTATATTTAAATTAATAATGCTATTGTTATTGTTTTTGTTTTCAGTCCTGTATTGGTGGTTGGTTGAATGGTTACAATTTAAGATGCGAACCCGTAGATTATTCATATTCACCCAAAGCTTTAAGAGTAAGTATTTTACACTCAGAAAAATAAGAGAATGCTTAGAACACAAACAAACTTGTTTTTCATATTTCTACTTATGTGATTTTTTATTTAATTGTCTATACAAATTTCCATTTTATTTATGCTAATTTCCTTAATAATAGTCTTTTTAAACTATTTACAAAATTCAATATTTAATTTTTTGTTTTGTTGTAGTTTTGGTTTATTGTTTGTTAATAAATATTAGGAATATTTTGAGAGACATGAGGTCTGATGGTACTGTTGGTAACAGCTCAAGGCAAAACCAATATGGCTGACTGTTTTGAAATTTAATTGAATAAAGTTTATGACAAATGCCTGTACAAGATTAACTCATGTTTATAGCCCGCAGGCACCTCAATAAAGAGCATATCACGTGTCATTCATTAGGTTTAGGCTGTCCCCTTTTGTTGTATGAACTTAATTTATTCAGTTTTTTTTGTTTCTAGAACCACACACGAGTTTAAATTTTATGAATTTTATTTTTAAATTTGATCCGCTATTTTGCACTTTATATTTATTGTTTAACGATTTTATTTCTTTTTTTTTGTCTTCAAATAAAAACTATTGTGTAAAAATTTACATACTTACTCATAGAAAATTTTGCAAACAAACAAAGAGGAGAAGAAATAAAGAAATTATATAAATGATGTGCATAAATTATAGATGTTTAATTTTTGTTCGTCTACGAAATTAGAAATGAACGAGAGTAGTAGTATAATATATTAAACATTTGAGATGGTTTATTTATTCAGTTAGTCCATAAATTTTTAAAAATCTCTTTTACTTTCTAAAGAATTTATACAAGAAACATGTGAAATATTTGAAGATCTACTTTCCTTTTTGTAAAGTTAAATATGAGGGTTATGCCCCCGGACTACACTAGCAATAAATATGTTGGCAATAACGCCGGCAGAATAACGGTACAATATTGCTTTACTTATGGGATAACGGGTTTGTGATAACACTCAATTTAAAAGATGTAAAAGACGATTTATTTTTAAAATGTCTGCAAATAATTTTCTTTTGATGTTTTTACCCACTGTCTATACTTGACAAATATTTATCATAACAATTAATGACGTTTGTTGTCAAGACAAAGTTATCTGAGCAAAGGCACTAACTATGTTGTCATAACGAAGCAATAACATTAATAAATAGTGACTATACCTGATTATTTTGTAATTTGACAACCATTTTGATGTTTATCATGACTAAAGTGTAGCAAGTATAGACATAGGGTTATGGACAACCAAATTTTACATTTTGAGTTCTCAATGATTGTCAACGAAAACCTGTTGACAATTATTACCAGGCACGAAAAAGATGCGTCTTCACTGTAGATAACATAATTTTTATATTTGCTGCAATATATGTTAATGAATTTTTTGCCAGTCTAGAAGCAAATGCTGCAATGTCTGTCCATTTGTTCGTGAACTTATCTAAAAATGTCATCCAATGTCATCCAATTGCCAATAACACAAAACAACCGATTAAAGCAAAGAAAGCAACATCCATTGGGCATAGTAGCTTTTACTTTGCTCTCATTATGAGATTGTCAGAGATATTAACTTTTTTCTTTCAAATTTGAAGTTTTGCAAACTATTTTTGTTAATTATTAAATGTCATAATTTGACACCACAAAGTACCAAATACATGTTTGATATTTTTTTGATAAGAGAATAATAAATTAAATTATATTTCTCTATGTTTCTTTGTTTAGTAGCTACATATGTATATCTACACTCAGAAAAATATATAGTTGTGCATGTTTACTGTAACCATTTCAAGATTTTTAACAATATTATAGTCACAGTTACTTTTTATATGATTGTGGTAACAATAATATGGTTAATTTGCGATTCACATGATTGTATCAACCATATATATGGTTACAGTAAACAAGTATATGTTTGTGACAACCATTTTTACTGTTAATCGTAAATTATCCATATTATTATCACCACAATCATATAAATAGTTACTGTGAATATAATATTGTTAAAAATCTTCATAATAGTTACAGTAAATATGCTCAACTATATTTTTTTTCTGCGTGTATCTGCTCCTTTATATAATAATAAATTTATCTGTAATTAAATATATTTTTATTCTACTGAGCAGTCGTCGTTGGTGATTTTCATTCCGAATCTGCATAAGGCAATGACAAGCTTTGTTTTTATAAATAATTTATTTCAGCGCATTCCACATGGTCTAATTGGACTTAGAATTTTATTGAAAATATGTATATACATATTAAGGTATTTATTCACATTCGCGGAATTGCAGAATTGCAGAATTGCGAAACACAACAACAATACGTATTAAGGTATTAATTGTTTTTGCACAAAAGTTCACAAGGGTTAAACGTGGTAACGTGAATGAATACCTTACCTGTGTATTATATGAAGGGTCTGAGTTGCAAAACAAAAATGTTGATGCAGGTTGTAAATAATATTTTAATTGACAAATCAAAGCTAATTTCCCTATTCCAATAGACTTACTTGCACAGGCTGGTCAACACCTGACTTTTATTTTGATTTTTTTTGTCTAAATGTTCATGTAAACTTAATCAGAAATTATATTTGTACTATAATTTCTATTTAATTGTAATTGCTCCAATTAAATCGTTAAGTCTCACACTACGTCTTTTTCTAACTAATAATTTATCGGTTTTAATGAATATTAATTTATTTATACCTTTCCTTAGAAAGCAAAGTGTTAATTTACTTTACAACTCAGTTAAGTAACACAAAATACATATAAGTATGTAAGTATTTACGTTTTTGTTTTGTAAATATGTAAGTAAGTACTACCTTTTGTTTTTATTTTACTTAAATTCTTAGGAATCATCATGATTAAAAAAACCAATATTTGATTGTAGTGTGATTGTTATTGTTGTCTAATTTACAATATTTAATATTATTTGTTGAAATTTATTATTTCTCAAGTTTTAAAATTGTTAAAAAAAACAAAACTCAAAAGATCGCAATTGTTTTTATTACATCATGTTTTACTTATATAACTTTGTTTGCTAATCGTGGATGTTTTCGATAATATGACATTTTTGACATGTCTTTAATTAAACAAAAAACGGAAAGATTTTATAGAATTTCCCCTCTTAATTGAGGGGTATAGGAGCAAAGTCTGCAATCTCCATTTTTGCGATAACTTATCTTAAAATGATATCTAGTTACAATTCATGAGGGCTTGTGATCGACCAATACCAAATACAAAGGGTTTTGAAAAAAGTTTTGTTTTCAATTTCAAAAATTTAGACAGATGAAATAATATTTGCAACTAATTGTTTATGAAATATACGAACGATATTAGTTCTTAATTAAATGTCTTTAATTTTAACAAAATTTTTTTTGTATTATTAATTTAGTAGCTAATCAAGCTACATATCTCAAATATAGCAAAGTCTATTTGGTAAAATCAAACACAGCAATCTCAAAATTCAATATGAATTTCGTTTAAACTAGCTTCATTCTTCATTATACTCTACACTACGGGGAGTGTATATTGTGTTTGCAATGATATTTGGAACACCCCAAAATATCACTACAAAACTAGAGTTAGGTTGTTCATGAACGAACAAGTTCAATTGAACATTTCTGTCAAGTGAACAGAGTGAAGTTGTACAGTTTTCTTGATTTTTTTATCCACTTTATTCGTTTTGTTCGTTTGATATTACTGTAGATGTTTGAAACTTATTTAAGTGGCATTAAGTTGTTTGAATTTGATTTAATCACCTTTTAGCAAGGTTGGCAACCGAAACGAATAACGGTATCGGTATCGGTAACGGTATCGGTAACGGTATCGGTATTAATTTTATTTTTATTTCGGTATCGGTAACGGTATTTAAATTATATCGGTATCGGTATACCGGTATAAAACTAATATATCGGTATTTATACCGGTATAAAAATTAAGTACATCAAACCTAACAAAAACTTATAAAAAATCGAAATATATGAAATAGCTACAAAAAAATACAATATGTCAAAACAACAGGTACTTTGTTTTTGTTAAAAGATAATTGAATTGCCAAAGTTGCCTGTTGTTGTTTTTGCTTGAATTGACAATCCAATTATCTATACAAGTGAACAAAATAATCAGCCAAGGCGAATTTATAGATTCGCCTTGTAATCAGCTGTTCTTCTGAGGTCACCTGCTATAAATTCGCCTTGGTATGTAAGTAAACAACTAAGACAGAGTTGCATTAGTTGAACATCAAGCAGGGATGGACAAGGCTCAAATACTATTTTCTACTAGCAGCAAAGTTGTTAAATTATGTAATTTTAACAATTTTGCAAAATTTAATTATAATGCCGGTATGATATCAGTATTGAAACTTGTATGATACCGGTATTGATTTGCAATTGATACCGGTATAATAAAGGTATTGATACCGTTATGATAACGGTATTGTACCGGTATGATACCGGTATTAAGGGAAACGGTATTTGAATACCGGTATTTTACCGAAATAATTATTTCGGTATCGGTATCAATACCGGTACTCAATTTTAAACGGTATTTAATCGGTATCGGTATTAATAACGGTATCGGTTGCCAACCTTGCCTTTTAGTTTTCTTCATTATTAAATATCCAGTCAAATTTGCTTCCAAAAACAGTTGTCACCTGTTCGTTTTGTACACTATCTGCAAATACATTCTCAGAGAAATCATTCAGTCAAACATTGCAGAACAAGGCGAATTTATATACAAGGTGGCAAGGCGAATTCATATAAGGTGTACTCGTTAGCCCAGGTGATCATCAGCTTTTTCATCTCAATTGTGAAAATTTGTGTTAATATTGGTGCGCGTCATATATATGTGTGACTTTGTGTTTGTGTGTTTTTGATGCGTCCACTTTTTTCCTATTGTTTTATATTCAATTTCTTCTGTTTCTCCACGCGTTTGAACTTTCATCGAACATTTAAACATCCTCCACATGAAATAAAGCAATAAATATAAAACTTACACTGGTTTGTTGTTAAATTCCAGTTTAATATTGAATTCGCCGTACTTGTATTTTTTGACAGATGGGATGAAAAGCAAAAACAAAAATGTATGTTGTTTTTGTATTGTTGTATTTGTTGTAGGGACGAGTACACCTTATATGAATTCGCCTTGCCTTGTACAATGTGGTGTCGGTGGCGAATTCAGGCAAATACGAGCGAATTCATTAATTTTTTATATATGGAGTTTGACATTCGAAACAATGAGAGAGTTGTTTCGAATGTCAAACTCCATATATAAAAAATTTATGAATTCGCTCGAATTTTCCTGAATTCGCCACCGACACCATCTGGTATATAAATTCGCCTTGATCGCAGAATAACAATTAACAACTGAACAAACCTGTTCATTTATTTGTTCTGAATGATACCCAATTTGGATTGTAAATCTCTTGTTGAGTTTTACAATAATCTTCATGGAGTAATACCTCCAATTCTTGGTCTTCCAACTTTTTTGGCTGGCCTGTACGATGTTTGTGTTCCGTGTCAAGATCACCACTTCTGAACCATCTCTCGTACGTTGAAACCATTAGAACGCATTCACCATAAGCTTTGGTGAGCAATCGGTGTGCTTCAGCAGCATTTTTTTTAATTAAAGAAGTAAAGCAAAACTTCCCGCATATGACGCTTTGTTGGAACAAAAATCGCCTTCAAAAAAAAACGCCATCCATTGTAAACCCCCCATTTTTAAGTTAGTAACAAAAAACCTTTAGATTTTCATTCAACTTATCGGTCGATTCATCCTTCGAAAAGAAGTTGGGTTAATGAAACCCAAATCGGTTACACAGAGAAAACAAATTCGTGATAGCACACACAGAATTCTTCGGTTCTATTAACTGAAAGTCAGTTGCTAAAGAAGAATTTAGATTGAAGCAACCAAACTTTTGTTACCCATTCTAAAATGTTGTAGTCACTACTGTAAAATTCGTTTACTAATGTAGAATCATTCGATTGGCAACAAATTCGGTTGCTATTACGAATCTGTTTTCTCTGTGTAGAAAAGAAACCCAAATGTTAATTAAATAAATAAATTTGTGAAAATAAGATAAATAACAATTGTTTGTCTATGGAAAATAGTGTTAGAAGATTTTTTACTCAAAATTTTAAGAATTTGAACCCAAATAATCTGGTAACCCCACAACTGTCTTCAAACGGTTTTTAATAGATTGTATATTTAGGTGCTCTCATTAGAACGCATAAGTATATGCTATTTTTACTCTTAATAAAATTAAGCTTATTAAAAATTATTCAAATGAGTATATACTTGGGTTCTGAATGATTCTCTGTGGAATGAAATATATAATAATCGGTTTAACTATCACATAACCCTTATTAAATACCTTTATTTGTTTTTAAACTCAAACTTTTTTATAATTTTTTTCATAAGTATAAAAGATGTTAATTAGTTCTAAATGTTTTATTTAGCTAGACAAAATGATTGATTTGTTGGTTAAGAATTCAAGCAACTATTATTTAAAATTATTTATTTCAAACAAATATCCGCATTTTAAAACTTATATAACTTATGTCAATAACAACTAACCTTTGATTTAAAATTTCTGTTTGGAATTTGTTCACTATTTAAACATATGTAAATATAACTGCTATTTTTTGTTTTATTAATTAAATAGTCTTTAAAAAAAAACTCATAAAAACATATTCTAAGCTTAAAATCAAACGTATTGATTATCATTATTAATACATATTAATTAATATTTACTCAAAACAAATATTAAAAGTGGAAAAAAAACTGAAAATAATAAATACAAACCAAACAGTACAACAGCCAGTGTGGAATTTGCATTTAAAAATTCACATAGAGTTCAGTAGATCATTCATTGTGTTTAATAGTTTAATAACACAAGCAATTATTTTCATTAACATTTTGTTTATTTATTGCAGACGGCGCGCGGTTGTTGGTGGTATTTCTTTTCAAAGTTCACTGAATTCTTCGATACGTTCTTCTTTGTGATGCGCAAACGCTATGATCAAGTGTCCACATTGCATGTGATACATCATGGCATTATGCCGGTGTCAGTATGGTGGGGCGTTAAGTTCACACCCGGTGGCCACTCCACCTTCTTTGGATTCCTCAACACATTTGTGCACATCATCATGTATACGTATTATATGTTGGCTGCTATGGGTCCCAAGGTTCAAAAGTACTTGTGGTGGAAGAAGTACTTGACTGTCTTGCAAATGATTCAATTCGTTTTGGTGATGGTGCACTCCTTCCAATTGTTCTTCAAAAACGACTGCAATTATCCCATTGGTTTTGCTTACTTCATTGGAGCTCATGCTGTTATGTTCTACTTCTTGTTCTCTGATTTCTACAAACAGGCCTACTTGAAGAGAGAGAAGGTAAGAATCGTAAAAAGGTCATGAAATTTATGTAAACACTAACAAATTTAGGTTGCTTTTACACGGTAGTTATTAAATATTTATAGAGCTAATAGTTCGATAGCGGAAACTCTACTGTCAAAGACCTAACTGAGTTGTCAAAAACCTAAGTACGTGTAATTTTTTTGTTTTGAGTTTTTTTTCTAGTTTCCGCTCTATGTATAGTTTCTCTATGACTGAATTTTTAAAAACGAAATGTGGTTCACGAGCTACCGAATTATTTTACGTTAAATATACAAATATTTATATGTTTATAACATTTACAATTCCTTTTGCCTGCTAGTTTTACTATTTTTCAATAATTTTTTACATCTTGTATGGCAAATTTCCAGTAACCCGCTGTCTATACTTGAAAAATATTTATCATAACAATTAGTGACGATCGTTGTCAAGACAAAGTTGGCTGAGCAAAAGCACTAACAATTTTGTCATAATGAAGCAATAACACTAATAAATGGAGACTATACCTGATAATTTTTTATCTTGGCAACCATTTTGACGTTTATCATGATACAAATTTAACAGGTATAGATAGGGGATAATAATCGAATAAGACAAGCCAAGCAACCTGTTATAAATAAATGATTTAAATGTTTATTATCATACAAAATTACAGCAACCATTTTTTTCCCGCAAGTGTTAATATAAATTCTTAATCTATTTATAATAATTAAAATAAATAATAATTAATAATCTTTGTTGTTCATTTCAAATAGGACAAAGCTGCGTTGAAAGCTGCTCAAGCAAACAGCAATGGTGCCATTAAATCCCATCAGAATGGTTCTGCTTTCAGTAAAGAAGTCAATGGTAATACCAAATTTGTCGATACCATGTCAAAAATAAACGATTATTGTAATGCCACAATTACATCACCAACTGCCAAAACGACGAGACAAAGAGTATTTGCTGCTGGCAATAATTAATTAATTAAATGTTTAATTAATAATTCAATTCACTGAATTTTTATTTGTTCATATTAATTAATTAGGGCGTGCCGGCCGCATGCGTAATATATGTATGTGTTTTATATAATTAATTTATTAATTTTTTAATAAACATAATTTGTATTTAGTTTTTAAAATATTATCTAGTAATTGTAAGTTTATTATAATATTAATAATAATAATAATTGAATTACAATTAACAATAAAACAAAATAAACAAATGATTTAAGAAATCAAATCTCTAATACAAGCACCTCTACACAAACACTTAAACTGATGTTATTTAAAATCGGTCTAAAAAGAAATCTATTACAAAAATTAAGCAAAAATTGTTCAAACATGGTTTTGTGGTTGAACCCTATAGCCTCTCTTTTTGTATGTAAAGACAAATAAATCTGTAGTAAAAAATTTGATTGCTCTTCTTAATGTTAAAAGTAGCATTTTTTACCATTTGGTAAGCCAAGTATGGACCCATAAAACTTTGTTGCTTAAAATCCAAAAATATGTACCTCTTGCAAAAGTATTCAATTCTCTGTAATATTTAATTTTAATGTCTTGCCTTCGAAAACTGTTGTGTGCGTGTATTTTTGTTTTGTATTGGATTTACTACAATCAGTTTTGCAATATAATAAAATATATATATTTTTTTCCAATTTAAGTTAAACTGTGGCAAGCAAAATAAAAAAACATTTTATGCTTAAACCTTTTTTTTATTACAAATAATAATTTACCAATAATTATAATTAAGAACTAGTTAGTACTTAATAATACATAATAATTAAAACAAATCAAGAAACTTAAAAAAAAATTAGGTGTGATATTCTGAAATTTTAATATTTAAACAACATAAATCTCAGATAATTCTCCTAAATTTAAACAAAAATAACAAAAGATTACAAAAAACAAAAAAAAAAAAATAACAATATACTCGTTCGCTTTATTTACTCACAAAATGTTTGTAAATTTCTTTTGTATTTTTTAATTTCTTTTTTTTTTTGGGAAATGTATTTTTGTAAAATTATAAAAAACACAAAATATTTATGGAATGTTTGTAAATTTTAATTATTGGATGATTGTGTTACAAGGAGTTGATGTGAATAAAGAATTTTTTGTAAAAACAAAAATATAAACAAACATTTTTTTTTAATAGCGGTTCCTATGAGCGAAATTTTATGTTCGGAAAATTTCGTTGTGATGATCATATTTGTAGATGATCGAATAAATTCCTTATATCCATAGATTTTTCGGTTCTAGCAACAAATATTATGTTTACAAGTAAGCTTTAAAGTTGAAATAGCTGAATTTTTGTCACCAAAACAAAAATTTCTAGCCGCACCAAAAAAAAATCGGGCATTAAGAATAATTTATTCGATTAGCAAAAAAAAAAAATACAACAAAAACTGTTTTCAAAAAGTTTTACGGGAATACAAAATTAATATTTTAGTAAGAATTGTGCCAAATTCCCAATTATTGATAAATTCACTGAAATTTATTGTTGGGGGATAAGCTAGTTCCTATGCGCATTTCACTGGTTGCTTAGGCCAGATCATCAGGAAACCTTTTCCCAAAAGGCTTTAGAAAAACTAAAGATATGCAGGGCTATTCCTGTTCTCACTTTCACCATTCACCGTATTTTTGGAAGCATAATTACATAAATATTTATGTTTGGCATCAATCCAAATCAAAATTCCAAACTGTTTGCAAGTTATGAGCCTGAGAAAATTATCACTTTTTTGTAAAAATGCATGACTTTGAGCAAAACTGGGAGACACGGGTTTTTTTTTTTTGGTCTCGTATCATAATTGATCAAGCAATCAGTATAGCAATCATTGCGCAATGTATTGCTACATATGGCAATTTACGGTCTACACTCGCAAATTTCATTGACGCAATCAAATTTTACAATAGCAGCAATAAATATAGCTACGTGGAAACTTAGGGTAAGCAGCACTTCAAGGAGTCAGTCAAACAGCTGATTACTTTTTTTCGCTTGTTTAATTCAATCCAACGCAGGCCATATCATCCTCTTAATAGCACAGGTGGATTCATTACACCACCTCGTTTGGGCAAGTTCGTAATATGCGTCATGTATTCGTTTCTTGCAGGTTGACAGCGGAATACCGCAGAGGGAGTCTATCTCGTCTTCCGACAACAATGTTCCTAATCCTGCATAGTAATCAGCAATACAATTGCCTTCATTTTGTCTGTGTCCACGTACCCATGTTAGTACAACTGTCGAATGTCTCGCCATCTCATTTAAGGATGACCGGCATTCCTGGACCATATTCGATGTTGTATAAACACCTATCAGGAACTTAATTGCGGCTTTACTGTCAGTATGTATATGGATATCCCTACCAGATACACTGTAATATCTGAGCCAGTTGGCCACTCTTTTGATCGCCGTTACTTCGGCGTGGAGAATGCTACATCCATTTGGATTTATACACCACCGCCCACTCTGTCCCCCTTTGTAGACCCATCCATATAGATGGATAGCCTCATTTCATCAGCAGGGAGACCATCGACAGATTCCATATTGGATGGGATTGAGAAACCGAAGTTCCTCAGGAAGAAGGGTTTGGGAGTGCAGTAATCAATATGATCAGGAAGATCCTACTTCTTAGGATCTGTATTCAATGCCAGTTTTCTGGCCATTAGATCTACTGGTATCCAGTTGAGTAGAATGAAGACCAACTTCATCGCGGTAGTTCGCAATGCTCCTGTTATCAGGATTGTCATGCTCTCAATACCCTCTCAAAGAGTATACGATTTGAGGCCCTATCCATTGCCTTCCACCGGACAGAGATCCCGTAAAATAATAAAGGTTTAGTAACCTTATCAACTAGCCAATTCATGTTCCAGGGTCTAATACGCCATCTCGTGCCTATGGCTTTTTTGCAGACATACATAGCCGTCATGGCCTTAGCCGCTCTTGCCTCTGTATTAAGTTTCCAGGATAATTTCCTGTCGAGTATAATCGACAATTCGGTTCCGTTTTGTCGGGGTAACTAGAAACTAGGGATTTTAGTCCGTAGAGTGAACAGTACTAGTTCAGTTTTGCTGGGATTTACAATCAAACCACTTTTGATACTCCATCGATATAATGTTTCTAGTGCCATTTCCAGTCTTTGCGATATCGTGTCCAGATGAATCCCTGAAACTGCCACAGCAACGTCATCCACGTAGGCGACGGTCTTATAGTTCTGGGAATCTAGTTTCAGAAGTAGTCAATTTAAACGTGTATTAACAATTTTTTTTAATTTGTAATATTATCACGTTAAAAAACGCTTTATTATCTCCCAAAATATCAGCCGATTTGACAGCACTGCAAAAACTAAAATCGTTAATTTTACGAACACCGATACAAAGCAAACATCAAAAAAAACATTCGCTAACGAAACACTGCACAAAGAGCAACTGTCAAACAAATTACAAAAACATAAAATTTTTTTTTGCAGAAAACAAAGTAATATTTTTCGCTAGATTTGTTTTCTTTTTATAATTATTGTGTGTTGGAAAATTAAATGAGTTGAATTAAAAGTTGCTGGAAAAATGAATCGCCAATTGGTGGAAAATATTTTAACCGTAATAAAGACATCGACCGATAAATCAGTGATTGTTAAGGGTCTGGTAAAACTTCGTACAGATGTGGTCAAAGATAAAGATGGAATATTATTGTTTAGGGAAGCGGGGGGAGTTTCACCAATGGTACGGTTTCTCAGTAAACCACATGAACAAATATTGGAAGTGGCTTTAAGTATTATGGGCAATTGTTGTACCGATGATATCAGTTGCAAAGAGGTGAGTGCAAAAAATTTTAGTAAAATTACATTACATCAACAATAAAAAAAAAACTGCGTGTGTGTGTTTTTGTAATCGTGTAAAATTTATGTAATTTTATAGGCATTGGAAAGCAAAATTGCTATACCTTTGGCTACAATTTTGAAATCCATACCGAATCCGGTGATACAATGCCGTGCTTGTCGTTTGCTGGGAAATTTGGCCAAAGTAGATGCAAATCAATTGGTGGCCAATCATTGTCCCATAATTGCACAATCTTTGTGTCGCATCATTGAGGATACCTCAGATGTGCAAACACGTATGATGGCATTTCGAGCATGTCGTTTTCTATTGGCTAATCCTCAATTCGTAAAGAATTTCCTTCAGGCGGCCGGTTTAGCTACACTTTTACGCATATTGGCATCGGTGATGAAGAACAACGATTATGTGGTTGAAGAAAAATTACTGAACGATGCCCAAGCCCCCTTAAAGATGGGCTTGAAACGTAACCAGCATCGTGAGAAATATTTCGAGGAAGTTGCTCGTAATTTGGAAGGTGTTCGCAGTGATATATTTGATCATGAAGTGCTTAAAAATACCACACGCAATGCGAATACTTATTGCATGCCCACGGAAAGAGTAGCCTTAGATCTTATATGTGAAATATTAAAGTGTTTACTGTCCATTTCTGAGCTACAAATCGGTGTACCCATTTGGGACTCTTTAAATAGGGCCAATTGTACATTTGCTCCTATAGTTTATTTTGTTACCGACGAAAAGAATAAACACAGAAGTGCAGCCTTAAAGATTTTATCGAATCTTTCCAAAAATAATGGAGCCTTCTACATACTTAGTTCAGCTGATGCTATTTTAGCTGCATGCGAACTTTTAGTGGCTGGTGATGAGGAGGGGGCACCTAATGAAAGTGAAAGTCGACATTGTATTAATATCATAAGTATACTATCGACAGATGCTTGTAATCGTTCGAAAATAAGACGATCTGGTGCCTTAAGGAAACTAATTGCGATGTGCAAGGAATCTAATTCTCAGCCAGAGAAATCAGCGGTGAGTTTTTAGGAAAACAAATTATATTTCAGTTTAATTAAAACAGTTTCCCAGATTTTGAATGTTTTAATAAATTTCCAATATGACAACATGAGTATGGATCTAATGTTACGTGAAGGCTTAATCCCAGTTCTAGTTAAAGAACTGGATCAGTATGTAACTAGCGACGATGAATACTACAAAAAGAAACGTGAGGAAAAATTACAAACGTCTAAAAAACGTAAACTACCGGAAATTTTAAAAGAACCTAAATGCAAGGTAAATATACAAGGTGGTTTAAATTAAAAAAATATTGAATTTAATTTATAAATAGTTCCCTAAGGTGAAAGAAGAAATATATTTGGATTGTGATTCGCCCAGCAGTTCGCCAAGATCATACAACACACCATCTAGCCCTTCTAGTTCACGTAGCATGTCACCTGTGGGAGGGAATGTATATGAGACAAATGGTAATTATGCATTTTGAACATGTTGCTAATAAGAATGATTCATTAACTTTAGATTTTTTTTAGATTCCGATGAAGAGTCTTATTCTCCCGTTTGTAGTGATGATGAAGAGGAGGAAGAGGAGAAAAATGAGGATGATACAAAAAGAGATACTAGTAGCTACTTATACAGTAATCCAAATATCAATTGTAATGATCATACTATAATAATGAATCTACTGGATGTTGCGGCCAGATCAGATCCAATTGAAGATAATATTTTACTCGACAAAGAAGATGATGAAGAAATAAGTCAAGGTCTGCGGGTGATTTTTAAAATTTTTTAAAAGTTCTATTATTTATTTTTCTCTTTTTTTTGTATTGTTTTAAGATGCTGCTTTGAAATTACCGCCAACAAGTAACTTGCCTCACAATACCATAGATATAATAGATAATTTAATATTTCGCGTAACCTGCTTGGTGAAGAAAAGTTTAGACTTGGGCAAACCAGAAACCATGAACACCCTTATTAAGGCCATAAATATGTTTGGCATCAATTTAGATTTTGCTGGATCTCTTACCAACATTTTATTGTAAGTACTGCTTTTAACTTGATGAAAATACTACAAAAGAATTGAAATTTAATAAATATTTGCAAACACTACCTACAATAATTAGTTTTATAATGAGTTTAATAAGAACTACATTAGATTCTTTAATGATTGCTTTGAAACCAATGATGTCGCAATTACTTCTGGAACCAATACTATTAATTCTAATGCAATTCTATAGGATTTTTAAAGAAAAAATTGCAAATAATTTTAAAATTAATTCAAATTTATTTCGTATTATTGCACAAATAATTAATACAAATTAAATATACATATACGCCATGAAACATTTTCAGAACTTGTTCCAAAATCACTTGTTCTAGGACGACGTTAAAGAGAACCACTTCAGATATGTTTTAATTTTTCCAGAAAATCTAAAATTAAAATCACGAAATTTCCAAATGACTCTAAAGAGTATGTGTTTACAGACGATGATAAAAACGGAAGAACCAAGATCAATTTGATTGCAATGTACGGTTTAATGATTTATGAATATTTAAAAATTTGTTTTTGAAATTATATACAATTTAGAAGAAAAATAGAAACAATTTATCAATTTTTATCATAATATAAATTTTCTACAATTATCTTTTCAGAGAAAGTCAATTTTTTGGACAGGTCATTAAACAGGGAATATGTCATCAATTGTTTCAATTAACAAAAATAAAAGAGGTATAGTTCTTTTGATTCTACAAAAGTCTCAGTAAAAGTACACAATATAAATTCTTAACGAATTTTTATTTTCCTTTTAGATGGCTAAAGATGGCTTTGGTTTCCTAGACACCTTAACGTCTGTGGGCGAATGTAATTATGGCAAGGAAGAATTGGCACGTCTATTGCGTTGTGAGGATATTATATCACAAAAGAGGGCTGCCATTACTGTAGCATACATTATTAGAAGTAAACCTCTGCTATACCAATTCCTTAATGATGGCAATGCGCTATCGGTTTTACTAAACATAATATTAAGTGCCAAACAGGATGAATTTACAGCCGAAGCAGTTGATTCGCTAACTTGCATGTCACGCTTCACCTTGGGCATTGATATACCACAGACAGCGGCTGACAAACGTCTAGATGAGTATGAGATATTCATAGAAAAGGATGCTGACCAAGCTTTACATGAGACATGTGATATGCGTTTCCTGGTACACGATCCAAATGACACTGAAGATAGCAGCACATCCGTTACAGCGGTGGCTTTTAATAAGGCTTTACTCTGCACCACCAGCGAAGTATTCAATACAATGTTAAATAGTGACTTTCGTGAAGGACACGAAGGTGAAATACACTTGCGCACTTACACCGTCAGCGGTCTGCTCTATTTCCTCAATCTCATAGTGCGCCAATCGAAGGATTTAAAAATGAACATACCACCAGCCGACAAATACCATGCTCTGTTGGAGGCTTTTGAAATGTCACGCATTTATATCATACCCGAAATGGAGCAATTTGTTTTGCAAGTTTTGATATCTCAACTGGATGAATCGAATTGTTTGAGCGTGCTGGAATGGTCGATGAAAAACTATCATGTGGAGTTGACTGAAATGTCTATTAACTATTATTTGTGTTCATCCTTGACTACAGAAGCTAAAGTTAATTTATTTAGAATCGCCGACTATTCGACATATTCGGCGGAATGGTTTCAAATGATTATAGAAGCTGTTTTGGCTAGATGTCGTAATGGTTTTTAATAATTTACATTTTTCTTTTTAAATTATATGTATGTGATTTTCTTTTCTAAGATTTAAATTATATTTTTTTTTTTTAAATTTATTATTATTTTCTAAAACTTGACTGTATTTATTATGAATAACATGTTTAACAAATGTTTGTATGATTATGAAGGGAGTTTTTTTTTTTAAGTCTGATTATTTGCTAATTAACACATTTTGAGATAATGGACTTTAAGGCATATTAATAGAATGCCAGTTAGTAATTCGAAACAAATGTTATTTGTACGTTAATATATAAATGACTTCTTTTTGGAATTATAGTTTTCCAATTGGAATTATATGAACATAACGAGCATGACCAAGCAATTAAAAGTTGGCTAAAATGTCCTTACAACTTGTATTAAAAACGAAAAATACTTAAACTTTATTAAATTAAAGAATACATAGCTATTTTTCGTACTCATAATGATCAAAGGGCATGTAAAGTTGAGATCCCTTTTAAGTTCTTTTTTTTACATTTTTAATAACATTTTCGGTTAAATATTCGCTTCCTTAAGGGTGATGATGGATTTGCGCTCTCTTACCACAAAATACACATTTGCTTTCATTGACATTGTAATGTCACGTTCGTGACGGCAAAACATAATTTATTCTTATTATTTCTGGGTTTTTAAAACTTTCAAATCAAGTTTTAATGTAAGGAATTTTATTTATCACCTTCGTAAAAAGTTTGTCATTCCGTTTGTACACAGAAAAAAGAAATTCATAATTGGAACGAATTTTGTAATAGATATTATTAATCAAACATGACTTTTTTTCCCAAACATTTTTCATTCAGAATAAGAACATGTTCATAAATATTATAAAAGTGTACATGACGGAATTTTTTGCATAAATTTCTATATATTTTTTAATAAACTGCATTACAATTGGATTACCTAATGGTTTAGTTCAAATATGTTTGTAAAATAGCCCTATATTACCAATTATTCATGATGAATCAAAAAAGTCTGAAACGTAAAAAATATCATTAAACATCATTTAGCTTCCATTAAGATTAAAGCATTTTATCTGCTTCAAAAAATGCAGTCAATTTCACGCATATTTGCTCATTTTGTAGCTGAAAATCATAAAAAACATAAAAATTTTCCAAGAAAAGCCTCCTAGATTTTATTTAAAAACAAAAAATATGAATAAAATCATACTATTTAAGAAATTATTTATAAATGTTATGAATTGAAATCAATGAAATCAATTCATACTATTTATGCTGAAACTTTTTTCTGTGTAATTTCGGAGATTGCGGAGTCGATTAAGCCATGTCCGCCTGTCTGTCTGTTGACATAAATTTTCTGAAGACCTCAAATAACTTAGAAACTTGATTCATACATCAATATATCGCGAATTCTTCCGGCTCGGTTGCTATTTAAAATTGAAAAAATCGGCCCACAAATGGATGAGATAGATCTATTTTTGATCTGGTCATTAATATTGACAATATGGATATCTGATAGATAGATATTTCAAAGTCCATTGCAACGATCTATATAAGGCTATAGTAATTTGGACCTACAATGGGTCGAAATCGGGAAAAATATTTTTTAAACCCGATTTTTTTTTAACAAAAAAAATTTTTTTGTCATAAAATTTTTTTCACTAGTAAATTTAAAAAAAAAATTTTTGAAAAAAAATTAAAAAAATTTTTTGAAAACAATTTTGAAAAAAAAATTTAATTTTAAATTTTTAAAAATTTTTTTTTTAATTTTGAAAAACAGTTTAAAAAAAAAAAAATTAATTTTGTTTATAATTTTTATTTTAAAGTATAATTTGGTGAAGGGTATATAAGATTCGGCACAGCCGAATATAGCTATCTTACTTGTTTTTATCTGAACTTTTCACATCATAATTTTAGAGTACAAGAGCGCTGGTTCATTTTTGCACATTTTTGTGGTAGAGAAAAAAAATCATTCTGAAATTTTTTGTTTTACATATTTTGAAAATCTGTTAATGCAGTACGACATAAACTGAGTATATTTCGTCATAAAAAACATTGTATAATGACAAAATATCCTTAGTTTAGAAGAATTTATAACTCCTTTATAAAGTCTAGCATATTTTCTATTACTAATTATTTGAATTAATTGGTAGCTTTATCACATTTTATTATACCACTTTTAATTGTTATACCATTTTAACAATGCCATTCGCTTAAAAATCTCTATTGTCAGGATAGTTGTTGCCAAAATGATGATATTCCTATTTTTATCTGAATCAACGTTGAAAAAAGGACTTAGCATGCCACAAGTGCCATGCATGAAAAGAAAAACACAATAACAATTTGTATATCGTTTTCTATTTAATACTAAATTACATTTGACAGCAGGTTAACCTTAGGAGGTTTAGTACTAAAACGTTGTGTTTTTGAAATCTTTTATGAAATTTTGAAAAAGACGATGTCGCTGCGATGTTGACCAACATCGATACTCACAATATTGAAATGAACACCAATTTTTAGCCAATTTAAATTTGTAGTGCGATGTCGATTAATCGGTGGTAAACATGTTTTCTTTGTTTAAAAAAGTAATAAACAGTTGTTTGTTGCATTTGGTCCCTGCAAAATTCGCAATCAACTTTTACTCACAAAAAATTATAATTTCCAAGCTTTAAAAGCATTGAGTTACTATTTTCTGCAGAAACCTACCATCACAACATGATAAGAATAGTTGACAACTTGAAATAAAACTTAAACTTCAAAATACTATATCGAGGGCCTATATTCAAAAACCTCTATCTTTGATTTTCACGAAAATTACTTTTTGATGGTAAAATGTTCAGTAAAACAGGGGCCGAATTACCGCATTCGTGATCGAATGAACTATCGTATCGAAAAATAATTTCGATATCGTAATTATAAGAAAGTGTACTAAATGTTATGCTCGATATCGAATGCCATAAACTCAAACAAATTACGATCGATTTTACTCGATATCGAATGTGGTAATTCGGCCCCAGAATTTCATAACAAACATATTTTTTATTGCTGTTTTATTTGCATTTTTGTTATTTGTCTATCTTATACAATTAATTTTTTCCGAATGCAAAACCCTCTCTCTATCTTTTCCAATAATTAATTTTCAAATATTTTTGTCGGAATAATTTCTTCTTGCAATTCATATTTTCTTACTAAATTTTGCATGCTGAACATGAATTTTACATTTTTCAATCATTTATCAAAATAGTGAATGCCGATTCTGAATTGAATTACCATGAAAATATTAAACCTTTTTGTTTTTGGAAAATATAATGTCCATGGCATACAAATAAATGATTAAAGTTGGAGTTGGCTTTTAAAGTGTCATCTTTTATTTTACGATAATTTACAACATCAATCTCCAAAAAGCTAAAAAAAAACATTTTTTCTATAACTTTTTGTTTAATATTGTTTATTATTAATTTTTTGTATCTTATGTTGTATTATTAGCCGTTATCTTCAATAAATCACGTTAAAAACTGATAGATGGCATAAATGAAATCAAAATAATTTAATTTTATTAACATTCAAAATCCTCTATCTTATCATTTTCATACATACACATTGAATATTTTGAGAAGAAAAACCCTCTTTCTATCATAAACACCCCAATAATGCAAAATTTTAAAAACCAATTATATGTGAGATTCAGTAGATGCTTTAAAAAATATTGTAGAATACCGAATTTTAATAACTCAAGTAATACGCGAAAAAAAAAAAAACAGTTTTTTGGGTCTCCTGAAAAGTTGTGTTTTTTTTAAGATAGAGGGTTTTGAATATTAGACATATATAAATTTGCAATGGCAATTTTTTAACAAAAATTACTTCAAATGAGTAAGTAACTTATACAAAGAGTTATCTCACTTGAAAACTCAAAAAAAAAAAAATCTAATTTATTTCAATATAATGTTTGAGTAGATTTTGAAAACAGAATAGTTCTCTTTTTCTAGTGTTTATTTATTTACTTTTTTTTTTTGTTCATGACGATGTTGCTGTCTACAGTTTGTACATGATGTTGTTTGTAGATGGATGATGATGATGTTAATGAAATGAAACTATGTATAAGTACATGATGTACTTATAATGCTTTACAACGGAAATATTTATTTTGTTTTGCCAAAAATTAAATGAACTCAGTTGTGCGGGAATTGCAGTGAGGTTCACATCATCACCTACCTCCATCAAAAGAAAAGAAAATAAATTCAAATAAAACACGAAAACGTCCGGCTACATAAAATATTCAAATACAAGAGCAAAAAATATAAGAAAATAACTTATGCAAGGCCTAAAAACCATTGAAATAAATTTAAGGTTTATAAGAAAAATAAAAAAAGTTTTGAAATAAAAACTAAATAAACTTTTAACAAAAAAACTATTTAATTCAAATAAAATTAAATAACTATTTATTATTTTTTTTTTTTTAAAAAAACAAGGTAGATACAAATATCAAAAAAATAAAAAATTAATGAAATTGTTCTTTCTTTTAAGACAAAGAAAGAAGAGACCCTTGAAAAATATATTTTTAGTAACAAAATAAGACAAAAAAATGCAAATTATTTTAAAGAAAAACTAAATAAATATTGTTAATAACTTACAATTTATTAAAATTATTAATTTAAAATAAAAATTAAATAAAAAATTACATATTAATCTCAATATTTATTGTAATATTTGAATTAATTAAAAAACTGTGCTTAAAACAAATTATATCAAAACAATAAATTTCTATGACAACTAACTAATATTTCTATAACAAATTCTAATAATTTTATTGTAAATTAACCAATAATGGGTAAATATTAAAAAATCAACTAATTTTCTTCTTAATTCTTAAACCCCTTGATGCCAAAATTATTACTTGCACTTTTTGTATTTCTTTCGTTTTTTTTTCTGTTTGCAACAGCAGCATGTGTGGAATGAATGAACGCTTTTTTTATGTTTGAATACCTTTCACTATTACAATGAATATATATTATTCAGGTAAAGATATATTTATACCCTACCCCACCATAGTGGGGAGGGTATTATGCGTTTGTGCAGATGTTTGTAACGCCCAAAAATATTAGTCTAACACCCACCTTAAAGTATACCCAACGACTCAGAATCACTTCCTGAGGCTTGACCGACTATACTTGTTTTAAATTGACAATTTAAGATTTTAGAAGATAACTTGATCACAACTAATATATTTAAGTTTTTTGAGTAAACATTAAAATATATCTTAAATCCAGGGACCGTACATAACAGTTATTCTGAAAATTTAAACTCAAAAACAGTATAGATCTCAACGGTAAATAAAAAGGAGGTCACTCAATACCAATTTAAGAGCAGAAAATGCTCTTTCTACGCTTATCTCGGTTGCAGGAACGGATAATATAATCTTTTCAAATTATAATGTATTTAGAACACATTTTTATTTTCGGATTGGGTTACGTAGTAGCCGCCCAGGGCTCAAAAAGAGATTTATCAATCATTTCATAGAAAGCTTTCTTCATCCACATTATCATTTTCTTGTCTTTCTTGTTCCCTATCTACATTTAGCGAGTTCAGATACTACCCCAAAAGCGATGTACAAGATTGAGATGTGCCAAAATATTAAACTAAAAAATTGTACTTAATTAGGAGCTCAACTTCAGTAGATTTTAAAACCATGACCAGTTTTTAACAATTTTATTTAAATTCGACGATTCTGTGATAAAACTGTTTAAAAACATTGCTTTTGGTGAAAACCCAAAAGTAGAAATATCTCGAAAACTGAACGTACAGACTGTAATTTATATATAAAAAATTTGTTTTGCACGAGGAGCCCTTTTTGGCTGTCGAATAGTGTAATGATGTATTAGAAAGAAAATTGCTTAAAATCAAAAACAGCACACGTATGTGTGTGTTTTGTTGTACCTTACACTACCATAGTGGAGAGGGCATTATTCACCTCTGCTGATGTTTGTAACGCCGAAATATTTTGATCCAA
This sequence comes from Calliphora vomitoria, assembly GCA_942486065.2. Taxonomy (NCBI): domain Eukaryota; kingdom Metazoa; phylum Arthropoda; class Insecta; order Diptera; family Calliphoridae; genus Calliphora; species Calliphora vomitoria. Next base: position 5,764,231 of record OW818029.2, on the reverse strand, counting down.
AACTTGACTTCCTGAGTAATTAAACTACAAGTCGCAACAAAATTTGACCATTAGGGCAAGGTTGAAATCGGTCCAACTTTCTTCATATATTCTTTTTTTTAAAACAATTTTACTAATGTAATTTAATTCGTTAGTAGCCTTGCTAATTTTGGTTCTATATAAAATAAAATACAAAACAACGTATTATAAAAAAATTCCAAATATATTTTTTTGATTACGATTCAGTACATATTTCAGATGTGTAGAAAATTTAAAACATCTACTCTCAAAAATAACGTATCATCAAGTGCATGATTTTCTTAAACAAAATAACGTATGCCTTTTGAGTAATTATGTAATTAATAAATAGTTTTTATACCCTTCACCTTCGTGAGAAGGGTCATTCCGTTTGTAATTTCCACAATATAATTTTCCGACCCTATAAAGTATATATATTCTGGATCCTTATAGATAGCGGAGTGGATTAAGCCATGTTCGTCTGTCTGTTGAAATCAATTTTCTGAAGACCCCAAATAACTTACAAACTTGATTCATACATCAATATATCGGGAATTCTTCCGGCTTGGTTGCTATTTTAAATCGAGAATTGGCCCACAAATGGTTAATATATAAGGACAAAAACCAACCTCGATTTTTGGCCTATTTTTGATCTATATCTGGATTACTAAGTCATTAATATAGACAATATGGATATCTAATTATAGATATTTCAAAGTCCATTGCAAGGATAAGGCTATAATAATTTGGACCTACAATGGGTCAAAATCGGGAAAAATATTTTTTTAACCCGAATGTTTTTTATTACCAAAAAAATGTTTCTGTCATAAATTTTTTTTCACTAGTAAATTTAAAAAACAATTTTAAAAATTAAAAAAAAATTTAAAAAAAAAAAATATTTCGAAAAAAAAAATTTTTTGGAATACAATTTTGAAAAAAAATTATTGATATTTTAAATTTTGAAAAAAAAATTTTTTTTCAAATTTTGAAAAAAAAAATTAATTTTGTTTAACTAAAAATGTTTATTTTAAAGTATAATTTGGTGAAGGGTATATAAGATTCCCGAATATAGCTCTCTTACTTGTTTACCATTATTTTTGGTAGTATACTATTTCTTTAAATAAATTTAAATATTTGCTTTTTATACCCACCATCAAAAAGATGGGGGGTATATTGATTTTGTCATTTAACACATCGAAATATTCATCGCAGACCCACAAAAGTATGTACATTAGGGATATAACTAATTTTGGCGAAATTTTTGGCATACCATTACGTGATGCCCAATGTTGTATAAGTAATGAAAATCATTTTTTTAAATCATTTGGAATCAAAAAAGTCACGCACCAATTTCTAAGATAAACAAAAATTTTTTTTCTCTGAAAAATTATATTCATAATTTCATATATTTTTTTGCAAGTGTGAGGGATACTTCCCGTATTTAAAAATTATCTTTTGAAGTATGTCCGCAGTTATTATTAAAATAAAATATATTGTATTTCCAAATAATTGAAAATATTTAATGAAAAACTTTATTGCGTTTGGTGCGTGAACTTTTTTAACAACCGCGAAAAAATAATACCGTGGTTTTTCATATTTTTGAATGCTCTATTCGACTATGCTATGCCAATTTCCATATTCGCAAAAATTGTCAATAGTTATATCCCTAATGTACATATATACTGAGTCCTCATAAGATTCTAAGACGATCTAGCTATGTCCGTTCGTCTGTCTGTTCAAAACACTAAAGGGCCACAACGAAAGGAGGTTTGTTGATAAGGTTTGTTTGGTATTGAAAATTTACAATATCGGTCCATGATTTCACCTAGCCCCCATACAAATGTCCCGCCGTAACACTTTTTGATCAGTCGTAAATATTGTTACGTTTTTACCTTTTGTGGTTTATTTCCTTTAAACAAACCGGATACTTTTGATAGCAAATAAGAGCAGTTTTAGTAGTTTAAAATTGTAACAACTCTTTATTTATTTTAAATGTACAACAACAACAGTTTAAATGGTCCTTATGTGTTTTAATACACACACACATTTATATAACACTTTTCAAGTATTCGCTGGTAATACAGCACACTTTATGGCAGTTAATTTGTCTTTACTTAACGATGCTTCAAATATTTGTCCCTAGTCCCCATACAAGGTCCCCCCTCTGAAAATATCTTGAAAATTCATAATTGTCTTATGATAATTAATACCTTGATGAAATTGGACATAAACAAGTTTTAGATAAACCAAATTCTCCCTAACAACTTTTGTGAGGATCGGTCCATAATTGACCCTACCCCACATATAACCTTTACATCAAACAAATTTGTATTGTCAATAAATAAAAAAATATCAATATATTGATGGTGGGTATACAAGATTCGGCACAGACGAATGTAACACTCTTACTTGTTTTTTTGCGGTCTTTATGAAAACTTGATTAAGTATATTTTTTAGTTTAAACAAGTAAGAGAGTAATATTCGGCTGTGCCGAATCTTATATACCCTTCACCAAATTATACTTTAAACTAAAATTTTTTAATATTTTTAGGTAACAAAATTAATTTTTTTTCAAAATTGTTATTCAAAATTTAAAAATTTTTTTTTTTTTTTCAAAATTGTATTTCAAAATTTTTTTTTTCGAAATAGTTTTTTTTAATTTTTTAAAATTTTTTTTTTAAATTTACTAGTAAAAAAATTTATGACAAAAATTTTTTGGTAAAAAAAAATTCGGGTTAAAAAATATTTTTCCAGATTTTGACCCATTGTAGGTCCAAATTACTATAGCCTTACATAGATCGTTGCAATGGACTTTTAAATATCTATCATTAGATATCCATATTGTCTATAGTAAAGACTTAGTAATTTTTTTCCTTATATCTCACCCAATTATGGGCCGATTTTCTCGATTTTAAATAGCAACCGAGCCGGAAGAATTCTCGCTATATACTGAATCAAGTTTGTAAGTTATTTGGGGTCTTCAGAAAATTGATTTCAACAGAAAGACGGACAGATAGACGGACATCGCTTAATCGACTCCGTTATCTCTAATGATCCAGAATATATATACTTTATAGGGTCGGAAAATTATATTGTGGAAATTACAAACGGAATGACACAATTATATATGTATACCCTTCTCACGTAGGTGAAGGGTATAATAAGTAGTTAAGGCTTTTATAGACGGCAATACTGAGTATTAATACTTTTCAAATTTAAAATATTAATAAAATCATCCAGTTTGTGAAGAAATCAGTTTGAAAAATTATTTAAAAAAATAGATGTATGTATTGTATTGATTGTTGATATTCTTTTGTTCAAATTTTATTTATATTTTATATTTTCTTCACGTTAATTCTTTGTATTTATAAATACATACGCAACACATATGGAAATAAAAACTGTATAAATACCGACCGTAAATCAAAAAAATCATTTGTATTATTTGAAAATCTAATACAATTTTGTTTAGACTATGAAATTGTATTATGATACATAAGTTTTTGACAAATATTAATACTTAGTATTGCCATCTAAAAAAGCCTTTATTAGTATATAAAATAAATAAAAAATATAGAAGACCTACACCCTACCTACACCCTACCGACCTACAAAAACAACTTAAAATCAATAAAAACCATATTGAATCAATAAGAAACATTAACGAAAGTTTAGTAATGTTGAAATTTTTTATTTCAATATGGAAAAATATTATTTTAAATTTGAAAATTATGATTTATCGTATTTTTTCAATATAATTTTTCTATTATAATCTATTATAATGAACATTATTGAATTAATATGACGCATTCTTATTTTTAAGTTGCGGATTTTCCCTTATACACTGTGTTTATTTATTAGGCATTTTGTTCGGAGTGGTTTAAATTCCATGCTTTTTATTCCGATCGATTTTCGTTCTTCAGATTTCAAAATTCTGTATTTCTGCGTTTTTTATATTAAAACAAAAATGCAGTTTTTGGTACAGAAATTAATTAAAAATTTTAGAAAATCAAATAATTACAAAGAAATATTAATTCCACTTTGAAAACTGTAAGTGATTTCATTCCGAAAGAAATTTTCGTTTTACGTATTAATTACACAATTAATTCCACTTTCGATCGGAATTGAATTCTGTGACAGGCCTGTATAATAAATATTCTATTTATATTTGTTTATACAAATTTATATTGATGATAAGTTTTAGAAATCAACAATTCAAAATAACGCATAAAGTGTATTTTAGAAATATTTTTTTTTATAAAATATATTTCTAGTTTCATTCTAATCCAGATTTGAAAATTTTGTTTCAATACACATTATTTTGCATTTTAGGTGACGATAAGTAGGTATCCTAACAAAATTCTGCAGAAATAAGTGTTATGCAAGATGACATAAAACTTCAATATCTGGGCATAGCTCTCATATTATGGAAAAAATTAATTAAGTTGGCCACCGTTGCCGCTATGGTACTGTTACCCCTAAAATACCCTTTCAGCTTGACTACAGTTACCTCTAAAATACCGCTACCAATCTATTCATCGCAATTGCAGTTAATGCTAAAATGATATTCCCAACAGAACCATTTTATTAAAAATTTAAGTCAGTCCGAAATAATGGTTATGAATAAAACACCATTAATGAAATATCAGCAATGCCCTTACCGAAATGAACCAAAATACAGTTATCTTGTAACCGTTTCGAATTGGTAGCCAACCGAGATAATTAAACATAGCTCCCATATAAAAACCACTTCGGAAAATCACGTTTAAAAAATACTCAACATGTTTAATTTTTATGATGATCGGTTTAATTCCACTTCAATACGAATATGTTCCATGAGCATAGAAATCATTATATCATTTCGTGACAGTCGGTCCATAATTTTCATATGAGAGCCGCTTCCCTAAAATACTTTAAAGCGATAACTCTGTTATTCATGTAATTATTATAATTTTAATTTTTTTTTTAATAATAGTGAAAGGTATACATTATTCGGTCCACACCTATTACAAAAAAACGTTCCATTGTTCAGTATGTATTATAGTAGTGTATGTTTCGTTGTACTAAAGAAAAGTTTATTAACAAAACAAATTGTGTATATTCTAAGAGAATTTAGTGCAATATAAATTGAGAATTATTTTCAAAGTTTTTAAACAAATGGCAAAACACAAAACGAAAGCGAAAACAAGGTAACTTTGAAATTGATTCAAACACTCTGAAATTGTACTCTCAATCTTATTCTTGTAAGAATTTATCAATTGAAATTCAATCAATAAAATTTTTATGAGAATAAAATCAAATAGACTTTTCTTCGATCCCTTTTATAGGTTGTTATCCAAAAAAACACATTGCTTTACGAAAAAGCCATTTCAAAACCAACATATCTGTTACTGTCAATGAACAGCACCTAAACCAACAGTATTTAGAAAACGTAAATGTTTGCAGTATCTGTCTTGGCCTAAAATATTTAAAAATTCTTTATCAATAAAAAAAAAAATCTGCAACAAAATTTTATTTATTTAATTGATTTCTATACAAAAAAAAACTAAAAACAAAACATGGATAATTGGAATGTTTTAGCAGCACAGACCTCATCATCGGCCATAGGAAGAGATGACATTAATATACAATCCAAAGAGAAACTGGTGAGTATCCATCCGTATATAATTAAGTACTTGTAAACAATTTTTATAAATATTTTAACATTCTTTACCTCTCTCTTTCTAAAGTATTTAATTTTTATCATTTGTTGTTCTACTATATGCAATATTCTAAACAAAACAATTTTTAAAGTCAATACAAAATTTTGAAAAATAACAATACACAGCAGCACAGCTGATTGTAATTAACAGATACAAGATACATAAAATCTTCTCTTCTTTGCTCTGGTTTTCAATATTTATTATGCTCATTACGTCCAACTAAATTTAGAAAATGTATGCTCACAGTTAGTCAAAGTATTTCTTTTTGGAGATTCCTTATAGTAATAGTGCCTTAGTATTAAATGCGTTCGGTTCGGTTGAATACTCATTGAGACAATACGTTTTACATAAGAATTTTATACGAACCAAAAATAATAATAAATATTGAAATTTATTGTATAAAATTTTAATTCTTTAAAATTTAAAAAAATCCCGTAAAATAAACAGAAACGTTATGGATATATCCACAGATATTTGGGGTCAATTGGCTGTTGAAGCTTCACAGGTGTATCTATCGGATGGCACAGTTCGTAGCCCCTTCGCCGATACGGTATGTTATTTTTTTTTAGCCAGAAAAAAGATAAATGTGTCAAGTTCAATATTAAAAAAATGTGGTTGTAATATCAAATTTTATAATAATATGAACATAATTTAAAACATTTCTAAAGTGGTGTGCAATTATTTATGAAAAAGCTGCAGCAATTGTTAATTTTCTTAAAAAAAATGTATTATAACTTATAGTATAATATTATTTTATAAATTGTCATTTCGGAAGTCTATATTTAGAATAAAGCAAAAAATGTTTATGGAGCATACATTTCGAATAACACCCGCCCGCATGTATAAATATTAGAAATAAAAGAAAACAAGAAAAAAAAAAACATCTCTTTAGATTCAGAAACACAAAACGTTATAAAAAATAATAAAATAATTATTTAAATTGACATTTTCGAAATTGTACTTTTACTCTAAAAATACATGTTTAAAAATTTTTAAAAGTTAATAGAGAGGCAGAATTAAATTTCATATATCTTTGATTTTAGATGTAAAAATATTCAGCAAAGAAGTTAGCATTTGTGGTTTAAATTTCAAAGAAAAAAATACATATTTTTTGAAATTTTATTGCATTTATTTAATTTTTGTAATTTCTCTATCTTAAAAAAGTTATATATCTGAATTCAAAACTCTCTATCTTTTTGAATAATTACTTTTTATTTTCAATTATTTTGTACATATAATTTCCACATTCTAAATATGTTTTACTAATTTGGACGAATCTGTTCAAATATTTTTAATTTTTTTTTTTTTTTTTTTTTTTTTTAATAAATTTTTATTGTTTCAATAATATATTAGTTACAATAATTTGAAAGCTTATAAGTATTTAAGAGATCAATTAATATACATTTTTCTACTTAATTATTGATGATTCAAATTTGGATTTCTTATAAATTCGTTTGTAATATTTACGGGAAAAGAGCTATAAAAACAATGATTATTGAGAAAAAAATGTTTATAGGTAAAAACGAAAGATAAATTTTTTATCAACATATTTCATTTATGTGTGGATAGCTAGAGTATCGACAACGATCAGAGAAGTTTTTAGACGCGATGCTGAGTTTTTCTTTAACTAATTTTATTTTTGACAGTACGTGTAACGTTGATGTCGAAAAATAAATTGGCAGGTTGTACATCATTTTAAGTAGCTTGTTTTGACATATTTGTAGGTTTTTAGGTGACATTCAGAAGCGACAAACCAGACAGGCGCGGCATAGAACATTATTGAATGAAATATGGTTTTTAATATTAAAAGTTTATTATTGATGGATAATTCTGACCTCCTGTTTATTAAAGGGTACATAATTTTCGACGTTAAGTTAATTTTGTGGATAATGTAGTTAATGTGTTCATTAAATAACAGCTTTCTATCCAGAATTACACCCATTTTAAATTTTAAACCAAAATTGATTGATCGTACTTTTATATCTCCCAGGTTGGGTTCCTACGCGGGAAAATTTTCACGATAATTCCCGGGAATATTTTTTTCTTCTTAAAGTTTCAATATTTAGATTCGTTTCGATGTCCTATATTCAAAACCCTCTATCTTTGATTTTCACGAAAATGACTTTTTGATGGTAAAATGTTCAGTAAAACAGTCGTCATCTATGGTGTGAATTTCATAACAAACATTTTTGTTTGCTGTTTTATTTGCATTTTTGTTATTTCTCTATCTTATACAATTAATTTTTTCCGAATGCAAAACCCTCTCTATCTTTTCAAATAATAAATTCTAAAATATTTTTTTGAAATAATTTCTTCTTGCAATTCATGTTTTCTTACTTGTTTTTGCATGCGGAACATGAATTTTACATTTTTCAATCATTTATCAAAATAGCGAATGCCGATTCTGAATTGAATTACCATGAAAATATTTTACCTTTTTGTTTTTATAAAATAAAATGTCCATGGTATAAAAATAAATGGTTAAAGTTGGAGTTTACTTTTAAAAGTGTCTACTTTTAAAGTGTCATCTATTATTTTACGATAATCTACACTAATCAAACTCCAAAAAAAAACTTGAAAAAGCAAAAAAAAAAAAAAACTTTTTTTCTATATCTTTTTGTTTATTGTTAATTTTTTTTTATCTAATGCCGTCTTAAATAAACCACGTTAAAAACTGACATATGGCATAAACGAAATAAAATAATTCAAATTTATTAAAATGCAAAATCCTCTATCTTAACCATTGAATAATTAGAGAAGAAAAACCCTCTATCTATCATAAAGTCCCCAATAATGCAAAATTTTAAGAACCAATTATGTGTGAGATTCAGTATTTGCTTTAAAAAATATTGTAGAATACCGAATTTTAATAACTCAAGTAATACGCGAAAAAAACTGTTTTTTGGGTCTTTAAGATAGAGGGTTTTGAATATAGGCCCTCCATATGCTGTTTTATTTACCAGACATACAACATAAGAAAAAATATAATAATTCCTCTTTTCATTTATATTTTAATACATTATTATATGACTAACAATGTAAAGGTAAATATTTTTAATGGAAAAAAATAATAGAAACGCGTAAAAGAATTAAATTTTTAGAGGCACATCTTTTTATTTTTTTGTTAAAAAATTATTTTATTGCCCTACCTTTTTCACAACTTAATTGCATCTGCGACTCATGGAATCAACCAAACGTGCTTGTCAACGGAAAACCACTCTTCTAGTATTTTTCCTCAGTCCATTTTTTTCGGAATGAAACCCTCCAGCTTCCTCTTGACCACTCCCCAAAGTTGTTATATTGGGTTAAGGTCCGGTGACTGCGCGGCCATTCCATAAGAGGTACTTAGTTGGCAGCAAACCAGTCCTATGCCAATTTTGAGGAGTGCTTCGGATCGTTGTTCTGCTAAAACTTCCATCTCTAGGGCATCTCTTCCTCAGCAAATGGAAACATTATGCTTTGCAATATATTCACGTAATCCGGGGAGCATATTTTGTTCTTTATCCAATGTATTGGACCGACACCAGAAGAAGAGAAACACCCTTATATCATGATGGATGCACCGCCGTGTTTTACGGTATCAGAACTGTCAGTATATCGTCACGATAAAAAATAACCAGATATTGAGAAAATGGGGCTAAGACTATATATTCGAAAAAATTTATTGGTTTTTGGTTTAATTGTAGTATTAAAATATTCCCGGGAATGAAAAGATTTTTTAATCTCCTCCCGGGAAGGGAAACAATTCGGGAAATTAGGAAACCTACTCCCAAGTGTTAGATTCTGCGGCATTTTCAATACTTTCAAATAAAAGAATACATTTTTATACCCTTCACCTTCGTGAGAAGGGTATATATAAATTTGTCATTCCGTTTGTAATTTCCACAATATAATTTTCCGACCCTATAAAGTATATATATTCTGGATCCTTATAGATAGCGGAGTCGATTAAGCCATGTCCGTCTGTCTGTCTGTCCGTCTGTCTGTCTGTTGAAATCAGTTTTCTGAAGACCCCAGATATCTTCGGGATCCAAATCTTCAATAATTCTGTCAGACATGCTTTCGAGAAGTTTGCTATTTAAAATCAGCAAAATCGGTCCATAAATGGCTGAGATATAAGGAAAAAACCAGGACAACCTCGATTTTTTACCTATTTTTTGACCTATATCTGGATTACTAAGTCATTAATATAGACAATATGGATATCTAATGATAGTTATTTCAAAGACCTTTACAACGACGTATATACGACCGTAATAAGTTGGACCTACAATGGGTCAAAATCGGGAAAAAAAGATTTTTTTTTTTCACCAAAAGTTTTTTTCGCTAAATATTAAAAAAAAAAATATTTTAAATTTAAAAAAATTTAAATTTAAAAAAAATATAAAAAATTTTACATAAAAAAATTAAAAAAAAAAAATTTTCCAAAAAATTAAAAATAAACAACTGGAAAAAAAATAAATTTTGTTTACCTAAAAATATTTAAAATTTTTATTTTGAAGTATAGTTTGGTGAAGGGTATATAAGATTCGGCCCAGCCGAATATATCTCTCTTACTTGTTTTACAATCATTTGAGTTCAGGAATGCACAGTGGGGCAGAATCAAAATTTTTTGGAAATAAATCTGGCATTTCTAAACGGCTGGTCCGATCGGCCAAGCGCTTTCCAAAAATATATAAATCTTTGAAATCGGATGGGAAACCAAAAAATGGCACGTGTTTAAAAATTTTACATGTCGAAGGTACCCTAATTTGACCCCTCATAGCGCCGCCCCTGGAGCATTTGTAGGATCCATTTTAATAACCTAAACTCGAATTCTCCTTGGCTTCGTCTGTGTCAAATTTTAGAAATGCCAGATTTATTTCCAAAAAATTTTGATTCTGCCCCACTGTGGAATGCTTAACTAAATTTGGCGCGATTATATTACTATATTAATTATCTCTATTAATAATAATTGTTTGTTATTTATAATACATCCCATCATTATAACGACTTCTTAAGAAATAGTATAATTCATTATAAATGCCTTCCAAGAACAGTTTTTAAAGATGATCCGAGAATTCAAATATTTCACATTTATTTTAAATTATTTAATATAGAAATAAATAAATAAAAATTATATTATATCTTAGAAGAAAGAATTTAATATTCCTTGTGAATTAGAGAAATAAACTGTTTTTTTGCTCTTCTAAAATCTTGTGTCTTCTAAGATAGAATATTTTAAATATAATCCCTCGATACATAAGATCGATCGCCCATAAAATTTATGTTTTCCGAGCCACCTTATGTTTCCGTCAGATTAGACATATAAAAGAATCACCCTGATCTGTAAACCGCATCCGATAAACGTTTTCGTTTTTTAAACGAATTTACATAGTTTGTGTTCTGTAGTTTTACTTTCGAGGAGCATTCACCGACTTGTTCGCACACAATAAATATTTTGGTTTCCAAACATATTATTACTTGTGGTTATTTTATCGAAAACTGCCGGTGTAGAGGAAAAAATAACTGTTTATTGCCTAATTTGGACCAGACATGAAATTTATGGGATTTACACAAGTTTTCTATCGCTTCGCCGACAGTTTCCGATAAATTGTGATATATAATTTAACAAAGTTGTGTAGCCTTGTACAACGATTATTAAATGCCGGTTCGTAACAACATTCCAAAGGGTTCGAAAAAATAAAACTTAGATCAAATAAACTACATAAATAAGTTTTAAAAATTAAATTTTTAATGAAACTTATTACCAGCAAACTCTATAAGTTCTCCGAACTTTAACTCAAAGTTTAAGAAAATTATCTATCACTTAACTGGTGTCTTTGATTCAGATTAGGCATGCAACGCTTTAATATATTTTTGAAACATTAACTATTTGTTGCTGGGTGGTTAACTGATTATAATAAAATCTCAAAACTGCACTAATGCAAAAGAATGAACGTGTAATAAAGTATCTCCGGGGCAGTTGATTATTTGGAATATAATTGGAACACCAACGGATATATTAAAAATCACACGAAATATTAAAGGCAAAACATTTTGTGGAATTACCTTTCTATCCACATCTACCATGTCAGATATTTGATTTATGTATACCAATCCAAATGAAGTGTCGCTAAGGGATTTTGTTTTCACAAGCTTAATTAAAAAAATTACTATTAAAATTATTTTCATAAATATTGCAGACAATTGAGAAATTGCCCGATAAAGTTATACTGCAAATCTTTTCGTATCTCTCACATCGTGAAATATGTCGTTTGGCAAGAGTGTGTCGTCGTTGGCGCAAAATTGCCTACGATACTCAACTATGGAAGAATGTATCGTTAAGACCTGAAATTTCTGGATTACATGTGGGTTCTTTGGATTCCTTACTATCCTTGATTTCGGTACGTTTTGGGCCTACTCTACGTTACATAGAACTGCCAATTGAATTGATTACCCACACAGTGCTGCATGAATTATCTGCCAAATGTCCCAACTTGACACATATGCTATTGGATTTCTCCACTGGTTAGTAGTTTAAATTATTATATTAAATAAATGTACATTTAAATTAAAACTTTCTTACCTTTCTTGCAGCCATGCAACTACATGATTTCAGTGAAATGCAAGCTTTTCCCACCAAGTTGCGTTACATGTGCATTTGCTTGTCGGAAGTCATCTTTATGGAAGGTTTTATGCGTAAAATTTACAATTTCATCAATGGCCTAGAAGTTCTGCATTTGATTGGTACTTATGAAAAGTGCGAAGAGGAGGAGGAGGAAATTTATGAAGTCATCAATGTTCACAAGCTGAAATCGGCCACTCCCAATTTACGTGTCATCAATTTGTACGGCATTAATTTCATTGATGATTCTCATATTGATGCCTTCAGTTCCAATTGTATACAACTGGAATGTTTGGCTGTTAATTTCTGCAACAAAGTTACTGGATCCACTTTGAAAACCTTGATACAACGTTCAAAACGTTTGACTTGTTTGTTGATGAATGGCACCAGTTTGAAATCGGAGTTCGTTATGCAGGCCGATTGGGATAAATGTGCCTTACAGGAATTGGATATCACTGCCACAGATTTGTCTACTGAGTGTTTGGTTGACATGTTAACACGTATACCAAATTTAAAGTTTTTATCAGCTGGTCAAATAAATGGTTTCAATGATACGGTTTTAAAACAATGGATGGAATCTGGCATGACTAGGTGATAATGAATTATTATTGCAAATAAACTCAATTGAAATAAACATTTAATTATTATTATTTTTTTTTTTTGTAGATCTTTAATTTCCCTGGATTTGGATTCCTCAGATAATATAACGGACGATGCTTTGCAAAAGTTTTTAACACGTCATGGTCAACAATTGGCGGCCTGTTGTCTTTCCGGTATGCCTCACATTACCGATCAATTGTGGATGAGTGTTTTACCGGTTTTAACAAATGCCAAGTATATTATTGTGCTATTTCAATTGTATATGCTCATTTGAAATATTTAACATATATTTATTTTAAACAGAATTGTTGTCATGGGCACTGCTGAAAAGTTGGGTGTAAATATTCATGTTGATCAACTTATGGATACTATTGCCTCCAGTTGCGGTAATTTGGAACGTTTGGAATTGAGGTAAATAAAGTGATGTATAAAATTTAGTTTTAATTTTAACGCTTATTGACATCGTCATTAACGTAGAAAAAATTAAACAGACCGAGTTAATTTTCTCAAATGAATGCTTATTTACGAAGATATTAATGAATAAAGATTTATTGAGTTTTTCATATAAAAAATCGAAAAATGACTAATCACAAATCAAGCTTCTTTTCTTCATTCAACGCTTATTTACAAAGTTATTAATGATCTAAAATTTATCGGGTTTTTCATAAAAAAATCGATTATTGTTAAGAAAAATTAGTGATCAAAGATCGAACTCCGTTCTCATTTTTACACTTATTTATATCTACAATCTATTTTCGATATTTAAAGCTTATTTACCATAGAATAATATATCCAAAGAATAACAATATATCCATAGAAGCGTTATTGAGAGGGGAAAAACCTAAGTCTGTTGTCAAAAACCTAAGTCGTGAGAATGTATTAAGTAGTACATAGCATAGAGAAACATAGAGCGGAAACTAAAAAAAAAACTCAAACAAAAAAATTACTCAAAATAATCACACATACGAGTGTTGTTTTTGTTTTCACATAGTTTTTTCTAGTAATACATTTTCAGCACTTAGGTTTTTGACAGCTGAGTTTCCGATCTATGTGTATTTATCTATGGTACATAGTTTTGCGCAAAGTATACCAAGTCCGTCTCTCAATTTTTTAAAAATACTCTCTCACATATACGGTTACCGTGTGATCCAACAGACTTTACTTCTACACAATATTTTGCAAATTTTGTGAATTTTTGCTCAACCGAAAAAATTATTTTTTATTAATTTTTGACACTTAATTTTATTTGTGGTGGAATTTAATTTATAGAACAGAGTTTAAATTTTTGTCATTAAAAATAGCAGAAAATTTAAATAAATTAAAATTTTAACATTATTTGAAAGTAAATTTTTAATTAGGCTAAAGTTCATTTATTATAATTAATCTGTAATAATTCAAAGAATGCATTCCAATTTGCCAATTGTCTAAAAATTGTAGTATTCAGTGATATTCTTTGAATAATTACAGATTAATTATAATAAATGAACTTAAGCTTAATTAAAAATTTACTTTCAAATTATATAAAATAAAAAGTTCAAATAATTACCAAAAAATCTATAAATTAAAATGTTAACATTATTATAGAACTCTATAGAAAATAAAAAAGGCACCAATACAACCTCAAAACTATGTACTAATACATTCTCACGACTTAGGTTTTTGACAACAGACTCAGTAACGCTTCTATGGATATACAGTACAAGCTCGGAATTCGCGACTAATTAAAAAACAGACCTGTCGCGAAAACTGAATTTTCGCAAAAACAGAACCCATAATTTTATTGAAAAAATGTAAAAAAATTTTAAAATTAGATTCTATTTTTTGATATACATATCGCTCATTTGCTGCAACAACGTCATAACACAAAATCCGTGTTTTTTGAACTGAGTAATACAAAATATGTGCCGTCCTTTCATATAGTTTTATCAGTTTTCCAAAAAATCAGTTATTTTTTGTGTGAGAGTGATTTTTTGTTGTAAACATCAAAATTAAAATTCTTGTTTTCTCGTATATTTGACAAGTAAATATTTGGGTTAAATACAGATTAGAAATATATTAACATCTACTATTTAAATCTGGTTTTATTTCTTAAATCTCATGATTTGTTGTAAATTTATTTAAGAAGTAGTAAAATGTCATAAAACATTCAATGCCGTTTTTCTCGAAACGATTTTTTTGAATTATGACGTTGTTGCAGCAAATGAGCGATATTACATATTAAAAATTTTTAAAGAAATTGGAGATTTTGGAACGCTTTTTTGGCAAATTATTTTTTTAAAACAACAGCTGAATCACGTAGTTCATATAGTGCTGTTGTCGGCTTATCATTTTCCAAAGCCCATTGTATGCATATGTTTATCGATGTTAAACAATCGTCCACTTTAATTTTTTATCTGATAATTTTCATATGAAATTTTTCTTGAATCCAGTTGTTTATGTCAGCATTCGTGAAAGGATGTTCCGTATCAATTTGAGCTATAATTGTACCAATAGTAGAAAGATCTCCGTTTTCTTCCGCAAGGCGTTCCAGGATTTTTGGATATTGGACACTGATATTTTTTCCTAGGACGGAGCTAGAATCTGAACTGCATTTTTGAGATTGAAGTTTTTTAGTTTGAGCTCCAAATTTGTTTCCTTCTGGTCAAGCAAGTGGGTGAGAAGTTGTTTTTTATAATTTAATTTTGACCAAGTTGATAACGTTTTGATCTAACGGTTGAATAAGCACAGTGCAATAGGGTGGTAGATTCATTGCTATAATTAAACCGTCATCGCTTTTAAGTTCCTCAACTGGGTGACACGTCGCGTTATCTAAAAGTAAAACTGCTCGAACCTAAAAAATGTTTACTTATGAACAACTTACTTTTACTAATTGGTGAAAATTAACTTACGTGGGTAACAAATTCGTAATGGAACCAGTCCTTGAATATAAATGATGTCATCCAAGCGTTACTACTGGTGTTGTATATTACAGTATTATTGAAAAAGGCGCGTAGTTTTTTTAATTTTCCAACAACCAACAATTTCAGTTTGTCTGTGCCATTCGCATTTGAACAGGGCAAACAAGTTATTCGTTTTTTACATATTTTTCTTCCGGGCGGTGTTTTCGGATTACATGTGACAAGAGTGTGATTTGGAAGCATCCTATAATATAAACCAGATTCGTCGGCATTCTAGATTTGGTGAAGAGTCAACCCATGCTCATCAACATAATCCGACGCTTAAATTTCTTCAACCATCCTTCACTGGCATTAAAACCAGAATATGTTTGATTAATTTCTGGCTTTTGTGTGTTTACTATAATTTTTATGAGATTTAAATTGATTTTTGGAAGTGGGCCTTATTTGGGAACTATGACAAATTATGTATCGATCATCATAAACTTTTTGTGGACACCTATATAAATTAAACAATTATATTAATTTGATCATGCGCATGAGGCATGGGCTGCCAGCCAGACGGACATCGTTTAATCGAGAAAATGATTCTGATTGGTATACGACAGTTTCGTACTAGATTAAAGAAACAGTTTGCATTTTATCTTTAATCTAGTACGAAACAGTCGTAGGCGTAAGACGTTTACGCCAACCACGATACGGATGAATAAATTTTTGGCCCAAAAATAATTTATCACAGATCAAGCTCCTTTTCTCGATTTAAGGCTTATTTACAAAGTTATTTATTATATATTTTTGGTCAGAAATGTGAGTAATTATATATCGAGCTTCCTTTCTCAATTAAACGCTTCTGTACAAAGTTATTTGGGCCTTTTTAGCAAACAAATCAATTTAATGATTGATTGACTATATATAAAATAAAAGTTTGTATATGAGTATTAATTACTAAATGATCTTTTTATTGCAGATGGGATCCTGATAATTTACGCTTTTCTGACAAAAGTCAAAAGGCCATTGATTTATTGCGTGTTAAATGTTTGAAATTACGTTGCATGGTCTTGAGGTGAGTATAGAATGTTGTAGCTGTAAAAAGCATTTGAAATAAATAATATTCATAACCGATATTTCGTTAACAGTGATGGCCGTTATTATGAAACAGTTAAGGCGAATTTTGAACGTGCTGATCGTGTGACTGTTGTGCGTACCACCACCTGTTGCCGTGTTTCGCCCTATCATTTGCTCAGTAATTATAATGAGTTGATTTTCAATTAAACAGCCGTAACGCACATAAAGAGAAGGGAAAAGTTGTTTGCTAATGACAATTACATACATATATAGTGAAATTAAACGAATTTATTGTTGATTTTTTTGTTTTTAATAATAATTCATGATTTTTTTTTTAATATTTCCATCCTTATATAATTTACAATAATATGAATTTACTTGTTTCCGTTAGTGTTTTTTTTGTTTCTGTTTTGAGAGGAGGGAGAGGGAGTAATGTAGAGTTTTAATGTTAGTAATTAATGTACGGGGATGATGTCTATTCGTGTTTATTTTATTCGTTTTATAAAATTAATCTAAAACTTTTACGCTGTTTCGATTTCATCTCTTCTCAATTTTCTTTGTTTAAGTTTAGCATTTAATTCTATATTTTTTGTTTGTTTGTTTTTGTGTTATCATTTGAAAAATATACATTGCTAATGTGTTTGTTTATGTTCTGCTAAAGATTTCATTATGATCAGACTTCACAAATATTTTGTTTTTTGTTTCATTATTATTTTTATTTATATTTTAGTTTATTATTTTAATTAAATATATTTGAAATCATATAACACAATTACAGTAGAAGTAGAAGCAGGTTTTTGGGAGGAAATCATTGTGAAGAGATGAAAATACATACAATACAATTTTTATTTATGTTTTAAAAATATGTTTTCTAAAAATCCAGCTGCCATGAGTGTAATTAATTTATAAAAATAAAAAAAGTGTCTTTTGAAGAAAGAATGCTGTTTTAATAAAATTTACTTATTTCACAAACAAAAAAAGCACAAGAGTATTTTTTAATTATGTTGAAAGTAAGTAGTTGGTGGTTTAAATACAATTTTAAATTTCCCTTTATTATTAATGATGAGGGGGAATAGGTAGAGAGGGGAGTGATGAAATAATAATAATAATAATAGTAATAGTTTCTATGTAGTAATAAAAATTATAAACCAATATTTATAAAATTGTGGCTAAAAGCACAAAAACAAAATATTATAATAAATCTTAAAAATATAATTTTTTTATGGTTAAATTTGTTGTGTTTTTTTGTTTCAATTTATACATAAGTACACTAGAGTGTTTAAATTATAGTTAATCCTGTACATCAAGATCGGGTGAAAATCGAAAACTATGAGTTGTATTACTAGCCGCAGCCGTAGCGGTGGCAACAGCGGCTGCCGTTGTTGAAGTCGTAGATGTAGTGTTGGCATTTGATGAAGTGGCAGCCACATTGGCTCCATTAAAATTACTGCTGGCAAGACCAGAACTATTATTACTACTACTACTACTGCTGCTACCAGCATTGGCAGTTAATAATGAAGCTGTTGATGACGAACTAGTATCGTCGGAGGATCGACTTCTATTTTCAATGGCATTGTCCTGCAATAAGAAAAAAAATTATCAAAATAACTTTGAAATAAAATCTATAATATCTAATAATTTCACATAGGTCTTTTTGCAGGCAAGACGACGATATTCATTATACAAGGTGGCTCAAAAGTAATCCGCCTATCAGAAAATACTATAAATTTTGCGATTGGCCCCTAATGTCAGTTCTGTTTTGACATTTGTGTAGTAAACACATGCGAAATACACGTTAATAAACAATGTTACGCTACACTGCTCCAGAACGCGGAATATTGCTGACTATTTATTTGACCAATAACCGGTCGGTGACTTTGGCACAACGTGAATTTCGTCGCAGATTTCCTGGCCGTCCAAAGCCTACTGGTGAAACACTGCGACGTTTAGCCGCTCGCCTCGAAGAGACTGGCACAACACGAGATGCTGCCAGGCGTGGCAGACCCCGGAGTAGCCGTTCTGTAGAGAATATTGCTGCTGTAGCCGAGGATGTCATGGAAGCGCCGTCGACATCGACCAGACGATGTGCCACGCAAATGGGTAACAGTCGACGGTCTTTACAGCGAATTTTGGTACAAGATTTGAAGATGTTTCCGTACAAAGTCTACACGGTGCATCAGCTGTTAGCTGCTGACCGCCAATCGCGTCGAACATACGTTCAAGCCATCCTTAATCACCACCAAGAGGAAGATGATTTTTCATCAAAAATAATCATGAGTGGTGAGGCCCTTTTCCATCTTAGCGGGTACGTAAATAAGCAAAATTTACGCTTCTGGGGCACTGAAAATCCGCGTGTAACCCACGGAGAGCCATTACACCCGCTCAAAGTCACTGTATGGTGTGCTGTTTTCGCTGGAGAAGTCTTCGGACCTTTTTTCTTCGAAGACGTCGCGGGCCAAACGGTTACTGTGAATGGTGAGCGCTACAGAGCAAAGAGCAACGAATTCTTTTTGCCGCAACTTGATGAATTGGGATTGGAAAACATGTGGTTGCAACAGGACGGTGCAGCGGCACACACTGCACGAGCCACAACCGATATGCTGAAGGATGCATTTCCCGGGCGCCTAATCTCCGGTTTTGGCGATTTGCACTGGCCAGCAAGATCGCCTGATTTGATCGCTCCAGACTTCTTTTTGTGGGGCTTTTTGAAGTCGCGGGTTTATGTCACACTCTTGCAGCTCTTAAAGACAATATCCGTCAAGAATGTGAGGACCTATCGCCGGAAGTTTTGGCCAAAGTGATGGAAAATGCCATAAAAAGGGCTCAAATGACAATCAACTGTGGCGGCGGCCATTTACATGACATCATATTCTCGACTTGATGTAAAAAAAATTAAAAGACCAAATAAAAATAATCCACAAGAAGAATCAAAGTTTTTCATTTTTTTTTAATTACAGCCAAAAAACATCGGAAGTTTACTTTTGCGCCACTTTGTATGAGGAAATTGCAAACTTTGGAAAATAATCCCTTTGAATACATACCTCTCTATTACGGTTAGGCAAGGGAACATTTTGTTCTTGTTGTTGGCGCACCTCATCTTCAGCTTCATCAGTTTTATCGGTATACATCATAATTTCATGACATAGAGGACATCTGTCTTGCACATACAACCATTTACGCAAACAAACTCCATGGAAATAATGTCGACATCTTGTAATTTTTGCTGAATACATTTCCTGCAAACCATTATTAATTTTTACTATATTGTTGCAAGTATAATTTATCGATATCTGATTTACCTGATAGCAAATAGCGCATACATCATCGAAAACCTGTAGTTGGGCCGATGTTGCTTCGGGCAGGGAGGATATTTTATGTACGGCTGATCTTCTCTTCATAAAGACCGACCATCCAGAACGGGCCTCACACCAGATATTAAAGTACGCATGGATGCACATCATTACGGCTCGTATGGCGCCTCCTGTAGCATTTTTTGCTATCAAGTTATATTATACGGTACCAATCAACCAAATAAAAATTTTACACGCACACGCAATTTGATTTTTGTTTTGTTTGTATATTGGTATCAAATAAAATAAGAGAAATTTGTGTAGGGAATGTTTTGGGCGGGAGGGATAGTAAAACAGTTTTGTAGATACAACGATGCACAGTGGGGAAAATGAAAAAAAAGTGGACATAAATCTTTGACTTCTAAGCCGATAGCCCGATTTATAGAGGAGATGTAGCTGAGTTTAAGTTTTGAAGTTGGACTTTAATGACTAAGGACGGGGGGAGTTCGGAGCTTCAACGTCCCAAAAAGCGGTAGCTTGAATATATGAAAAATTAAAAACGATGCCAAATTTTTCTTCTCGATCCGATTTGAGATATTTGTATATAGTATGTATAATCTACAAAAAGAGGCCTGCAAAAATGTAGCTATAGATATATTTTATCTCTTATAGTTTACGAGATATTTGCATTTGAAAACAAGTAAGAGAGCTATATTCGGCTGTGCCGAATCTTATATACCCTTCACCAAATTAAAATAAAATTAAAAAAATTTTTTTTCGAAATTGTTTTTTAAAAGTTTAAAAAAAAAAATTAAATAATTTTTTTTTAAATTTATTAGTGAAAAAAATTTAAGACAAAAAAATTTTTTTGTGAAAAAAATTCGGATTAAAAAATATTTTTCCCGATTTTGACCCATTGTAGGTCCAACTTACTACAGCCTTATATACATCGTTGCAATGGACTTTGAAATATCTATCAATAGATATCCATATTGTCTGACTTAGTAATCGAGATATAGATTAAAAATAGGCAAAAAAAATAGAGGTTGTCTCGGATTTTTGCTCATATCTCCGTTATTTATGGACGGATTTTGCAGATTTTAAATAGGAAACTTCTCAAACGCATGTCTGACAGAATTATTGAAGATTTGGATTCCGAAGATATCTGGCGTCTTCAGAAAATTGATTTCAACAGACGGACATGGCTAAATCGACTCCGCTATCTATAAGGATCCAGAATATATATACTTTTTAGGGTTGGAAAATTATATTCTGAAAATTACAAACGGAATGACAAACTTATATATACCTTTCTCACGAAGGTGAAGGGTATAATTAAAATTTCAGTTTTTTTTTAGCTACCTTAATCTGAATCGAGACATTTGGCATCATTTTTAATATTTCATATACCCAAGCTACCCCACTTTGCGGCGATGAGGCTTCGCTACACCCTCCCCCCCTTAATACATAAATTCCAAATTCAAAACTTAAACTCAGCTACACCTCCTCTTTAGTCGTAGGAAATTTTTATTAAAATTGGACTATCGGTTTAGAAGTTACAGATTTATTTCCACTTTTCTTTTCATTTCCCCCCACTGTGCGACGAATGGTGTTAGAAATAATAATGAAACGACATAAAATTCGATCGAGATTTATGAAGATGACAACAAAATAATGGTAATGAAGAATGAATGTGATTGGGTTCGGTTGGATTGGGGGGACGATTAAACTTGGTAGGGATGATTTAATTATTTACAGTACGCTTCACATGATGTTGTTTGTTATTACAGTTGATAGATGGTGATTAGTTTTGACAAAAAAAACTGTAAATCTGTTAAATGGTAGAATAATCATAAACTACTAATCCGTTTTATATGTAACATGGATGGATAATCAGTGATAATTAATCATTTATTTGAACTTTAATAATACTGTTAGGAATGAGAACTAAAATCTTTTCTGAAAACTTGAATAAATAAATATCTTAATATTCTCCATGAATTAAAATTCATAGATCTAAACTGACAAAATTATAGATGATCTGCCGAATTATCAAACCATTAGCGAAGTATATACTCTGAGTTTCGCAGTTTTAAATAAATGCAGGGGCTCTGTGAGTAGGACTTGATTAAAAATCTATCTAATGATACTTGGTTTACCTTGTAATGTTCTCCCGATTGATACAACTCAATTCCAGTCAACAAATGTTTTCTTCTTCCCAATAAGCAGCCAACAAATTTAAAATCATGTATTGAAAATTTAATTGGAATTCAACTTGAATGAATCCACCGTACATACAAATAGTGTATTATTAATGCAAATGCATTTTTGAAAAATTTCTACTCGTTTGATTTTTTTCCCATAATAAAATGCGAACTGGAACTAGTCATCTATAAATATTTTTAGTGACTCCTGCTACGATTTCCATCCAATTTTTTAGTTCTTTAGTTATTCATATGCGAAAATCGATGGATTATTTACTCCAACCAAACGACACTAACGAAAACCAAATAAAAACGACTACGAATTTGTCCACAAGACTCATAATAAGTAGAAATATACCATGTTTAAAAAGTTACTTATTTAATATTGTTCCCAAGGTATCCACTGTATTTAATGATTTGTATGGCGCAGCTATAATTATAAATTTAAATAAACTAATTGATTAACATTAAATTATACACAGAATTGTTAAACATTCTACTAAAAATAGATATCGTCTTTTAAAATGTAACCATATTTCCCACGCTAAACTTCCAAACATACACATGAAACGTACTGTAAATAAATTGTAATTTCAACTACCTTTTTTATACCTTCAAAAGTGATGAAATATGATTATTGTGTTATACATACTTTTGTTTTGTTTTATGCAACATGATTGTCTGAAACTATTTATTTTTCAAGAAAAGATTATTACACTGGTTGATATTAAAGTTCAAAATGAATATTGAAAAATGAAATCAACTTATCTCTATTCAATTATACTCAATACTCAGCTGATACTTCAATTTCTTTTTCAATGGAATTCAAAATAAAGAAAAGTAAGGTGTGCATAAAGAAAACTCAAATAAAATGGGAGTAGGAAAAGAGTAAAAAAAGAAGAGTTTTAAGCCAATTTTAAACGAAATAAACACATTCATACATAGTAGCATCCATACACACTCTCTTAAATAGATATTTACATGTAGAAATTAAAGAATTTGAACTACAATGAGGTAGCCAACAAAAATATACATATGTATACATTATAATATGATGAAATAATGAACTTTATAGCCATAATAACAATTATAATACAATAAATTGCGATAACATGAAATTTTTATAACTACAAAATGAAAATAATATATAAAAAAGATCAATTAAAAACCGAACTTACCTGATTCAAAAACTAAAATCCAGGCACCATTGAAGAAGAGCAAAATGCCGAAACAGAATTCAACGGAATTGCCAAAGGCTCGCACATAATACAAGTAGTCGTCTAATTTTTCCCAGAATGTTTGACGGCGAGCATCCAATAAGAATAAAGTGTAAGTTGCCAAAGAAACCAAAACCTTTAAAAGAATATAAATAACAATGTTACAATTGAGATGTAGTATTAGAAAAATATTACAATTTAGATATGACGCTTTACCTTTACCACAACCTCTACGGAGAATGCTGTAACGGCCAACAACCATGTTGAGGGCGAATGTCTACTCCAAAGTGTTTTCAACAAACACAAGGGCGCAATAACTAGAAAAGCGCACACAGTTAAGGCACGAAAATGTCGTTTGCGCGAAGGATTGCGGGCCGCACTCAATGACATGAGTATGGGTGAAACAATATTGTGCAAAAAGTGCAGCAAAGCTGTGGTTAAAAGGCACAGATTGCGACACAAACGCAAGAAACGTTTATCGGGTGACAGGGATGTTAGACCGGTCTGCAATGCCAGTATATAAAATAAAACAGCCGAAACGGTGCCCAAAGACTTTTCCTCATCGTTATCATAAGTCAACAGGTACCATTGAAAGACCTTTCCTATATAGTGGCATATAACCGAAATCACCGAAGTCATGCCCAAAACAGACGTTAATGTTTCACAACCATCGACCAGTAACTTCTGAATGGTGGGCAATAAGTTTAGAGTGCTAACGCTATCATTCAACAGCATGGAGATAAACTCTTGAGAAAGTCTACAAATAAATAAGTATTAGAAATGTAGTTTTAAACAAATATATTGATATATTATATATATAATACCTTACGGTCCAAAACACTCTTAAAACACTGGGTACATTCAGTCGCTGCCACTCGTTCTCGATGAGGGCCGATAAACCAAAATTACTTACAAAATTCATGGCATACTGATAACCGTTGTACACGGTTTTACCCGCATCCACGCCACAACTCATCACAGTGATTTTTGTCAGCACCAATGGCACAGCATCGGCCATGATGGGTAAATATTTGATAATTTCCGTTTTCAATGGCAACATGGCCAACACAATGGGACTAGCAAATATTAAAGGCATCGATTTCTGCAACAATTCATAACGGGGACCCAAGTGGATGTAGGCGAACAGCATACCCATAAACCATTGTGCTACCAAGTGCGGCAGCAACGACATCGCCACACCACTCGTATCCATCAGTCGTGTCGAGTTCATAGACATTATATCTTCCAGTATGCACGGACTTTTCTCGAGTATCGCCAGCGCCGAAACATTTGACCAGTGAGAGAGGAAAGTTAGACCAAGGGATATCACAAACATATAAACCATAACCAAATGTCTTGTCCATAGCAAAAATATACAAGCAGAACATAAAATACCTAAAGTAAACAAAGAAAATTAAACAAACTTTAAATACAAATTATATAATACTCTTTAGTTTTACAAAATAACTCCCATACTATTTAAAAAAAAAAAAACGTTTGTTGAAATTGTTATTGATTTATACATCATCAGTTTCCTTAAACTATTATTACTTCGATAATGATATCATGTAAATTTGCTTTTGAGGACAATTTTTAGTTTTAGTTTATACTTAAAGAAGGCCAAAAAGGTGTTGTCATAAAAGGAAGTTTAGAATGACTTAGCAAACTTCTTGGTACATTAGGGACTACCAACATATTGTTATTAAAATACTTTCTATGGAATATTAGGTTGAATTAGTGAATGGTATGAAACGCTAATAATCGATTTTCGTTTTTTCGATCAACCATTTTCATTTCGAATTTTACATTCGATTAATCGAAACCAATATTCGATTTTTTAATAATCGATCTGCATTTTTGGGAACTATAGCAAATTACCCACATTATAACTCCTTTATATTGAGGTACTCATTTTATAAACCGTAACGGCAAACATTTGACAACAATTTTATGGAAAAAATGTCGTAGCACTTTTTATACAAATTTCATAAGTTTGAAAAAATTTCGCTTTAAAAATGAGATTCTCCGTGAAGCTGAAGATTAATATATTGTAAAATTTAATGAAAGCCAAAACGTAGACAATACTACAAATTCCAGAATTTGATTTCGATTAATCGTCATCAAAAATCGATTTCAGCATAAAAATCGGAATATATAATCGATCACGAAAAAATCGTTTTAAGACCCTGAAAATCGATCTTCGACAATAATCGTAATCGATTTACCATACACTAGGTTGAATGTTGCGCATTGTTCTTAAACATGTATTTCCAAATTAAGATTTTGGTTTTTATTATTATTTTGTAAGTTATGATCAAAATCTGTCAAACATTAGATTTTGGTATTGTTGTTTTGTATTTTATGTCGCAATATAAACTAAATTAGGAAAATTAGTTTTGTGTCATTTTGATCCTCGAAATATAATAACTTCAAATCTCGATTTTATTTTGTTCATGTTCCAATGTCACATTCCGTTACCTAAATCGTTTGTTTGCATTTAAAACAGCGAAAGGCATTGAGCTCTCAAATGAGCTCTCTTGTTTTTGTTTTCACATGTACGCAAGCACATACATTGTATAAAAACAATCAAAACCAGTCAGTCTCGCATGAGCATTGATAGAAGCAGGTTGTTTTACGCTTTTCGCTTTTTATGCTTGTTTATTTCAGTTATTGTTTTTGTTTTTTTATCAACTTTTTACTCAACTCATACAACTACAATATTTAAAAACTGTAGTGGTGTGAGTTTGCCTTTCGCTGATTTAAAATGTATAGAATTTAATCAAATTTTAATTAGTTTAACTAAAAATAAAGTTACTGCATATAATAATCGCACCAAACCTTTTACTTTAATTTTCAAAGTGTGTCTCTTGCGCTACCGTAAGTGTATCATTTTTTCAAAAAAAATTCTTATTATTTTAACATGCAACTGTGTGCCGTAGGACGTAGGCCATCAACAATCAACTTGGGTACAAATTAATGGAGATCTTCTAAAGTATAAAGAATTTCTTCATAAAGCATCCGAAAAGCGCAATCGAAAAAGGTAAAATTATTGTATAAAATTGACAAAGTTGCGGAATAGAAAGAAAAATCATGCAAGCTAACTTTGAGAATAGCAGTAAAAAAGACAATAAATGCATTACCAGCAGGCTTAGTTAAAGAGTTAAATTTGAAGTTATTGAATTAAGGACTGGGATCGTAAAATTCTTAACACACGTTTTTCATTAAAACTTTTAACCCAAGTATTATTTGATTTTTTTTGTATCAAGTTACCTTTGTAAAGCATGTCAGTTATTATATTTAATGTCAATTAATTCATTTGTTGTTAATCTGATTAAAATGATTGACCAGAAACAAGTGCGTACTAAAATTTTTAAATATTTTTAACAAAACCCAACTTAATCCTACAAAAAGTTGGCCAAACAATCAAAGGTCTGCCATCAAACA
This sequence comes from Calliphora vomitoria, assembly GCA_942486065.2. Taxonomy (NCBI): domain Eukaryota; kingdom Metazoa; phylum Arthropoda; class Insecta; order Diptera; family Calliphoridae; genus Calliphora; species Calliphora vomitoria. The sequence goes on along the minus strand of OW818029.2, from coordinate 5,737,211 downwards.
TTTTCCAATGTTATTAAACAATACCGGGAGAACTTGTCCGTTGATATAGAACCTGGTTCAGGTAGAAGGAATGGTCCACATGATGTTTCTAAAGCCAAAAAAAATAGAAAGCATTTTCAAAAGAACTCCCAACACCTCCGGTAGGAAAACAGCCCGGTTAGGTCAGTATTCGGACTATTTGGTACGAAAAGTTAAAGTCAATACAGGCTTCAAAACATACAAGGCTCAAAAATTTCCAGACAGGAACTCTGCTAAAAATTTAGATGCCAAAGACAGAGCACGGAAATTGAAGTCAAATTTTATACAAAAAACATACATGACGAAATGTACGTATGGAGAATTTTTCGCAGCTTCTGGGTAAATTTTTTAATGTTGCAAATGCTCGAGGGAATGTTGAAGAAAAGTTTAGGACCCAAAAGCAGACAAAATTTCCCAAAAAGTTCTTGGTATGGTAAGCAATATGCAGTTGCTGGAAAAAAAGCCAAACATTTGTTACCGAAATTTACATCAAGGAATGTTTACAAAAAAGGATGTTTCCATTCATAAGACTTCTTAATGTGTCCACTTATTTTTGGCCTGATTTGGCATCTGTCACTATGGTAAGAAAGGTTTTGAGTGGTACAAGAAGAATAATGTGGTATTTGTACCAAGAGAGGCAATTCCTCCAAACTGCCTGGAGTTGAGTCCAGTGGAGAGATATTGGGCTCTCATTAAAAGAGAATTGAAGAGCTCAAAAAAGGTGTCCAAAGTGTGGTAGATTTTAAACGGAGATGGACAACCTGTTCGAACAAATTGACATAAATAGAATAGAAGGGTTTTCGAAAAAGGTTCAAAATTTCATCATTAGTGATTAGAACTATACAAATATTTTTTTTTTTTTGTAAATTGTAACAATAATTTCAATCAAATAAAAACAAGATTCAAAACTGTAAGTTTAGTGGTTTCATTTTTATAAACATAGATGTATGTTAATAACTTTTCGATCTCAGTCCTTACTATTTAAAAATTATGTTGAACCTAAAAATAATAATTAAATATGAAGCTTTTGTTGAAATTAATTGAACTAATCCTTATTACAAACGTAAAGGAAAAATATCTCATTTTACAAATGTCGAGTGCTAAATCATAACAAAGGTTGTAAAAATAAAACCAATGCTAACATTTCAACATGAAAACTATCATCAGATATATAAAAACATAGTGCTACAAAAATATGCTTCCAAAAAATGTAATTAAGAAAAACTTATTGTTAAGATTTTTTTATTTAGTTTTACTTCAAAAGAGGGGATTTACACGTTGAGTTTTTCTTCGTGATTTTAAGTCATGATTTTATGAGTTTAAAGATACTATGGGTGAAGTAAAAGCTAATTCAAAAGAGAATTACGAAAATATCATGACTGAAAAATCATTGTGTAAATCCCGTGAAAGGCGAACGAATGTCGCGTTTGGAAAAACCAAGGTGCCAACTTTTAAAGAAGTATGTTCTTCAAAATTGCGTCCAGTACTATGAAAGTGAATCAGTCATATACATAGCTGAGTTCGTAATGCATTTAAGTCAGAACGCTAACAAAATAATAATCGAATTTTGAGTACGGAAACTCTTTCCAATAATGCTGAATGGTTTTACAACACAGCTATATTACTAATAATTGAAAGTTAATTTTCTTTAAATTGTATTATTTATTACAATTACTTCTAAAAAGAAAATAAAAATAAAAAGTATAAATATAAAAAAAATAATGTACATATTAAATTTATAGCATATTATTATTTAGTAAAGAAATATCACATAAAACAACAACAATAATAAATTTTTCGAATAAAAGCAGGAAAATACTGTTGAGTCATCATTAGTTTTAAGTAGTTGAATGAATTAATAACAAACTGACCAAACAATACGTGTTGTTTTTATTTAGTACATATTTAAAACAGAGAAATATAATTTAAAACGACTACAACAAAAACAACTAAGAAATTGAAGGAGAATTAAGATTGGGTAAAATAAAAATTAAATAAAACAAAAAATATATATATTTATATGAATAAAATCACAATTATTATGCAAAAACAAAAACAGACACAAACTGTTAGAATAAACTTGGCGTAGTATTTATTTATGCTAGAAAAAAAAAGTAAGATATAAAATAAACACATATTAACTTATGATAAGTGCAATGAAAAGGGGACAACAGATATTACTACTAGTACACTAGAACTAATTTGCATGTAGATGTTCAGGTCTATTAAAGTATTAGTTTTCTTTTAATGAAAATCATAAAACTCAACAAAAATATCTCTGCAAATGTCTTTTTTTTTGGCATCAGCTTTAAGAAATTTATTGAAATGAATGAACTGTTTAAAAACATGACTTCTTTCATTTCAGTTATCAACGTCAAAAAAATAACAATGCTAAAATTTAAATTATATAATTATTAAACCCATATTATGAACCTATTGATAGATAATAATGATTTTAATGTATTGAATTTACAAAAATGTGTCGTTACCTCCAAAGGAGGTAAAGAAATTAATGGAATTTTGTAGAGAATAAAGGTATTAAACTTTCATTCAAGATTGGCTACTGTTATCCTTAAAATAGCTTTATTATTATCGTTTTCTCTAATACTGTATAAAGTTGGGTTTATTAGCTCAGTGAAGTGACCGCTCTTTTCAGCTCAGCTCAAATGAACTAGGTCACCCTATTAGCTCATAAGTTCAATATGTTGTATAATGACCATCTCGTCTTTGTGAATAGCATACGATCATATACATAATAAACTTACATTCGTTTTATTTTTGTTGCGCACAACACTCACTTTTCAATGTGTATATATATATAAATAACATAAAATTATGAAAATACTTCTTTCATTGAGTTCATTTAAAACTACAAATAAAGTTAATATGTATGTTATATAACCTGAAAGACCATCTTTGTTAACTTATTTTAAATTTTTGTAAATTTTGTTGATAATTTAAGTCAGGCCGAAATTACGGTTATTATTATCAAAATACATTCAAGCTAGGCACAATCATTTGGTGGCGTTTTTATATGGATTTGGGTCCTCAGAATGTTAAACAATATATATTTTCTTCCAAAATCTTGGAACTCAAGATTAAAATTATAGGCTTATCAAATTCATTTAATTAGAAAATAAGTCGAATAAAATATAATAATGGATGAGGTGGAATGACATTTTTTTTTGAACACATTCCCCATAAGATACCTTAAGAGATAAGCAATCGATGGTCTTCGACACATCTAATCATGAGCACCAATAAAATAAAATATACCTACATTAAGTAAAAGATAATTTCAATATCTATATAAACAATGAAGCATGAACTTTTCTATGTGCAAAAAAACACACGAACAATTATAGGTTATTTAGTTGAGCATAATTCTTATAAAAATTTTTAAACAAAAATATGAGTAAATATTTGTTGAATTTTACGCGTTTCTCTCGTGAAAACTAAACAAGCAATTAATAAATATATTTCGATTTATTCTGTAGACACAACTTTTTATAATCTTGTTTTGCTAGATTTGAGATTGAAACCACATTGCGTTACCATAACAATATTGTTAACGAAATTATCCAAATAAGCGTTAGGTTTTTTTAACCGTTCAAAATCGGAAATTCGCCGGAATATTTTCATAATTTTAATTTTAAAGTCATTATTATTATTTCTGTACAGATAAAATAGACTTGTTGTGAGTTGTTCCCAAACAAATGATTCGATTACATTTAGCGTTTTTTTAAGATAGATAGCAAAAGAAATTTATTTGACATAAAGAAATACTATTTAAATAAATAAAATTTCTGTCATTTAGATGAATCATTAGCAATAAATTCAGTTATCACAAACAACGCTTATTTTCTTCGTGCGACAAAAACAGACAAATGTTTATTTAAAACAGAAAAATTAACTTTTCTAGAACGATTTAAAAATTTAAAATTTTAAGTTCTTAAAGAAATTATTAACAACAACTTATGTTTAAAAATGTTTACAAACATTCTGATTTGAAAATGTGAAATTTCGCTCAATCACAACAACGATACGTACCTATAGTGTACATGTTATTTTAATGATAGTGCGAAAGCTCGCAGTTTCGCACATTTCGTGAATTACCTTATTTAGAATTTCTATTTACTGTTTCTTCCCATATCTATTACCTAACCCCCTATCTATACTTGACAAATATTTATCATAAGAATTAATGACGTTTGTTGTCAAGACAAAGTTGTCTGAGCAAAAACACTAACAATTTTGTCATAACGAAGCAATAATATTAATAAATGGGGACTATACCTGATTATTTTTTATCTTGACAACCATTTTGACGTTTATCATGATAAAAATGTTTCAGGTATAGACAGGGGGTAATACCAAAAAAAACATACTGGGTAAAACAATTCACACATTTAAGTTCTGTATACAAAGGTTTTTTTTTTTTTTTGTTTGTTTTTATTTTATGTAAATTTCTATTGTTTTTGTTATTTTCATTTGATTTTGTTTCGTACGTCGTCGACTTTCTTTACTTACCCAATATACAAATAATAATTTTAACTGATAGTGTTGAGAATGGATCCAACATATAAATATCTGTAAGTATATCTTCCATGATAGCACCGAAGATACCACTTAGAATGCTAACCGCAGTGCCAGTAACCGTGGCATTTCCCGAAGAGGCATTTGCGATATTTGTGACGTTATTCATAATATTATAGGCAACATTTGACGCTGCAGACGATGATGAGGCATCGGTGCTGTTGTTGAGCAGGTTATCGTGTGATGAACTAATGATGTCGGTTTCAGGTATGCCAACAACATTTAAGCTTCCACCACCGGCATCTACACTATTGTTCGTTTGGTATGATCTGCTGGGTAGCCCCATGCCAATCTTCAGTATTTCATCAATCACCAATATGGGTGGCACACGCATAATGACATCCACCATGCCTAGAACTTTGGTACGTATTGACATTTTATTTTTTTTATTTATTTAAAGCTAAATGCTGTGATGGTGGTCGTCGTCACTATTTAATAAAATGGATTTTCTTTCGATTATAGATTTATTTTCTTCCTTTGTGTAGCAACACGTCAGTAACTTCTAGACTCTAATCACATTAACAAAAATTTTTTTTTTTTGAGGTTTTTATTAATTTTTGTTTTCTCTTTATTTACTAGGTTTATGTGAATATATGAATGCGCGATAAAAGTTCAGAAATTCTGTTTATAAAGTCTTAAAGAAGGAGGAATGAAAATTGCAGCAAATTATTCGTAATAGGTTGAATTTGTTTCAGGAATTCCGAGTATGCCTATATTTAAATTACTTTAACACAAATAACAACAACTGCAAAGAACAAAGTTGCAAAAGTGGGAATAAACGTTCTTTTCAAGTGCTTTTTTTTTCTTTCACTTGTTTGTGCTGACAAAATTCACAAATAAAAAAAAAAAAAAAAATTAAAAACACCTTGCCAGCGCAACCTTCAGCGAACTTTACACTTTTTATTTGCCTTTTTTCGTCTCGTTGTCTACAGTTTCGTTCGCCTTATTTTTGGGGTTTTGCAATTATTTTATTACGTTTATTTTTTTAAACACTGATAATCGAATAATTTCCAATGATTATGAATTTAATTAAGCAGTAATTTAAAGGTATTAGACAAACAAATTTAATGCTGCTAATTGAAATGATTTCGTTTCGTACTGTTTGTCTATGCTTATTTTCATTTCTTTTGACAAAATTGCTAAAAGTAAAATTTTCTCTATTCTTCCTCTTGAATTTGCAATTCCAAAAACATTTATCGGAGAATGTCAAGCATAAGGAATGAATGACGTACATAAAGGAATGTCCAATTAGTATAGAGTTGTATTTTCTGTTATCTTTAATATAGAGAAGAACAGTACGGCAACCTGGTTTCTGCTGGTTTCAGTATTTACTTCGTGTGGAGTTGCCAATCAAAAACAAATTAGTAAAAATTAAAACCAAACCGCCAAAACTTTCCATTTATGATAAAGCAGTTTAACTATAAGCACAATATGATGCCGTGCTATTTTATCTAGTAACGGTTTTTGTGGTAAATTAAATTTTATACACCGCACTTAATTTTTTTTTTTAATATAAAAAAAAAAATGTAGTTTAGTAGTTTTCAAAATACATATAATTTTTTAAAACTAAAAAAAATTTAAAATTATTATTTTTTATAAGTTTGTCATTCCGTTTGTAATTTCTACATTTTTCATTTGCAACCCCATATATATATTCTGGATCGTTATATATAGCAAAGTCGATATAGCCATGTCCGTCTGTATGTTGAAATCAACTTTCCGCAGCCCCCAAATAACTTACAAACACAATAGATACATCAATATATCGGGAATTTTTCCGGCCCGGGTGCTAATTAAAATCGGCCCACAAATGGCTGAGATATAAGGAAAAACCGGGACAACCTTGATTTTTGACCTATTTTGATCTAAGTCATTATTAATATAAACAGTATGAATATCTAATGATAGAAATTTCAAAGTCCATTGCAACGATTTAATTTGGACCTACAATGGGTCAAAATCGGGAAAATTATTTTTTTACCCGAATATTTTTTTTTACCACAAAAAATTTTTTTCACTATTAAATTTAAAAAAAAAAATTTTAAAAATTATAATTTGGTGATCTTCAAATCAGAATATTTGAATTATAGAGCTTTCGATGTTAATCATTTAGTGTTACCGTACTTACAAACAATCCTCAACTCAAAACTTTCATTCAATGTTGTATGTTCCACAGCAATGGTAATAATACCCACAAATATGTTTGAGAAGCATTATGCAACTTTAAACCAGCCGTTAAAACAGTTATACATACTTAAATTCAAGTACAATTTCGTACCTCAATAAATTGATAGTTTGGATAGTGTACTTCGACGAGGTGTGGATGACTCATTAAAAAAAACGTATACTTGTTTTAAGTTAAATAAAACTTAAACTTTAAATATTAAAATTCTCAAAAATACTTAAATTTATTCAAATACTAGCTGACCCGACAGACGTTGTCCTGTCCATATATTAGAAAAAATGTTTGTGTTCGATTTGTGAATTTGTGAGAAGCTGTTTGAATTATGAAAAAATAGTAAAAAGAGACAAACAACGTACTTTTAAATGATAATTTTTATTTATGTAGGTTTGAGGTGTGTTTAAATTACATTTGATTTGAAAATATGTACAATATATGGTGTTATATTTACATTTTGATTGAAAGATCGATGTTCAGGAACCAATTAAAATAAAGAAATACTTTTTTCTGTTGCTTTGCAGTGATATCGTAGTTTCCTTCATTGCAATGCTTTATGATACACGACATTTTTAGTTTTGTTGCCTGGCGCGTAAATAAATAATGCTGATGGTGTTCCGACACGGGAACAGGCGACATACAATTGACCATGCGAGAAGCATGGATTTTCAAGGTTAATGCCGCAAACACGCAATGACTGCCCTTGAGATTTATTAATTGTCATAGCGAATGCAAGCCGTACCGGAAACTGCAATCGTTTAAAATCGAATGGCATGTCGGTCAGAGCCATTGGGATCCGTGGTATCAAAACGTCTTCTCCTTTGTACTTTCCTTTAAGTATTGTTGCTTCGATGACGTTGTTCATCAGGTTTTTTACCGCAAGTCGGGTGCCATTACAAAGACGTGGTTGGTTTATGTTTCGTAACATTATGATTACCGATCCGACTTTCAGTTGGAGATTGTGAGGCGGTAATCCGGGTAATTCCAGCGAGTTTAAAAACTCGGTTGGATAGTTGACAACATCATTTTGGGAAGTAACGGAATCCACCGATTTGTACGTCATCAATTCGACAGCAATTTCACCTTGAATCTTAAAATTCAATTCGTCGACATCAATGTTTTTCGCAGCCAATATAGCACGTTCGCTCAACAATCATGATTTTTGTAATTTTGTGCAATGTTTGGAAATACCTTTCGGATTAGCTCGGATTTTGATTCGGTGAACTGACAGAAACCGGGGGGAAATTGAATGCAACCGGTCGAAATGTCAACCGGGATTTTGCCGTTGCCAATGTCCAGCAATTGTTTGGAAAATGCTTCTCCAGATTGATCGTTCTGCAGCTCGACACGCATGTTCACAGTCAATTTGAGTTTCTTGAAGTGTTTCCACAAAACGGACGACTTCAAACATGCATTAAGTTCATCGGCTGGCGTTGACCGTGGAATCACTGGCAATGTTTGCCGAAAATCCCCTGCCAACAGAATCATTGCACCACCAAAACGGCTTTGATTGTTTCGTAAATCTTGCAAAGTTTTATCTAATGCCTCCAAAGACTTTTTATGCGCCATTGTACACTCATCCCAAACGATTAGTTTGCTTTGCTGCAAAACTTTGGCCATTGCACTGTTCTTGGAAATGTTGCATGTTGGATTTTCATTGATGTGCAACTTCAATGGCAACTTGAGTGCTGAATGGGCAGTACGACCGCCTTCCAACAACGTAGCTGCAATTCCTGATGAAGCAAGTGCAAGTGCAATATCATTCTGCGAGCGTATCGTGGCCAAAATCAACGCAATCAAAAAAGTTTTTCCAGTTCCACCGGGAGCATCCAAAAAAAAAATTCCTCCAGTTCCATCTTTCACAACTTTCATAAGAGTGCCGTATGCATATTTTTGTTGTCGATTCAACAGTGGAACGTTTGTTCGTACTAATTCCTTCAAGGCATCGCAATCATATTGTATTTCGCGTCGCAACTCTTGATTAAATACGTCGTGCATCGGTCGATTGGTAGCTGCCATGCCTAACTCAGACAATACCTTGTTCGCCATCATCAAGCACATGTCCTCAATTAAAATCAAAGCCTCGTTGTAAATTTCCTCATTCAGTTGCAAATTTGGATTTGATGTTCTAATACGCACCTGATGCAAAATATCATCACACATGGCATCTTTGTATTTGCTCCATAAATCAGTCGGTTTGGATGGGCAGCATGTTGAAACAATTATCGAAAACAGTGTTCGTATTTGATGAGCATTTGATGAAAGCACAGCATCTTCGAGGGTGCATTCCCAATGAGCGTCATTCTCCAACAATCGCAAGCGTTGACATGCTTCTCTATACGTGTCACACAATTCACCATTTATAGTTCTCAAATCTTGGAATGATGTTGGGCCACGAACGTTGACTAATAGCAAACGCAAATAGAAACACTCATCGTTTCTTGGATGAACTGTGTAAATACGACCTAATGCGTTGGTGGAAAATAAATTGGGGAAACCTGGAACAGGATTTCCTTGTTTCCGTCGTTGAAATTTCTTTGTCGATTGATTCCAAGTATAATATCTTGGCATTTCGGAGTATAGTAACGTTCGGGCAAATTCATCGTTCCTGCACATTTCAAAAAATCTGGTCAATGTTGTAGGTGGCGGTCGATCAACTCGTTGTAATACATTCTCCTCAGTAAAGTACACTCTTTGACCATTTTCCAAATGTACGGCTAAATGAATAACAGAAGGATGTCTTTCATGAATGCTAAATGAAAAAATGCGCCAAATTGCTTCGTTACTACTAACATAGCGGCCCATTTGAAATTGAGTGACTTCATCGATGGAATTCTCCGCACTAACTCCAATCACAGCCATGTCACTACCTTTGGTCACATATTTGCAGATGTATTTGATGGATTTCACGGAATGGCAAGATTCGACGTTGATATGTGCTTTGAATATTTTGGAGAGTAGTGGCGAATACGGAACAATCCAACGGTTATCAATTTGAATGTCCTGCTGATTCACTTTCACCATTGTTGATCTTCCATTGTCAGCAATTGAACGGCGACGATACAGTGGGTAACCATCATTTCCGGTAATTGTTTCAGCTACTAATGGCCTTGGATAACGCTTCGAACATTTGCCGTCGACCATACACGGAGAAAGGATATTTAATGATCCACAGGGACCATGAATCATGTTTTTAGTAACAACCTCGTACAAGCCTGGATCTTCTACTTCATCAGGAATTTCAGCTGATATCACATCATCGATTTCATTCGGTCTTATCTTCTCAATCAACCAAATGAGGATATGCGCGTGTGGTAGTCCGCGTTTTTGCCACTCTACTGAATACATCCAGCAGCGCGTCTCGCCGAACACGCGATACTTCACAATGAAATCCATCAGTGATTTTAATTTTTGTTTGAAGACTCTCGCGGTGACGTCATGGCGATCGATGGGTGATTGGCCAGGGAATAATTCTTGCCGAATTTCTATCCACTGTGGATTGCAAGTGAAAGTTATGAATAAATCTGCTGTACCGTAGTGTCGAACGTAGGTTATAGCATCCTGAGCATATTCATGCATATGGCGAGGACTTCCGACGTACGTTGCTGGGAGAATCGTCATCCGGCCGATATTGTGTGCGTTCCCGTCCACATTTATGGCATCTCGAAGGTGTATGTACTCTTCGGAACGCAGTTTTTTCTGGTTCAATCTAATGAATGTCAATCTTTCTGTTTCTATTTTTACATACATATCGACAGCATATTGGTGGAAAAGACGACGACATTTCAATATGTGATTGTCCTCATTTTCACGAACCATCAGTCGAAATGCATAATAGTTCATTGAACTTACTTTTTTGTTTGTTTCAGCGCCTGTACATTAATTTTCGCGTCAATAAAATTAATTGATCTTATAATAGAAAAAATATAGATTTGATATTCACCTGTAAGCGGATTTATCATTTTGATCGAGAAATGATAACCGCCTTCACCTTGCCAAAATATGATTGGATATTGTAACGCATCATATGATCGGTGAGTTTCGTACACACGCTGCTGCTGATTATTTCGTCGATGTAGAACGATATCACGTGATTCCAAATTTTCACCAACGACGACAATGGCGACATCATCAATTTTTGGTGCATTGAAACGTCTTGCGTGTTCTCCCGTAGGAGTCTTATCGGCTCTGATAACAATTTTGTGATTATCAGAGGGCATGCGGTCTAGTGTGGTTTTGAACAATGCAATCAATTGATTGTGTTGATGGAAAAAAGTTTGCAGTTGCTCAACAATTGGTCTTTTTACCGAACTGTTGTATGCACAACGCTGTTCTACTTCTTGTGGAGCATTGCCCATGAAGTAAATCTGCAGAAATTTATAGTCAGCACCCGGAACTGGCAAAAGCGAACCTGCTCGATGATATATTTGACCTTGAATCTGTAATGTTTAATTTACATAAGAAAACAAAATAAAATGCTGTAAGTGGTGAAATTACCTTGAAAGTAGGCATGAAATTATCCCGAATCACATTTGTTGCGCCAAATGAAGTCATTTGGAAACAATTGTTGTAGTTCTGGATTTGTGTTAGGAAATGCTTGGAATGAGCTCCTGTTCCAGAAACCAATGAGAGCAATGGCTCTGGTGGTGGAATCAACGGTGTCAATTTCACTTTGCCACTTGCGCAACACAATCCAGGAGTTTCATTTTTATATTTCAATGCCTTACAATGTGGGCACACAACGCTCATCGAACCAATAGCAACGGAATGGTCTGCACTGTAATCGACTGTCCTGTTGTAATGAAATGCAGCTCGATGAGTATTTAACGCAACATTTGTTTCTCTTCTTGCACGTACATTTGAATTAATTATCACTCGGTTGGATTCTATAGAACGATTGTGTCTCATTCGATGCATATCTACTTCGTTTGCATATTCTCTTTCTTCAGAACGTGTTTGTGATAATCGATTTCGTTCAATTTCATTTCGCTCTTCGAGTTGTTCCGCAGTTTGATTAGATCGAAAATACGCTTGATTTGAAGCATTGCGAGTTCTGCGACCTAAATTGCTCCTTCTTATTGGCGGCATTACAATGCGATAGAATTTATTGACTTTGCTCTTACCTTTTAACCGTTTATAACTTCAAAACCCACAGTCTATAGTAGGTTAATCTATAAATTTGTTTGAGGTAACACGATTTAACTTATTTCAATTAATGAATTGATTGCAATGTACTTACAATGGAATCTTAATTCAAAAAAAAAAACTTATCACCGTTAGTTAACTTTTTTAGAAACACTTTAAACTTTTTTTAATTCACAATTAACAATTGCACTTATTTTATTTTTCGTCCACCGATTAATTTGATCAACAATTTGACAATAAGCAGTCAATCAACATTTGCACAAATAAATTGGAATGTAAATAAAAAAGTAACGGTATTTTCGGACAAATCGCGAAACAATACAAAAGTAATAACAAATGAGTTATTTACAACATAAGAATATCCCAGCAAAAACTTTACTTACAAATAAGCCGAAAAATAAGGAGAATTTGACAAATCGGTGCAGCCGTTTTCCGATTTTAGATAAATCGAAAAAAGTGGGCGTAAAAGTGGGCGTGGTAAATTTTTCTTTCAGTAAAAACTTAAATTAGATTACTACGATCATTTAAATAAAAGATTAGCCATATCGGTGCAGCCGTTTTCCGATTTTAGATAAATGGAAAAAAGTGGGCGTAAAAGTGGGCGTGGTCAATTTTTCTTTCCGTAAAAACGTAAGTTGGACTATGACGAACATTTCAGTAAAAAAATTGTCCAAATCGGTCTAGCCGTTCTCAACTGATGCAATTACCAACGAACGACAATTGATTTTTATTTATATAGATTGTATAAATTCATGTCACATTAAAATACTGGCAGATTACTCGGTATTTAGAAATTTATCCATTTTTTCCGGAAATCCTTCCATTAAAGATTTTAAGTTGCTTACGCACAGTGGTATAGAAATAAAAAAAGAGGGAAATAAATCTGTAACTTCTAAACCCTAAGTATGATTTGAATGAATTTTTACATGCGCAAAGAAGAAGTTTTGTCGAGTTTAAGTTTTGAACTTGGACCGCATGGGCCCACCAGGGGTCCCAAAAGTAGGACACCTTGGGAATGTTTAATTTTTAAAACGATCTTCGTCTGTGTAACGATTTTTTAAAAACTTTGTCGTAGCTATCAATTATCTCTTATAACTTAGGAGATATTCGCATTTCAAAATTAAATGTTCAACATTTTTACCCAGCCTATTCCAGTTTTTAGATAACAGTGGGACCAAATATTTCCCGATTTTCTCCAGTTTTCTTTCGTTGGATTAACAACAAATGTATATGTAAAATATGCATTTGAATTTAAAAATATTAAAAAGTCAATTTTTCGCTAGTTTTTGGGAAAAAAAAGTAATTTTTTTCTTTTTAAGTTACCAAAAAAATTTCTAAGAAGATGTATTAGGAATTTATACTTTTTGAAAAGCAAACTTGAAACTACTACAAATTTGAAACTATTGATATCGAGGGGACCAGGTCTATACAAAAAAACGCATATTTGTTATGTAAAATTCAACTTTAAGGCAAAAATTATCAAATCGCATAGTCGATATCAAAATATAGTAACCGCTTTTAGATGGCCAAATCTGTTCCTAATTACTTTGTAAAGGGTTCCAATAACCCCTGCCCTGGTATGGATATAATAGCCAAAAAACTAAAAAAATCTCATTTTTGGGATTTTCCAACACTTTTTTGGGAATTGTGGGATTCTTGATTAAAAATTTCAAAATTTGCTTTTATTTTTACATTTTCAATAAAAAAATCTATACAACTGTAAAATTTCATAATAATATTCATAAATAAAAATGTTGTTTCAATTTAAAAAATTTGTATCTTGGCAAAAACTCAATAAAAAACATTTTTTGTCATATTTTTCAAAAAAGTATTCCATGAATTTTTTAATTGTCAAAAGTTATATATATTTTAAAAAAAAATAGACAAAATCCCCTATCCATTGATATATAATATGTCTATCTTATGTTTTTTACGTGGCAAATTAATTAGGGAAAACTTAACAACACTCAGAGAATTTACCTAACATAGAAATGTATGTTTACCTATCAACAACATTTTTATGAATATAAATAACAGTGCTAGGCAAATTCTCTGCGAGTTGTTAAGTTTTCCCCAATTAATTTCAAATCGGAGTAAGGGTTTAGAAGTTACAGATTTATTTCCCTCTTTTTTTATTTCTATACCACTGTGCGACGCGTATTATTTTTATAATATTGTTACGTTTTTACCTTTTAAAAACGTGGGTTTATTTGCTTTAAATAAACCGGATACTTTTGATTGCAAATAAAAGTAGTTTTAGTAGTTTAAAATTGTAACAACTCTTTATTTATTTAGAATGTACAACAACAACAGAATAAAATAGTCACTCAATGTCTTTATACACGAATATCAATTCGCAGAAATGCACACACACTCTATTACGTACAAGTATACACGTACAAGACAGTTGATGTTAACTCTAACACCGTCAATGATCAACTCAACTCACGACTGCCAGCTCTGCCACTATTTATACACGCGCCATCTATCGGGAATCATCTACAATGTTCTTAACGGACATACTAGTACATTCGATTTCTAGAGCTTTTCGATGTCATTGCCAGCAGCGCAAACATTTAGTGTTGCCATACTTACAAACAATGTTGCCATACTTACAAACAATGATGGACGTGTCATCAAACATGATGAATGCTGCAGGCAGTCGTTACAGACCGTTGAATTCAAATCGTCATTGCACATTCGTAACAATATTTTTTTCTGCATTTCTTGAGAAGCATATTAGCCATATATTCGCTTATCAAAATAATCTCCATCGATTTTGAAATTATCGCAAAGTATTACTTTAAAGTTCCGCTTTCATATAAAAAATTTGCCTAGGAGCATTTTGCAGGCCAGGTGATAAATACGAGGTTTAAAAAACATCGGCATATAATATATGTGTGGCCACATATTACGTATATTACGATTTAAAGTTACCTTTTACTATTACGAACATAAAGGCAAGTTGTAATAATGGCCCTAAGTTGTTTTTGTGTAAAATGTATGTGTTTTTATACCCTTCACCATGAGTGGCAAGGGATATATAAGTTTGTCATCGCGTTTGTAATTTCTACATTTTTCATTTGCGACCCCACAAAGTGTATATATTCTGGATCGTTATATATAGCGAAGTCAATATAGCCATGTCCGTCTGTCCGTCTGTCTGTCTGTATGTTGAAATCAACTTTCCGTAGCCCCAAATAAACTAACAAACATAATTGATACATATATTTCAAAGTCCATTGCAACGATTTATATAAGGCTATAGTAATTTGGACCTACAATGGGTCCTTTTTATACCCTTCACCTTCGTGAGAAGGATCCGCATTGCGATCTGGAACTTCTGAACATTATACAACTTTAACGCAGCATTAGCTTTGTGTCTGCGCACAAAATGATCAGAGCATTTAAGTTTACGAGCTGCTTTTCTGATAGAAGTGTTCGGTGCTCTTCGATTTCTTTTGCCTTAAGGTTCAATTAGTCGTGGCTTACCATATCGCCATAGCCGTAACCATAACCATGTCATATGCATTTTACTGTTATGCCTATGGCGTTATGGCCATAGGCCAATAATCAAATACATTGTTGTTTGTCCATTCGAACATCTGTTTTATATGGTTACGGTTATGGCACGTCTAATTAAACCTTTACCAATATCTATTAGATAATTTTGGATCCAGGTTTCCTTTCAATGGAAAATACTGTTTAATGGTTTTGGAAACAGTGTTGCATTTTTTAAGTTTTAAATAATTCTTCACGTACTTTTTTTTCGCTGTCCATTTTGACCGAAATAACAGTTCAAAATGAATGACTTATAAAAGATATTTGACATATTTTTAAAAGCTAATAATTTGTTGGACCAAGGATATGTTTTGGCTGGAATAGTGTGTATATGTTTTTCTGACTCACTCTTTATCTAATTTTATATTTATTTATTTTTATCAGAATAGGTAAAAACTAATCTTCCGAAAATTTCATACAATTCGACAGTTCTTTAAAAATATTGAATGCAACAATTTTAACAATATCTAACTTTGATTGCTTTGGATAATGTACTGATTAAAACACTCTTTCAGTATTTTAGTTAAAGAGATAAAATATTTGAATATCTGGAATGTACATCAAATCCAAAATTTCAAAAATCTATATGCTAAATTTTATTTTAAAGAAATCGTATTGAGTGAGATTCTAATAAATATTTTTATATATAAAACAAGTAAGAAAGTATGGTCGGTCAAGCCCGACCTTATAATACCCTACACTAAGTAAATGAGCAAAAACATTTTTCTTTCAAAATTTCAATAATTTATATTCGTGAGTGATTTTCGGAAGTGGGGCTTATATGGGAACTATGACCAATTATGGACCGATCACCATGAAACTTGGTCATGTGATTAATGTCTATATGAAAGTTATTCATGTTGCATTTTATGTGTATACCAACATTTTAAGGAGATTTATGCTCGTTTAAGTGATTATCGGAAGCAGGTCTTATATGGGAGCTATGACTAATTATTCACCGATCATAACAAAATTTGGTGACATAAATTCGGTATATATAAAATTTATTTGGATAAAAACTTGTTAGATACCTATATAAATTAAACATTTATGACCGATAAAGTCCAATTTCGGGAGGACATTTGTATGGGGGCTAGGTGAAATAATGAACCGATTTCAGCCAGTTTCAATAGGCTTGGTCCTTGGGCAGAAAAAATTATATGTACCAAATATTATCGAAATATCTTCAAGATTACGACCTGTACTCTGCGCACAAGGTTTACATGGACAACCAGCCAGCCAGCCAGACGGACGGACGGACATTGTTTAATCGACTCAGAAAGTGCCAATTATGTTGTGATTTTTATTATAAATGTCATAATTGTTACGGTCCCTGATCTAAACTATGTGGGACACATTTTGCTAAGAATAATAGGTAATAAGTTACAGGGATGAGAAAAAAGACCTGCTTGGCCAAAATGTTAAATTTTAACCCCCTCTAACTCAGAAAGTTCTTAACCGATCTTGTTGAAAAATTGTGTCTGAATTACTATCCAACTAACTATGGTGCAAATTTCCTCCCAATCGGATGACATCGATTTCAAAAGTTGGTTCACTTAACATAAAATGCCCCATATTTTAAAGTTTTTCTGATTTTTTTTGCTCATATTTTTATAAATATGTATGTAAGTAGATAATACATCGCCCACCCAAATTATTTTTCTATTGAAATATACATATATATGTATATCTGTCTGTCTGACTTTTATTTTAATTTAATCCACCATTTGATCATTTTATATAAGCACAACCACAACAATAACAAATAAACATTCAGTAACAACAATTAAGCATTTACATTAATTCAAAAACACATCAAATCATTCATCTCTTCAACGAAATTGTCTACAACATTTTATAATGTTTAATCAGTCGTAGAAGTTTTTCTTTCTCGTACAACTAAACTAAACGTCCTTACAAATCTTTAGATATAACAACAACAGTTTGCCCAACAGTTTGCCGTACAAAAAAAAAAAAAAAACAAACAATCCACTAAATATAAAATGTGCATCTGCGTTCCATTCATTTGTCTGTTTGTTCAGTCAGCCCTCAGTGTATTGCCAGAGCATTAATGTTTTTGTATCATCATCAAGTAGTCAAGTTAACAGTCGCAGAGAAGTTCGATTCAAAATAGATTTCTACTAACTACCAGGGATGTCACATGTGAAAAATATATAGAAAAACTGATTAGCCGTATTCACAATGTAGAGTACTTGGCTTAGTAAAATAGATCGAAAACTCTCCTGTCGAAGACCTAACTCAGTTGTCAAAATCCTAAGTGGTGAGAATGTATTAGTAATTTTTTGTTTGAGCTTTTTTTCTAGTTTTCGCTCTATGAGAATTATCCATTCAAAATTAATTTGGTATTTTTAGTTAGCTCCATAAACTCCTAGTGAAATATCAGTAAAAATAAATTTTATTAAAAAATGCGGGATTCAAAATTTTAGATTTTATTTTGAAACAGTTGTACAATAGAAATGTATTCAAAGTATTGGCCATTGTTAGCATTGATATTTTCCCATATTTCTGGCTCCATATGGATTCCGAGCCAAAAGAACTGCTCATCTTTTGAGGCCAACGGATACTCAACGTTCTAAGGTGAAGCCAATACGAGAGAGAACGTTCTGCATCGATCGAAACAAATAGTAGTCGGGCACAGGGAACGGTCTGGACTATAAACCGGGTGAGGTAATACTTCCCAACCACTTAATTTTAAATAGTTTTTAACAGGTATTGCATACTGTGGCCGAGCGTTGTC
The DNA here is from genome assembly GCA_942486065.2 of Calliphora vomitoria. NCBI lineage: Eukaryota > Metazoa > Arthropoda > Insecta > Diptera > Calliphoridae > Calliphora > Calliphora vomitoria. The sequence goes on along the minus strand of OW818029.2, from coordinate 5,718,954 downwards.
ATGATGAAATATTACGGTTTCATGTCTGGCTCGCTTTAAACGAATCAGTTACGTTAGGTTCAGGTTTCCTGTAATGGTGTGGTCAGATTTAAGCAGTTCATAATATATAGTACCCTTTTGCTCCTACCAAATGCAGAGAATCACCTTAGAGCCATACACGCATACCTAAATTGGAGCGGAAGGCGTTTTTTACTTGTCAAAAATTCTCATGCCCATACAATTTGTATGCAGCATACCGAAATAACGCGGCGGCAACGCTTTGCAATTGGAAAATCCGATTTTGACAGCGCGTTTAATAGTGAAGTTAGTTGCAAAACACAATAAATGTAAACACATACATACAAAAGTAGAAACAAATATGCAAGAAACTCATTTTTTAAACTTTAATATTTAGTTTTTTTGATAAAATTTTAGTTTACAAATCACGAAACAAAAATCAGAAACACCAATACTGCAATGTACTTTATTGTTTAAATAATCCGGGTTGTTATATTTATTTTTTTGATAACCTTGTTTTTTTTTGTTTGGCGTAGCGTTGCCGCTTTTATTTAGGTATGACATTTCAGCGTTAAGGCTAAGCGGAAAAAAACGTTCCGCCTGTCGGGCGGGCTTCACATACGATCTCTTACGCTTCCGGTTATCGTAATGCCTCCATTTTTCATCCCAAGTAAAGATTCCGTGCAAAAATTATTTTCTTTTGTAGCGTTTAAGCATCATTTCTGAGAGGCAAAATCGTCTTTCAAGGTATCTTTGCATCAATACTTATTGTTACGAATGTGCAATGACGATTTGAATTTAACGGTCTGTAACGACTGCCTGCAGCATTCATCATGTTTGAAGGCACGTCCATCAGTAGCATGCGTTTATTGGCATTGTTTGTAAGTATGGCAACACTAAATGTTTGGGCTGATGGCAATGACATCGGAGGCTCTGGAATTCGAATGTACTAGTATGTCCGTTAAGAGCATTGTAGAAGATTCCCGATAGATGACGCGTGTATAAATAGTGGCGGAGCTGGCAGTTGTGAGTTGAGTTTATCATTGGCGCTGTTAGAGGAGTACATTATAAAGTGTGTGTGTGCATTTTTGTGAATTGATATACGTGTATAAAGACACTGAGTACATTCTAAATAAATAAAGAGTTGTTACAGTTTTAAACTACTAAAACTGCTTTTATTTGCAATCAAAAGTATCCGGTTTATTTAAAGGAAAAAAAACCCACGTTTTTAAAAGGTAAACACGTAACAGTATGATACCAATTTCCCTGCTTTTGGATGAATCTTGGTGCTTGCAAACGTTTTGAAATTGCTGTGATTTACAACACTCTTCACGGAGTTATGCCTCCAATTATTGGTCTTTTTTTGGCTGGCCTGGGCGATATTTGTCTTCCGTGTCAAAATCAACACTGCTGAGCAGCAGAAACCATCTCTCGCACGTTGAAACCGATGAAATACATTAACCATAAGCTTTGGTGTGCAATTGGTGTGCTTCAGCAGCACTTTTTTCAAATTAAAAAAGTAAATCAAAACTTCCCGCATATGACAAAATTCTACATTTTTGAAGCAAAAAAACTCTGTTGTTTACACTATAATGTTTAATAAATAAGTGGGAATAAATGACAGATATGTACTCTTCAAAATGACATATAAGTAATTAAAAACGAAAAACGTGTTCAAAAAATACACCATCTATTGTAAATCCCGCATTTTTAAGTGAATGCGAAGATGAGGTATTTTACAAGCAAAAACTTCTATGTTGAGCTGAAAATTTTGGCGATTTCGGACATACAATTTGGCGATGAAGGTAAAACAAAATATCTGATAACCCTGATGGCAGGCTGTGCAGTAAGTAACAACTCGCGCAGCCACTACTGCCTGGTTGCTTTTATTGTAATGGTGATGATGTTCGTATTAGTAGTTGTGATGATGATGGTGATGTTTGGGGAAACTTAAAATGCCAGCAAAAGAAGTGTAGGAATTTTTATGACCATACAAAGCGCACAACAATTGCCAATTAAAATTTTTCCACAAAGACCAACTGCAAAAAACCAAAAAAAAAGAGAAAAACCAAAAAAATACAAACCAACGAGAAACAGAAAAAAAGGGTTTTTGTGTACGACTAATTAATTGCTTTGCTCACGTTTTTCGCGCAAAATGTTTACCGGAAAGAATCAATCCAACCAAACCCATCCAGTTAGTCAACCAGCCAGCCAACCAGCCAGCCAGCCATCTAACCAACCTTGGCTAAGTTAAGAAGATCATTTAGGTTTGTAAGAAAGCGAGCGAGCAAGTAAGAATAAAATTGACTTGAATGGTTGGTTTGTAGCCTCTCGATAGTTTGTTAAGCTTATGGTTAATAGTGAAACTATTAGAATGGAAATAAACTAAACATACAACTAGTGTAGTACTCCCTTGGCTAACAAACCAGCAGTCAAGTAAGTTGCCAGGCTGGCAGAGTACGCTAGGTATACAGTTCGGCTGCTGCATGTTGCTGGAGCATGGCTGAATAAATAGTTGGTTGGCGGCACTTCGTTGTCGTCATTGTCATTGTCTGGTGTGGTGTTGGCGATGAAGTTGTTTGTAATTCCAGAAGGCCATACGAATTGATGTTAAGTAATAGTTTTAAAGTTAAATCAACTACAACGAAAAAAAAAATTTTAAACGTTTTTTGTTTGGATTGTTTGTTCTCTCTATTGGCAAGGACTTCAACAACTTGCACTTCTTCATTTTACTACGATTACACAGCTACAACAACGACTAACTAAACTAAGCTAAACTAAAATAAACTGTGTGATCAGTGATTTTCAGATTTTCATTTAATGTTTAAGCTTAAAGTAGACATGCTCTACAACATTTTTAGATGGCCTTTTAAGTTTTGTTCTTTTATTTTTTTTATTTCTCCTCTTTATTTTTACGAGATGCATTTAGTTTACTATTACGTCGTTGCTGTTACCGCTCTGCCCGACCGACACAGAGGAAATAAAGTTTTTAGTGTAACTGTATGTTTGTGTATGTGGTATGCATTTGTGTGTGGAATCGTTAAAGATTCTTGCAGATTACTTTTTTTTCTCTCTTTTGCTTTGAGATTTATTACCATCGTCTGGGAGTTTATTTGTTTAAAAGGTCAATTGTAATTTCTGAGACATGATAAAATGATCGAATTAGCAGGAAATGACGTACAATTACTAAATGAAGGTGTTTAGATAGTGACACCAATAGAACAATGGATGTTATTCGATTCAAAATTTTTAAGAAATTTTCTTTCTTTCTAATTTTTTAATCTTAACATTTATTATGGAATATTGTTACCTGTTTACCTTTTAAAAACGTGGTTTATTTCCTTTATTTCCGGATACTTTTGATTGCAAATAAAAAGCAGTTTTAGTAGTTTAAAATTTGTAACAACTCTTTATTTAAATGTACACCAACAAAAGTTCAAATATTCACTCAGTGTATTTATACACGTTTATCAATTAGCAGAAATGTACACACACTCTATAACATACAACCTTAAATGTACAAGACAGTTGATGTTAACTCTAACAGCGCATATGATCAACTCACTCACGACTGCCAGCTCTGCCACTATTTATACACACGCCATCTATCGGGAATCTTCTACAATGCTCTTAACGGACATACTAGTGCATTCGAATTCTAGAGCATTCGATATTAATGTTAGCAGCTTAAACATTTAGTGTTGCCACACTTATAAACAATGCTAATAACCGCATGCTATCAATAACCGCATGCTATCAATAACCGCATGATAAGTAGAAGCTTCTACTAATGGACGTGTTTATAAACATGATGAATGTTGCAGGCAGTCGTTGCGGACCGTTAAATTCAAATCGCTATTGCACATTCGTAACCATATTTTTAATTAATATTATTATGGTTACCAATATTAAAGAATCAAATATTGCTTTATATCCATTCTTTATCTGTACAATATCACCTATTTCCGTAAAATTTCTTCTTTGAATATTAACTGAAGTGCTTACGTTCATAGTTCGCCCAGAGTTTGAGAGAGTACCCTTAACATTATTAAAGTTCGATCTTCATAATCCGAAAACTTGTGGTTCTCGTGAGATCAAAACGGTTTTAATATGTCTAGTCATACACTGCATAGTAAGTATACAAATAAGAAGTCCAATCAAGTCCAAGGGCCAGTAGAATCCTGGTCCTTTCGCAAGCATGAGGAGCATACAGCGTATTTTTGTTATTCAAGCGGTAATCTTCCGATTCATCGATATCTCAACCAAAGGGATTATGAATGTTCCTTTGCCCAAGAGAATAAATTGAGTTGAGTCTTGATTGATGCTGTCCATTTATATGGCCGACGGTGTGAGATTTTTTTTGGTTGTAAATGTCCATTTGGAATTGGTTAATTTGAGAGAAACCAAAAGCCAAGTTCATCAGAGAAAATTCGCAAGACAATGTCGGTTTCCGTCTATGAACCGCAGATTAGAAGACTAGGATCGAGTTCACCCCGGAAGACAAATAGTTTTCTGATTGTTCAGCCTACACCCATATGTGTGAAAAGAGAACAATTTAGTTTAAGATTCCAAATACTCTCTAAAACCAGTAAAAAAACGTATGCTATTTTCAAATAAATTCGATCTAAAATATATAATTTGTACAGAAATTTGCTACAACTAAAATAAAGTTAAGACTTGCAGATTGTCAAATTGTTATTGAATTAGTTACATCCTCTGAGAGCAAGCTATGTTCCTCTTCGGGACATTCTTGTTCCAAGTCTTCTTCATCTTCATCATAAAATTCATCACAAAATATTTCATCATCTGATTTACAAGTACAATCCTCACAAGTACATTGACATTCTGTATCACATTCCTCATCTAAATAACATGGAGGACATGGAAATTCCTCTGGTAGTTTAAGAATCACATCCGCTTCATCAGCCTCAAACTCTTCCTTGCTAATGGAGATCCAACGACAGTCAAAGGGACCTTGACCGGAACCAGTATAGGTAGATTCCGCAGTTTCTCGGTAAGCATAATCTTTTTCTGTAATGTTTAGAGATGGACACGAGCAACGTTTTTTCCCTTCATTTTCCACTACTCCGAAGGATACAGTGAAGTTTTCATTCACTTGCTTTGCCATTTCTTCTTCCTGCTCTTTAATATACATCTCTTCATAAGGATCTTCCATATCATGCATTCCGGTAGTAACTTTAACAGACTTTAGACTTTCTTTTGCAATTCTTTTCAGACATTTCAAACAAGTACATTCAAGTTCATCATCCGCTTGAGTCCGATTAGTTATACGATCATACAATTGTTTATAAATTAATTTGATTTTACATTCCAATTCCTTTTGACAGGCATAAAATAAACCCTCATATGAGGCATAAATCTGAGCCGTGCGCTGTGCCGCATGCACCCATAGACATTCCGAAGTATGTGTCAATTTATCACTTAACAGACTGTTGGGCACCCCACCCACATCGCTGCCATGATATAAAGCCTTGAATGCTCTCTTTATAATGGAGTATGCCATTTGAGCTTCTACGCGATTCATGGAACATTTACGACTTAAGTCATGCATGAGATCTTCTTTGCATAGACGTTTTCTGGGTATGGAATCAATGCGATGTACAATTTCTTCAAAATGCAGAAAATAATAAATGATAACATCTATGGAGGCTTTGGCTTTCACCAAATAAATCCCACAAAGATTCATAACCTTTATTTTTAGAGAAAAAAGACAGACATGTTAAAATTTATATTGGTAATTGGAATTGAGTTTCTTACCTCGACCAAAGATTCAGCAATATCGGTTACATTTTCCAGCAATATGTCACTAGAGATAATTTTATGCGAACAATTGCAGTAATTATACGGTTGAAAGCAATCGCATTTGTAACTTTGTATGAATTTTTGGGGTTTCATTTTAGTTTGAAGGGTGGTTGTTTACAAATTTTTGTTTTGCTAAATGTTTGATGAATTTTAATCAAGGCTATTTTAAAAAATAAGGTGACAACACGCATTTATTTAGTTTCTTTATACATATAATCATTTGTATATGGAGAAATATTTTATTTAATGGAGTTTTTTGACGTTCGCACGAATAAGACGTTATTTATTTAGTTGAGGACACCTTGTATAATGAATTTCACATCAAACTAATTTACTCCACAGACAGCTGGTCGTATATAGTTGAGATAAAAATTGGCGGGATCAGAATAGTGGGTGTGACATTTCCCATACAAGGATAATATTTATTACCGAATATCTACATAACTATAAGAGCGACAATTTAAAAACATTTTATTTAATTATCATCGTACATAGTTTGGATAAACATGGGCGAGATAAGTAAGAATAGTGGGCGTGACCCCTCCCATAAAAGTAAATATTTAGTGATTATTAAATGTTTTTTAATTAGAGCCACTAAATTTTGATTTGAATAAAAATAGTGAGCCACTTAAATAGGGCTTTGTTCGGGCTCTTTTTATTTTTATTTTTGTAAAGAAATTTTGTTGATAGAAACCAAAGAATAACAAGAACGGAAAGCCTCTCAATTTTCCTACAACAACAACTTCCCCCTCTTGACACATACAAGTAGTATTCAACACACTTGAGCAAGGCGAATTTATACAAGGTGGAGTCAGTCAAACAGCTGATTATCTTTTTTTTCGCTTTTTTGGTTCTAACAGATGTCAAAGCTTATATATTTAAATATCTACATATTCTTAGCTCATTAACAAAATATTTATTTTTTACATAAATAAGTAAAGCCCTCACTATTCAATTATCTACAAGATATTAAGTTTTAATACATATTTGTTTAATTTTTCATTTTTGTTTTTTGACATTTGTTTTTGTAGAACTGCCACCACCTTGTATGAATTCGCCTTGCACTTGAGACAGCGACTTGACTTCAAGACTTTTTCTTCAAAATTGCAATAAAATTCCAATTCTAACACACTCTTTCACAGACTATTATGTGTCTGTTCTTTTATTTGTATATCCTTCACCTTCGTGAGAAGGTTTAAGTTTTTATATAACTTTCTGACCCTATAAAGTATATATATTCTGGATCCTTATAGATAGCGGAGTCGATTTAGCCATGTCCGTCTGTTGAAATCAATTTTCTGAAGACCCCAGATATCTTCGGGATCCAAATCCTCAATAATTCTGTCAGACATGCTTTCGAGAAATTGCCTATTTAAAATCAGCAAAAAAATCCGAGACACCTCTATTTTTGGCCTATTTTTTATCTATATCTCGATTACTAAGTCATAAATATAGACAATATGGATATCTAATGATAGATATTTCAATGTCCATTGCAACGATGTATATAATGGGTCAAAATCGGGAAAAATATTTTTTAACCCGAATTTTTTTCACAATAAACATTTTTTTGTCATAAATTTTTTTCAGTAATAAATTAAAAAAAAAATTTTTTTTAATTAAAAAAATTAAAAAAAAACTTAAAAACAATTTGGAAAAAAAAAAAATTTTTTTTAAAATTGTTTAAAAAAATTAAATTTTTTTTTTTATTTTATTTCAAAGTATAATTTGGAATATAGCTCTCTTACTTGTTTTCCACACATATTAACCACTAGATTGACCCGGTGCGCTTCGCTACCCCTGTCGATGTAAAAATCGGTTCAGCCGTTTAGTAATTATTGTTTAAAAACTAAAGGTACCAATTTTACCCGTTTTTCCCCCTTTTCATCCCTTTCTGGTCCAAGTATTGAAAAAATTTATAGCCTATTGACGCTTCCAAGTAAGGATCTATCTACGTTCCAAATTTCAATAAAATCGGTTCAGCCGTTTAGGCGTGATGCTCAAACAAACAAACAAACAAACAAACAAACAAACAAACAAACAAACAAACAAATAAACAAACAAACTTACAAAGACATTTATATATTTATATAGATTAAAATAACCGAAACATGTATACAGCGTTGCCGCTCTGGTCCAATTGGACAAAAATTGGTAGTTTCAAGTTAACAAATTGACTTTTAGTTGGTTTGTTCCGTTGTTTGTCGGATTTTGGTAGGCTACGATAATTCTGAATATATACGTGTTTTTGAGAGCAAAATAATAAAGAACATGAAGAATATTCTAATTCTTTCAAAATAATAATTAATTTTATGAAAATTGTTTGTAGTCTTGTTAAATTATTTGATGATTTGTGACACAATTGTGCCATATTTATTATGTGTTGAATGACACTAAGGCGCTGTCAATATTATTTTTACACATTTCAAAATAATAAATATTACGAATAAAACTAAAAACAATTGTATTGATGATTAATTTCGGAATGTTTCTTTGTAAGCTACATATGTATATAAAAAACTTTATGCAGATACATACTAGGGATGATAAATTCACCATGTGTATTTTTTCAGCACATATCGGATTTCAAAAGTATTGCAGTACTTCAATGATTGATTAAGATAGATTTCTAGTTATGATAGAACTTGGAATGAAATACCAATACTTCTTAAGAAATTATAGACAGCGCTAAATATAAATTTTTAAATCCCAATAGGAACTGATTAATAAAGAATTTTTCAAATATTTCAAATCTGGTAGGTTTTGATAGTTTTTCATCAACAATATTTTGCACAAATAAAAAATATATATATTTTTTTAATTTTCGGGGCTGAAATTATAACATTTGTAAAATTTGGTATTGAAAATTAATAAGAAATTCAAATTAATTAAATTTTTGCAGAAATTATGGAAGAAAAAGCAGTAAAATCTATTTATAAAATCTTTCCAGTTCAAATATACATTAAATAATTGGAGAGTTGTTTGAATTTTTAAATTTAATTGTAATAAAATCTTGTTATTATTTTTAAGGTCGCTTTTTTACAACTACGTGTGTTTGAGGAGTGCGGTGAAAATGGTTTGAACACAAATACATATAAACAAAATATTACCAATACATTCATAGAGTTTGAAAATATATTTACATCGTTTTTCTTTAAAATTTTTGCAATTATTGCAAAATAAATTTGAGTTAATACCATTTTTCTGAAACTTCTCGATATTTTTTTTTATTATTTTATCAACAAAAACAGTATAACTCAAAATACAACCAAATTTAATAAGTAAAACTATTTGATTATATTTAATTTGAATAAAGGCTCAAATAAAATACAGTGAGACCTCGATTATGCGTGCTTCGATTAACCGGCAACATCAATTATCCGGGAAAGAAAAAGAAAATGTTTTTGGATCGATTTAAATTTGTTTGCATCAATTAACCATAATTATCTCTATTATCCGGGATTATAATTTTGTTTCCATTATTTTTGAACAATCTAACACAATGTGAATAATACGAAAAAGGGAAATTCCCTCGATCGATTTGTAAGGCCAACATTTCTTGATATTGTGCCATCGATTTTTCGATAGCTTTTGGCATGAGGAGTGTTAGACATTATAAAAAACAAAGTGATTCTGTAATTGGCTTTGGAAACCGAAAAACTTTAAAAACTGCTGAAGAACCAAAAGTAGATTTTGCAGTTTATGAATGGTTCCGGAAGGAACGATCCAATTTCTGGATTAACAGTGAAGTAATGTCCAAAATGTTCCACTCAAAATTTAAGAAAAAACCGACATTGTATTCACAAACTTAATGCTGTAGGAGAAAAATATTCAGCTGATTAGCTGCTCACAATTTTTGTGGCAAAATTAAATGAATTCAAATCAATGAAAAATGGAGCTTTAAATGTCATTATCGAAAAACTGTCATCATTAAAAAACTACTAAAACTTGGTACTCAATTAACCGGGAAAATTGATTATCCCGACCATTACGTATATCCGAGGTCTCACTGTAATACATTAAGAAAAAATATATTTTCATGTTAATTTTTCCATGACAACAATTAAGATTACCTAAAAATACATTAAAAATTATAAAAATGTAGACATTTTCTTATTATAATGTTAGAATGTTCTGTGAAAATGCCCATATGCTAATAAATGATAAAGTTAAAGTTTCAACACAAAATAAATATGTAGGTTTTTATATCAAATCAGGCAGTCTCAAAGCTTAGAGCATCAGTTTAAAATGGAGGTGATCAGAGAAGATCACTCACTTCCCATAAATAGCAAATGTTAAACATGATCTTTTTTACAACTGTCACAACTTTAAAAGGTTGGTAATGTTTAATCGCAATCTGGGAAAGTTTTAGCTGTTTCGTTAACGTGGATAAATATATCCATCAAAATCAATGAATAGTGATAATTTAAACTTTTGGATCATGATCAATGACCATTTTAGAAAAACAACAACAAAAACTATATTTTTCTTCGAGAAAATATCATAAATTGCTGCCCTCTCAATTCAAAATTGTCTTTAACGATGAGTCTATTTCTGATTGTTATTGGGATGTTATTAGAAAAAAGAAGATTTTGATATCAAAGCAGTGTGATGTTTCTATAAACAGCATTTATTAACTATTTAACGATCCTGAGACCTATTAATATTAAAGTTATTGATTTTTCTATGGATAATATATTTATAACATTCATCTTAGCTGTTTAAATTATGTAGGTTTCTCTAGGAGAAAACATTCTCCTTTTTCCAGAATACCGTAATGTATCCCTCACTCTAATTGTATATAATAGTAAGTAATAACGATTTGTAAATCATGTCTGTGTGTTTATTCCCACAACTTCTTATTACATGTTCTTTTCTTTTAAATTATTCATTTTATAAAGAATATCCAGTTTTTTTGTAGTTGTGGTTTTCGTTAAATGCTAAACTTTTGACCAGATATGGCAAGAACAGCTAATTTTAACCACTTGTAATTGTCACAAAGTGGCAACACTTTATCAAGAAAGCTTGTTAAAATTCCATTTTATTGCTGGCCGGTCTTTAGTGGACTGTAAATGTAGTGGTGTTTGTTAGTATGTATGTTTATGTATACATGCATGTCCCAGCAGTTCTTGGAGACTGTCCCGAATTAGTGATTTTACCTATCATTTAGGGTGACAACTAGTTACATAACTAGCTACGTGACTAGTTACTTTGATACTTTTTTATTACAATAAGAGTCACTGATAGCTGATCCTAAGTAGTCAACGCATTGGATTTACATACCGGTTTCATAGAGTCAGTTACGTAACTAGTAACTTGATCAGCTATATAACTAGTTATTTTAAATTGTACGGGTGTTAATTGACCTCAAATAGTCAGTACAAAGTAAACGTTTAAAGTGACTACACTCTAGATTACTGGGAGACACTTAAGTGACAATTGTCTTCACGCTAGATTACATGGGATGTATAAAGTAACCAATTGACTTAACTCACATATATGTCAAATGACCCAGAATATATGAAATGGAGTCAGCCAAGTGAACATAAGGGATAATACATTGACTACATGCTTAACTGCTGGGATATGTTTGAGTGTGTAAGTGTTTGTGTAATTAATTCCATATGATTTTATAGAGATTGTCTCTAGGGAACAATTTAATTAGTCAATGTTTGATTTAATAAAATATCTTGAAATAAAAAGAACTTTTCAATATGGCTGACATAAAAATTAAATAAATTAAAATAGCAGTTGATGCAACAGGCTGTTGAACTTGAAGGTGTAAAAAAAAAACTAACCAAGCGGTTAAGCTTTTAAATTTAAACGGAATTGGAAAAAATAGTTGCAATTAAAATTTCATATTTTCTTATATGCAATGAGAGAGGAATGAATATTCTCGGAAAAATAACCATATTTTCATTTCGATTGTTCTTGTAAAATGCTTTTAAACTAATCGTTAACTAATTTAGAAGAAAGAAAAAAAAAAATGGTAGAATTTTTTCAAGACACTCCTTACATTCCCATTCATTACATTCAAGTTGAAATCTTCGTCGCTGCCACCACACCACACCACCATCATCATTATCATCATCGGCACCATTTTCTTGCACTATCAATTGACAATTCATTTTATCAAGTGTAAGTGGTGTATGTTAACTTGGTCGACATGTGAATGCGTTTGTGGACACAACATTTGCCACAAGTTTTTCTGCAGCACATTAAGGAACTTTAGTGATTACTACTAATAGATAAAGTCTTTATTAATCGCACAGTGGCAAAAAACAGCAGCAACAGCATCTTAAACACCACAATCCGCCACATCTACGAAGTCTACTAGACACAGCAACATGAAACTGTTGCACTCAGCCACAACATTAACCCATATTACTTAAACTGTGTGCCTGCCTGCCTGCCTGCTTGTTGGCTGCTTGCACACACTCACCGGAGTGTTAGCCATGATCAATTCTTGGTAACTGTTAAGTCTTACAGATCAATAACAAATTTTTCCTTTAAAATGTAATAATACGAATAAAAAAAGAGTGACTGAAAGTAGTACCACATACTATAGAAATTATGTTGCAACAACATGAGTTTTATTTTAAACACTACACTGTACAGTTAGAGTGTCCAAAAAAAAAAAAAAAACGGCAACTTCAAACGGCGGTTTAAACGAAACAGTGTGTTTTTGAAAAAAACTGACGTTTTTCTATTAGACCGAAAAACGCTTAGAATAAGCGGATAGTCATGAAACCGTAATATTCCATCATGACAATGCTCGGTCACATGTTTCAATACCTGTTAAAAAGTATTTAGAATGATAGGGATAGGTTAGGTTACGTGGGTTGCTCGCAAGTTAGCGAGTTCACTCGGAGGCCTTGTAGCCCATTGTGATACCCTTAGAATTACCATTCCCTTATTTTCAAATTTCATACATAAAGAGAGAATGGTTGCCCACCCTAATTTCGTTGACTATGTACTTCTTGTGATCCCCGTGAGAACCAGCCGGTACTTCTAATTAATCTGATCATATTTACTAGTGGCACAACTCTGAGACAGTCCAGATCATGGAAAAGAGCTCTACCAAGATGTAGTAGTCTATGCTCTTGTAAGGCTGGGCAGTCACATAGAAGGTATTGTACCGATTCTTCCTCCTCCTCATCCAAACAACTTCTAAAATAGCTATATCGTGGGTAACCCATACGTTCCGACATGCGTCCAATCATACAGTTCCCAGTGATTATACCCGTAAGAAGCCTGATCGAATTTCTACTAAGAGACAAAAGAGTCTTAGTCCTATTCTCTGTCAGAGTGGGCCAGAGCAATCTGGATATTCTACAAGTGATGATATTTGACCACCTGAGTTCCGTCTCACTCAAAGCCCATTCATTTATCAATTTTGATACGTTCACCAAGGGAGTGTGAATATCCCTTTGCGCAAGAGATACGTCCAGAGACGACCCGTTCGTTGCGCATTCGTCGGATACTTCATTTCCCCGGATGCCCTCATGTCCTAGGACCCATATCAACTCGACGTGATGTTGTGCCAGTTGTGCGAGTGATTGTATGCAGTTGAGAAGACATTTCGACTTAATAAAGTTGGAGTTAAGAGCCTTGATTGATCGATGGCATATATCTCAGCTTGGAAAACCGTGCAGGTATCCGGTAATCGAAGAGACAGCAAAAGGTCCAGTTCATCGGAGAAAATTTCCGAGCCGAGAATGAAGTGGTTGAGAATTTCTGCCCCACATGCATTATAGTCCAGACCGTGCTTCGTCCGACTACTATTTGTTTCCATCGATGGAAAATGTGTTCTTAAAAGATTATCAGTTATTTTGGCTCGGAATCCATACCGAATACTAATATTAGAATTTAATCGTTATTGTTATCCATCTCATTTCAATTTTGTAGACGATAATATGATACAAGTTATGAATTGTGTATTTTCGAATATTTAAGGCTCTAACCATAGAATAAATGCATAGAACGGAAGGAGAGAGCAATAAAATGGTAAAAATTACTCTCTTTTTACACATACGGGTGATACAATAAAAAAATACATGCAATACATTCTCATGAATAAGGTTTTTGACAACAGACCTAGGTTTTTGGATCTCAGTTACCTATCTAGTTGCCATCTATGGCTCTAACTTTGTGTTATCATTTTCTATATTTTACAAAATATTGTCAAGTACTAAAATTTTTTATAAAAAAAATCAATATTTAAAAAAATGTTATCAAAGTTTTTCAAAAATATGTTCAAATAAGATTTAGAAAATATGTTTCGTTAAAACCGTTTAACCATCTTAAAAAAACCGGTTGACTAGATAGTCTTTGGGTTTGGATACTCTATATACTAAACTACAAGTGCCGCTCGCTGCCACTGCCACTGCTGCTGCGGCTATTGCACATTTACTTAGTTTGAAACTAAAACTTTGACATTGGCTTTTATGGAGTTAATTGGATTTTTTTTTTCCTTGATTGTTGATTTTATGTGTGTAAATATTGATTGAAATAATTGTATCCCGCTGAGGATTTATGTGCAAACATTTAGTAATCGATTTATGTTCACATGAAAACGAAGAATGACGAGAGAGTTTTATTTTATTTGCTGAATATTTCAATAGAAATCATTTTGTTAAATGTTTAACGATACAAGTGGGGTATTTAAAAGTAGAGCTTAGCAAACAAGCCGCACTCTTTCCAAACAAATGAGATTAAACATTTTTTATTTAAATTCCCCAGAGAATGTTCGGGAACAAAATTTACATTTAGTAGCAGCAGAAAAGGAAATCTTAAGAAAATGGAAAATAGAATGTACAATTCTTAAGTAGTGGAATCATAATCAAGGCGAAGTCACCGGGGGTCAAATTACCGCATTCGTGGTAGAATGATTATTTTGATATCTAAATTGTAAATTTCTTACGCGATATCGAATGCGGTAAATCGGCTTAGGGTTTTAAGTTTAGATTGAAGCACCAGTTGACTGGGTGGCCACTCATCCGATTATGAGGATGAGGCAAAGACAACAGAAGTGTGTTTTTAAGGCTCACAAGACAATCTGAGGAATTCAACGGCTATAAAGTGACCAGTAATAAATATGAAGGGCGAAAATCATACAGGTAGCGCTTGATGAACTTTCTCCCAGGCTACAAGTAACGAAGTGGGTGTCAATTCGGAGAAAACAGAGCTAGTCCTCTTTACCAGAAAATACATGTATGAGATGTTTAAAATGCCCAAAATCGGAGTTTTGGAAGGAGCTAAAATTATAGAATGAAGTAAAATACATGTGTATTTTCCGGGATAGAAAAAGGGAATGCGAATAAGTATGTTCAATTTCATTTATTCTACTTTAGTCAAACCAATTCAGGAAGGCCATATGAAATACCGTGACCAATCATAGACAATATCCACCAATAGTGTTCCCAGAAAAAGTTACGACTTTCTTAATTCCGCTAGACTATTTGAAGAGTGTGAAGTATTCACAGACGGTTCTATTATGGTGATAGGCACAAAAGCTTGGAGTGTTAATGAGATCTATGAAAGAGCCTGGAAAAGACGCTGGCTGAGATATTGACCTTCTTGTTAGCTTCGGGAGTAGATGTGACTAATTAAGTTCACAGTCAATCAGTGCTAAAAGCTTTGAAGGGTTGTGTGATCAACTCCAAGGTAGTGGTAACATTTTACAATGTCTTTGATATAGGGGTTTTACTAATTTGTGCATATTAGACTGAATATAGGAAAAGCTATACAAATTTTAAATTCAAACTTGACGGGTGTTCAAGAGGATAAAGGAAAATTTATTTTAATGGTACTCTTTTAATATATTAGATTAGTTAGTGTTGAGTTGAAAGCCGGGTGAAGGGGCAAAGGGCTGGATAAATTGGAAGAGATGATCAAACTCTCTGAGCCGAAACAAAATCGTTTAGATTTTGTACTCAGAACAATTGGACAAATAAATATGAAAAAAAAGGAAAGAAATAAAACAAAGTAATTATGATATTTTCTAATTATTTATTCAATTGTTTGGAAGATGGATTCTTACCATAAGGAGCAGTAGTAGTACACAGTTGAACGTTAGATTTGTATCTCTAGCCGAAAGAAGTATTTACGACTCTTTTTACGATTAATTTAGAACTAACTGACAAGTGGAAGTATACTGCAACACATAGCATTCTGCATTAATATATATTGTGGAGAAATAGGAATTGCAGGGGAAATAAGGAAAATCGCTAAGTGTTGTTTTTGTCGTAAAAAGTTAGCTTATATACACTAAAGTTAGCTAATATGCTTTTCAGTAAAGAAATAATCAAGAATAGGGTGCTCTATGGTATTATGATACCAAGAAAGGAGAACTAAACCAAATTAAGGAGTACTTTTTCGTTCTTCAAAATGGTACTTTTTGAATTTGCTATAATATTGAACCTAGAATCAGGAAATTACTTTGAAATTTCAAACTTGACGGGGGTTCAAGTGTTGCAAATTGGTACTTTTTATTTTATTAAATTATTTTACTTATATGTTGGCTGATATGCTTTTGAGTAAAGAATGTCATTAAGCCATCTATATCACATTGAGGTAACAAAAACTATTAGTATTTTTTCGTTCTTCGAATGGTATATTTTGAAATTTCTATAATACATAATGAACCTATAAGCTGAAAATTAAACTTAGTTAGAATCTAAAAAGGGGACTCACAGGAACTTTTTTCCAACTAATAATACTTTTTGACTATTTTATAATAATATAAACCTAAAAATTAAAAATTAGGAACACATGATTCTGAATGAGTTTGAATTCACAAAAGGTGACTTTAGTGGTACCTTTCTTTAGCATTTTTAGAATCATGATGCTGAGTGGGAATACATATTGTGGGTCTTTTTGTGGTACTTTTTTTATTCTCCATACTTTTATCGGATATTTGAAAATAACTAAGTCTTTGTTAAAAAATTTTGCATTAATTTGTTTTTAATTAAAAAAATAAACAGTCATTTGAAGTTTAATTGTCAGGAAATACTCGTAGATCAATATTTTACATCATCTGAAGCAATTATTGTAATACAATTTAAAAAATTTAAAGAAATCTTAAGATATTTTTACCGATCTGTTTTTAGAGATATTGGATGAAAAAGTTTGTTTCTCATTTATAAATTTTGAATTTTACTACTGAAAATAGATTACAGGTCAAAACCGAAGAATAATTGTCGGTTTCGGTTTTAGGCCCTGAAAAACCGCGGTTTAGGTAAAAACGGAACTGGAAACTCTAGTATATAGATATGTTTTTCAATCCATATGTAACATAGAGAAATATTCATCCGAGACCCAGCAAAGTATATATATTATTGATCCTTATTAAATTCTAAATCATTTAAAGAAAAAATTTAACTTTTTTTTTAATTTATAGCGAAAAAAATTTTAGGGCAAAAAATAAATTTTTTCAAATTTTTTTTATTAATTTTTTTAAAAAATATGTTTAAATTTATTTCTGATAAAAATTGTATAACAAAAACATATTTTTGGGAAAAAAAATTCGGGGTAAAAAATATTTTTCCCGATTTTGAACAATTGAAGGTCCGACTTACTTTGGCCTTATATACTCCGTTACAAAGGTCTTTGAAATATCTATTATGAAATATCCATATTGTCTATATTAATGAATTAGTAATCCAGATATAAAAAATAGGTAAAAAATCGAGGTTGTCTTGGTTTTTTCCTTATATTTCAGCCATTTGTGGTCCGATTGTGTCGATTTTAAATAGCAACCGAGTCAGAAGAATTTGGGGGCTACGGAAAGTTGATTCCAACATACAGGCGGTTAGACGGACATGGCTATATCGACTTCGCTATCTATAACGATCCAGAATATATATACTTTGTAGGGTCGCAAATGAAAAATGTAGAAATTACAAATGGAATGACAAACTTATATATACCCTTGCCACTCATGGTGAAGGGTATACAAATACACCGAAATGTTTACAATTCTAAGCAGTCTGTTATTCAAAATCAGCAAAAGCGAGATAGTATAACCCGAGTTCTGAACCAAAATGTGAGATAACCTAAAAAATATGATATTTTCCCATCTTTTTGGATTTTTAGCTTAACCATGGAATTTTGCATGATTATTCCAAACCCCCATACAAATTTCTTTGCGAAATATAGCGCTACGATATATAAATGCCTATAGAATAACACTATCCATATAAAATTCAATACAAATAAATTTCGTGCAAAAAATAAATCACAAGACCAAATTTGTTGTGGATTGGCCCATAGTTGACCATATAAAACTTATTTCCGAAAATCACTTGAATACACATACATAATTATCTTATAAATATCGTTATCAGGTTGAATTTCGATAAATAATCCCCATATACCTTATCAACATTTTAATGTTTTGAAGATCGACCCATAATTGATTATAGTTCTCATGTAAGGACTACTTACGAAAAATATATTAATCTTCATAAAAATCTAATAAATATCGATATATAACAAAAATTTTATACAAATCAGTAATTTGTATTCAAAAATCATATGAATATTGGTCCATATTTGACCATAGCTGTCATATAAGTTCCACTTCCTTAAATACTCATAAATCTCTTATAAATATATTTATAAAGTTAAAATTCGACATAAAAAATATATGAAAATTTCTGTTCAAAATTTTATGAAGATCGATCCATAATTGGTCATAGCCCCTATATAAGGACTTCTTCCAAAAAACATACTAACTGCAAAAGACATCTATATTGAACCAATATTTAACACAGATCAGAATAATACTGCTGGATTATGTGAATATCCGTCCTTAATTGGCCATAGCTCTTTAACTATATCCTTAAACTTTTTTTCTTCACTTGTGGTGAATAAGGAAATATGTTGAGTCAATCGGGTAATGTAAATCATTATGGATATAAATTGCTAAACATCATATGTTATTCTTATAGTAAAAAATGACAAACTCTGTTGAAAATGTTAAGAAACCGTAGTTAATTCAATTATAAATTGCTGAATAAAGGACTGAGATCGAAAAATTCTTAACATACATATATGCTAATAAAAATGAAACCACTAAACTTACAGTTTTTTTTTTTTATTTGATTGAAATTATTATTACAATTTACAAAAAAAAATATATATATTTTTATAGTTCTAATCACTAGTGATGAAATTTTTAACCTTTTTCGGAAACCTCTTTTAACAAGAGCCCAATATCTCTCCACTGGCCTTAGCCCCAAGAAGTTTGGAGAATTTGCCTCTCTTGGTACGAATAACACATTATTGTTCTTTTACCACTCAAGACCTTTCTTACCATAGTGACAGGGTGCCAAATTAGGCCAAAAATAAGTGGACACACTAAAAAGTCTTATGAATGGAAGCATCATTTTTTGTAAACATTCCTTAATGTAAATTTCGGTATTTATAGAGCCCTTTGTAACAAATGTTTGGCTTTTTTGCCGCAACTGCATATTGCTTGCCATACCAAAACACTTTTTGGGAAATTTTGTCTGCTTTTGGGTCCTAAACTTTTCTTCAACATTCCCTCAAGCATCAGCAACATAAAATTTTTGACCAGGAAGTAGCGAAAAATCTGCCAGAACATACGTTTCGTCATCCATTATGCAGCAAGAATATTTTTTTTATAAAACTTGACTTCAATTTCCGTGTCTGTTTTTGGCCTCAAAATTTTTAGCAACGTTCCTGTCAGGAACTTTTTGAGCCTTGTATGTTTTTGAACCTGTATTTGGCTTTAACTTTTCGTACCAAATAGTCCGAGCACTGAGCTAACCGGGCTCCTTTCCTACCGGATGTGTTGGGAGCTCTTTTGAAAATGCTTTCTATTTTTTTGGCTTAATAAACATCATGTAAACAATTCCTTCTACCTTAATCAGGTTTTCTATCAACGGACAAGTTTTCCCGGTACTGTTGAATAACATTGGAAACAGTTTGACGGCATACCTTTGATTGTTTGGGCAACTTTTTGTAGGACCAAGTTGGGTTTTGTTGAAAATATTTCATAATTTTAGTACGCACTTTTTTCTGGTCACTTGTTTTAAATAGATTAACAAAAAATGAACATAATTGACATTAAACATAATAACTTACACGCTTTACAAAGGTAACTTGATCAAAAATACTTGGGTTATAAGTTTCAATGAAAAACGTGTGTTAAGAATTTTTCGATCTCAGTCCTTAGATATCATTTTTAAATTTTTGAAATAAAATATCTTCTGCGTAAACTAGTATTTCTAACAAGATATAAAATCATACTCGGATCTAACTCCCATTCATCCATCTCGACTTATAAATTACAAAGTTTCTTTTCATAATTTTTACTCCTGATGTTTGTTATTGTTGTTTGTATAAGTTAACGAATCTGTTAACTGAATAATTTGTATGAATATTTTTTTAGTAAACTGTACCTATTTTAAGTGTTTATTTTGTTGCTAAACTAAGAAATTGTAAGAAATCGTTTTTAATATTTAACCGTTAGGTTTTTTGATGCTTATTTTAAAACTGATCAAAGAAGAGAAAAATATTCATTCAGTATTCTTATTCTCTGTTTGTAACCTAACTGTTAAATAAAAAAACATTGTCCATTACTTAGTCTAACTATATTTTTTTGCTCTCTTCTTCTTTCTTGTTCGTTTATTATTTTGCTTCAATAATTGATAATTGTAAAGAGATTTGGTCATTCTAGTTTTTGATTTCTACTAAGTAACAATAACCAGTGATCTCTATAATAAAAAAATGTATTTTAAAGTGAAGCAAAATAAAAAACTTAAGATTTATAAAAAAAAGAAAAAGAACACAACTCTTAAAGTGAAATTTAAATTTATAAAAAAAATTAAATAAAAATTTAACGTTTTAAAAAAAATAAAAATAATAAAATATTTAAAACAAAATATTTAAAAATTTAAAAAGAAATAATAAACTTAGTATTTAAATAAAAACAAATCTACATAGTAGATAACTAAATAAGCTATTATAAATAAGATTTAAAAATAAAGAAACTCTACATAGTAGAAAAACAAAATAAATATTTAAAAACTAAGAACTAAATTTAAGATTATAAAGAGAACAAAACTTTATAAAATAAAATATTTAAAAATTTAAATTTAAAAATATAGTAAACTTAAGCTAAAAACAAATCTACATAGTAGATAACTAAATAAGCTATTATAAATAAGATTTAAAAATAAAGAAACTCTACATAGTAGAAAAACAAAATAAATATTTAAAAACTAAGAACTAAATTTAAAATTATAAAAAGAACAAAAATTTATAAAATAAAATATTTAAAAATTTAAATTTAAAAATATAGTAAACTTAAGCTAAAAACAAATCTACATAGTAGATAACTAAATAAGCTATTATAAATAACATAAATATTTACAAATTTTGAAGAAAGAAAAACATTATTATTTCAATTAAAATAAAAAATAATTATTTTAAGTTTTTATTATAAAAATAAAAATTTTGTGAAAATAAAATAAATAAGAAATAAAAATAAAAATTTGAAAACATAATATTTAAATTGGATTTTATTTACTAAGAAATATGAGAGTCTTAGCAAATAAAAGAAAAAAAAACTTTAAATTATCTGTAAAAGATAATGAAAAGTTAATTTATATAATGATATTTAGAATAAATGTTATTATTTTTGACCTTTTAAAAGCAAACGTTTTAAAAGCCGCTGGATAAAATTTTATATGATAAATAAAAAAACAATTTCATTCCAGTTTCTACATTACAATCCAATGAAATACATGATTCTCTTAAAATAAAACTATATTAATATATGCAATTAATTAGGAATTAATGATGTTTCGAAACAATTTCATTAACATCAATCTTTAAGAGGTGGTTTAGTTGTTTTCTTTTACATTCTCATCCCATCACAGCTTACAAATAAATTATTGCAATGGTATTTGGGTAATGAAACCCACCTTTGCAATATGTTAAATGTGTAAATTAGTATATCGCTTCCTTTTTCGAAATCCATTTACTGTGGCGTATTTGTGTTACTGATACGACTTAAAAAAAAAAGAATAAATAAACATTGATCGCAATTCGCAAAAAGGAACGAGTACAAGGAACATTTGTATTCATTTGTTAATTCCCGCCATTTATTCGCTGTTAATCATCATCGTTTGTTGGCTTTAATAATCACAACTCAATTTTCTTTCAATTTATAATTGAGCAATTTTTCATTTAAATGAATTGGCAATTTAGTGAGCAACGCCTATGCTTAAGCCAACTTGAGCAGGAGCAATTCCCAGACACTCGGCCACTCGGGGAGCGCCAGAAAATGCAATTATAATTATAACACACATAGCCTTTGGCCAACAAACATACAGACAAACATGCATGCCAATATCATTCGAATAAATGTACAACAATCGTATAAAAGCCACCAACTCAATTGGCCTGCTTATAAAGAAAAGAAATGGTAAAAAAAAAACACAAGAACGGAAAACAGCAGAAAAAACAGGCGTTACACGCGTAATCGAAACGCAAATTGAAGTTACTTAATAAATCGAACAACCATGTTAATGCGGGCCATTTACAAACGAAATGAACTCCAAGTAAAAGCTGCAGCCGCAGCATCAGCAGAAATAAACAAAATAAAACAGAATCGATTGCAATCGTTTGCTGGCTGGTCCGTTGTTGGTTGCATTGCATACAAAACAGTAGGCATTCAAAATATCAAAAGGTGCGAGCTTGAGGAGTTTATGAGCTGAGAAGATGCCTTAGGAATTGTGAATGCAATGCAGAAAACACAGCGATCGTTCTCGTCTACACAGTCTTATACAGTAGTCGTATTCGTACTATTTTTCATATTAAAGATTCTGAACAACATTCACGTACATATTGTGAAAAAATGTTCGTTCAATCGATTGTACTGAGTTGGTATTTTTTTTCTGTTCTGCAGGCAAATATTATTGCACTTGCAACCAACCATCAGCAAATGTGGTGTGGCAAAACTTGAGATTACGATAAGCTTCTGGTGTTTGGTCGCATAATCCACACAAAACAAGCCAGACACTCTCACTCACTTGTTTCGATACAGGACATAAGTATATGTGAGTGTACGTTATGTATTTACTACATACGTAGTTATCGCGGAACACCTAATTATTATAAATAAACCAATCGTATAATAAAGATCTGCCAAAAAAAAGGACTTCCAAGAATTACAGTCTCAGTCACTCAGTCATATAACCACATACAGAATTACTTTGTATATTGAAGCAGTTGGCAATATATTTATTTATATATTTATTTGATATGTTTAAACTGAGCTTTCTATGTATATGTTTAAAAGCCAAACAAGCAAACAAACAGTCAGTTAGTTATTTAAGTTGAGCAGATAGTCAGTCAGTTAGTCAGGTAATATGTCCATGGTTTCAGTCAATTTTATTCATTGAAATAAGAACTTAATCGGCCAGACACATCAGTCTTCTGCTTCTTCGTCTTTGCAAACAAACCGATCAACACACTAAATATTCCTTTATTCATTTTACATTCGAAATGATCTCAGCAATTTATTTAAGTATGTATAAATGTGTGTATGTGTTTGACTAACAGCCTGGTTGGTTGGTTGGTTTGTTGATTGTATGTATGTTCTGTGGCCGTTGTTGGTTATAAAAACATGCTGGGTTAAGGATGATCCACCATTATCGTCACATAGCAAATAAATAAAAGTGGCTCCAGGGCACAACGCCATCGATAACACAATCGCTTACAATGCTCTCTCGCAATTGCCCGTTAATTCGGCATTTCGCACACAATTACCCTCATATACCAAATGATCTTCGCATACACATGTACTTATTGCGGATAAAAAATACTTTCGTTTACTAAAAATTATACACCAGTTCCTTACAGAAACCCAAAACATTAAAAGACTCATTTGTATGATTTGTGATTGCAAGCATTGAACGTTTTAATGTTCTAACTGAATTTTAAATAAGGACTGAGATCGAAAAATTTCTTAACACACGTTTTTCATTAAAACTTTTAACCCAAGTATTATTTGATTTTTTTTTTATCAAGTTACCTTTGTAAAGCATGTCAGTTATTACTAGGGGGCGGATTTATATGCAAATGCATGTTTTTTCTCGAACGTCCAAATACAATGCAGACTAATTATCTATTCGAATTGCACATTTTTCTGTAAAATGGCATCGATTTGTTAGTGCATATTTTTGCATATTTTATTGATAATGCATA
The DNA here is from genome assembly GCA_942486065.2 of Calliphora vomitoria. NCBI lineage: Eukaryota > Metazoa > Arthropoda > Insecta > Diptera > Calliphoridae > Calliphora > Calliphora vomitoria. Next base: position 5,694,891 of record OW818029.2, on the reverse strand, counting down.
TTTTGTTATATTTTACTTCAAAATGCATATTTATATGCATATTATCCAAGTTCTTAATAAAAATATAATTTTTGGTCGTCAATGGGCCACATATTGTCTGGACAAAAAGTTGTTTTTGGCGAATGTATAAAGTAACCAATTGACTTATTTCTGCGTTACAAATAACACATACGTATCAGATGACCCAAAATATATAAATTGGAGTCAACCAAGTGATCAGACATTAGTGACAATTACTGTCTATAAGGGATACATTTACATTACTACTTGCTTAACTGCTAGCTGCTAGGTTATTACGAGATGAAGATTAAGGTTGGATGTTACTTTACATCACGATCAAAATATTAATGATTTTAAAAGGCAAGTTACAAAATAGAAGCTCTAAAGATTATGACTTAAAATAAGTATTCATACCAAGCTATTATAATTAATATATTAATCGTTTTCTCAGAAGAACAATTATAATTTTAAAACTTTAACTTTTTAATTCCTGTTATAATTTAAAGAGTCCTAACTGCTGGGAACATTGTTGTGTATTTTTTTGGACATTGCGTGATCCATAGTTAAATATTTTATGTTCCTGCACAAAAATATAAGTGCATATTTTTAAAATTTTTAGGTCATATTTTGATTTTTTTTAAGCATATTTTAGGCGCATATTTTCCAATAATAAATGCATGAAAATCCGCCCCCTAGTTATTACGTTTAATGTCAATTATGTTCATTTGTGACCAGAAAAAAAAGTGTATACTAAAATTATTAAATATTTTCAACAAAACCCAACTTGGTCATACAAAAAGTTGGCCAAACAATCAAAGGTCTGCCGTCAAACTGTTTCCAATGTTATTCAACAGTACCGGGAGAACGTTTCCGTTGATAGAAAACCTTGCTCAGGTAGAAGGAATGGTTCACATGATGTTTATTAAGCTAAAAAAAGAAGAGCTCCCAACGCATCCGGTAGGAAAGCAGCCCAGTTAGCTCAGTGCTCGAACTATTTGGTACGAAAAGTAAAAGCTAATGCAGGTTCAAAAACATACAAGGCTCAAAAAGTTCCTGACAGGAACGTTGCTAAAAATTTAGAGGCTAAAGACAAAGCACGGAAATTGATGTAAAATTTTATAAAAAAATATTCCTGCTGCATAATGAATGACGAAACGTATGTTCTGGCAGATTTTTCGCAGCATCCGGGTCAAAATTTTGATGTTGCAGATGCTCGAGGGAATGTTGAAGAAAAGTTTAGGACCCAAAAGCTGACAAAATTTCCCAAAAAGTTCTTGGTATGACAAGCAATATGCAGTTGCGGCAAAAAAGCCAAACATTTGTTACAGGGCTCTATAAATACCGAAATTTACATCAAGAAATGTTTACAAAAAAGGATGCTTCCATTCATGACTTCTGTCCACTTATTTTTGGCCTGAGTTGGCACCCTGTCACTATGGTAAGAAAGGTCTTGAGTGGTACAAGAACAATAATGTGTTATTTTTTTTAGAGAGGCAAATTCTCCAAACTGCCCGGAGCTAAAGCCAGTGGAGAGATATAGGGCTCTTCTTAAAAGAGAATTGAAGAGAACAAGAAAGGTGTCCAAAAGTGTGGTAGATTTTAAAAGGAGATGGACAACAAAGTAACAGAAATCACTATAAAAACCATAGTGGAAGGGTTTCCGAAAAGCTTCAAAATTCCATCACTAGTGATTACAACTACAAAAATATTTTTTATTTTTTTTGTAAATTTTAATATTAATTTCAATCAAATAAAATAAAATCAAAACAGTAAGTTTAGTGGATTCGTTTTTATTAACATATATGTATGTTAAGAATTTTTCCTTCTACCTGAACTAGGTTTTATATCAACGGACAAGTTATCCCGGTACTGTTGAATAACATTGGAAACAGTCTGATACCAGACCTTTGATTGTTTGGCCAACTTTGTGTAGACCAAGTTGGGTTTTGTTGAAAATATTTAATAATTTTAGTATGCACTTTTTTCTGGTCACTCATTTTAATCAGATTAACAACAAATGACATTAAACATAATAACTGACATGCTTTGCAAAGGTAACTTGATAAAAAAAGTCAAATAATACTTGGGTTAAAAGTTTTAATGAAAAACTTGTGTTAAAAATTTTACGATCTCAGTCCATAACACCCTGTAACAATTTTAATATTTTTTTCCATACACATGGGAAAAATCGAAATACACGTGAAAGTGTATAGTAACACTGCGTACTAAGTTGTTGTTGATTAGATCAGATGCAGAGCTTAATTCAATAAAGCAGGACAATTCTTGGCGATAACAATTTAGTGGATTTTAGGACAGTTTTTCGTAGTTTACATAAAAATAAAATTCAATGCCTATGTAATCTGATAATAATTTATTAAAAACATAATTAATTCTTGAATATCAACAGCTCTATGTTTACAAAACAGGAAACAGTGTATTTTGATCCTGTTGACTCCTGCTGTTTGTTATTGTTTTATACATACATATATAGTGGTAGTTGAACACAAGTGACGATGGGCAGCTTAAAGAATTAATCGTTGACATGCGCAATGGCTGCGAAAAAGAACCTAAAGATACTTCTTGCAACAATCCCCCCCAACCGTCCAACAACAGGCATCGTTCCAACGTTGTGTGTTTAAGCCTTATTTGCTGGAGAAGAACAATAAAACGAGTAATAATAATAAGATATCGCTGTGCTTAGCATTAAACATATTGTAATTGCTCTTCACGAGTTGAACTGATGTGTTGTGATATTGAATGTGATACCTTTGTAGAAAACCAAAAAATACAGGCGTTTTGCAGTTGCTGTTCGAAATAAGTAAGTATGTTTGCTGATTATTCGGCACAAAAGGAAGACAATTTAACAGCAAAACAAAACGAAACTAGTTTTTGCACCCCAAATAATGATGGGCCGTTTTATGTTGTGTTGTTTTGTATTGTCGTCATTGTCTTGATCTGAAATCAGATGAAGAGAATAAAAAGAATTTAAAGGAGCAAAACTAAAAGACACCAACAACAACAGCTAAAACTTTAGACCATACGAAATACCCATTGAGCCAATATTATCTGACTTAACATCAGATTACTGCAATAAAGCAACAACTACAATCATATATGTAGGTATGTACTTTGGATGGGGCAGCACTACAATCTTAAAAATTTGCAGAAACTTTTCTACAACAACTGCAGCAGCAGCAGCATCGCCTGCAATATCAACAATATCACTAACATTTAATACACAGAAATTTCATAAACTCGTGGATCATCGTTATTTTATATATATATTTCGTTGTTTTGGGCTGTTATTTTGACTTTGTCTTCTCCATTATCCATTAGAGGGAGATAAGCAAGCGTCCTTTTAACAATGTCGCAGCTAAAGTCTTTGCTTTACTGCTGCTTAGTTTTATACTCGTTTGTGTTTGTGTCCCAGTACCAGTATCACTGCCTCTGGCTGTTGCTGTTTTCTGTTTCAGTGCCTGTTACAGTAGCCGTTCGATAATTTGCTACGGCATTCCAAGTGTATGTCGTCTTATCCCACATGTCAATCATGAACCTAATTATTCTTTCGGGCAAAGTAAAATGCAAACGATAATTGGGTTGCAGATTGAAAGGATATCAATTTCAATAAAATCAAAATGAAAAATAAATAAAACATAATACGATTATCATTGCATACAATACAACTACATCAATATACTTAGTATAACCTATACGATATGTGTGTTGTATATGGATATCCCAGCAGTTCGAGGAGACTGTCCCGAACTAGTTATTTAGCTATCATTTAAGGTGACAACTAGTTACATAACTAGCTACGTGGCTAGTTATTTTAACACTTGCATGTCCTAAGCAGTCGGTTTTGGATTACATTGCGACTGTCCGATAGCTGGTCCAAAGTAGTCAACGCTTGGGATTCACATACCGGTTACATAGAGTCAGTTACCTTACTATCTACCTAACTGCTTACTTGAACAGCGACATAACTAGTTATTTTAACATATATGGGTGCTAATTGACCTTAAATAGACAATTGAAAACACATCTCAAGACAGTCCAATAACCGATTTCTTGTAATCAAATCTTCCTGCGACAAATCTCCAATAGATTACTTAGGTGGGTAAAATAACTATAAGTGTAGTATAACATAAACTTTAAAAAACTCTCTGGGTAACTTAGAGACACTAAAGTGACAATTGACTTCATTGTAGGTTACATAGGATGTACATAACTAACTTGTCATATAGTTAGTTATGTAACTAGTTGTCACTCTAAATGAGAGGTAAAATCACTAGTTCGGGGCAGTCTCCTAGAACTGCTGAGATGTTTCTGGTTTAGATGTGTTAGTATGAGAGTATGTATGTCTATGAATAATACAGGGGTTGCCAACAAGAGGTGTTATTTTGGTATTCAAAGAAAAATGGCATTTTTTGAGATAAAAGATGGGATGTTTATTTCATAATAAAGAGGAAGGTATGCGCCGTTACTAATGAAAAACAATGGCCACCACGCTTACAGGACCATATCCTTATCATGCAATTTTCCATAACCAAATTGCAATGTGGCTGCCCTATGTCCTCGATAGCCTCACGAATTCTATCTTTGAGGTCTTGAATCGTCGATGGGCTATTGGCGTAGACCTTATCTTTCATGTGGCCCCATAGGAAGAAGTCGCACAAGATCTCGGTGGCCAATTGTAATCACCTCTTCGAGAGATAACATTTTCATGTATTTCAAGGACCCAATCAGCAAAGACACGACATTGCTGAGGAACGGCCGGCTTGAGTTCTTGTGTTAACTGAACTTTATAAGCCTTAAGACCCAAGTCGTGATAGCAACCGAATTTGCAGCCAATCGAATGATTCAGTAGCACACATAGATCTTTTCGGTTCTATCAACAGAAAGTCAGTTGATAAAGCAGAATCTCGGTTAATGCAAGCAAACTTTTGCTATCCCTTCTAAAATATTGTAGCCAGAACTGTAAAATTTGGTTACAAAGATAGAATCATTCGATGGGCAACAAATTCGGTTGCTATCACAAATCTGTTTTCTCTGTATACGTACCTATTTAGTATTAGAAATTTTGAAGAGAAAACTTGACTATGACAATGATTGGAATGCAATAAAAGGAGAAGAAGATAAAGCAGAAGTTGCAATAATTAAATTTTACTTCACGATTTTATACAGCTAAATCATATTTTTTCTTGTATGTAATAAGAAAACACTTATGTTGTGATCAATAAAATTTTAACTTTAAGCAGTTTATAAATTTATCAAAGGTTTATAAATAAATTTCGTATGGAATTTTTGTTTGATAAACCTTTGATAAATTTATAAACTGTTTATGCATATGGGGGTTAGGTTATCAGGCAGTGGTCAATTTGCAACCACCTGCTTTCCCTAATAAAGGCGTCTATGCTCCTTAATTTCTTCACTGATAGCCCGGAGAGGGTACCAAGGGATCTCTCACATAAAAGTCTGGCTCATAGATCACCAAGTGTCGGACAGTTACAAAAGAAGTGTAGAATAGATTCTTCCTCTTCCTCATTCTGACAGCTTCTACAGAAGTCGTTATAAGGTAACCCAAGTCTTGCAGCATGGGGACCGAAAGTGCAATGTCCGGTGATCATCGCCACCATATTGCTTAGTCTTATTCGTTGTAGTCGAAGTAGATATGACGTGCGTGTGCGGTCCAGCACAGGCCATATCATCCTCGTGATAGTACAGGTGGATTCATTGTCCCACCTCGTTTGGGCAAGTTCGTAATATATGTCATGTATACGTTTCTTGCAAGTTGACAGCGGGATTCCGCAGAGGAAGTCTATATCATCTTCCGATAGAAGGGCTCCTAATCCTGCCAAGTGATCGGCAATACAATTGCCTTCATTGTCCCTGTGTCCACGTACCCATGTGAATACAACTGTCGAATGTCTCGCCATCTCATTTAAGGATGCCTGGCATTCCTGGACCATATTTGATGTTGTATAAACACCTATCAGGGACTTAATTGCGGGTTTACTGTCATTATATATACGGATATCCCTACCAGATACACTGTAATATCTTTGCCAGTTGGCCACTCTTTTAATAGCCGATACTTCTTCCTGAAGAATGCTGCATCCATTTGGAAATCTAAAAGACATTCTTACTCCAAATTCAGGGATGTATACACCACCACCCACTCTGTCCCCATTTTAAGACCCATCCGTATAGATGGATAGCCTCATCTCATCAGCAGGGAGACCATCGACAGCTTCCATATTGGATGGGATTGAGAAACCGAAGTTCCTCAGGAGGAAGGGTTTGGGAGTGCAGTAATCAATATGATCAGGAAGATTGCGTATACTTCCTATTATGCAAGCATGTCCATAGGATCTGTAATACCATGCATTGCAGGCGTTGAGCCTGAATATGGGGGTTAGGATTTAGTAAACTAATTTGTAAATAATTCAATTAAAATTCATTGATGACGAAGTGACTTTAACATGCTTCTATAGAACCTTCCTCCAAGGCGTGATTGTGTAGATCATCGTAAGTATAAATTGGTTGAAGAGTAAAGATATTAGCGGGCACAGAATAGAGGAGTAGTGAAATCAATATTATGGTGAAAAAGAAGATATACATACATTCTCTGGTCTAGGAGAATTTTGTAATAATTTGGCTTCTAAGTCTCTGATTACACTGCCAAATTACTAAATTGTTCTCGAGTGATACGACACCCGATCTTTGACCAATCAGATACATAAAATCAATAAGATACGTAAAATGTTTTATAGAAGAGATAACAATCTCTTAACAAGCTGTTGGGGTAAAGTAGGTTACCATGAGACAATTAAATTACCAAAAGGTATTTGGTTTGATTCCAATCAATTCATACATTGACTTCTGTAAGACCTTAAAGGTGACGAATTATCGATATTTTTTTGCATGTCCTAATACGACCCAAAACTAGTTAAAGTTGCTTAAATACCAAGTACCTCGAAAGAATATGCTCTGTTTCTGGGAAAACCCCCTCAGGAAAACCCCCTAGTCATGATAGACTAAACAACCAGTAAGAACTATTGAAATATTTGGTTTATATTCCATTGAATACTAAAGCAATGAAATACATATATTTTAACTTATTTACATTCATTGAACTGTTTGATTATCGTTTTCCTAAATTTGTTGAAGAAAGATCATAGTCACAGTTGCTTGGGAACTTTTTATAAATTCATATTAATCATTATTTCTAGAAAGTATAAAAATTATTCAATCAAACTAAACGTTTTAATAAGCTGCTTTTACAAATCCATGTCAATTGAAATGTAGCAAGTTAGGTATATATTAAATTCTGTTTCATATGAGTATAATAAATATAAATTATAACTTACTCTATACAAGGACTTTCTTGAAATTGTTTAAAAAAAAAAAATCCGATCATTTATGTTCACATTATAAATATTTGCGAACAGAAAATTCCCAGATGTGGGTAATAAATCATGAAAAGAAGTGGAGTTTTTTTCTGTATTTTATGTTTTTAAAAATTAATTTCTAAAACTAAAAATGATCGTTACAAATCACAGGAATTTTCCCACCTGTATATTTTACTACTGCGCCTCATATTTGACCATAAATTGTTGGCATCACTTAAAATTCAATAAAATACAACAGATACTCGCACAAGGAGAGGAAAAAAAAGTATGTACATGGTTGGACTGACTGCTTGGTTACCGCTATAAAGTTAATAATTTAATAACAACAATATAGTTTGTTAACACATTATTAAGTGTACCAACAACAACCACATCTGCTTTAATAGAAGCTGCTTGCTGACAGTTAGTGAATAAATAAATTAAAAAATACAAGTAAATAAATGTATAAATAAATAAGTATGTATGACTATAACAGTACGTATACCAAAAAAACAAAAAAAAGAAAAACAAACAATAAGAAGAAAAATCATTAGATATACATACATATTGTTGATTTATCACTTAAGTATTCGCTCTCTTTTTTACCTCCCCATATTTCATGCGCTCTCTATCTAACAATGTTTAGCTTTTGTTTTGCCCTCATTTTGTGTTGTTAACTCTTCTTTCCACCATCTTGGTTTTTTGTTCCCTCTTCATCGACTAACTCTGATCAGTGTGTGTGTGCGTATGTGTGTGTGTTTGTGTGTGTTTTTGTATGGGGTTAAAAGAAACATTAATCATTTGTTATTGTCGTCCATTCGACAGCTATCATTAACGTCAGATAACGTCATTATTATCAATTTAATTGAAAAATTACATACATACAACTCCAACTACACCAACAACAAATAGAAAAACAAATAAACTGCACTAAAACTGAATAGCTTTGTGTTGAGTTGAACTGGAGCTAAGGAAAAGTAGTGAACTCTTTAAGAGGTGCATAAAATATATGTTGTATTTGACCAGCCATTACAAACAATAATATGTATTGACTATAACATCGATCGATGGAAACACGACGGATTGTTCAATCGTTCGTTCGATCGATCGATCGCTACATGAATGCCTGCTCATAAATGCGTGTACCTGTGGTGAAGTACATTTTAATGGCTGCGTTGAGTGATCACTTACCATCAACAACAATAACAAACAAAATATAATTTAAACTGTTTTTTTTTTCTTTCTCTTACATTTCATACATATTTTTGTATAAATATTATTCAATTGTTGTTTAAATAATCAAAGCAAAAACCAACAAACAAAAATAGGATTCATATTAATCACTCATACTCAACTCAAACAAGATCTGTTTGTTGATTGAAAATTATGACTACCTATGTTTTGTATATATATATATTTTTTTGCTCGTTGTTGTATTTCAAGCTCCATGTTATTTAGCTTTTTAACTCATACTAATAATGCCAAAGATTAAAGTAAATTGTTCGATTAATTGGATTATTGCTTTAACAAGCAACAACATACATTAGTATTGAAGCGTTGTTTTTTTTGTCTGGCTCTGTCTGTCTGTCTGTCCGATTGTCTGCAACTTATGGCATCACTTGATCTGTGTGTTTCTTTTTTTTTTGTTAAGTTGGTTGGTTGTTTGGTTACTACATGTCCATACCAAGTAAGGATACCAATATACTCGTAGTAGATACGAGTACATTCCCAACAAATTCATAAACACTGGCTGCTGTCAATGGACTCCAATTGCCTATCGCACAAAAAAACTAATGCAAGCAAACTGTGCAAAAAAAAAAGAAAAAATGAATTACCAAGTTTACAGCTACAAATCGTTTGATCAGCTGCTGAACTTTTTCTCTACGAACCACTACAACAACCTGCTGCTATTGATTCTGTTGGAAATAGAGTTGCCAAGATGTAGTATTGCACTTTTAATTTATTGTGGTGGAATATTACCCATAAAATCTCTATTCTAAATCTATTTTGTGATTCGGTATTCTTAAAGACGACATCCAAAGAATGTCGAAATATTCAATATTGTTACGTTTTTACCTTTTAAAAAAGGGGTTTAAAAACCGAATACTTTTGATTGCAAATAAAAAGCAGTTTTAGTAGTTTAAAATTGTAACAACTCTTTATTTATATAGAATGTACAACAACAACAGAATTAAATAGGCACTCAGTGTCTTTATACACGTATATCAATTCGCAGAAATACACACACACACTTTGTAATGTACAAGTGTACACGTACAAGACAGTTGATGTTAACTCTAACAGCGACAATGATCAACTCAACGCACGACTGCAGCCTCTGCCACCATTTATACACAAGCCATCTCTCATGAATCTTCTACAATGCTCTTAACGAACAAAACTCGTATGTTCGAATTCTAGAGCCTTCGATGTCATTGCCAGCAGCCCAAACATTTAGTGTTGCCATACTTACAAACAATGCCAATAACCGCATGCTACTGATGGACGTGCCTTCAAACATGATGAATGCTGCAGGCAGTCGTTACAGACCTTTAAATTCAAATCGTCATTGCATATTCGTAACAATATATTAAACACAAAAGAAGACCTCAAGCTGAACTATTTATTAATTTTCAATTTTTTATTTGGAAATTCCTTAGTATTCATCAGATATACATGTGTACACATTTCTAACGACTGTGATTGAAAAGGCTCTAGCCCAGAATGAAATAGCATTTATTCAAAACAAGTTCCCGTTATTATAAGAAACAAGTAGCTGGTGATGCTGACATCAAGTGTCATTAAGTCTGACCTATGTGGAATTTCGGAAACCGTAAAGGCGCATTTACTATGGACCCTTCTGGAAATAAATAATAACATATACTTATCATAGCCATATCGCACATATGGCTACGCCGGCGACTGACAATCAACCCAATATCCTTGTGCCAATCCAGCTGACTTTGAATGGCTTGACTATTGTTCGCTGAGGATATTCTTCACAAAACCCTGAAAGTAGTCATTGGGATGTCCTACACTATTAAGAAGGTCATTAGGACTTTATAGCTGTCAATGGTTCTTTGACAGTTCATGGGATCTAACTAACGAATTTGAGGTCATTATAAAGACCTATGTCGCATTGGTGTGCAATTGAAATTTGCTTTCCGGGACTAAGGACTGAGATCGAAAAATTCTTAACATACATATATGTTAATAAAAATTAAACCACTAAAGTTACAGTTTTGATTTCTTTTTTATTTGATTGAAATTATTATCACAATTTACAAAAAAAAATATATATTTTTATAGTTCTAGTTTACTAGTGATGCAATTTTGATCCTTTTTCGGAAACCCTTCATTAAGATTTTTATAGAGCTTTCTGTCACTTTGTTCGAACACGTTAGCCATTTTGGTTTAAAATCTACCACATTTTTGGACACTTTTTTTGTGCTCTTTAATTCTCTTTTAGCTCCAGGCAGTTTCGAGGATTTCCATCTCTTGGTTCAAATACCATAGTGACAGGATGCCAAATCAGGCCAAAAATACGTGGACACATTAAGAAGTCTTATGAATGGAAGCATCCTCTTTTGTAAACATTCCTTGATGTATATTTCGGTATTTATAGAGCCATTTGTATCAAATGTTTGGCTTCTTTTGCCGCAACTGCATATTGCTTGCCATGCCAAGAACTCTTTGGGAAAATTTTCAGCTGCTGGATCCTAAACTTTTCTATAGCATCAGCAACATTAAAAAATAGACCCAGAAGCTGCGCAAAATTTTCCATACGTACGTTTCGTCATCCATTATGCAGCAGGTATATTTTTTGTATAAAATTTGACTTCAATTTCCGTGCTATGTCTTTGGCCTCTAAATTTTTAGCAACGTCCCTGTCAGGAACTTTTGATCCTTGTATGCTTTTAAACTTGCATTGGTTTTAACTTTTCGTACCAAATAGTCCAAGTACTGAGCTAAACGGGTAGCTTTCCTACCGGAGGTGTTGGGAGCTCTTTTGAAAATGCTTTCTATTTTTTGGCTTTAAAAACATGTGGATCATTCATTCTACCTGAACCAGGTTTTCTACAAGTTCACCCTTTACTGTTTAATAACATTGTAATCAGTTTGACGGCAGACCTTTGATTGTTCAGCCAACTTTTTGTAGGACCAAGTTGGGTTTTGTTGAAAATATAAGGTGTCGCAAAAGTAATCCTCCTATCAGAAAATGCTATAAATTTTGCAGACTATTGGTCAAATAAATAGTCAGCAATATTCCGCGTTCTGGAGCAGTGTAGCGTAACATTGTTTATTAACGTGTATTTCGCATGTGTTTACTATACAAATGTCAAAACAGAACTGACATTAGGGGCCAATCGCAAAATTTATAGCATTTTCTGATAGGAGGATTACTTTTGCGCCACCTTGTATTTAATAATTTTGTATGCACTTTTTTCTGGTCACTCATTTTAATCAGATTAACAACAAATGAACACAATTGACATTAAACATAATAACTGACATGCTTTATAAAGAAAACTTGATCAAAAAAAAAAAAAATTAAATAATACTTGTGTTAAAAGTTTTAATGAAAAACGTGTGTTAAGAATTTTTTGATCTCAGTCCTTATATGGCATAAAGACGGTGACTTGACGACTCTTGTATCGGTGCCAGACGGCTACCAGTTTTGGTATACCAAATGAGCTTTCATGTACTAATACCGAATAGGGGCCTTAGTGGTACGAAGTGGCTGATCAAATATAGTTCACTGACCAATCGAAACATTAGGACCAAATTATTAAAGAGCGATTCTCATGGGAAAATATTTTTCAATCTTTCAGGTGGAAATTTACTACATCTTCATTTTCGTTAAAGAATGCTTGAGTAAAGTGTTAAGGGGTACAAGTATTCTTGTGATGTCTGATAGCCTGGCTATCGCTCATGTCATTATGTAATAATGCTGGCAGCAGTCATGGAGTATATTTCATCTCTGAACTAACTGGGAAAGCAACATAGGTTAACATTGTATTGTATATCAGATGACAGTAACGAATGGCTGATTGTTTGTGAATAGAGTGGTGCACAGTGGGGTCGATCTTAAAAAAGTTGTAATAAATCTGAATTTTCTAAGCTACAGGTCCGATTGCAAAATGAAGTATGAACGAAACGTTTCGTTTTTTACAATGACTTTATTTTGTTTTACGTTAATAGATGTCTAAATATTTTTTTTAAAAATACCCTCACGAACGGGCTGCTTTTTTGGCCAATTGAAGAGAGCCACTTACTTATGTAAGACAGGTATCTTTGATATGAAAAATGTTTGTGTTGGACAAGCTAAGCCATGGTTGCAGAGCGAAATTCCAGAGTATGTTCTGTACAAAATAAAACCCATAGTTTTTCATAATAGGAGTTGTATACTTGACAACGGTGATTAAGAATAGAAAATACCTCTGTAACACATTTAATGTGTTATAAGCTTATCGCATTTCTACAAGGTGGCGCAAAAGTAATCCTCCTATCAGAAAATGCTATAAATTTTGCGATTGGCCCCTAATGTCAGTTCTGTTTTGACATTTGTGTATTAAACACATGCGAAATACACGTTAATAAACAATATTACGCTACACTGCTCCAGAACGCGGAATATTGCTGACTATTTATTTGACCAAAACTCGGTCGGTGACTTTGGCACAACGTGAATTTCTCGCAGATTTCCTTGCCGTCCAACGCCTACTGGTGAAACACTACGACGTTTAGCCGTTCGCCTCGAAGAGACTGGCACAACACGAGATGCGCATCAGCTGTTAGCTGCTGACCGCCAATTGCGTCTAACATACGCTCAAGCCGTCCTTAATCACCACCAAGAGGAAGATGATTTTTCATCAAAAATAAACATGAGTGATGAGGCACATTTCCATCTTAGCGGGTACGTAAATAAGCAAAATTTACGCTTCTGGGGCACTGAAAATCCGCGTGTAACCCACGAAGAGCCATTACACCCGCTCAAAGTCAATGTATGGTGTGCTGTTTTCGCTGGAGGAGTCATCGGACCTTTTTTCTTCGAAGACGTCGCGGGCCAAACGGTTACTGTGAATGGTGAGCGCTACAGAGCAATGATCAACGAGTTCTTTTTGCTGCAACTTGATGAATTGGGATTGGAAAACATGTGGTTCCAACAGGACGGTGCAACGGCACACACTGCACGTGCCACAACCGATATGCTGAAGGATGCATTTCCCGGGCGCCTAATCTCCCGTTTTGGCGATTTGCACTGGCCAGCAAGATCGCCTGATTTGACCGCTCCAGACTTCTTTTTGTGGGGCTTTTTGAAGTCGCGGGTTTATGTCAACAAGCCTCAGAATCTTGCAGGAATGTGAGGACCTATCGCCGGAAGTTTTGGCCAAAGTGATGGAAAATGCCATAAAAAGGGCTCAAATGACAATCAACTGTGGCGGCGGCCATTTACATGACATCATATTCTCGACTTGATGTAAAAAAAATTAAAAGACCAAATAAATATAATTCACAAGAAGAATTAAAGTTTTTCATTTTTTTTTTTTTTTAATTACAGCCAAAAAACATCGGAAGTTTACTTTTGCGCCACATTGTACATATCTATCTGTAAGATTTTTTCTATATGAATGTATTTTTTACGTCCTTGCAGTTTTCATCTCCTGTACTAAATTTTGTTACAATCGTTATATGAACCCTATATTCACTGAATAATAAAATTCAACGACTGCATATTTTAATAAAAATAAATCCAATTTTTCCTAAATATTAATGTAACATGACAACTCTGCTCGATACCTCGTCTATATTGAGGAACATTAAAAAGTAGTAGAGTTGAGTTATATAATTGTCATTGTTTTGTAATGGCAACAAAAAGTTGAATTTTTATTGTTGTCACAGCAATTTCAATTGGTTCGATAAACATTCCGTACGTTTAATACATACAACACATCCAACACTAATACGAAAATCAAACAAACAAAAAATAAATAAAAATAAAATAACTAAACATTAGTAAACAAAGAATAAGATGCAAAAAAAAAGTCAGTCTAACAACATTATCATGTTGGCCATCATCTTCATTATGATCTTAATTAATGATCATGGCATGCATCCTTAAAATGTAGTAAAAGTACAAGTTGTGCTTATGCAGTAAAAGCAGCACAGGCAGTAGCAGTAACATATCATCACCAGGCACTAGCACCATCATCAACATCAACATCACCAACCAGCCATCGATGGATGGATGGATGGATCGATCGATCGAATCATGGTTTTTGTGCTTGTTGTTGTTGTTATTGTTGTTAGTCTTCTCATCAATATTATGTCGAGACAAAACGATTGATGTGAAGATCCAAGGTGAAGATCTCATCGTATTTATAATGTTGCTGCTTGAGTTTTTTTTCTTAACGTTTTGTTGTTGTTGTTATTATTGTTGGGGTTTCTTACTTTGTTCCAATGATTCTTCTACTTCTCCGTTTTCTTAAAGTGTTTTTGTTGTTTTAGTTTTTCCTTTTTTTTTGTTTTTTTTGTTGCAACTTCAACATATTGCCACTGTGCGACACTTGGTATTTATGCCAATTAGTATTAAATTTCTTTCGTGCCTAAGACAGGCATGGCTTCCGTTTAAACTGGTCGAGCAGAGCAGAGCATAGTAGAGTGTAGTGGAGTTGAGAAGAGTGTAGTCGAAGCAACAGACGACAACGAAACCCCAATTGCCTAATGTGTGCCATTCTTGGTAATACCTGGCCACTTGATACTGCTATTATTTTAGTATTTGTCTTGATATTATGGTGTTGGTTGATTTCTTATAAAATTCTTTTTTCTACTGCCTCTAAATGCAGCTTCTGCTTTTGGTCAAGAGTTTATTTGTTAAACAACCTCTAGCGCCATTTTTTCTCTCTTTCATGTGTTCCCTTATTTGCCCTAAACTTAATCACTCTGTGTGATGAGGTTTAAGTTTTTGCTGCTACTGCTGCTGTTGCTGCTCTGTATTAGTTTGTTCGGAAACATATTTTGTCCACGCTTCTAATCTTTTTGCATTTATTGGCCATTATCGCGAAATAACGAAATATTGAGTGTCTACGTTTTAGCACAAGTCAATTTCTAAAGTGAACAGTGAAAGAAAGAAAGAAACACAATAAAAGTTTGAACCAAAAAAAAAAAAGAAAATCAATACAATTTTTTAATTTTAATTTGCTGTGATACGTTTTGATATCAATATTCTTTTCGGTTTCTCACAACTTGTATTTATGCGAAACAAACATTTCGAAGAGCTTCATTTTTAGTTTCTTCTGAAATGTGTTCAATTTAGCCGACAAACGTTAAATGTGTATTCCTTGTATTCCATTGAACTTGTTAACCGTTAAAGGTTTTGCCAAAGAATCCGAAAGGAAGTAGCACACAATTAAAATAGTTTAACTTAAATTTAATTATCGTTGACCTAAATAATAATGAGCGAGAAAAAAACTTCTGAGAAAATTTTTGATTTCTAAAAAATATCAGAAATGGGGTCAGTAACAGCTATATAAATTTTTTTTGAATCTTGACTGTTGCTAGCATTGTTCTTTTGATTGTAAAGTCCTTAAAGTTAAAGAAATCCTTAAGGTTTGCCAAAATTATGATGGGTATTGATCTAACATTTCTTGGCTTTATTCTTTAATTTGTTCCTCTTACCCTGACAAGTATGAAGGAAGGCTTTTCAAATTAACATACTCATGTTGGGAAATAAAACTAAAATGAAAAAGCTCTTCAGTTGTGGTGACCATAATTGAACAGCGTCATAATATAATTGGATTTTATGGTTTTTGTGAAATTATATTATGGTAATTATTATTATAGTAATGTGTAGCATCATATCCGATAATAATATGATTTCACATAACAATAATTTAATTACTTGTTATAATTATTATAATTCTGTACTGTAATCCTTACCTCTGACTTGCGCAACCAAATGTAAAACGGGTCTGAATCGGGTCTTACGGTTCGTATGTGGGAAGTTTTGCTTTACTTCTTTAATTTGAAAAAAGTTCCACTGAAGCAAACCGATTGCTCACCATAGCTTATGGTGAAAGTGTTCTATAGGTTTCAACGTGCGAGAGTTGGTATGTGCGGTTCAGAAGTGGTGATTTTGACACGGAAGACAAAGATCGCCCAGGCCAGCCAAAAATGTGAAGAGCAAGATTGTAGTAAAACTCAACAAGTGCATGCAAAATCATTGGGAGCTACTCAAGCAGTAATTTCTAAAAGTATGCGAACAGCACAGGATTAATCCAAAATGAGGACAATTGGTACCATACGAATTTAACCCGAGATACCTTGAGTGACGATTTTGCATGTCCGAAATGATGCTTGAACGCTATAAGAGAAAATCATTTTTGCACCGAATCATTACTTATGATGAAAAACTGATCTATTAGGATAACTGGAAGCGTTATAGATCGTATGTGAAACCCGCCCAACCAGCCGAATCGACACCAAAGCCAAATATCCATTGCCCTAAGGTAATTCTCTGTCTTTGGTGGGAGCAAAAGGGTCCTATCTATTATAATCTGTTGAAATCTAACCAGACCGTCAAAGGAATCCTGTACCGAACGCTACTGATTCGTTCGAAGCAAGCATTGGCAGGAAAACGTCCAGATATGAAACCGTAATATTCCATAATGACAACGCTCGGCCACATGTTTTGCAATACCAGTTAAAAAGTATTTAGAATGAAGTGGTTGCTAAGTTCTGCTTCACCCGCCTTATATTCCCGACCGTGCCCCGTTCGACTACTATTTGTTTCGATCGATTCAGAACGCTAACTCTCTCGGATACGCTTCAAAAGATGTTGCCAGAAAGATGGGGAAAGACCAATGGTAACAGTGGCCAATACTTTGGATAAGTTTATAATATAAATTTAATATTATACAAATGTTTCAAAATAAAAGCTAAACATTTTAAAAAAATCCCCCAAAAAATAAAAAAATATTGTTACGAATGTGCAATGACGATTTGAATTCAATGGTCTGTAACGACTGCCTGCAGCATTCATCATGTTTGAAGGCACGTCCATCATTGACATTGTTTGTAAGTATGGCAACACTAAATGTTTGGGCTGCTGGGAATGACATCGAAAGCTCTAGAAATCGAACAAACTAGTTGACCGTTAAGAACAATCTCGACTACTCGGATGAAGATGGCAGTGAGTGTTTAAATAGTGGCAGAGGCTGCAGTCGTGAGTTTGAGTTTATAATTGGCGCTGTTAGAGTTAGCATCAACTGTCTTGTGCATTTAAGGTTGTACGTAATAGAGTGTGTGTGCATTTCTGCGAATTGATAAACGTGTATAAAGATACTGAGTGATTATTTAGACTGTTGTTATTGTACATTTTAAATAAATAAAGAGTTGTTACAATTTTAAACTACTAAAACTGCTTTTATTTGCAATCAAAAGTATTCGGTTTATTTAAAGGAAATAAACCACTTTTTTAAAAGGTAAAAACGTAACAATATATATATATATTTTTTTTTTAAATTTCATAAGTTTTCAATGCGAAACTTTGTTATTAAAGAAAGTGTATAGATTTTTTAATAGACCTCATTTTGTGGCTTTAAAAATAATTTAGATTTTGTTTTTTTGTTTTAAGAGCATATTTTGTGTGCATAAAACACATTTTTCGAACATATTTCTCTGGTAATCATATTATGGTTCAACGAACGACTGTAATATGGATATGATCATATTATGGTAGTAGTACAATCATATTATGATTGAGTACAACCATATTATGATTCCAGCTCCATCAAATATGATTATTTTAAAACTTATTGGATGACATGACCTATTAATTTTTCTAACTCCTGATAAGAATAGCTTCACTCTTTAGTGTGACACATTCTAGTAAAACATTGATTTATTTACCTAAGATTTGATACAGGAAATCTCATTAATCTTAAGAAAATATTTAAGCATATCTGCACACACCAATAACATTTCAGAACTTTTGAATTTTCTCATAATCATCATTATTCTGCTGCATAAGATACATTCTAAATGGGAAATGTTAATACATGCTAAATACACTTAGTTAATAATTAATTTTGACTATTAAAGACTTTTATGGCGTCTCAAGATGTTTAAATTTTAAATTCAAACAAAATGAAAAACCAACAGACAGACACACACACACACAGACCGATGGGAGGATGGACAGACTGACTAAATGACGGACGGACGGTTGGATAACAAGATAATTTATATGTAAAATATTTAAAATGCTTTGAAGTTGAACAACTGTATCACCCAAAATGCTCACTTCATTTAAGAGTTTGATGTTGTTGTTGAGTGAGTGAATGAGTGAGTAGTGTTGTTATTGTTGTTGTTGCTGCTGCATTAAATAAAGTCAAACAAGAACAACAAACAAACAAAACAAATCTCTTTAATTCTTTAAGTGACATTTTCATTTAGTATTAATTTATTTTTAAAGCATTTTTTTTTTTGTTATTTTTGGTTTTTGAGAGTGCTACTGATGATGGCTGGCTGCTATTTAGCGTTTCTTTTATTTTGTAGTTACTGTTGTTGTTGCAGCAGATTTTGTCTTCATTTGTGTCTTGAGCTCGTACGAGCTGAAATTAATGTGTTACACTTAAATGTTGAGGTATGTTGCTTGCTTGTTTCTTGTCATTGTTGTAATGATGCTGCTGCAACTCAATTTTAAAACATACATAAAGTGATGTAAAGTGAAGTGGCAATATGTAATTACAGTGTTTCATTAACAACATTTACATGTTACAATCTCTCACTCGCCAACAATTCAATGTCTTGTTGTTTTGTTTGCAGCGTCCCTTTTATGTTGCTGTTATTATGGGCTTGTATACTCCAGTAGAGGTGCTTGATTTATTGTCATTTGTAAATTGTCATCTATGACTTTCATTACATTCTCGAAAAGCCATACAGACACTAAATACAATGCCTACAAAAACATTTGTGGGTGGTTCCCGTTTTTAAATGAAAGGGGTTGTGTAAAAGGGCCCAAGTACCGACATTGATCATAATTAACATTTACGAGATGGTATTTAAGTAGTGAACGTCTGACTGACTGACGGTGTCACTAAAATATTTTTGTATGTGTATTTAAGAGATTATTATGATGATGCAGATGAGTGTTGAGTGATCACATTCCAAAAATATTCTTAAAATTCTAGTTCTGTTGATGGTGGCGTGGCAATTTTATGTGTGTCATTTGAAAATAAGTAAGATATTAAAGAGAATGAAGTATATCTGGGCAAATCTGATTATAAAATACCCTACTTCTTAGAACTATTACTTAAATGAGAAATACTCTTTATTTATAAAATATATATATATTGTTACGAATGTGCAATGACGATTTGAATTTAACAGTCTGTAACGACTGCCTGCAGCATTCATCATGTTTGAAGGCACGTCCATCATTGACATTGTTTGTAAGTATGGCAACACTAAATGTTTGGACTGCTGGCAATGACATCGAAGGCTCTAGAATTCGAATGTACTAGTATGTCCGTTGTGTTTATCATTGGCGCTGTTAGAGTTAACATCAACTGTGTGTGCATTTCTGCGAATTGATAAACATGTATAAAGACACTGAGTGACTATTTAATTCTGTTGTTGTTGTACATTCTAAATAAATAAAGAGTTGTTACAATTTTAAACTACTAAAACTGCTTTTTATTTGCAATCAAAAGTATCCGGTTTATTTAAAGGAAATAAACCTCGTTTTTAAAAGGTAAAAACGTAACAATATGTTCGTTTCCGAGAATTACTACATCAAAATGGACAAACCATTTGATATATCTTTCATGGAACGTGACGAGTGTTTCTGTGAAGTCCATTAAGTGGGCCATTGTTGCGCTTGTTTTGGTTTTTGAAGGCATTTGGATTTGGAGATTAATATTGGTCTTCTTCTTGGAACGTTGTATAAAAATGGTTGGTTACAATTGGTATATTTTGTTATATAAATATCTATTTATTTAACTCACGCAACTGTAAGATACCTTTAAAATTACTGCATTAATATCTAGAAAGGGGAAACTTGTATTTCTTTGTAGCTAAATTACCTGATATCTGAACCCAATGAGCATGAGAAGCAAAACAATTCGAGAAACTCGGACGGGGTTTTAAATACTGTTACGAATGTGCAGCATTCTTCATGTTTGAAGGCACGTCCATCAATAGCATGCGTTTATTGGCATTGTTTGTAAGTATGGCAACACTAAATGTTTGGGCTGCTGGCAATGACATCGAAGGCTCTGGAATTCGAATGTACTAGTTTGTCCGTTAAGAGCATTTTAGAAGATTTCCGAGAGATGGCAGTGCGTGTATAAGTAGTGGCGGTGTTAGGGTTAATATCAACTGTCTTGTACGTGTATACTTGTATGTTATAAAGTTTGTGTATTTTTGCGAATTGATATACGTGTATAAAGACACTGAGTGACTATTTAATTCTGTTGTAGTTGTACATTCTATATAAATAAAGAGTTGTTACAATTTTAAACTACTGAAACTGCTTTTATTTGCAATCAAAAGTATCCGGTTTACTTAAAGGAAATAAACCCACGTTTTTAAAAGGTAAAAACGTAACAATACTTTATAACCAATGCATTTCAGTTAGTCTCAATACTCTTTTTAACTCCATTACAACCTTTAAATTCACCTAAGTTTTTAAGAAAATCCAGATCATAATATCTTTCACTTTATTCGAGCATCTATTTTCCAATCTCGAAAGGATTTGTTACTGATACTACCATGTCTGCTTTACTACCTCCATACGTCTGGATAAGTCAGCTCTAAGACTCAAGAAGTCAGGCGGACAGAAGCATGAACGTACTGCAACCTCTGTCCTCCGAAATCAAGTAATCTAAGTCTACAGGGTTGAGAAAATGAAACTGGCTTGGATTTCTCTCGGGTGAACTTGGTCTGAGATTGCCCGATCCTTCCATCGATTACCAGGCGGTAATTTATGACATCGATATTAATGGTTGTTAATTAAATCTACAGAAGTTACCATTGATATTTGAATCAATTAAGAAGGCACTCAACTCCAATTGCAATTAGGAAAAAAATGGCATCCGGAAAAATGAAATAGATGGAAAATCCGCCAAAAACAGGAGATTCTTATCCCCTTGTTTGGGGCATCGAATATGATTGATGAATGGGCGTTAAGAGAGACGGTGCTTAACTGAGTCAAATGGCTTCTGTCGTCGAATATATATAGAAACGATGCAGCTTCCCTGGTGTATATATTTGATGAAAAATGAAAATGGATACAGACACTGTTTTCATTTCGTATCAGAAATCGAATATCGGCATTAGCTTCGACTCTGATAAAACTTGTATAATATGACGCAATATTTGGATGTATGACTTACAAATGAGGGATCTACAATTGATGGCGTATCATATCTTATGAATTCTGGGACATCGTTCCCTAACTAGTCTCTCTGAGCTCTCTTGAGGCTTGAGTGCATTAATGCCTTTGTAAGGAACAGTAATTGGCTAACCAGACCAAATATGGGGATCTCCATGAAGTGACCAAATTATTAATCTACTCTCATTTCTCTTTCTCTCTCGTATCTTTTCTCTCACTCTTCAATCTTGACCAAATCTTGACTGTCCCCTACTCTTGTTTCATATCTACTCTGTCCTTCTCTTTTTGCCTCTATACTTTCAGG
The DNA here is from genome assembly GCA_942486065.2 of Calliphora vomitoria. Classification (NCBI taxonomy): domain Eukaryota; kingdom Metazoa; phylum Arthropoda; class Insecta; order Diptera; family Calliphoridae; genus Calliphora; species Calliphora vomitoria. The sequence continues at coordinate 5,672,798 of OW818029.2, read as the reverse complement.
TAACACAAAGGAACCTATTGAGTGGACCCACGTGAGCTGCTCTTCTTCTTCACTTCGCGGCTGTCTGGAAACCTAACCTATGAACGCGGTATTTGTTTTTATAACACATATGTTATTTTGAAGGGTACATATATGCTATTTTTTCTCACTTAGTTATTGAACATTATAGTTGTTGTTTACAAAGTTTTTTTTTGCTTTGAAAATGTAAAATTATGTGCCAACAAAGCTTTTTGCGGGAAGTTTTGCGTTACTTCTTAAATATGAAAACAATGCCGTTGAAGCACACCGATTGTTCAGCAAAGCTTATGGTGAATGTGTTCCGTGCGAGAGAATGTTTGTGCGCTCCATAAGTGGTGATTTTGACAGTTTGAAGACCAAAAATTGGAGGCATTACTCGATGGAGATTGTTGTAAAACTCAACTAGAGCGAGCAGCAGGATTCATCCAAAAGCTGTTAAATAGAGTACCATATGAATTGAAGCTGAGAGACCTTGAAAGTCGATTTTGCATGTCCGAAATGACGCTTGAACGCTATAAAAGAAAATCATTTTTGCATCATTAATTATGATGAAAAATGGATCCATTACGATAACGCGAAGCGTAAGAGATCATATGTGAAGCCCGGCCAACCACACGAATCGACACCAAGGCCAAATATCCATGGTTAAGGTTATTCTCCGTATTTGCTGGGAGCAAAAGGGTCCTATCTATTATTAGCAGCTATTTGTTTCGATCGATGTAGAACGCTATCTTTGGGATAAGCTTCACTTCAGAACAGAGTATCCGAAATTGGCTTGACACACAAAAGATGAGCAGATATTTTGGCGCAGAGTCCATATGCTAACAATGGACAATACTTTGAATAGATTTATGTTGTACAAAAGTTTTAAAATAAAAGGTATAAATTTGAAAAAATCCCTCATTTTCAATTCATGATTGAACCATGTTTCGACCAGAATCTATTCCAGATTACGATAAAATATTGACAAAATCAAACTCATCAGACAACAGCATTCTATCTTCGAAAATTAGGGAAATTAAATAGATTAGAAGTCAATTACAATAGCATGCATTTAGTATTTCTTGGAAACTTATCATAATCTGTGATAATCTTGTGATATTTCTTAGTTTAAAAATAATTCTAAGATGACGTTACAGATCTTAATCCAGTCCTCCTCTATTGGTGTAGGGTATTAATACTTATTTGCCCTTAAAAAAGTAGGGGGAATAAAAATGTTTAATGTCATTTATGTTCGTTTGTTCGTAATAAAGTTACACTTGAAAATTAATGTTTCGGCATTTAAAACATTTACGGAACAAGTTAAAGTGACAACGACTCTACAACTCTCTTCTGCATGAATGAATCAATGAACGAACGAACGAGCGAGCGAGTGAGTGACTGGATAAATGTTTCTATAGATGGATGCTCGTTTGTGGATACGTTTGGTATTAAATACTTACAGTGTAAAGTATTTTGGTGGATGAAAAGACAAAGATGAAGATGTTTGCAGTGATTTAGAAGGTAATAAATTTTGTGGTTTAATGGGGCGGTGGGCTGCTGCTGCTTCTGTTTGTTTTCATTTAAAAAAAAAAGAAAAACAAAAATATATTTCCCTTTGATTTTTTCCGCCCATTAAGTAAATGTAACAAAACAAATCGTTTAAATAGCTTCACATTCATATGTACTCTACTTGCTGCGCTCCGCACCTCTTCAGCATCCCTGTATACAAATGTGTTGTCTGTCGATGCTCTTTCTGTTTTCTGATTTTTTGTAATTTATATATTTTTCGTTATGGTTTTTGTTCGTTTGTTTCATAATGGCCTATTAATGGTTCTCAAGTGTTACCGGAAGATTCATTATGAACTTAATTGACAAAAGTGTTAATAAAACTGACACTTTTACGATCACGACAACAATCCATAAATACATGCGACAGCAGCCAACAGCAACAACAATAAGCCGAAACATATGTAGTTATTTATTTTACAAATGTAGCAACCAGATCATCTTCTTTGATTAAGACATGAAAACATTTTGCATGTCATGTGCATGAATAGTCGTTAAATGCTTTCTCTCTATTATGTGTGCAGAATTTTATTTTGCAAAAATCTTACATCAAATCTTATCGTTTTACTGTTTAACTGATTTCCTGTCTTTATCTAATGGTTACGAACTTAAATGTAGTCGTTTTTTCTTTGGATTCCAGTTGTATTTTTAGCAAATCTGCATTCGAATATCTGTGGGCGAATTTAATAGACAATATATTTGGTTGCACTATGAGGTATAATGAAAAGAATTTTTGGAAACAGGTAGAGTAAAGGGGGGACCAACATTCACTAGTTTCTGTTAAAGTTTTCTCTACTCAAACCGTAAACGCTTTTGTAAAGAGTTGTCTACCGATTAAAAAACGTTAATGGAACCATTTTTCATCGCAAGTCGTGATTCAGTGCAAAAATCAAGTTCAAGATCTCTCGGCTTCAATTCGTATGTTACCTAATTTCCCAACTTTTGTATGAATCCTGCTGCTCGCAAACGTTTTGAAATTGCAGCTTGTGTTCGTGTGCCAAAGTGCTGAGACGTGAAAAATCTCTTCAACGCCTTCGAGCTGAAGTTCTTGCTGCTTCCCGGGGCAGCAAAAGCTTTTGGTCATTCATTAAAAGAATAAAGGATAATGTTAGTTCCTCAATTCCTAACCTTTTGGCAGAATTATTTGCAAATAATTCGAGTTTACAGGAAATCAATCAACCACTACCCGAGCTTGAAAGAGTATCAGTAACTATGCCGAATATATTCTTTCGCGCGAACAGAGTCGATTTTAATGCACGTAAGACTCAATGTTGTATGTTTTCAAATAAACGCACGACAGATCATGTTGCTTCATCTGTTTCTATGGGTGGTGTAAATATTAAGGAATCAGAAGCTCTCGGTGTTCTAGGCATGATAATTCAGTGTGATGTCCGCTGAACAAAACACATTTTTCAAGTGTCGAAAGAAGCATTCACGTGCCTCGGTTTTCTAAGACGGTGTAAGAAATACTTTACTTTAATTGATCTCCTTACTATTTACACCACTTATATCCTACCCAAAATGGAACACAACTCTCATGTATGGAGCGGTGCTTCGAAGTCTATTATGGAGTTACTTGACCGCGTACAGGAGAGGGCGAAGATCCTTATCGGTGACAGAGCATCGTCGCAATGTGGGTTGTGTTTCACTGTTCTATCGAAACTACAATGGAATGTGTTCTGATGAAATTAGGTAACTAGTTCCCGAAACCCGTAGTTTCTTACGAAGTACGCGTTCATCATCGGGGGCTCATTCATTCGTGATCGATTGGTCAGTGGATCCCACAACACACTTCAGAGAAAATTCGTTTTTAGCCGTACCGTCCGTATTTGGAATAAGCTTCCTGTCGAAGTATTTCCTGTTCATTTCAATGTAGGAAAATTCAAATCAAATATTCACAAACATTACTCTTTCTATTTTCCTTCCCATAACCTATTTTCCTAGTTCCAACATAATGCATTGCATGAGTAGGAGTCATCCCCTGAGTGCCGGTCCAAGTAAAAAAAAAATAACTAAATGAGATATGTACCCTTCAAAATCACATATAAGGACTGAGATCGTAAAATTCTTAACACACGTTTTTCGATTTCCTTTGCATGTCAGTTATGATGTTTAATGTCAATTGTATTCATTTCTTGTTAATCTGATTAAAATGAGTGACCAGAAAAAAGTGCGTACTAAAATTATTAAATATTTTCAACAAAACCCAACTTGTTCCTACAAAAAGTTGACCAAACAATCAAAGGTCTGCTATTAAACTTTTTCCAATGTTATTAAACAGTACCGGGAGAACTTGTCCGTTGATATAAAACCTGGTTCAGGTAGAAGGAATGGTCCACATGATGTTTCTAAAGCCAAAAAAATAGAAAGCATTTTAAAAAGAGCTCCCAACACATCCGGCAGGAAAGCAGCCCGGTTAGGTCAGTACTTTGACTATTTGGTGCAAAAATTTAAAGCCAATGAAGGTTTAAAAGCATACAAGGCTCAAAAAGTTCCTGATAGGAACTCTGCTAAAAATTTAGAGGCCAAAGACAGAGTACGGACATTGATGTCAAATTTAATATAAAAACAAGTAAGAATGTATGGTCGGTCAAGCCCGACCATATAATACCCTACACTAAGAAATAAGCAAAAACATTTTTCTTTCAAAATTTCAATAATTTATATTCGTGAGCGATTTTCGGAAGTGGGCCTTACATGGGAGCTATGACCAATTATGGACCGATCACCATGAAATTAGGTAGTGTGATTAATGTCTATATGAAAGTTATTTATGTTGCATTTTATGTGTATACCAACATTTTTAGGAGATTTATGATCGTTAAAGTATTTATCGGAAGCAGGCCTTATAAGGGAGCTATGACTAATTATGGACCGATCATCATAAAATTTGGTGACATGAATTTTTTTTTTATATATACAAACTTATTTAGAGAAAAACTTGTGTAGATACATATATAAATTAAACATTTATGACCGATAAAGTCCAATTTTGGTAGGACATTTGTATGGGGGCTAGGTGAAATAATAGACCGATTTCAGCCAGTTTCAATAGGGATCGTCTTTGGGCAGAAAAAATGATATGGACCAAATTTTATCGAAATATCTTCAAAAATGCGACCTGTACTCTGCGCACAAGGTTTACATGGACAGCCAACCAGCCAGCCAGACGGACGGACGGACGGACATCGTTTAATCGACTCAGAAAGTGATTCTGAGTCGATCGGTATACTTTAAGGTGGGTGTTAGACTAATATTTTTGGGCGTTACAAACATCTGCACAAATCCATTATACCCTCCCCACTATGGTGGTGTAGGGTATAAATATACCTGCTGCATAATGGATGACGAAACGTACGTATGGAAAATTTTTCGCAGCTTCTGGGTCAATTTTTTATGTTGCTGATGCTCGATGGAATGTTGAAGAAAAGTTTAGGGCCCAAAAGCAGATAAAATTTCCCAAAAAGTTCTTGGTATGGCAAGCAATTGTTACAAAGGGCTCTATAAATACCGAAATTTACATCAAGTAATGTTTACAAAAAACGATATTTCCATTGATAAGACTTCTTAATGTGTCCACTTATTTTTGGCCTGATTTAGCATCTGTCACTATGGTAAGAAAGGCCTTGAGTGGTACAAAACCAATAATGTGGTATTTGTACCAAGAGAATTCCTCCAAACTGCATGGAGCTGAGTCCAGTGGAGAGATGTTGGGCTCTTGTTAAAAGAGAATGGAAGAGCACAAAAAAGGTGTGCAAAAGTGTGGTAGATTTTAAACGGAGATGGACAACCTGTTCGAACAAAGTGACATAAAACTCTATAAAAACCATAATGGAAGAGTTTTCGAAAAAGGTTCAAAATTTCATCATTAGTGATTAGAACTACACCCAAGGAAAAAATGAACACATCCGTGTACAATTTGACACCATTCGGTATCAATAGTGTATCAACCCCGTATGTGCACAAATCGTACATGAACGGTGTCAATTTGACAACGAAGAAATGACACCATCCGTTGTCGATTTGTCACCATACCGTTGTTGACTTAACACGATTAAAATAAAACATAAAATATCTTATTTTTCATTCATTTTACATTTATTTAATATAAACACATTTATAAAAACATGTTGGAATACTCGTATGAAAAAAATTGTCAATGGCTATTGTTTCCAGGTACTGTTGGTCTTCCATATACTCCCTTTATTCAGCTATCTCCTCATTGATCTTATTAGTTTCACTGCATTTATTTTGATCACTTTTTGTTCAAAAAACATAATTAATTTAACACTTATTTAATCATTTGTACTTTTGCGTTGTAAATACATTATATATTATTCCTGGAGCATAAGTTGGTTACGGCACCCAAAAAATAATTCAACGAATGTCCACGAACCACTTCTTCTCTCAGAGAGTAGGCGGATACTGAAATCGGGCATAGTATTTTGCCAAAATAAAACATAAATGCTACTAATGCGAATTTTCCTTCTATATAACTATCATTAACTGCAAGAGAACTATTAGGTCAGTGATGGCTGAAACCTGATAATTCACATGGGAGGATGGTAAAACATAATTTTGGGGCTTTTTTTAGGAAGAGTCTTACAGAGGATGTGTAACCGTTCATTCAACGTTGCCTGTTAAAATCTAACTTCGCTCTGTTGAGTATTTGAACGATTATCTATGTTCTTGCAGATATTTCCTGCTACAAATGACTTCAGAAAGGGAATATTTGACAATGTCGGTATATCGTACTTTGTTTTCGTTCAGGAGCTTAAGCATAGTAGTTATTCCTGTTTCGTCCAAATTAACCCTTTGCCTGTCCCCATACAAAAAAAAGTTTAAAAAATAATATAAGTTGTGAATCATATGTGATGCACGGACGTGTGAAAGTAACTTGCTATGAATCATATGTGATGCACATAGAAAGGGTTAAAAACAGAACATGAAGAAAATCATGTATTTTTGAAACTCATTACTGCATTAGTCTGTCTCAACATGGTATAATATAATAGGTAAAATTGTATATTATTTAGAAGCTTCGCCGGTGACTAATCTACAATTTTAGCTCGCATTCATCTACAAACAAACCCACCAGTAGTCTGGTACCCCCAATGAGCCCCAGAAGGAGTTTTGTCCACCTGTGTAATATGTAGTTAAATTAATTTGTTCAAGAATGAACTAGGTAACTCTTCTAGTTCAATCGCTCTTTTTGACTTTTGAACACATTTCTTATAATTAAATATTAAAATTGTCTATTTCTTCTGAACTAAAACAAAGATATGATACTAGCGCTAAAATGATCCTTGGGTTTTTAATTTGCTGTCAGTTGCCGTATAATTCTGAAAACGGATTCTATTCATTATGACCCTTATTTTTCGGCATTATGTCAGAATTCGTATAAAAAGAAGCTGGAAAAACACCGAAAACACGCATTTAGTTAAGAACGTACATATTGTTACGTTTTTACCTTTTCAAAATGTGGGTTTATTTCCTTTAAATAAACCGGATACTTTTGATTGCTAATAAAAACAGTTTTAGTAGTTTAAAATTGTAACAACTCTTTATTTATTTAGAATGTACAACAACAACAGAATTAAAAAGTCAAATATTCACTCAGTGTCTCTATACACGTTTATCAATTCGCAGAAATGCACACAAACTTTACAATGTACAAACATAAATGTACACGACAATTGATGTTAACTCTAACAGCGAAAATGATCAATTCAATTCACGACTGCCAGCTCTGCCACTATTTATACACGTGCCATCTATCGGGAATCTTCTACAATGCTCTTAACGGACATACTAGTACATTCGAATTCCAGAGCCTTCGATGTCATTGCCAGCAGCCCAAACATTTAGTGTTGCCATACTTACAAACAATGCCAATAAACGCATGCTACTGATGGACGTGCCTTCAAACATGATGAATGCTGCAGGCAGTTGTTACTGAACGTTGAATTCAAATCGTCATTGCAAATTCGTAACAATATGAACCATTTTTGTTCATAGTTCAATACTGAACTAAGTGAGTTCTTTTAATTTATTCTTTTAATTTAAATAATGAAATCGTTCAATTGAAGTACTTAGTTCGTTCACGAACTACCCAAGTCTAAAAAGAACTGTTGTCCATCTACATATTTTCCTTATTCTAAAAAACTAAGAAATTTATCAGAGAGAATAGTTTTGGGGGGTTTTGGAAAAAATTAATCATGTCGATCTCCGATCATATGTAAAAATAAAACTCTCCTAGTTTGAGAGCTGAAAGATCATCTATAAAAGAAAAGAATAACGTTAAGAGCAATAACTAACATCGTTTTCAAGATAATCTGAGATGACAGATGTACACCTATGGCGCATAACCCCCTTCTGCTCTACCTACCGAAAACAATGTAGTATTTCAGTCTAAATTGTTTTGGCTGTTTTTTAGCCAAATACAACAATTATTTCTGTGATATTTTAGACTTAATTTGGAACATTTCTTTAATCAATTTTTTTAAATACTTAAGACTCATGATTTTGGAATACCAAGAAGTACATAATTCATATCAATGTAATTCCAAAACTAAATCCCTCATATAAACGTAGAAATTACTCCGGAAATGTGAATAAAAATAGCTGCTGACCTGCTATAAGTTGTTTTGACCACTATTGTAACAAGACTCTTACACTAAATATGGGTTTTGTTGGGTAAGGCAATTAGCCATTAAGAAAGAGAATTATTATTGCACAAAAGCCATAATAAGTAGAGACAGTCTAACAACTGAGATTTAAATTACAACTCCATTTACAATAAAGGTAAATTGTAATTTAACCAACAATATTGTCCAGCTATGAATGTATGTATGTGTGTGTGTGTATTTATGCATGTTGCTCAAAGTATCCCACATATTTATGTCGTACAATTGCTATAGCAGCAATGGCAGCAGTGAGTGGCAGCAACAGCTTTCTAATGAATTTGTTCAACGATCGATATTGTATCGTAACAACATGTCCACAAATGCTCTTTACAACTATTTTACACAAATGAATATTAAAAATAAATAATTTTCAATTAAATAAACGAACCAATCGATTATTCACTACCAAATCATTTTGTATGATCAGTGTCCATAAAAGGACATCTCTTTTCTTCAACTTTGTCTGTTGTTTTTTGCAACTGCAACTGTTACTACTGCTAAAGCTTATTCTTCTTCGTCTTCTGGTGCTGCTGCTGCTTCATCATCATCTTTTTCCATGGATGTTTATGAACAATGATATCCTCCAGATCACATGTGGTGGCGAGTAGGTTATAAGTACGAATAGTATTGGGGATTGTTCAAATGGTCTCAAAAAAAAAAAAAAAAAATAAAAATAAAAATAAAAAAACAGTGGTAGAAGAAAAAAAAAAGTGGCATTTGCGTTGTAACAACCAGACAGCAATTATAATAAATAAAGTCGATGGAATTTTCATGTTGGAGATCATGTACATAAAAATGGAAATTGTATGGAGAAGAATCCAATAAACAACGATGTGACAATGCTTCTGCGCTTGTTAGGCACTTATGCCATTTTTGAACAATTGGACATTTTACACTTTACACAACAACACAAATATATATATGTACACACAGATACACATATGTATGTATATAACAACATTAACAATATGGGCTGCATGTGTTAATGTTTAGTGGTGGTGCGGCTGATGTTGCTGCTGCTGGTGCAGTTGGTGCTACTACTTGATTTGGATGGTGTAAATTTCTTTGGCCTAAAGGCAAAGTTACAAACAATAATAATAAAAATAATAATCATACATCCTCCACTGCCTGCATGGACAATGGTAGACATACTTTGTTTGGTTGTTTGAAGAAATTCCAAATCAATGCAACCAACAATGTTCAATAACTTCTTTCTTACACAGCCATCAAATATTATATTGCTAGTAATAAGCAACTCAAACTTATTGCTGCTGTTGCTATTGCTATTGTGCATGCTGTAGTGCAGTGCATTTTTTGTTTTTAAATTCAATATTAAAAAAAAAAAACTGCAAAACTGCAACCAATTTCAATAATTGTTTTTACATTGGCCAACAAAAATTTATAAGAAAATTCAAAATTATAAGCTGCTATTGTTCAATTGACCAACACAGTATTTTTTTTGCTTATTTAGATTTGTTTGGAACAGTGGTTTTAGAGGTTACACCAAAAATAATTTCACCTTCCTGTTAGTTGTTTGCAAATGACTCGAAAAACGTGTAGAGGATTTCGTTACACTTTACACAGACACCACTTCAACTGCTATTCAATAACTTTTAGTTGTCGTTCCGGAATAAATAAGATCCAGATAATTTTTGACAAAGAAAACTATTTTCAGCAGGGTCTTCGCGCTAAAGTTATTGATACTCTCCGGGATAATAAAAGCAATATGCTAATTAAATTCCAACTTTATTCAAGGATGACTAAATTTTAAACAATTTTTAAATTTAAACAACGTTTTAAAATCAAATTTTGTATGGAGATTTTGCTTTAAAAAAATGTTATAACCTTCACCTTCGTGAGAAGGGTATATATATGTTTGTCATTCCGTTTGTAATTTCCACAATATAATTTTCCGACCCTATAAAGTATATATAATCTGGATCATAATAGATAGCGGAGTCGATTAAGCCATGTCCGTCTGTCTGTCTGTCCGTCTGTCTGTTGAAATCAATTTTCTGAAGACCCCAGCAAAATCCGTCCATTAATAACGGAGATATGAGCAAAAATCCGAGAAAAACATTGCAATGATGTATATAAGGCTATAGTAAGTTGGACCTACAATGGGTCAAAATCGGGAAAAATATTTTTTAGCCCGAATTTTTTTTCACAAAAAACATTTTTTTGGCATACATTTTTTTCACTAATAAATTAAAAAAAATAAATTTTAATTAAAAAAAAATTGGAAAAAAAATTTTAAAAACTATTTCAAAAAAATAATTTTTTTTTTTTTTTAATTTTATTTTAAAGTATAATTTGGTGATTTGTTCAAATTTAAAATTATTTAATGAATATGGTTTATAGTTTATATAAATACTTCGGCTTCATAGATGCCGAATATTGTAAGGGACACAAAATCTATTATATATCTATGATTAAAACATAATAAAACACACACAAATCTTCTTCCAAGTGGGAACTCACTATACAAAAATTAAGTCTCTATGTTTGTTTTTAAGCTTTGCGAAAGCTTTAGAGCAATCATAGCACTCTCCTTCTCTTTATCAGAAGAGAAATAAATCCATTTAATTCTAAATTTCGGAAATCAATTAATCAATGCGCGAACTTGAGCGATAATCACTTGGTTTTAAAGTGTATTAGACAGAACCTGAAGTACTTTAAAACGACGTTCAGTATAGTTTCTGATAACTCAAGTATATCTCCCATTACACGTCAGTCCTATAAATTATGTAGAGCCGAATAAACGCAGCGAAGGCAAAGACTTAATTTCTCTCATTAGCTGTGGTAGATAAGGGTTTTGCCCTTCGTTTCATGGTCGGTTAAAACCGTGATCGGCCACATATATCTTATTAATTGCATAGTTTTCTAGCAAGCATTCTCAATCGCACATTAGTGAAGTAATCAGCAAACATTAAGTCAATCGTTTGAAATATCAAGGCGAATTAACAAGGTAGTCGCATAAAATCAGCTGATTCTTAATTCGCCGTAGTTTATTGTAAGTCTTTTGTCAAACTTTGTTTATGTTTATATTTGTTATTAATAATAACAATATTTTAATTCGCCTTGATTTTGACATTTCTTTTACATTACAAAAACAACAATTGGTCTTAAAAAATGTCAAAAAACAAAAATTAAACAAATATGTGTTAAAACTTAATAAACTGTAGATAATTGAATAGTGAGGGCTTTACTTATTTATGTAAAAAATAAATATTTTGTTAATAAGCTTAGAATATGTAGATATTTAAATATAAAAACAAGCTTTGACATCTGTTACAACCAAAAAGCGAAAAAAAAAGTAATCAGCTGTTTGACTGACTCCACCTTGTATAAATTCGCCTTGATTTCAAAATGCCTGTTGTTTTTGTAGTTTTGTATGTGTTGCTTGTTAATTCGCCTTGGTTTGATATATGAAAAATGTGATGTTATATTCTCAACATAATTTCAAATGTTAATTATAAAAATAATGTTGTAAGTTTAAACTAAATATTAGGATGAGCGCGAAAATAATTGAAAAATTATGTGTTCTTAATTATATAGATATTAACTGTTATTCCCAAATCTGAAGACCATACATAATGCAGCTATGGGTGGAGAAAGAACTCTCGCGTCATTGCCAATATCGCTAAAGGGTAATCAGGCCGTCCTTTTTCTCTGTCCTCGAGAGTTTTGCTTTTCACTCACACATTGGTTAATGTTTGGCGTCGTCTAACTGTACCGCGTTACGGTTTCTCGAAGTTGTATACGCCTCATGCAATCGTTTTGGTTATAATTTATAACCTATAATTTGATGTAGCTCTTGGACGAAGCCTTTCCCGTAATTAACTTTATGTTTGCTGATTACTTTAGTAATGAGCGCTTGGAAATGCTTGCTAGAAGAACTATGCAACATATAAGATATCTGAGGTCGATCACGGTTTTAACCAGCCATAAAACGGACGGCAAAACCCTTATCTACCACAGCTATTGAGAGAAGATAAGTCGTAATTTGTGATGTCCTTTTATCTTGCACTAGGCCAAATAATTCTTCTACTGTTGTGACGTCTGCTATAGAAATAACTTAAACTCAACAAAACAAATCTGAAGAAAAAATTATTTATTGCAAAGCAAATATTTCAGTATAACTATTAGTTAACACATAACCAGACTTCGTGTTAATGGGGGTTAAAGTTTCATGTTCGGGTTTAACTAAAACAAATGCTTTTCATTAACAAATTTAGTAGTTTTCAAAAATAAAATTTTTGAAGTGTCGAAAAAAGCTTTCAATAATTTAATTGCTTTTATTGATCAGAAATATACATTTAATCTTCTATAAGATCGCGAAGGAGGGAATTTCATTTAACAAAATGCGGTTTTTAGCCTTGCTATCATGAAATGTTTATCTAATGGCCCTAAGAGTTTTATTTTATTTTTTATTCCAAATAAAACATTTAAGCGGACCCGGCGAACTTCGCCTCGCTTCAATTTTATGCCTTCAGACAAACTTTAGAGTAAAACTTGATTTTAGATTTTTCTAATTTTCCGACTTTTGCGGAGGGATTTTTTCCGTAAAAACCTTCTCCTCGATAATACGAACAACTAACACAAAATTGTACAGAAATCTACCCAGCCGTTCTCATTTTATGAATTACTATACATCTTTTACACCATTTTTAGAGAAAACAGATTCGTGATAGCAACCGAATTTGTTGCCAATCGAATGATTCTATCTTAGTGACCGAATTTTACAGTTGTGACTACAAAATTTTAAAAGGGGTAACAAAAGTTTGGTTGCTTTGACCGAAATTATTCTTTGTCAACAGACTTTCTGTTAATAGAACCGAAAAATTCTATGTGTGCAACCGAATCATTCGATTGGCAGCAAATTCGGTTGCTATCACGAATCTGTCTTCTCTGTGTATAGATAGAACTGCACATTGAAATCTTTATTATGACCGGAAGAAACAATCTGACATTTACTTTTTAAAGACAATTTCATTCAAATATTGGACGCGAATATGCTGTAGGTGGTCCATACAGAAGTTCCAAATTCATTCCCGATCATTCTTTTCAGCATTACATATCCCCAATTAATTTGTAATACCGTGGAAGACTTTTGGCTTCCCATAAAACCCAGGAAAGAAATACAAAGGTGTGATATCACTCGATCTGGACGGCCAGTTGACAGGTCTGGAACACGGAATTAGCTGCTCACGAAAATGATTTCTTACTAAAGCCATTGTTTCGCACGCTGAATAACTTGGAGACGTTTTTGCGGTATGAGTCTTTCCCTGATGACCAGTCACGCGTAAATGAAGCAGCCATTACGTTAATATTTATCTCTTTTCAATCTGAAGATACCACTGTTAAACTAATATATTAAGCATTATAAATGATATTCACATTGGTTTGTCACTTCGTTTGTAACAGTTTTAAATATATACTATATATGTATGTACTTACATTGCATATGTATTGACAAATTTAAATTTATTTTAATAAAATTTTCTTCTTCCGAAAATCAGTTAAAAAGTAACTAACAATTAATCTACTAAACATTTTAATTTCTAGCCTTATTAAGAGGCAAAATTAATGACGAACAATTATCTGTAAGTTTTCGAAATAGAAATATTTGAGAAATCCTTGAGAATTTGCACAAATATGAAAGTTTGAGAAGTTATTGGGAATTTCTAAAAGTTTGGTATTTTCAGTATAATATTTCAAACAAAAATGTTTGATAAATTTTTAAATCAGTCTAAATACAACATTCCAAACGGAGCTTAGGTGAGTGTACCTTTTAAAGGGAACCAACTAATACTGCCTTGGGGATTATAGAGCTCCGAATTGTTATTGGAAATAAAGCAGCAACCAAATAACTACTTACTGAAAATGATTTCAAGAGTTTTTATGACTATGAGAGTGCAAGGCTGCTGCTGGATGTAGTGAGTGAATGAGTGCTGTAATGTATGTAAGTGTAGTGTATGAAAGTACTTGTTAAGGATTTACGAGCAATTTTTATCACTTTAAGAATCATTGACAAATCCAGACCTCAAAACAATGCAACAAACGCATAATAATGTTTAAACTTTTTTTATTATTGTATATTTTCGTTAAATGTTTTGGTTTTTTTTATATTTATTTTTTTTGTTTGGTTTAAGTTGCCGGCCGTTTTGCCAAACGAACAACAACCAACCACTAAATTGAAACAGAAGAGTAAACCAAACCAGGCCAGAAAAAAAGGAAACACAAAACATATGGCAAAAAACTTATACTTATATGAAAAGGATGAGAAAAAAAATATATATAAGTAAGAAAAAAAGATTTATCATCAATGATCTCACTTGACTGTGTACTCGCTCGCAGTGGAGTGGAGTGTAGTACAAAACGTCCAGCTCAGTTTAGTTTGCCATTTTATTTATTTGGTGCTAGTGCAGCATGTTTATGGCCTGATACTGTCTGCGTTTTATACGAGTATGTGATGATTTCTTTCCAATTTATTTGGTGACATATTGATTTTAAATTGATGATAGTCCCATCATGGTAATGGCCATAAAATACAATTCCCTTTGCTATTTATTTGCGACAATTTCTAAGCAAATTGCAAAAATTGTAACTACTTCATGAAATTATCAACCAAAAAATATCTTGATGACAAAAAACCAACAAACCAACACAAAAAATCTATTACATTGTAAATATGTAAGTAAGTATGTCTGTTGGTTATACAAAATACAATACAGACACATTCATACATAAGTAAGTATGTGGTAACTATGTGGCATTAGTAACTACATTAGCTTAAATTCAATAGCTTCTGCTGCAGTTAAATTCATTAAAAATGCATAGAATACCTGGCTTTCATGCATCATGCAATAGATGCAACCTGAAACATACATATTTTACAAACAACTCTTCAATTGCCATGGCATCGTATTAAACGTGCAACAAAATTAAAATTACAAATACAAAGAACGAGAGAGAGAGAAAAAAAAAAGAAAAACATTATTAAAAGTGTAAATTTATCCAATTACTGACAAATCAAATGTCTAATTGCATTTTTTGTTGTGTCCATTTCTTGTACTCGCACACTAAACTAGTTGTTGTTAGTTATTATTGCTGTTTCTGTTGCTTCAGAGTTGCTTACAATTCAACACAACTCAACTCGTTGATAGTAAATTTTGTTGTTTTTATTATTAGTACATTACTATATAATGCACCACAACAAAATCACATAGAAAATTAATTCACTCTTTGTGATCCTCTTGGAGTTCAATGAAGTCACTACTTTTTTTTCCCCCCATCCTCTACTTTTGAAGGAGGTGTATTGGAGTTGTTAGTTGGTTGGAAACATACGAAAATATTTATTATATATAAATCCTAATTTCCAAAGATTTACCTATATTTGTGACGCAATCACACTTAACCGATTTTCTTTAAATTTTATAGTCAAATGAGGACTGAGATCGTAAAATTCTTAACACACGTTTTTCATTAAAACTTTTAACCCAAGTATTATTTGATTTTTTTTTGATCAATTTACCTTTGTAAAGCATGTCAGTTATTGTGTTTGATGTCAATTATGTTCATTTGTTATTAATCTGATTAAAATGAGTGACCAGTAGAAAGTGCGTACTAAAATTATTAACTATTTTCAACAAAACCCAACTTGGTCCTACAAAAAGTTGGCCAAACAATCATAGGTCTGCCGTCAAAGTCTTTTCAATATTATTCAATAGTACCGGGAGAACTCGTCCGTTGATAGAAAACCTGGTTCAGGTAGAAGAAATGGTCCACATGATGTTTCTAAAGCCAAAGAAATAGAAAGCATTTTCAAAAGAGCTCCCAACACCTCCGGTGGGAAAGCAGCCCGGTTAGGTCAGTACTCGAACTATTTGGAACGAAATGTTAAAGCCAATGCAGGTTAAAAAGCATACAAGGCTCAAAAAGTTCCTGACAGAAACGCTGCTAGAAATTTAGAGGCCAAAGACAGAGTACGGAAATTGAAGTCAAATTTTATAAAAAAAAATATTCCTGCTGCATAATGGATGGCGAAACGTATGTTCTGGCAGATTTTTCGCAGCTTACGGGTGAAATTTTTAAGTTGCTGATGCTCGAGGGAATGTTGAAGAAAAGTTTAGGACCCAAAAGCAAAGAAAATTTCCCAAAAAGTTCTTGGTATGGCAAGCAATATGCAGTTGCGGCAAAAAAGCCAAACATTTATTACAAAGGGCTCCATAAATTCCGAAATTTACATCAAGGAATGTTTACAAAAAAGGATGTTTCCATTCATAAGATTTTTGGCCTGATTTGGCATCTGTCCTATGGTAAGAAAGGTCTTGAGTGGTAAAAGAACAATAATGTTTTATTTGTACCAAGAGAAGCAAATTCTCTAAACTGCATGGAGCTAAGGCCAATGGAGAGATATTGGGCTCTTGTTAAAAGAGAATTGAAGAGCACAAAAAATGTGTCCAAAAATGTGGTAGATTTTAAACGGAGATGGACAACCTGTTCGAACAAAGTGACATAAAGCACTATAAAAACCATAATAGAAGGGTGTTCGAAAAGGTTCAATTTCATTATTAGTGATTGGAAATATAAAAATATTTTTTTTTTTTGTAAATTGTAACAATAATTGCAATCAAATAAAAGAAGATTTAAAACTGTAAG
This sequence comes from Calliphora vomitoria, assembly GCA_942486065.2. Lineage (NCBI taxonomy): Eukaryota > Metazoa > Arthropoda > Insecta > Diptera > Calliphoridae > Calliphora > Calliphora vomitoria. Next base: position 5,655,882 of record OW818029.2, on the reverse strand, counting down.
TTCAGTGGTTTCATTGTTATTAACATATATGTATGTTAAACACATTTCGATCACAGTCCTTAGTGCTTTTCTCCAAAAAAAAAAAAAAAATAATTACGAAAGAAATTTATGAAGCTGTTACATGAGATCAAGCTTATCAAGCATGAGGCAACATAAGTTCTAATGAAGCTGAGTTGGACGTCCACTTTGTATATCTCTTCTTAAATGATATCCGAGGGTTACATATTTAGTTGTTTATTTCCATGTATCTTCTATTTATATTAATTTCCTTCTGCAACTGGATTGTTTTACATTCATTAACAATTTTAAATATCGTCATTGCTGTAGTTTCCTAAGAAATTGGTGGAACTCTTCTAGATACTCTTCTATTTCAAAATAAATTATCGCTCAAAAATTTGAGCAAGCCAAAGTCGGGGAGTTTTACTACGAAATTCTTTTGGTATGATAAGGATGTGATTTAGGCTTTTAATTGCTTAGTTTGTTTTAACGCTGAATACCTGTGGATTCAAATTTCTAAATTAAGCCTTATATGAATGTTGATGCTTTACCAACACACAGCCTATAAAGCCAGCATTCTGGAAATTAACCTAAGCGAATCATGTTGTAATCAAAAATAATTTTTAGCTCCAAAAAAGTTTTGTCGATCACATAAACCATCATCAGCTATTTTTCAGCGACACCAAACTCAAACTATAGATAGTACAATGTACAAAACATCAACCGGAGATTCTCAACTCAATCAAACGTTAAAGCTCCTATTATCTTTATGTGGAATCTGAACTCTACAAAGCACTGAAATCTAACGAAATTCACTGTAACTGAACTTGTAAAACAATTATATTGTTTTTACCTTTTAAAAACGGGGTTTATTTCCATTAAATAAACCGGATACCTTTGATTGCAAATAAAAAGCAGTTTTAGTAGTTTAAAATTTTAACAACTCTTTATTTATTTAGAATGTACAACAACAACAACAGAATTAAATAGTCACTCAGTGTCTTTATACACGTTTATCAATTCACAGAAATACACACACACTCTATAATGTACAAGTATACACGTACAAGACAGTTAATTTTAACTCTAACAGCGACAATGATCAACTCTACTCCCGACTGCCAGGTCTGCCACTATTTATACACGCGCAATCTATCGGAAATCATCTACTTAATCATGCTCTTAACGGACATACTAGTACATTCGTATTCTAGAGCTTTCGATGTCATTGCCAGCAGCCCAAACATTTAGTGTTGCCATACTTACAAACAATGTCAATGATGGACGTGCCTTCAAACATGATGAATGCTGCAGGCAGTCGTTACAGACTGTTAAATTCAAATCGTCAATTCAAATGTCAATAACAGCATGCTACTGATGGACGTGCCTTCAAACATGATGAATGCTGCAGGCAGTCGTTACAGACCGTGAAATTCAAATCGTCATTGCATATTCGTAACAATATTAACAGATGCAACATAATAAGATCCTTTAAACCAAGATAATTATCATTTGATTTCAAGTTTTTACAAATAAGGCAAACAATATCTGGAGAAGTTACACATATCTTATCATGTAGTATTCAATCTACCCTATTGTGCATATTGGAATTTCAGGGTACATGTAAAATGTCTTGGATTATTTTACAACAACTTTTGTAGAAATTATCTCTGAGAGAGACTATAACTCACGTTGTCTTTTCCGGATTCTACTCTGTAAAGTAAGCGAGTATGTAGAATTGGTTTATCGTTATTCAATTATTGAAACAAGGGAACGTGTTTTGAAGCGGTGAAGTAATCGTCTGGCTATTCTGTCTATATTTCATTGTCATCAAGCATTGATATTCGGTATTTTCCTCTGATAAACCTTAATCTTTCTTGCAATTTACGACTATATATTTACGATCTTACAACCGTTTTATATCCCTAAGATCTTATGAAACTTTTTTAGACAACATAAAGGGACGTTATTTGACCCCAGTGGGTTACGACAAAGATAATTTAGTTCTGTCAACCCAACCTAGGTCAAATATATTTTATTGTCAATTGAACCACAAATTTAGAATTTTGTTATATTCAGTACTAGCTGAACCCAGCCCTTAGAAAACATCTGTTTTATATTGCATCTCGATCTTGATTTGAATATACAGTGTCGGAAAAAGTCGATGATCCAACCTTCAGTATTAATACATAATCCAGCTGGTTCCAATGAATTCAAAAATTTAGTAGGATAATCGACTGCTTGTTCTTCGTTCATTACTGTGTCACTCAATTTGTATTTTATTGTTTCGCCAGGCAGTTTCAATTGTATTTGCTTATTGAGCTTGTTAACATCATAATTTGTTGGTGCCAAAATTGCATGTTCCCACAGCCAATCCGAATTTTCGTAGTTAGTTGTAAGCGTTGAGAATACCTTGTCGACAACGGCTTGAATATTCATTTGCATTTGGCAGAAGTTCGGGAACGAAATCTAATTTGTGGCGGGATCAATTGGTATTTTTCCATTTCCGATGCCCAACAATTGTTTTGAGAAGGTTTCGGCAGAAGGGTATTGCAGAAAATGCTGGCACATGTTTGTTCATAGCGTTCAGCTTATGTAGCTTCATTTCCAGTGAAATAAATTTAAAGCTGGAGCAATGATCCAATTCTATGGTACATTTGGCCTTGAACTTTAAAGGTGGTCATGAATCCGACGTCATTTGAATTTCATTGATTTTGCCACCCCATTCCGTCCACAGACCGAAACTCAAAAATCTGTGTTTATAGTGTTACTCGCTAGGATTTTCTGAAGATTCCGTGAAAATTTTATCAAAATCTGTCAAGCCGTATTTGATTCCATACGGAACATACATACAAACATCCATTTTTATATATCGCTCATTTGCTGCAACAACGTCATAATTCAAAAATGTTTTATGACATTTTACTATTTCTTAAATAAATTTTCATCAAATCTTGAGATTTCTGAAATAAAACCTGAATAGTAGACGTTAATATCATTCTAATCTGTATTTAACCCAATTTTTTTATTGTCGAATATACGAGAAAACATGAATTTTGATTTTGATGATTTCAACAAAAAAACACTCTCACGCAAAAAATAATTGACTTTTTGTATTACTCAGTTCAAGAGCCACGGATTTTGTGTTATGACGTTGTTGCAGCAAATGAGCGATTTATAGATTGTTTAACAATTCATCATGAAAGACTCACATCGCAACAACGACTCCAAATTATTCAGCTCTATTACGAAAATGAGCGTTCTCTGAAAAATGTTTACCGTACACTTGGAGCAACATATGGTTTGCATCATCGACCTTCCAGCTAACTTCGCGTTCCGGCCCTGTCAGCTGACCGCCTGGATTGTGTGATTTTTTTGTTTGGAGCTATGTGATGTCAAAATTCTTCGTCGATAAGGCAGCTACGATTCAATTCTAGGAAGCCAACATTAATCGAGTAATTCGCGAGATACTGGTAGTAATTTCAATGAAATTTTCTTTCAAAAGTAAATGTCAGAGATTGTTCCTTCGTGTCATAATAAAAATTCCGACATCGAGCATTCCCGGTTTAGTTTCTCAATAGTGCGTCGAATGTTAGATTCTAAATGAACAATCGTTGCTGGTTTATCAGCATTGACCAGAAAGTAGTCCAAAGATGTCAAATCACACGAACGACGTGGCCAAATCACAGGTCCTTTTCTTGAGATAATTTGGTTACCACAAGTTCGGCACAACAAAGTGATGGTTTCAAGCGCTATATGGCATGTTGCGCCGTACTGTTCGAACCATTTCTCCTCCAAATGATTTGCAATACAAAAATCACGAATCATTTGCCTGTAGCGTTCGCCACTCACGGTAAGTTTGGCACCGGTTTTAGATTTAAAGACAAACGGGACGCAACAAACATTGATTTTTTTGGGATGTAATAAAATGCTCTCACCAAAAACGATAATTCACCTTGTTTACACACACGTTAAGCCAGAAATAAGCCTCATCGATGAAGATGATTTGACTTGTAGAAGTGCTCTATAAGTTTGGCGAACAGAGCGCGAATTTTGGAAATAAATTTCCACGTTGTTCTGTTGTAAGTCTCTGCATGGTGATTTGCCAAAGCATACTGAATAAAAAGTCAAACACACATTAGTCAAAATCATACACAGAGAAAACGGATTCGTGATAGCAACCGAATTTGCTGCTAATCGAATGATTTGGTTGCACACATAGAATTTTTCGGTTCTATCAACAGAAAGTCAGTTGAGAAAGAAGAATTTCGGTAAAAGCAACCAAACTTTTGTTATTCCTTTTAAAATTTTGTAGCAAGAACTGTAAAATTCTGTTGATATCACGAATCTGTTTTCTCTGTGTATTAGTATAACAGTGTACGTCTAAAAAATCCTTATTTTAATGTTTTTTTTATTATACATTTTCTTATGATCGACCCAATAGTAGGTTGTAAACCTGGAACTCAATATTAAACGTTAGATAAGATTAGATGAATCATAAAACTTAAAATAGCACTGATGCTGCCTTTAGAACTCTATAGTTATTAAATTACATCAAAACTTTATTCGAATTTTCTATATTAAATGATTACTATTGTTTATGTTGCAAATGCTTTAACAAATTTAAATTTCTACTTGTTTCCTCTGTGGTCCAATGAATAAAAACAATAATTTGAGTTGTTCGTTTTATGTTGTATTTAACGTACAAATGTTTGCATTTATTGATTTATTTTTTCCCTCAAATCTTATATACATATAAATGAAAAAAAAAAAATTAACCATCATTATCATCTTCAGCATTATATATACACGTACTTATTGCAACAACTTCTTATTGCAGTCGTTTTATTTGTTGTTTTTATTTGTAAAAACTGACTGCCTAATTATGCAGTTATTTAATGCGTTAATTAAAAACTGCCAGCTGTGCATAAAACTGCTTACAAACAAATACATACATTTAAACTAACAAACGAATCAAAACATAAGTACGAGCTTACTGCCAGCCAAACACCAACTGACTGACAGACGATCAACAAGTATTTACTGCTAAAGTTTTATTTAATTCTTATATTTATATTATAAAACACACTTAGAAATCAAAAAATGAAAAAACAAAACAATATTTCTACTTATATTGTATAATACTTAATAAGTACCAAGTTGGTTGCTTGGTTGGCTCTTCCTATTCCACCTAAATGACTCCTAAAAGTTTTGCTACGAACTCTTTCTTGCGAGTGTAGATGTTTGTGTGTGTTTGAAGAGTTGCTGCCGTGTTGCAGTATTATTATTATTAAGCTTTACTGCTGCATTTAAGAGCGTGGCAATTATGCAGCCATTTGTAATTATGCACATTTATTTCTTGCTGCCTTTGGGGTCATTAAGTTTTTTTTTTCTGTTTTGTTCTTCTTTTTCTATTAATGATTTTAATTTTGTTTAGTTTTTACTAACAGTTTCTTGTTTCTTTAATTATTTTCATTCCCATTTTTTTTAAATTGCAGTCATTTTGTTGTGTTTGTTTAGAATTTTTTTTTTATTTTTTTTTCATTTCGATTTTAGTTTTTCAAAGTTTAATAATCGTGACAAAGTGTTACTGATGACGTTGTTGCATTAAAGACTCTTCAATATTCGTTTTGTTTTTATTATTAACCATAAGTGTATTTAGTTTATCGTGCTCATGTGTATTTATGAGTTTGAAATTTTATTAAATGCACAAAAAATACACTCACTCTTCTAACTAAAACATTAAAGTGTGTTTTAAAGTAATGAATGCATTTCATTATTAACAACAAATGGTGTCACAGATGTCATCGTATTTATTTGTTGTCGTTGTTTTTCTTTTTCAATAAAAGGGTTCTTAATTAAAACCTAATTTTGTTTCAGAATAAAGTTTTAATAATTCCAAGTGACATTTTTTGTTAATTCTCAAAAAAATATAAACGTACATGTATGTATATTTTTACAATAATATACAGAGGTGTGTGTCCATATGTTGCATTAGCAAAATTCTACTTCAAAAAAATCATGTTGGGAGAACTTAAAACCGCCTGTCTGAGACCGGATACTGAAAATCTGTGATCACTCATATTTCCCACCAAAATTCGATTTTTATAATGAAAATTCCAAAATATCTAAAATTGCTTATAATTCGTAAACTAAAGGACCTAGAGCAAAAATAAAGAAAATCTGTGATCACTCATATGTCCCACCAAAAATTGATTTTTATAATGAAAATTCTAAAATATCTAAAATTGGTTATAATTCGTAAACTGAAGGAGCTAGAGCGAAAATAATGAAAATCTGTGATCACTCATATTTCCCACCAATATTCGATTTTAATAATGAAAATTCCAAAATATCTAAAATTGCTTATAATTCGTAAACTAAAGGAGCTAGATCAAAAATAAAGAAAATCTGTGATCACTCGTATTTCCCACCAAAAATTGATTTTTGTAATGAAAATTCCAAAATATCTAAAATTGCTTATAATTCGTAAACTAAAGGACCTACAGCGAAAATAATGAAAATCTGTGATCACACCAAAATTCGATTTTAATAATGAAAATTCCAAAATATCTAAAATTGCTTATAATTCGTAAACTAAAGAAGCTAGAGCGAAAATAAAGAAAATCTGTGATCACTCATATTTCCCACAAAAATTCAATTTTTATAATGAAAATTCCAAAATATCTAAAATTGCTTATAATTCGTAAACTAAAGGAGCTAGATCAAAAATAAAGAAAATCTGTGATCACTCATATTTCCCACCAAAATTCAATTTTTATAATGAAAATTGCAAAATATCTAAAATTGCTTATAATTCGTAAACTAAAGGAGCTAGAGCGAAAATAAAGAAAATCTGTGATCACTCATATTTCATACCAAAATTCGATTTAAAAATGAAAATTCCAAAATATCTAAAATTGCTTATAATTCGTAAACTAAAGAAGCTAGAGCGAAAATAAAGAAAATCTGTGATCACTCATATTTCCCACCAAAATTCAATTTTTATAATGAAAATTGCAAAATATCTAAAATTGCTTATAATTCGTAAACTAAAGGACCTAGATCAAAAATAAAGAAAATCTGTGATCATTCATATTTCCCACCAAAATTCGATTTTCATGAAAAAAATTCCAAAATATCTAAAATTGCTTATAATTCGAAAACTAAAGGACCTACAGCGAAAATAAAGAAAATCTGTGATCACTCATATTTCTCACCAAAATTCAATTTTTATAATGAAAATTCCAAAATATCTAAAATTGCTTATAATTCGTAAACTAAAGAAGCTAGAGCGAAAATAATGAAAAAATTGAGTTTAATAATGAAAATTCCAAAATATCTAAAATTGCTTATAATTCGTAAACTAAAGGACCTAGAGCAAAAATAAAGAAAATCTGTGATCACTCATATTTCCCACCAAAATTCGATTTTCTATGATCACTCATATTTCCCACCAAAATTCAATTTTTATAATGAAAATTCCAAAATATCTAAAATTGCTTATAATTCGTAAACTAAAGGACCTACAGCGAAAATAAATAAAATCTGTGATCACTCATATTTCCCACCAAAATTCAATTTTTATAATGAAAATTACAAAATATCTAAAATTGCTTATAATTCGTAAACTAAAGGACCTAGAGCAAAAATAAAGAAAATCTATGATCACTCATATTTCACAACAAAATTCGCTTTAAATAATGAAAATTCCAAATATCTAAAATTGCTTATAATTCGTAAACTAAAGGACCTACAGCGAAAATAATGAAAAAATTGAGTTTAATAATGAAAAAATAAAGAAAATCTGTGATCACTCATATATCCCACCAAATTTCGATTTTCATGAAGAAAATTCCGAAATATCTAAAATTGCTTATAATTCGTAAACTAAAGGACCTACAACGAAAATAATGGAAATCTGTGATCCCTCATATTTCACACAAAAACTCTGTTTTTATAATGAAAATTCGAAAATATCTAAAATTGCTTATAATTCGTAAACTAAAGGAGCTAGATCAAAAATAAAGAAAATCTGTGATCACTCATATTTCCCACCAAAAATTTGTTTTCACGAAGAAAATTCCAAAATATCTAAAATTGCTTATAATTCGTAAACTAAAGGACCTACAGCGAAAATAAAGAAAATCTGTGATCATTCATATTTCCCACCAAAATTCGATTTTCATGAAGAAAATTACAAAATATCTAAAATTGCTTATAATTCGTAAACTAAAGGAGCTAGAGCAAAAATAAAGAAAATCTGTGATCATTCATATTTCCCACCAAAATTCGATTTTCATGAAGAAAATTACAAAATATCTAAAATTGCTTATAATTCGTAAACTTAAGGACCTAGATCAAAAATAAAGAAAATCTATGATCACTTATATTTCCCATCAAAACTCAATTTTTGTAATGAAAATTCCAAAATATCTAAAATTGCTGATAATTCGTAAACTAAAGGACCTAGAGCAAAAATAAAGAAAATCTATGATCACTAATATTTCACACCAAAATTCGATTTTAATAATGAAAATTCCAAAATATCTAAAATTGCTTATAATTCGTAAACTAAAGAAGCTAGAGCGAAAATAAAGAAAATCTCTGATCACTCATATTTCCCACCAGAATTCGATTTTCACGAAGAAAATTCCAAAATATCTAAAATTCTTTATAATTCGTAAACTAAAGGAGCTAGATCAAAAATAAAGAAAATCTGTGATCACTCGTATTTCCCACCAAAAATTGATTTTTGTAATGAAAATTCCAAAATATCTAAAATTGCTTATAATTCGTAAACTAAAGGACCTACAGCGAAAATAATGAAAATCTGTGATCACACCAAAATTCGATTTTAATAATGAAAATTCCAAAATATCTAAAATTGCTTATAATTCGTAAACTAAAGAAGCTAGAGCGAAAATAAAGAAAATCTGTGATCACTCATATTTCCCACCAAAATTCAATTTTTATAATGAAAATTGCAAAATATCTAAAATTGCTTATAATTCGTAAACTAAAGGACCTAGAGCGAAAATAAAGAAAATCTGTGATCACTCATATTTCCCACCAAAATTCAATTTTTATAATGAAAATTGCAAAATATCTAAAATTGCTTATAATTCGTAAACTAAAAGACCTACAGCGAAAATAATGGAAATCTGTGATCACTCATATTTTCCACCAAAATTCAAAAAAAAATTGCTTATAATTCGTAAAATAAAGGACCTACTGCGAAAATAAAGAAAATTTGTGTCACTCATATTTCGCACCAAAAATTTATTTTCATGAAGAAAATTAAAAAATATCTAAAATTGCTTATAATTCATAAACTAAAGGACATAGAGCAAAAATGAAGAAAATCTGTTATCACTCATATTTCGTACCAAAATTCGATTTTAATAATGAAAATTACAAATCTAAAATTGCTTATAATTCGTAAACTAAAGGACCTATGGCGAAAATAATGAAAAACTGTGATCACTCACATTTCCCATCAAAAATTGATTTTAATTCCAAAATATCAAAAATAAAGAAAATCTGTGATCACTCATATTTCCCACCAGAATTCGAGTTTAATAATGAAAATTCCAAAATATCTGAAAATGCTTATAATTCGTAAACTAAACTAGAACTAGATCAAAAATAAAGAAAATGTGTTATCACTCATATTTCCCACCAAAATTTGATTTTTATAATGAAAATTCCAAAATATCTAAAATTGCTTATAATTCGTAAACTAAAGAAGCTAGAGCGAAAATAAAGAAAATCTGTGATCACTCATATTTCATACCAAAATTCGTTTTTCATGAAGAAAATTCCAAAATATCTAAAATTGCTTATAATTCGTAAACAAAAGGACCTAGAGCAAAAATAAAGAAAATCTGTGATCACTCATATTTCCCACCAGAATTCGATTTTCATGATGAAAATTCCAAAATATCTAAAAATGCTTATAATTCGTAAACTAAAGAAGCTAGAGCGAAAATAAAGAAAATCTGTGATCACTCACATTTCATACCAAAATTCGATTTTTATAATGAAAATTCCAAAATATCTAAAATTGCTTATAATTCGTATATTAAAGGACCTAGAGCAAAAATAAAGAAAATCTGTGATCACTCACATTTCATACCAAAATTCGATTTTCATGAAGAAAATTGCAAAATATCTAAAATTGCTTATAATTCGTAAACCAAAGGACCTAGAGCTAAAATAAAGAAAATCTGTGATCACTCATATATCCCACCAAAATTCGATTTTAATAATGAAAATTCCAAAATATCTAAAATTGCTTATAATTCGTATATTAAAGGACCTAGAGCAAAAATAAAGAAAATCTGTGATCACTCACATTTCATACCAAAATTCGATTTTTATAATGAAAATTCCAAAATATCTAAAATTGCTCATAGTTCGTAAACTAAAGGAGCTAGAGCAAAAATAACGAAAATCTGTGATCACTCATATTTCATACCAAAATTCAATTTTCATGAAGAAAATTGCAAAATATCTAAAATTGCTTATAATTCGTAAACTAAAGGACCTAGAGCTAAAATAAAGAAAATCTGTGATCACTCATATTTCCCACCAAAATTCAATTTTTATAATGAAAATTCCAAAATATCTAAAATTGCTTATAATTCGTATATTAAAGGACCTAGAGCAAAAATAAAGAAAATCTGTGATCACTCATATTTCATACCAAAATTCGATTTTCATGAAGAAAATTGCAAAATATCTAAAATTGCTTATAATTCGTAAACTAAAGGACCTAGAGCTAAAATAAAGAAAATCTGTGATCACTCATATATCCCACCAAAATTCGATTTTAATAATGAAAATTCCAAAATATCTAAAATTGCTTATAATTCGTATATTAAAGGACCTAGAGCAAAAATAAAGAAAATCTGTGATCACTCACATTTCATACCAAAATTCGATTTTTATAATGAAAATTCCAAAATATCTAAAATTGCTCATAGTTCGTAAACTAAAGGAGCTAGAGCAAAAATAACGAAAATCTGTGATCACTCATATTTCATACCAAAATTCAATTTTCATGAAGAAAATTGCAAAATATCTAAAATTGCTTATAATTCGGAAACTAAAGGACCTACAGCGAAAATAATGGAAATCTGTGATCACTCATATTTCCCACCAAAATTCAATTTTTATAATGAAAATTCCAAAATATCTAAAATTGCTTATAATTCGTAAACTAAAGGACCTAGAGAAAAAGTAAAGAAAATCTAATAATAATTCGTAAACTAAAGGACTTAGAGCAATAATAAAGAAAATCTGTGATCGCTCTTATTTCCTATCAAAATTAAATTTTTATGATGAATATTCTAAAATATCTAAAATTGCTTTTAATTCGTAAACTAAAGGAGCTAGAGCAAAAAAAAAGAAAATCTGTGGTCACTCATATTTCATACCAAAATTCGAATTTAATAATAAAAATTCCAAAATATCTAAAATTGCTTATAATTCGTAAACTAAAGGAGCTAGAGCGAAAGTAAAGAAAATCTGTGATCACTCATATTTCCCACCAAAATTCGATTATTATAATGAAAATTCCAAAATATCTAAAATTGCTTATAATTCGTAAACTAAAGGACCTAGAGCGAAAATAAAGAAAATCTGTGATCACTCATATTTAAAACCAAAATTCGATTTTCATGAAGAAAATTCCAAAATATCCAAAATTGCTTATAATTCGTAAACAAAAGGACCTAGAGCAAAAATAAAGAAAATCTGTGATCACTCATATTTTCCACCAAAAATTGATTTTCATAATGAAAATTCCAAAATATCTAAAATTGCTTATAATTCGTAAAGTAAAGGACCTAGAGCGAAAATAAATAAAATCTGTGATCACTCATATTTCTCACCAAAATCGGTTTTTATAATGAAAATTCCAAAATATCGATATCTAAAATTGCTTATAATTCGTAAACTAAAGGACCTAGACCAAAAATAAAGAAAATCTGTGATCACTCATATTTCCGACCAAAATTCGATTTTCATGAAGAAAATTCCAAAATATCTAAATTTGCTTATAATTCGTAAACTAAAGGACCTACAGCGAAAATAATGAAAAAATTGAGTTTAATAATGAAAATTTAAAAATATTTAATATTGCTTATAATTCGCAAACTAAAGGACCTAGAGCAAAAATAAAGAAAATCTGTGATCACTCATATTTCTCACCAAAATTCGGTTTTTATAATGAAAATTTAAAAATATTTAATATTGCTTATAATTCGCAAACTAAAGGACCTAGAGCAAAAATAAAGAAAATCTGTGATCACTCATATTTCTCACCAAAATTCGGTTTTTATAATGAAAATTTAAAAATATTTAATATTGCTTATAATTCGCAAACTAAAGGACCTAGAGCAAAAATAAAGAAAATCTGTGATCACTCATATTTCTCACCAAAATTCGGTTTTTATAATGAAAATTCCAAAATATCTAAAATTGCTTATAATTCGTAAACTAAAGGACCTACAGCGAAAATAATGGAAATCTGTGATCACTCATATTTCATACCGAAATTCGGTTTTAATAATGAAAATTCCAAAATATCTAAAATTGCTTTTAATTCGTAAACTAAAGGACCTAGAGCGAAAATAATGGAAATCTGTGATCACTCATATTTAACACCAAAATTCAATTTTCATGAAGAAAATTCCAAAATATCTAAAATTGCTTATAATTCGTAAACTAAGGGACCTACAGCGAAAATAAAGAAAATCTGAAAATATCTAAAATTGCTCATAATTCGTAAACTAAAGGACCTAGATCAAAAATAAAGAAAATCTGTGATCACTCATATTTCCCACCAAAATTCGATTTTCATGACGAAAATTCCAAAATATCTAAAATTGCTTATAATTCGTAAACTAAAGGACTTAGAGCAAAAAAAAAAAAAGAAAATCTGTGATCACTACTATTTCCCAACAAAATTCGATTTTAATAATGAAAATTCCAAAATATCTAAAATTGCTTTTAATTCGTAAACTAAAGGACCTACACCGAAAATAATGGAAATCTGTTATCACTCATATTTAACACCAAAATTCAATTTTCATGAAGAAAATTCCAAAATATCTAAAATTGCTTATAATTCGTAAACTAAGGGACCTACAGCGAAAATAAAGAAAATCTGTGATCACTCAAATTTCCCACCAAAGATTTTAAGAATGAAAATTCCAAAATATCTAAAATTGCTTATAATTCGTAAACTGAAGGACCCAGATCAAAAATAAAGAAAATCTGTGATCACTCATATTTCCCACCAAAAATTCGATTTTTATAATGAAAACTCCAAAATATCTAAAATTGCTTATAATTCGTAAACTAAAGGACCTAGAGCAAAAATGAAGAAAATCTGTGATCACTCATATTTCCCACCAAAAATTCGATTTGTGTAATGAAAATTCCAAAATATCGAAAATTGTTTATAATTCGTAAACTAAAGGACCTACAGCGAAAATAATGGAAATCTGTGATCACTCATATTTCCCACCAAAATTCAATTTTTATAATGAAAATTCCAAAATATATAAAATTGCTTATAATTCGTAAACTAAAGGAGGTAGAGCAAAAGTAAAGAATCAAGGATCTAGTGAGATTTTATTACATTCTTGTATCACAACTTTCAAACGGAACGTTTTTCAACTCTTTCAAATCGCTTATTATTGAGCCATTTGAGAAAAAACATCACGTCTGACAGAATCTAATTTTAAAATAATATTCCTACAAACTGACAAATAGTAAAATAATGATGAGCGTGAAAGTTGTTGAAGAAAAAATCTCATAAATAGATTTTCCACAAAAACTAATAACAATAAAACAAAACGTTGAAAAACAAACGAAATGAAATTTTAAGTGAGAAAATTTTTCCACAAAAGTCAACTTACCTGATGATAAATCCTTTTTTTTTTTTCTTTCTCAAAAATGTTCTAAAGATTCTCATCTCATTTGTTCACAGGCGAATAAAGATTTTGACATGTTGCACACGGATTCATACAACATGCAAGTGTATAGTGTATGAGAGAATGTGTGCTGTTGCTATAATGTGCGTTTTTTACACATGCTGAGTTATTCTTGCGAACATTTTTCTGAGTCAAGTACCACTTCAGTTCACACATTATATGTATATAAACGAATCTGGCCAAAATTGTGCGAACAGTACACACACGGACGGACAGACGGAGAGACAAATACATCTGTGGCAAAAACCATAAATAGATAAAGTACTTGTAACTGTGTGTAAATATTTTTTAAGAATGGCAATATAAAGGAATTTTTGAGAGTTGTTTTGTTCTTTTCTTCTTTTATTTTAATGAATGGAATACAAATAATGAATGAATAAAAATGAGGATGGATGAATGATTCTGGTTCTCTCAATCTCTTTGAATCTTTTCATTGAAAACAAAAACTCAGCACTGTGTGCATAAGATTCGAGTGGCTGTTTGCTATCTGGTTGAGGTAGTAGTTGTTGTTGTTGTTAGTGCAGCATAATGGGAGTGGCACGTCAATGGGATTTGCTGGATTACTATGCGAATTTTTCCCAACATTTCAATTTATTGTTGGTATTTTTAATATACTTACACTAGTATCTTTTTTCTTTTTTTGGACTTGACCACATTGTTTAAATCTGTTTTTCTGTTTTGAATGAATGAAAAAAACTAAATGAATGAATGAATAGAAAACAAAACAAAGACACACATTATGTATTTTTCAACTCATATATGGATTTAATGAAGTTCCCATAGATTGATTGTCTCATCTCTTTCATCTTACCTCTCTCTACACATTGTGGATCATTAGATTATGAAAGACTTAGCGGTGCGACATTACAACTAACAATGTGTGTAAATGTCAAGTTTTAGTGTGTTCCTTTAGTTTTATACTTTTTGGCATTTGTCTATTCACCAAAGGGAATTGATTTCAAAGGAGCAGGTTGCAAATAAACAAACAGTTACTTCAATGTTTAAAAGATTAAATACTTATTTGAGTAGCATGAGTACTTGTTTTGCTATTGTTGTTAACAATTTTCAATGGGCCACTTGTACCTAAGCCGATTTTTGACTTAAACCTACTTGTACTTGTATAGTTTTTAAGTGTTTTTTCTGTTTTTGATTTGCTTTCAGAGAAAATGCAGGTGCCTTGTTAAATGCTAAATAAATGATGACGAATGATTTTTATTTTTCTTTTTTCATTTTTAAAACGAAAATCATTTTAATTGTTTGTTACAAAATTAAATGTTTAAAATTAGCATTAAATCGTAGCTATACTATGACTTTTTTAAGAAACAAAAAATCATGATTTAAGCAATTTTTTTGTTTCAAAAATGTTTTTCTAAAGCGTGCTTCGTGTCAAATTAATTAAGAAGTGCATTTTTTTTACAATATCATCAGACAAATTATAATGAAGACTTTACTTAAACCAAAACATTTTAATTATCTTAATTTCTGGAAAATGTTTATGAAATTTTGAGGAAAACTAGTGTTTAATATTGTGAAAATATTTAATGCACAGAATGGGTAAAATAGATACATACATTGGTTGAAAGAAAAAGTCAATTATCTTGATATTTGGAAAGATTATATTAAAGATATTTTTCAAATATGTACATTCAAGCTAGCTCAACCCAGCAGTTCTAGGAGACAGTCCCGAACTAGTGATTTTACCCATCATTTAGGATGGGAACTAGTTACTTCAATAGCTACGTGGCTAGTTATTTTAACACGGGCATGTCCTAAGTAGGGGGTCAATTGACTGAAACTGAAATTGAAACTGTCTAATAGCTGGTCCAAAGTAGTCAGTTACCTTACGATCTAACTAACTGGTAACTTGATCAGCTGCATAACTAGTTATTTCAACATCTACGAGTGCTAATTGACCTCAAATAGTCAGCTAAAAGACATATCATAGTCAGTCCAATAAACGATAGCTTGTAAACAAACCTTTCTTCGACAACTCTCCAATGGATTGTATCTGGTGGGTAAAATAACTACTTTCTAAATTGCAGTACAAAATAAACGTTTAAAGTTACTTCATTATAGGTTACTAAGAGACACTAAAGTGGACATTGACTTCATGCTATGTTACATGGGATATCAGTATACTTAAGCAAAAATTAAAATTAACTGTATGAGAATTATATCAATACAATTTGTATAAAACCAGTATGAACGAATTATCACACAACACGTTTAAAGTGACTTCACTCCAGATTACTTAAAGACACTTAAGTATCCACGATAGATTACCAGGGATGTATAAAGTAACCAATTGTCTTATCTCTGCACTGAATAGAGTTTCCACACATACATACATATATAAACAAAAAAGAGAGAAGACTGGAGCAACTTTATAAAATTCACTAACTGCTTCTCCACTGATCTGTCGCAACATTCAGATGTCCGCGAAGTCTTCACAGCAGAGGGAACTGTCTTTATATTGACTGGAAGTATTGCAATTCTGCTTCGGCACATTCTAGCTATCACGTTCATTGGCAGATGAATTCAAAGCATCTGCAGATTTGGCTCCAGCTCAGCTTAGCAATGTAATTAACTGGGTAATGCAGATAAGGTGGAGCGATGGCTTTATAATTTTTGGGAACTGCAGCTTGAACGCAGAAGCATGTTAGTTGAAGTCTACTGTCTCTAACCCTATGAAAGAGAGGTTCGCTCAGTTGCAGAATTTAGAAACAGTGATATCTGGTCATTGATTGTTCGTATACCAGGATATTGAATCTGCCATTTCACGATTTCTGTAGAATTTATCATAACGAGTAAAAGGAGGAGGCATTGTTATTCTTCTCTGTCACTGTCCGGCCATAGTGGATCTGAGATTCAGTTGCCTCTATTTGAACGACCCGACGAATCTGTCGAGCAAGAATATCAGAAAGATAAATGCTTTCGTTCGTGAGACTGAATAGTTTGGTTAATGATTCAATTCGGTTGAAGATGTACTGAGTCGGTACTCCAAACCTCGATCCTTCTTTCTATGTATAGCAACGGGACCGATGTTGAAGGACCCAAGTGAGTTACACATAACAGTTCGTTTAACCTATCCTAACCCCATGAAATAGAGTTCAGCAGCAGAATCTAGCTGCTGTTTCATGATTTCTGTAGAAGATAACAAAACGCCGTTATTTGATCTGAGATTCCGAACGCAAGGTTGCCTGTTTTTGCAAGACCTGCTGCATATGTCGGAGATAAACATCAGAAGGAGAGAAGGGTTTGGTTAAGAACTAAATACGGTTGAATGGGGTACTGATTCGGTACTCCTAACCTCTAAGCTTTATTCCATGTATCCCAACGGGACCGATGATGAAGGACCCCGTTAAACATATCCTAACCCCTTGAAGAGGGATGGTTTGGTCGCGATTTAGTCTGTTGCACTAAAACAGTATGCGCTGGCCTCTATACAATTATTTATTCAGCTCCCAGATATACACAGAGAAAACGGATTCGTATAGCTACCGAATTTGTTGCCAATCGAATGATTCGGTTGCACACATAGAATTGTTTGGTTTTATTAACAGAAAGTCAGTTGATAAAGAAGAATTTCGGTTGAAACAACCAAACTTTTGTTACTCCTTCTATAATTTTGTAGTCACAACTGTAAAATTCGGTCACAACGGTAGAATCATTCGATTGGCAACAAATTCGGTTGCTATCACGAATCTGTTTTCTCTGTGCAGATAACGAAAAACGAAGTGTTATTCCATGTAACCCAACGGGAACGATGTTGAGGGACCCTGTTAAACATATCCTAACCCCTTGAGAAGGGATGGTTTGGTCGCGATTTAGTTTCTTTTGAGATAACGCAAAACAAAGTGTTCTTCGCAAATTATACAACCGACACTCAGTTTTTAACAACTAAGGCTAAGTTTAGGGAGTTGAGTTCATATCGAAGATGATAATATTTTACGTCAAAAGCTTAATTGTGCCCGATAGTCTGAAAATGGGCTAAGTGATCCTGTAGCTAAAGCCGGAGGAAAAACGCCAGCAGTAGTACATGCTGACCACTCTGTTATATCCTGCAACAGCGAACAACAGCAGCATGAATGAACATAAAGACACATATCAGAATATAATACCATTTCGGGGTCCGCTGAAATCCTCTCCTCAGCATTCTTATTCAGAGAAAGTAAGTTTAAATACAAGGCTTACTAGAAATCCCTGACTTCCATTAACCCCGACATGAGAATAGCCTGACTATTGCAAAATT
The DNA here is from genome assembly GCA_942486065.2 of Calliphora vomitoria. NCBI lineage: Eukaryota > Metazoa > Arthropoda > Insecta > Diptera > Calliphoridae > Calliphora > Calliphora vomitoria. The sequence goes on along the minus strand of OW818029.2, from coordinate 5,637,627 downwards.
AAACTTACTTCGAGACCATGGAAATTGTCGCCTTAGTTAAAAGTTGCCCAGAAGTACTCATAACATTTATTTTAATTTCAAAAAAAGTTTACAAATCATAAAAAGTCATACGGAAGTTTTAAATGCAACGCCAATTAATTTTATTTTATAAAACATAATTAAAAATTGTCCAACAAACAAGTAACGGCAAGGAAAATGTAAAACGAATTGCATATAAAAGAAATTAACGTAATTTCTTATAATTATATTTAAAACACTAAATGGCGCCGAGATCTTTATGACCAGCAGCGTTACACTTGTTAAAATCTCGTGTTAATTCTCGTTGCATTCATTCATACTTTCATTCATTCATTCACTCGCAAGCACAGCAACAAATAATTCATACATACAATTAACAGCAACACAACAATAACAACAAGTATAAAAACAAAATGTTAAAAAGCACGATTCACATTCATTCATAAATTATATTTACATACAAAAGAACATGTACGTATGTATGAAGTTTTTATTGTACATTAAAACAAATACATAAATAAAATTATTCGTATGAATTCTGTTTCTAAACTTTTGGTTACATGCGATCTTTTGTAAAAGAAGAAAAAAAAAAAAGTAACAAATTCATTTTCGATTAAACATGATTCTTATGAGTTGGCATGCGATTTTTCTTTATGAAACAAATGCATTCTTTTGTGTGTCACAAACCATAAAGTCGTCTGACATTGCCAACGTCAGTGGGCCGAGACGTAGTGATTGGCGCTTCAAACGACTGGGAAGAATTTCTATTTTGTGGTTTTTTAGTTTAAGATGTATTTTTTTTTTTATTTTCTTTCTCTATTTCAGAAAATATACATACACGCAGTTTATTTATTCATAAATAGTTTTTAGAAATGTTGAAATAAATTTTACATGACTGCTGTGTTCAAATGAATGGGAATCATATTAACACCACGAATGACTAACATTTGGTTATAGAATTAATAAAAAATATAAAAAAAATAAGTAATAGTTAACATAATTCTGTTAAAATTTTATGAAATTCCACAAAATTGATAGGAATTTTCAATAGAATTGTTTCGTGGATTGTTAAAGAATACCTCAGCATCCCCTTCGGCAGCTATGAATATTTAACCAAACCATTCTGTTGCACCACCGATGGTATTTATCCTTCTAATGTCCATCTCCGACAGATCCGTCAGGTCATGCAAAAAGAAACCACTCAGTGTTTAGAATCTTCGATCCGTACAACCGTCACTTCCTCATTCTGATAACTACTGCAGACTAGTTTATATAGGAGATTCAATCATATGGCATGCAACTCGAACAAGTCTCCGCAGCTGGATTTGATGAATGTTCGTTAAAACAATCGACTGACTTAAATATATTCAGGTTATATCACCCGTTCCATAATACATGTAGCCCCCAAGAACCATATCCCTTTTTTGTCAGTGTATCTGCCTGATGATTACTCTGTAACTTTAGTAACCTGGTATATAATAGAGTGGAATTATAAAATGTATCGCCATTCCGTTAATAGATGGTCGGCATTCAAGGACCATTTGAATGGGTGTACAAAATTCTACCTGTTTCTCGTGTCCGTAGTAGGGAATGTAATGACAGAGTTCAGAGCAACTCTCTTGGTCATCATGGCAAAAAAAAAAAAAAAACTCTTAGAACCGAATCATAAGTTCCGAAGTTCGCAATATTCTCTCGGGTCATTCAACTCTTGGTCATCATGGCAAAAAAAAAAAAAAACTCTTAGAACCGAATCATAAGTTCCGAAGTTCGCAATATTCTCTCGGGTCATTCATTTCTATATGATTAAATTTATAGATTCAACGACAGTTTATAATTCGGGATAACTTCCATATATTTTGCTGTGCACAGTGGCTTAGAAAAGTTTTTTTTTGGAAATAATTCGGTATCTCGGGAACTATTTGAGATATTGTTACGAAATTTCACATGGTTGGAGCTAAGGTGTTTTTCAGTTGATTTAAAGTTGTTTAGCTTCCTAGCGCAGATGGGGGCCAGTGCGTTGATCCTTAAATTTGGTCACTTCGGGTCTCAATTTTTTTTTAAAAATCGCCAAAAATCCATTTATGATCCTAATGAGGTGAAATTTAAAATATAAATAGTGCTTAAGAAGATCTACAAAAAATACGCTTACATGTGTAGGTTATCTTTATTAGTTGAAGAGATATTTAGGTTTATTTGTTTAATTTTTTTAATTTTGCTCGATTTTTTTAAGGTTTTTTAGATAAATATCTCCCATATTGTTGGAGACACTTTCACATTTAACAACTTGTTCTATAAGTTTTATTTCATAACATTAGTTCATTGAAATATTACTATTTCATGTTTTAAATAATTTTCATTTTTATTATTATTCTTACTTTGACTTCTTAAATAAATATATCTTACTTTTTAATATTTTATAAAAATATAATTTGTTTCAATACAAACCCCCAACAAATTGGCGACGAGGATATGGCTCAAGATTCAAAAATCATAGAACTGTTAGAGATGCAAAGCAAACTTCTTGCATGCCTAACGCAAGGAAATGCTTCAAACATCAATCAAGATCTACTAATGGAAAAATTATCTAATAGCATAACAGAATTTTGTTACGACCAAACAAATTTTTCAACATTCAATAATTGGTATGCTCGCTATGAAGATATTTTTCTTGTAGAAGGCAAGGATTTGGACGATGCTGCTCGTGTGAGACTTCTTATGCGAAAACTCAACGCAATCGCATATGGACAGTATTCTGCATACATTCTACCAAAAAATCCAAGGGATGTAACATTTACAGAATCAGTTAAAATCTTGAAGGATATGTATGGAATACAAGATTCAATTTTTAGTATTCGTTATAAATGCCTACAAACAGTCAAGATGCCACAAGAAGATTTGATATCATATGGAGCTCGTGTCAACAAATTGTGTGAAAATTTTAAATTATCTGAGATGAACGCAGATGAATTTAAATGTTTACTCTTTGTTTGTGGTCTACAATCTCATGCAGACTCTGATGTTCGAATGAGATGTCTTTCTGCTTTAGAAGATGATTCTAACCAAAATATAAATAAGCTTATTACCAGTGCTCAACGATTGTTAAACTTAAAACATGATACAGCAATGGTGGAACTTAATACGCAATCATCTGTAAATGCAATCAACTCTAATTCAAATCCAAAAGATGACTTGAAAGATAAGACGAAACCAAAAACACCGTGTTGGAACTGCGGTGCCATGCACTATTCCAAATATTGCAACTATGCTAAACATATGTGTACGCAATGTAAAAACGTGGGCCACAAAGAAGGTTACTGCAAAAATCAGAAATCAACAAATAAGTTCAATAATGGAAAAAAAAAAAATATATCAAGAATCAAAAATATACAAAAGCACAATCCAACGTTGTTCAAATCAACCGGATCTCATATGAATCAAGAAGAAAATTTGTCACAGTCAACATCAATTCTTCTTCATCACCATCAACAATTTTTGATGTAAAAATGCAAGTCGATACTGCATCAGATGTGTCGATTATAGGCAAAACATTATGGCATAAAATGGGCAATCCAGGCACAAAACTTTCTAATCGTTATGTCACAAGCGCTTCGAGGGATCAAATCAAACTCATTGCCGAGTTTCCATGTCAAGTTCGGCTTCAAGGTGATGTAAAACTTTGTAAATTATTTGTTGTAGACATTGATACTCTCTCAATTTTTGGTTCAGATTGGCTTGATATTTTTGGATTATGGGACAAACCATTAAACACTGTATGTTCTCAAATAAAGGACAATGAAATAGACATTATTCTATACAATATCAAAACCGAATATGCAGACATTTTTCAAGATTCACCTTCAAAATGTACCAAAACTCAAGTGCAGTTACAACTGAAACCAAACGCTAAACCAGTTTTTCGTGTTAAGAGACCTGTAGCTTATGCTATGCTTTCTTTAATTGAGGATGAGTTACAACGATTAGAAACATTAGGTATAATCACTCCTGTTGATTATGCAGAGTGGGCAGCACCCATTGTAGCAGTTAAGAAACCTAATGGGAAAGTTAGAATTTGTGGAGACTATTCATCAGGTTTAAACGATAGTCTTGAACCACATATGTATCCATTACATCGACCTGAAGACTTATATGCTAAAGTAGGAAACAGCTGCTTATTTACACATATTGACTTGTCAGATGCTTATTTGCAAACAGAAGTTACGTCGGACTCAGCAAAACTTCTCACTATCAATACTCACAAAGGCTTGTATACATTCAATCGTCTAGCCCCAGGTGTAAAAAGTGCTCCAGGTGCTTTTCAACAATTAATGGACACCATGTTAATGGGTATAGACGATACAGCAGCCTACATAGATGACATTATCATTGGTGGCACAACAGTGGAAAAACACATTGAGAACGTAAAGAAAGTACTTCAACGTCTTCGTGAGTATAGTTTTCATATCAAATTTGAAAAATGTAAATTTTTTGCAAAAGAGGTAAAATACCTTGGAAACATCATGTCTTCATCGGGTCTACGTCCTGATATGTCAAAGATCAAAGCAATTTTAGATTTACCACCACCATCAAATATATCTGAGCTTAGATCATTTCTTGGATCTATAAACTATTATGGAAAATATGTCAAAAATATGACAAATTTAAGAACTCCTCTTGACAGTCTTCTTCAAGACAATACCAAATATGAATGGTCAAATGAATGTCAGAAATCATTTCAAAAATTTAAGGACATTTTAAATTCAGAGCTTCTTTTAACTCACTACAACCCTGATCTGCCAATCAAAGTTGCAGCAGATGCCTCAGGAAAAGGAATTGGAGCGTATATATGTCACATTTTTCAAGACAATTCTGAGAAGGTAATTGAACATGCTTCCCGTACTCTCACTCCTGCGGAGAAAAATTATTCTCAAATAGAAAAAGAAGCACTAGGTCTTGTATATGCTGTAAAAAAATTTCATAAGTACATCTATGGAAGAGAATTTATCTTGTGTACAGACCATAAACCGCTTTTAACAATTTTTGGAAGTAAAAAAGGTATTCCAGTTTATGCTGCAAACCGATTGCAAAGGTGGGCACTTACTCTAATGATGTACAATTTCAAGATTCAGTACATAAATACCAACGATTTTGGATGTGTCGATATGCTTTCAAGACTAATCGATTCCGAATTAAAACCAGATGAAGAAATTGTTATTGCATGTACGACATTTGAGGAAAATTGCACAGCAATTCTCATGGATCATTTCAATAAACTACCTATAACGTTTAACATGGTTAAACAATCAACTCAAAAATGTCAAATACTTCAATCAGTTATTCAATCACTCCAAAATGGATGGAAGTCAAATCAAAACCCGGAACTGACTCAATTCTATTCCAGAAGAGAAAAATTATCTGTAATTCAAGATTGTTTAATGTATAATGACAGAATAGTTATCCCCACAAATCTAAGAGAAAGGATAATGAAACAATTACATCGTGGACACCCCGGAAAAGAACGTATGAAAGCATTGGCTAGAAGTCATGTTTATTGGCCGGGAATAGATGAAGATGTTGCAATTTATGTAAGAAGCTGTCATAAATGTGCCGTTTCTTCATCAACACCAGTGAAACACACATTACAATCTTGGCCGTTGGCAACAAAACCAATGGAACGTTTACATATAGATATAGCAGGACCATGCAATGCTAATTATTATTTCGTAATAATCGACGCATACTCAAAATGGCCAGAAATTTTTCAAATCTCAAACATTACATCTTCAACGATTATAGCAAAACTCTCAGAAATGTTTGCCAGATATGGAGATTGTGATTCAATTGTGTCAGACAATGGTACACAATTTGTCAGCGCACAATTCAATCAATTTATAAAATCTCGTGGTATCACACATATAAAAACTGCACCATATCATCCACAATCAAATGGCCAAGCTGAAAGGTTTGTAAGAACACTAAAACAGGCTTTACAGAAACTTAAGGATGAGGGAAATAGCCATGAGATACTTGAAATATTCCTTCAGACTTATCGTTCAACACCAAGGGATAATTCCAAATCTCCAGCAGAATTATTTCTTCAACGAAAAATAAAAACAACGTTAGACTTATTAAAACCACAGCTTTCAGTTTCCCCAACTCAACGTGATATTACAATGGAACAACAATTTAATATCAAACATGGAGCCAAAGAGAGAAATTTTAAAGCAAAAGATCCTGTTTATGCACAGGTGTATAAAAGCAATAACATGGTGTGGGTTCCAGGAACAATCGTGGAAAAATTAGGAAATGTTAATTATAATGTTAACGTATACAACAACAACAAAACAAGATTAATAAGATCCCATATCAACCAACTTAAAAGAAGATATGAAGGCAATAATTTAAACCAGTCAGATGCAGTACAATTTATGTTAGAGTTATTTAATATCAAACCAACATCTCAACCGCTTCTAGAGACACCAGTAGCAGAAAATTCGATTTCATTAACTCCTGAAAGACAAGTTGAAGCAAATACAACTCCATGTACTCCTGATAATCAATTACGTTCACCGCTCACATTTAGCACTCCAATGGCTGAATCTCCGATGATAATTTCAAGGCCAAAGCGAAATTGTAAACCTCCAGACAGATTTGGTTTTCCAAATTAATTAAAAAAAAAAAAAAAAGAGGAGATGTTGGAGACACTTTCACATTTAACAACTTGTTCTATAAGTTTTATTTCATAACATTAGTTCATTGAAATATTACTATTTCATGTTTTAAATAATTTTCATTTTTATTATTATTCTTACTTTGACTTCTTAAATAAATATATCTTACTTTTTAATATTTTATAAAAATATAATTTGTTTCAATACAAACCCCCAACACATATTGGTGATAAAATTCTAAAAAACTGGCTAACAGTTATCTTGTCTCTATAAAAAGTAAAACGCATCGAAAGTTGGAACATGTTAAAAGTGCCGTATTTTTTAAGTTTTTTCCCAAAAAGGTCCATATATGTTTACTTTTGTAAAAAAAAAATTTCTTCGGGAATATATAAAATTTTTATATGATCCGGAAAGAGAATTTAATGCAAAAGCGTGTAAAGTAAATTTTGGCTCATTTAAGCGGACACAACACCCTTCAGGCCTATCCAAACTTGGCGAATTTTTTAAAAAAATTTTAAATTTGAGTAAAAAATTCAAAAAAATCAAAGCACCTATCCTCAAAACGGCTCTATATATGTAAAACCCTATATGTTTCTTAAATATTTACAAAGATTTTTTACTATCAAACGGTAAATAACGTCACAGGAGGCACTTTTCTAAAAAAACTCAGTTTTTAGAACACATTTTCTCCGCTTTAGGAATTTCAGTATTTTAAAATAAACCATATCAAAAATTATAATGTCGTTGATTTAAGGACATTTAAGTCTATATTAATTCCAAATTTTGGTATGATATCTTTAACCCTTAAAATTTTACATTAATACAAATTTTATATTTTTTTCTTCAGGGAAAATCATCATATTATAATTTTTTAAGTTTTTAAAGTAAATGGCTTCCCAAAAATTTATAAAATTATGTAATTTTACTAAAATATCAATTTTCATGTCCTAAGGTTTTCAATAATAGCAAATACTTAAATAGAAATCCTTTGTTTACTCCTCATTTTCCTTTGGAAAATTTTTACATTTTTTCATATACTTATTTTTAAAAAAAATTGAGACCCGAGGTGACCAACTTTGAGGGGCAACGCACTGGCCCCCAGCAGCACTAGGAAGCTAAACAACTGCAAATAAACTGAAAAGTACCTCAGCTCCAACCGTGTGAAATTTCGTAATAATATCTCAAATAGTTCCCGAGATACCGAATTATTTCAACAAAAAAAAAAAAAAAACGTTTCTAAACCACTGTGCAATGACGGACGAAGTAAGTTCCCAACCATTCAAGCGAGGCAGTGAGAATATTGAGACCTTGTAGGTATTGATCTTTTGGGTTCGAAGTCTCCTTCAACACCAAATCTGATTAATACCGATTTTGGTTCGGTTTTGTCCTGAAAAACCAGGTTTCGGTAGGACTCTATTGTTCTAACATGAACATCGGTTACTCTTTCTAAAATCTTTAAAAGAAAGCAGGTTATTGAGTCATTTGGATTCGTATAAAAGTACTTACATCCTTTAGGGATAAAGGCCACATTGCATGTTGATCACGATTCCACAACATAAGGTCATTCAAGACAGGTATTCGAATAAGCAAACCAAGCATTGAATTGTGTTACAGATCCGCTAGTATCAGACTGTCAAAACTTGATGATTTAAACGAGTCAAAGCTGTTTATGGACCACTTTATCCTATCCTCGAAACAACAGTGACTTTTTTTTACTTAGACCAGCACTCAGGGGATGACCCCTACTCATGCAATGCATTGTGTTGGAACTAGGAAAATAGGTTATGGACAGGAGGATAGAGGGAGTAGTGTTTGTGGATATTTAATTTGAATTTTCCTACATTGAAAGGGACAGGAAATACTTCGACAGGAAGCTTATTCCACATACGGACGGTACGGATAAAAAACGAATTTTCTCTGTAGTGTGTTGTGCGATCCACTGACCAATCGACCACGAATGGATGAGCCCCCGATGATGAACGCGTATTTCATAAGAAACTACGGGTTTCGGGAACGAGTTCCCTAATTAAATCAGAACACATTCCATTATAGTATCGATAGAACAGTGAAACACAACCCACAGAGAATCAATAGAGCTGGATACCCTACTGTCACCGATAAGAACCTTCGCCCTCTACTTACGCGGTCAAGTAACTCCAAAATAGACTTCGAAGCACCGGCCCATACATGAGTGTTGTATTCCATTTTGGGTCGGATATAAGTGGTGTAAATAGTAAGGAGATCAGATGAAGTGAAGTATTTCTTACACCGTCTTAGAAAACCGAGGCACTTGAATGCTTCTTTCGACACTTGAAAAATGTGTTTTGTCCAGCGAACATCACACTGAATTTTCATGCCTAGAACATCGAGAGCTTCTGATTCCTTAACAACATGATCTGTCGTGCGTTTATGTGTTAACATACAACATTGAGTCTTACGTGCATTAAAATCGACTCTGTTCGCATAACCCCATTCAGAGATTGTCACAAGATCTTGGTTAAGTGTATCATTCATGTTTTGCCTCATTGCCCCAATCTCCGAAAGGCTTGGCCTATAGTTGAATGAATATGAATGGCAAATGTTGCTGACATCTGCAAAAGAATAGATAGGGTTGGAAGTTTGACTTAGAAGGTCATTTAGAAAAGGCCTCTGCTCAAAGACCTCGGCTAAGTTAACCAAAAGAGGTTAACTGATTGATGCTTTTAGTTTAACAGAATGTAAACAATTTTGTTGACAACAATCTTTGTCTTCATTTCAAAATTAATTTTCTACCTGACATCGAAAGTATTCATTATATATCGATTCGATTTAAATAAGTTGTTACGCAGTAAATTGGTGTGGTTAAGTTTTTTTCTTTTTGAAAACTAATTAAAACCGTTTCACAAATATTGAACAAATTCGTTTTAAATGCCACTAATTTTTTAAATAATACAATTCTTTTTATTTTCAATACAAATAAATAAATAACTAACAGAAATGCAAATTTTGTTTGGATTGTTAGAAATCATTAAATTAAATTCCACAGATCTTAAAGATAATATTTTAGGTTGAATGTCATTAAAAACAATCCCGTACATATGTAGTTGATTGTTGTTTATAAACGAACAGAAATAAATAAATATTTCAAAGTATGACACCTGAATTTCCCAATACGAACGAGTACAATAAAACTAAAAACCAAATAAATTAAATTAAATAAAAACAAACTTAAAAACAAATTAAATTAAATGTAAGAAACAAAAGAAAAAAAAAACAAAAGTCGAAATAGGAAAAAAATATATATATTGATACAACTCATTAAATAACTCAAACAAGTGTCAAACTAAAATAATTGCCACCCAAAAATAGTATCTGGTTACAGAAATCGTAAATTATTTCAAGAGATACATAAGCAACGATTAGTTTTGTTTTTATTTTATTTTGTAGCTCCATCATCCAATTCAAATACAAACTATCTCTCTCTCTCTCTCTATGTAGCTCCAATGTGGTAGTAATAGTTTGGACATACCAAAGACACAAAAAAATAAAAGAAATATTTATTTATGTTACGAGTATCGTATCGTAACATGTACGTACATGCTTGTATTTGTTAAATACCACAAAAATAGTTAAGAGCCACGCCACTTCATTCCACTCGATTTGACTCCAATCTATGCCATGCCATGCCAGGCTACACTACGCCAACGATGACATATTCACCGATACTTGTATCTCATAGATCGATGAAAACGATGAAATACTAAAATATCTCTAAGTGAGTTAGTGTATGTGTGTGTGTGGTGCCTTCGAAGACAACATGTCTACAAGATTTAATTTGTAATTTTCTACTCAATGAATACTAAATGTAGATACAAAATTTTTATAACAAAAACATATAAACAATCATTTTAATCGTTTCTCCTAAAGATACAGCTCCCACAGATCAGTATGATAATTTGGTATTTTGTTTGTTGTTGTTTTTTTTTTTTTTTCTATTTTTTATTTTTCTATCATCTATGTATATATGTTTGTTGTCTGTTTGTGTAAATTTAAATCAATAAAATGTTTTAGAAATTTTTTCCAAATATTTAACAGACATGTGGGTTCAAACGAAATCGAAAAATCAATAGAAATCTTTGAAATAAAATAATTTGCTTCAAGATTTAGATACAAAATGCTGCACAGTGGGTTAAGCGTGTATAAAGTTATTTACAAATATAAAGGTACAGTGGTATTTTAAATATTTCAGGTTAATATTGAAATTAGTTAAATTATGTTCTAAATTATTATAATTATTAATTACAATATTTAAAATCATTTTCTAATTAAATTATTACAATTGTAATAAAGTTTGGGTTTCTCCAAAGGATATTAGTCGTTTTGCAGAGTTCTGCCAATCTCTGACATATTAAAATATAAATATTTTCTATTTGATCGCAAATAATATATTGAGTAATCTCTTGACCGAAAATCGTACCTTGAATTTTAAAAATCGTCCAGCTCATAAAAAAGGACAAATCATTTACTATTTTGGTTTTATACAAATCGAGGCACTCTTATATACAGGGTGGGCCGTCGTGCTACTCATCTGAGAATCTCCAAGACATTTTCTACGTCCGGCAGTTCACAATAATCCTGACAGCTACAGCTCATAATTGCGATTCTGCGAGAACTTTTTGATGTTTTCTAAAATTCTGATTTTGCGTGGCCACCTCGTTCTCCAGATTTGAAGGCCTCTGATTTTTTTATGGATTCTTGTAGATACGTAAGCACAGAAATTGCAGAATTGGAACCAGAATCGTTGAGAAACGTAATGCAAAATGTCTTGAAAAGACGGGAAAAATTTGCAACACTGGCCCCTACTCATGTCATGGAGTGTATTGTCTTGAAAACAGGCAAACTGGTAATAGTAAAGAGAATAGAGGGAGTAGTGTTTCGATTAGTTTTAGCTGAATACATTCAAGTCGAACATCTTCAAAATAAACATTGATATTCCATTACATTCGCGTTCGTAAGAAGATCAGATGCAGTGAAGTATTTCCTACAGCACTTTAAACAAACGATGTACTCGAAAGCTTCTTTCGACATATGGGCAATTCCATGTCATCGTACGTAACATTTGTACGCCTATAGAGTAGAATAGATTTTGCAAAAATAGGAGTATCAGAAAAATAAGTTGGTCTATATGTTCAAGTCAGAGGGTACTATATATAAAAAAATAAGTACATTCGAAACATAACGTATGTGGAATAAAATTGCAACACAATTTTGACACTGACCAAAAAAAAGGTACATGAGCTATTAGTGTTTTAGGACTTACTTTGAATTACGTTATGTTTTGCCTTAATACTTTAACATCCCATTTGAAAATCTGGCTTTTAGTTATTTCAAAATGTTAACAAAATAAGAACTACCTTGAAAAAATATTTGCAAGTTTTTCTATATTTTATCTATTTTCATCGGGAACAATTTGTTATATTTTGTATCAAGTGGCAGTGAAAGGCAGAGAAGTGGACTTGTTTTTGGAAGTAAATATACATATTATTGATAAGATGTGCAAAGTAGGATATAATCTTTTTTTCTAAAAAAATATATATTGATCTTAATTAATTAGATGTAAATAATTGTAAATTTTAACTTTTTTTGAATTTGATTTGATAATCAATTAATATATTAGGAAATGTGTACACAAAATTAATCATTTCCTAAAAAGAAACATGAGAGATTATTTTTTTTTTTTAAAAGAAAGTTCTTTTCAACTGTTCCATACTCTGTACTTTCTAAAACCCTTGAAATTCCAAACTTTCTAAAGTGAAAAAATGTTCCAATATTTTTAAATTAAAACTAATTTGAGAGTTTTTGGACCTTTTTAAATAGAAGAGTTTTTGTAGATTATTTAAAATAAAAAACGAGAAAAATAAGACCATGAAACTCCAATAAGAGCTTAGAAAAATTCAAACATCGGTATTTCCAACACCTGTTTATAAATTTCTTTATAACTGCCACAAAAGTAGATGAATTGATAAATTTTTTGCTTACATTAAACTAATAAGGACTGAGATCGAAAAATATTTTAAACATACATATATGTTAATAAAAATGAAACCACTAAATTTACAATTTTGATTATTTTTTATATGATTGAAACTATTATTACAATTTACAAGAAAAAAAATATTTTTATAGTTGTAATCACTAGTGATGAAATTTTGAATATTTTTCGAAAACCCTTCCATTATGGTTTTTATAGTGATTTCTGTCACTTTGTTCGAACAGGTTGTCCATCTCCGTTTAAAATCTACCACACATTTGGACATCTTTATTGTGCTCTTCAATTCTATTTTAACAAGAGCCCAATATCTCTCCACTGGCCTTAGCTCCAGGCAGTTTGGAGAATTTGCCTCTCTTGGTACAAATACCACATTATTGTTCTTAACAGGGTGCCAAATCAGCCCAAAAATATGGGGACACATTAAGAAGTCTAAAGAATGGAAGCAGCCCTCGAGCATCAGCAACATCCTTGATGTAAATTTCGGTATTTATAGAGCCCGTTGTAGCAAATAATTGTTTTTTTTTTTTGCCGCAACTGCATATTGCTTGCCATACCAAGAACTTTTTGGAAAATTTTGTATGCTTTTGGGTCCTTAACTTTTCTTCAACATTCCCTCGAGCATCAGCAACATCAAAATTTTGACCCGGAAGCTGCGAAAAAATTGGAATATTTTTTTTTAATAAAATTTGACTTCAATTTCCTTGTTTTGTTTTTGGCCTCTAAATTTTTAGCAGCGTTCCTGTCAGGAACTTTTTGAGCCTTGTATGTTTTTGAACCTGCATTGGCTTTAACTTTTCGTACCAAATAGTCCGAGCACTGAGCTAACCGGGCTGCTTTCCTACCGGAAGTGTTGGGAGCTCTTTTGAAAATGCTTTCTAATTTTTTAGGTTTCAGAAACATCATGTGGACCATTCCTACTACCTCAACCAGGTTTTATATCAACGGACAAGTTCTCCCGGTACTGTTGAATAACATTGGAAACAGTTTGACGTTAGACCTTTGATTGTTTGGCTAACTTTTTGTAGGACCAAGTTGGGTTTTGTTGAAAATATTTTATAATTTTAATACGCACTTTTTTCTGATCACTCATTTTAATCAGATTAACAACAAATGAACATAATTGACATTAAACATAATAACTGACATGCTTTACAAAGGTAACTTGATGAAAAAAATCAAATAATACTTGGGTTAAAAGATATAATAAAAAACGTGTATTAAGAATTGTTCGATCTCAGTCCTTACAATGGGCTATTTTATAAAGATTTTATATAAATTAATATTAGTGGTTATTTTGTCGAACTTTTTTTTTATGTTGATTATCATATTATTAATTATTCAGGCTCAAGTTCATTAAATAACTCAATCAAAGTAAAAACAGAAATAAGATTAAAGAAAGCTTTCATAATAAGTCCTTTATTCTATTTCTGTAAAACTGGCGAGTTAAATAGATGATGTTTACAAGTGACACTTACATCGACACAAAAGAATGCTGATGAGGGGGTAATGGCTAACCCCGAAAATGCATTCCATTCTGCCGTGTGTCTAAATATAACTTTTTCAGTATTCTTTAAAATTATGAAAATTTAATAAAATAAAATTGTATTTCTAAGGAAATCAATTTAATGAACTTGAGCCTGAATAATTAATAATATGATAATCATTTTATATAAAGTTTTTATATTTGGTTTAACATTGGAAACAAATATAGCGTTTTCTGTTTTGTTGCAATTTTATTCCGCATACGTTATCGAGCGAAATAAGGGTACGTGACATAAAATGGACGTAATTTTGAGGTACATGTAAAAATATGTCAAACATTTGCATAATTTTTTCGTTTAATTTCTTGCACTTAACCAAATATCTTTCCTTTACAATCCTTTATATTTAAATAAAAACAATCTTTGGATGATTTTATAATAAATAAAATTGAATATCGTACTTGACATACGCGATATTTTGTTCTCTTATAGTAAAACAATATATATTCTGTAAATATATGTGTATACAAAAACTAAAAAATAAATATTCGGTTTCAAAAAACAATTAGAGTCAAATTCATTTAATACTACATGCTAATTTGGCGCTTAGTTTTCGCCGCCACCTTAGCATAAAATATACTACTGGGGAGGGGGCCACACGGTATGTATTGCATGTGTTTTGTGACATTTATTGGGACAATTTTCCAATAAAATACATTTGTATGCCTTATGATATTTTTGGCAATTAGAGCATGTTCTATTTTCGTATGTTTAACAGTGTGTATTTTGAAATATGTACAAGACTGTGTTAGTGTAAAATAAAAAACACAAAACAAAAAAGAGTAGAGAAAAACCATTACAAAATAAGTTTCATTGCATTTAATATATTTATTGTAATTTAAAAATGTTTTAAATAGATATATAGTTAAAAACAACAAACATATTAACTAATAAAGGTCATGTCACTTGCAATTACATATGTACGTGTGAACGTGGATATTATGAATCGTATGTATAACGCAAATTTTGATATAGACATGGAATTGCATATGTATCGAATACATGTCCCAATACATATGGAATACATGTCGTGTGACCCCCCCTTAATTAAATTAAAAAATTAACCATACGGGATTGTCATAGAATCCAATCATTGTCGGAATCGGCTTCGAAAACGACTCATGAAATCCAATGTATTTTTTTTTAAATCCATAAAGAATTTAATTCTATATCGAATATACCGACAACTTTCAATTTCACAACACCAATGTACTTTTTCAGTCGTTTTCAAAACCGATTCCTAAAAGGTTGTAATGAGGTCTAAATACCTTCACATAGTAAAGTTTTAGTGTTTTCTCCTATTCAAAAAGTTTCAAAGGTTTTTGTTTTTTTAGTCGTGGTTGTCATACTGGTGACTTGCCCATATGCAAAAAATAATGTTGGAAGTTGGATATGGAAATTCATTTAGAAAAATTAAGACAAAGAATGGAATTAATTTTGAACACGTTTTATGAGATATTTATTTACAATAACTCGTATAGTGCGATAAATATATCCGCTGTTTAAATGCACTTTCTAAAGCCACCAAATAACTTACGAACATGAATGACATATGAATATATGGGGTATGGTACAGAATAGATTGCTATTGAAAATCAACTAAATTGGTGCATAAATGGCCAAGATATATGCGACCTTAAGAAACTCCTAAAATGTTTGTGTTCAAAAAAAAGTTTTCTTATACTTACATAATTCTACGTGTCAAAAACGGAATGGGAACTAAAACCGTCAACTCGTTCCAATCGATTCCCCGCTATTCTAAATCTTCATCTTTATTTATCACTTTTCAAAATAAAACAAATAAAATTTTAAATACTGTCTACTCCCCAAGCGAGCGATTAAAAATAACTAAGGAAAAAAGCTGTAAATAAGATTTAATACAGTGACTGAATTTAGTTCTTTTTTTTTTTTTAAATCATGTTTGAAAACAATAAATTAAATAAATACGCATATAAATAAAAAGCAATTAAAATCAGCTTATAACAAATTTTATGACTTTTACGAGTAACATCCTACAACTGACTGCAATTGGTAACAAAACAAACAGTCAGTTAGACCCAGCTTGTTATATAAAAAAATTTAACAAAAAAATGTTTTAATTTAAATAGTTTTAACAGAGATACAAATAAAAACAGAATCTTAAAAAAAAGCGTTCTACAATAAAGACAACTATAAGATGCTTAACTGGCCATTAACAAATAAATTAAATTAGAAAGAAAGAATAAACTAGAAAAATGGCTACAAATCATTTTGAAAGCCATTCATATTTCTGTCATAAATCTTGGACCAGAACAATAATAAAAATCAGTTTTTATCTATCTACTATTTTCTTAAAAATTTTATTTATAAAAATGTTTAATTCAATGGAATTATTGTTTTATTTTCAATAAATATTGAGTTTCAGTAACAAAACAATACCAACTAGTATTTATTGGTTTGTCCAAGTATCGATCTTATTGTTTCCAATAAACACTGCGAGTATCACTATTTTACCTTTTTTTTCCTCTTCTCTTCTTCATCGTCTTCTTCATCTACTTCACCATGCAAGTGGAGTATTGGATGTTAAGTAAATGTAGCTGGTTGGTGTTGTTGCTATTGCTATTATCTTCATCTAAATGGGCCACACTATTGACCATTATGACGGATTAAAGTAATAATAATGCTTTAGAGTTCTATTGTTGTTTATTCTTCATATTTAATGATTATTAGTGTTTTATTGTTATTAATTTCTGTTATTTATTTGATTATTTTTATAAACATATTTAGTGTTTGTTTTTTTTTTGTGTGATTCATATATTGTAAGAAGATCCCTCCTTAGTTCGTATCAATACAATGAAAAAAATGGCTTAATTATGTTATCACCACCAGTTGGGAAGTTAATATTTCTTAATATTCAGGAATTTGAAATAGTAACAGTGGAATAAATCGAATATATTACGGAATTTTGGGAAATTATAAAATTTCGTGTAAAGGGTGATTAATTTCGAGTTTTTTTTTTAATTTTAAATAAAACACTTAAAATGGAATTGGATGTTGGAATCTTAATTATGATCCGAAAGAACAATCTCTGGCATTTACTTTTTAAAGATAATTAAGATCTTGGCGTCAACGCTTCAGAAGGTCCAATTTTTTATCACTTTTCCCGCATAGCTACAGGTATCTCTTACGTGAGTTGTCTTCGAAGACATAACCCCATAGAAAAAAGTTCAGAGGTGTGATCTAGGCGGCCATTTGACAGGTCCGGTCTCACAGAACGCTGATTTTCGTAATACAGCTGTATAATTTGCAGAGGTTGTCGCGGCGATTATAAATAAGATGACAGTATGACATTAGTCATGTGTGATCTGTGAGATAAAACCAATTAAAGAAAACCTCTAATGACTCATCATTTATTTATTTTCTGCAACAAAATTCAAAGATCGAATAAACCCTTTCGTACTTGAATAAATATTCTTTCAAACATCCCTCAGTTCATACTGAAATGGTTAGTTTCTATGTTTTATAAGATCTAAATATGATTTTAAGGTGATTTTTATTATATTTTAGAAATGTAACATATTTTTACAGGAATATTCATTATATTTGCATGAAAATACCCAAATATTGAAACATTTGAGTTTGGACCTTCCATGATATTTACACAAAGAAAAAACATGTGCTGCACAACCATAATATGATTGTGCCAAACCATATTATGATTCCACTTTAATCATAATATGTTTATGTAAAAACATCATAGATTATGTTATGATTTCTGCTTACAATGATATGATTTTTTTTAAACCTATTAGATGATAAAATTATATTATGGTTGTAGCACAATAATTTTAAAATTTTTGAAAGGGGGCAAGGTTTGTGGAACTTTTGAAGAGTAAATATAAGACCTTTATATAAGTAGTTGGTATTGGTGAAAACCTTAGGACTTGAATTTTTCTGACGTCATTTACCTTAGAAACTAAAAAATTATAATATTGTTACGTTTTAACGTTTTTAAAATGTTGTTTTTTTTTCCTTTACATAAACCGGATACTTTTGATGGCAATAAAAGCCGTTTAGTAGTTTGAAATTGTAACAACTCTTTATTTATTTAAAATGTACAACAACAACAGTTCAAATAGTCACTCAGTATCTATTTACACGTTTAACAATTCAAGACAGTTGATGTTAACTCTACTGCGGCCTCTGCCACTATTTATATACACGACATATTTCGGGAATCTTCTACAATGCTCTTAACGGACAAACTAGTATGTTCGAATTCTAGAGCTTTTGATGTCAATGTCAGCAGTTTAAACATTTAGTGTTGCCATACTTATAAACAATGATAATAACCGTATGCTATAAACATTGTTGATAAGTAGAAGCTTCTACTGATGAACGTGTTTATAAACATGATAAATACTGCAGGCAGTCGTTACAGACCGTTAAATTCAAATCGCTATTCCAAATTCGTAACTATATAGTGATTTTCCATAAAGAAAAATATAAAAATTTTAATTAATGTAAAATTTTAACGGTTAAACATATCATATCAAACTTCAGAAGTAATATAGAACCAAATATTCTTAGATCAGTTTCATTAAACTTTTTGGCACTTTTTTATTTTCAAATAATGAATTTTGTAAAACGGGGAAAATATGTTCCAAAAAGTGAGTTTTTTTAATAAAAGTGCCCACTTTAACGTTATTTACCATAATATAGTAAAAAAAAACATTGCATATAATTCAGTAACATATAGGGCTATACAATCATGGAGCTCTTTCGAGGATCAGTGCATTTTGTTTTTAGAAGTATTTTGAGTAAATAACATGTTTTCAAAAAAATCTTCAAGTTTAGGGGGGACTATGTGGTCTCAAGTGAGCCAAATTTTCGGGTCATATAAAAATTGTATATAGTCAAGAAGAAATTTTGTTTTGTTTGGAGAAAACGTGAAAATACGGCGGAATTTTATCGCAATTATAGCTTATATTTAAAAAAAAAAATCGACCCTTCGCAGACCCGTCATATCTAAAAAACGAAAAAAAAAATCGAACAAAAAAAAGAAAAATAAATAAACCTAAATATCTCTAGAACTAAAAGAGATAACTTACATATGAGCAATTCCGCGAGAATGACTACCGCGACTGAAAAAACAAAAACCGTTGAAACTTTTTTTCAAGACGATTTGAATAGGAGAAAACACAAAAATGTTACTATGTGAAAGTATTTAGAGCTTATTAAAACACTTTAAGAGCAAAAATATTAGTTTAATTTTAGGCTAAGATTGCGGCGTAAACTAAGATCCCAATTAGCATGTAGTATGAAATAAATTTGACTCTGATTGTTTTTTTGCTATTATCAAATTGTTTATTGAAACTGAATATACTGTTACGTTTTTAAAAACGGGGTTTATTTCCTTTAAATAAACCGGATACTTTTGATTGCAAATAAAAGCAGTTTTAGTAGTAGTTAAAAATTGTAACAACTCTTTATTTATTTAAAATGTACACCAACAACAATTCAAATTGTCACTCAGTGTCTTTTTACACGTTTATTAATTCGCAGAAATGCACACACACACTTTATAATGCCAAGCTCAAATGTACACGACAATTGATGTTAACTCTAACAGCGCCAATGATAAACTTAACTCACGACTGCCAGCTCTGCCACTATTTATACACGCGCCATCTATCGGGAATCTTCTACAATGCTCTTAATGGACATACTAGTACATTCGAATTCTAGAGCTTTCGATGTCATTGCCAGGAGCCCAAACATTTAGTGTTGCCATACTTACAAACAATGGCAATAACCACATGCTACTGATGAACGTGCCTTCAAAAATTATGAATGCTGCAGGCAGTCGTTTCTGACCGTTGAATTCAAATCGTCATTGCACATTCGTAACAATACATATATGTTCTACTTATTTGTTTAGTTTTACATATATTTACAGAATATATATTGTTTTACTATAAGAGAAAAATCTGTCACGTACGGTATGTCACGTACGATATTAAATGTTATTTATTATAAAATCAAAAAATTGTTTTTATTGTAAATATGACGGATTGTAAAGGAAAAATATTTGGTTTAGTGTAGGAAATTAAAGAAAACATAACGCCTCTCACGATTCGCAAATTGTCGCATATTTCTACATGTACCTCAAAATGACTTCCGTTTTATGTCACGTACGATATGCAATTATTTCGTTGGACAATAATGTTTCGAAAGATCTTATTATTTTATTAAAATATAGTACCCTCTGAATGGAACATAAAGACCAAATTATTTTTCAGATACTCTTATTTGTGTAATATCTATTATTTACAACTTTGGTAAATTTTTCGTCAACAATTTTCGTAGAATATTTTAATCATGAAATGTTTTTTTTAAGGTTTTTTTTTTTTTGATTTTCTCGAAAAAAGGGTTAATTTGACTCCTAAAGAGAGCACCTAAAGGGATTTAGATCTTCCACAAAATTGATCCCCATAAAATTCCACAATATAGCTCTGACAATACGAATTCTCTCAGACATTAACTTACAACATTTTTTTTCATTTAGTATAATGCTTCCTTCAAACAAAAATGAAATCTTTGACCCTCTGTAAAAAAAAAAAAAAACTCAGACCAGCTGAACTATAAGTTTATTCTACAAAAATTATCTACTCAACATGACATTTCAGAATTATAGGGTCGCTATTCTGTTCCAAAAATGCTGTTGGACAGTGTTATCGTAAGTTTTAAACATATTTGGTCGATTCACAAGGTGTCCTATCATGTCATATTGTCACAATATATTTCACGACTCGGCAGCTCGTCTTCGGCGCAGGTCTCTGCTGGTTGGTTACGATAACACAATATACATAGACCAGTTTTTGCTTGTAAGGCAATAACAACATTTTCAAACCATTGTGATATATTAGGACATTGTGACAGCACGACATAATTTATGAATTATGAATCAATAAATTATTTTTTATTTTCCTATTAAACTTTATTATTTCTTTACAAATCTTCAATATCAAGGTAAGATAAACTGTCTTACCTTGATATTGAAGATCGTTTAATTTGAAACAATCATCGGAAACGATGATTTAAAAAATATTTCGAATTATATTTGACAATATATTATTCTCAGCGCTTCATTAAAGCTAATAAAATATATATAATATTCCTAATCGGAAATCAATTACAAGTTTTTCATAATAATTATGTACTTATGTATGTTAAATAATACTAAAGATTTCTTTTTTTTAAATTTTCACAATTTCCAAAAAGAAATTAACCTATAAAAGCAAACATTTCTCTAAAACTAATGAATGAAATAAAAAAAAAATAAAAAAATCAACAAATTCCTCGAACTAAATACACGTATGAATGAAAGAAACTCTGCATGTTACATTCATATTTCCGCCAAATAATTTCATGTTTAAAAAGTCATAATTTGTTTAGGCGCTACCAACAACGAAAGCACTACAACAGGCACCAGCCACATAAAATTCCCTTTAGAATCGACACACAGCACACTAACGAACGAGTTGCAAATCGCCAAAGTTCTGTGTAAATGCGAAAACATGGACTGTGGTGGAGCAATGTGTGGCATTTGAAATGTGCGTGTTGCTATTTGACTCTCGTTTGTACCACCTCTTACACATTTACATACTGCGGGCAAACAAGCACAAACTTAGGCTCCACGTTGCAAGTACTTTGAATAGTATTGTATTGTTGTTGGTTTGGGGCCAGTATGTTGTTGGGGTGCATGTGTGGATCCAAGTACGAGTACGTACAAGAAAATTGAATGTTTGTTTGTACCTTGCGACCAGACACATTGGTGCTAATGGGCCAATTCTGGCGTGTAATTGTTGTGTGTTGTTTGTTTATTATTAGTTTGCTAAATTTTGCAAACAGCAACAACGACACCAACAGTAATAAAAAAGCAATCTCTTAAAAACATGTTAAAACAGTTAAAGCAAACAAAAAACAAAAAACACTTGAAAATAGTTTATAAAGTATGCACCAAACATGGGTTAAATGAATAAACATTTATTTCTTTTATTATGGTTTTGCTGAAACAAAAGCGCGACTGGTAGATGGTCCTTCTAAACCGAACATTCGATATGCTACAATGATTTTGTTATAAATTAATTAACTTAATAAAATACTTACTTAAATATGAAAAAATATTCATGTACGCTATTTAAACAATTTGTTGCATTAGTCATATTTGTATGTACCTTGGTCATATTATATAAATTAGTTGAGAATAAGAATCTGACAGAAATATTTAAAAAAAATAGCATCTCTTTACAAATCCGTTTCTTTTTTTGCCAACTTTTTGAAAAACTTACTCTCACAATAAAAGTAGAATAATTTTCCAGTCACATTTGGGAATCACTACTTTACAACTAGTCTCGGGGACTTCTGAGGGGCCTTTAGCTTACGAATTATAAATATTTTGGAATTTTCGTTATAAAAATCACTTTTTGGTTGGAAATACGAGGGATCACAGATATCCATTACTTTCGCTCTAGGGCCTTTAGTTTAGGAATTATAAGCTATTTTAGATATTTTGGAATTTTCGTTATTAAAATCATTTTTGATGGGAAATATGAGTGCTCACATATTTTCATTATTTTCGCTCTAGTGCCATTAGTTTACGATTTATAAGCAATTTTCGATATTTTGGAATTTTCATTATAAAAATCACTTTTTGGTTGGAAATACTAGTGATCACAGATATCCATTACTTTCGCTCTAGAGCCTTTAGTTTACGAATTATAAGCTATTTTAGATATTTTGGAATTTTCGTTATAAAAATCACTTTTTGTTGGGAAGTATGAGTGATCACAGATTTTCATTATTTTCGCTCTATCTGTTATTTTTAACCTGTCACAGCTAGTTTAAAAGGTGAAAGTAACGAGCCTCTTTTATATAATGTCTTAACAATAGAACCGGTCGTCCCTTATCTTTACAGTTCCCTTTCCTTTAAGGCATTGTATACAAGTTTTATAAACCTTTGTAGGGTGTATAATTCTCAAAACAAACGATCCTCTTGTATTTTTCTTGAAGCCACCAGATAATTACAGCAACTACAACAATTGGCAGGAAAGGCACAAAGTTAGAAAAATGCTAATTTATGGCATTAAAACATTTCTATTAGTTTTGGTTCCGTAACAATTACTAGGCGCTTATCAAATTGCCAACATCTTGACACGGGTGTCGTGTTTATAGATTTTTTCTTCTTCATTTTTTTTTTTTTTTGGAACTCATTTTCTTTTCTATTCGTATCTTCTAACTAACATTGCATTGAACAAATGTTCATATGTATGTATTCACCACTGAGTATGTTTTGTTTGCAACAAAACCCTAAAAAAAAACACTGCAAAAACTAAACTTAATGCCACATACCAAAATCATGAAATAACCAACAATAGCTGCGGCAGCAACAAGAACAATTGCCATCCATGCATTTTGGTATTTTTTTTTTTTTTTTTTATTTTAAGTAAATAAACGTAACGTGTGGGCAGGTGTGGTGGTGGCAATGGAGACGACACTTCTATGAGTTTGCGTGCTTAAACTATGAATAAATACAATATTTAAAAGAAAAATAAATCCACACAGACTTACTTACGGTATATAGTAGATATACGACCAGACAGACAGATATACATACATACTTATGTATACATAAGAAGATTTGCCAAACGTTCCAGCCAAATGTTTACGTTAAGCCCTGCACAATAGATGGAGTGTACAGGGAGAGAAATGATTGGTGGCAAAAGAATTCTCAAGGCGTTCCAGGATTTTCGGATATTGGACACTGATATTTTATTCCAGGACGCAGCTAAAAAAGTCGCGAAAATAGGACCTGTTTTTCATAAGCAGTCGCGATTATAGATCGTGCAATGTTAAAAAATAAGCCGTCCCAATAACCGGGTCGTCGTGATAATGGGTATTCGCGAATACCAAGCTTGCACTGTATCTACATGAGCTTAAGAGCTTTTTCCTATTGTTGCATGATCTAAGCTGTCCATAATGTATATACAAGGTGGCGCAAAAGTAATCTTCCTGTCAGAAAATGCTATAAATTTTGCGATTGGCCCCTAATTTCAGTTCTGTTTTGACATTTGTGTAGTAAACACATGCGAAATACACGTTAATAAACAATGTTACGCTACACTGCTCCAGAACGCGGAATATTGCTGACTATTTATTTGACCAATAATCGGTCGGTGACTTCGGCACAACGTGAATTTCGTCGCAGATTTCCTGGCCGTCCAACGCCTACTGGTGAAACACTGCGACGTTTAGCCGTTCGCCTCGAAGAGACTGGCACAACACGAGATGCGTATCAGCTGTTAGCTGCTGACCGCCAATCGCGTCTAACATACGCTCAAGCCATCCTTAATCACCACCAAGAGGAAGATGATTTTTCATCAAAAATAATCATGAGTGATGAAGCCCATTTCCATCTTAGCGGGTACGTAAATAAGCAAAATTTACGCTTCTGGGGTACTGAAAATCCGCGTGTAACCCACGAAGAGCCATTACACCCGCTCAAAGTCACTGTATGGTGTGCTGTTTTCGCTGGAGAAGTCATCGGACCTTTTTTCTTCGAAGACGTCGCCGGCCAAACATTTACTGTGAATGGTGAGCGCTACAGAGCAATGATCAAGGAGTTCTTTTTGCCGCAACTTGATGAATTGGGATTGAAAAACATGTGGTTCCAACAGGACGGTGCAACGGCACACACTGCACGTGCCACAACCGATATGCTGAAAGATGCATTTCCCGGGCGCCTAATCTTCCGTTTTGGCGATTTGCACTGGCCAGCAAGATCGCCTGATTTGACCGCTCCAGACTTCTTTTTGTGGGGCTTTTTGAAGTCGCGGGCTTATGTCAACAAGCCTCAGACTCTTGCAGCTGACTTGCAAATGACAATCAACTGTGGCGGCGGCCATTTACATGGCATCATATTCTCGACTTGATGTAAAAAAAATTAAAAGACCAAATAAAAATAATCCACAAGAAGAATTAAAGTTTTTCATTTTTTTTTTTAATTACAGCCAAAAAACATCGGAAGTTTACTTTTGCGCCACCTTCTATATTCTGGATCGTTATAGAAAGCGGTGTCGATTTAGTCATGTCCGTATCTGTCCGCAAATAACTTATGCCCAAAAATAAATAACAAACAAGATTGATATATCAAGTAAAAGGTGTTCATTAAGCCCTATATAACTTGAAATTGTAATAACACAAACAAGTAAATTGTAAGGAACATATTCTTTTATTCGGCATTTGTATTAACATTTGAAAATGATTTAGGCCATATGGCTACTGCGGCTGTTCTTGTCGAAGCGTATCCTGGTCGTCCAATTTTGGGCCAATTTTTTGAGCATTGCGAGTAACACAAACAATGTTTACCTCCAAGGCGTTAATTGTTGCTGGTTTATCAGCAAGAACCAGTGACTTCACGTTGCCAAACGCGGGAAATGCTCGAGCACAAATTCAACTACATTGGAGACCAATTGATAATGGTCGATCACCATTGAACGTAACGCGGCATCATTTTTGATGAAATAAGGTCAGATGATGGACCCATCGTGTAAACCGAACCAAACGGTGAATTTTTCTGGATGTAATGGAGTCTGTTGTGGATTGGTCTTACACCATAAGCTAAGTACTCTGTTCAAAATTTCGTGCGAACTGCTGTCAAACTACATATAAAATATTTGGAATGAAATATATGCGAAATAATTTCGCAAAAGTAGTACTCTGTTCTTTTTGTGGAAAACATGTGAATTAAAAATGGCAACCTTAATTTTGCACACGAAATAACATAAGCAGCACTTTTTTCGCACGAAATTAAAACCAACAGCTGATCAATTTTGGCATATAAAATTTTTCGCATAGGCTATAGACGGCAATTTTGTTTATTAACAAGCCTCTTAAGCCAAAAATGAGCCTCATTGCTAAACACAAGGCGCGAATCGATGACTGTTCTTCAAAGCAAATTTGTTCATGCTTCAATCTATTCATGATGATTTGCCAGAGTATGCTGATCATAAATGTCAAAAAGTGACCACAGTATGACAGTTCGTTTGACAGTTAACCCTTGCAAGCTTAAAAAACACCCAGTACAAAAATGAAATTTTTTTTACTATATACGATTACTATGCTATGTACACAGACAACATGGATATAGAATGAAAGAAACTCCAAATACCTTTACAACAACGTATGTCATACCGGACCGATTCACCAATTTTTTATTTTTTTTATTTTCGATATCTGGTTAAAATGCATTTTATGTATCTGTAAATCATGCCACCAAATATTGAATCCATATGCGCGGAATTTGCTGATATAGGGTGCATCTACAAAATTACTTTTCATGTAATGAGTGTAGGGTATAATAGCTATCAGTATAGTCTGATTCTTGTTAATTATTGATTCCTGGTTACTGTTTTGAAAATCCAATAACTTGTTATATGCAGGGCAAGTTTTTCAAGCAAAACTCAAGAAACACTAGAGCCCCAATAATTCAACCACTTGATCATTGTATTGGAATTTACTTGAATGCAAATATATTGTTACGATTGTGCAATATCGATTTTAATTTGACGGTCTGTAACGACTGCCTGCAAAATTCATCATGTTTATAAACACGTCCATCAGTAGAAGCTTCTACTTATCAACAATGTTGATAGCATGTTATTAGCATTGTTTGTAAGTATGGCAACACTACATGTTTAAGCTGCTAACATTAACATCGAAAGCTCTAAAATTTGAATGTACAAGTTTGTCCGTTAAGAGCATTGTAGAAGATTCACGATAGATGGCGTGTGTATAAATAGTGGTAGAGGTTACAGTCGTGAGTCGAGTTGATCATAGGCGCGGTAAGGCTGTCTTGTACATTTAAGTTTGTACATCATAAAGTGTGTGTGCATTTCTGCGAATTTATAAACGTGTATAAAGACACTGAGTGAACCCAGCGGGAAAAAGATATAGTAAAGAGGACATCCTAAATGCCTTATTTTGCAGACACTAGGATCGTTTCTATTTTACACGGCGTGTCATTGCGATCCAAGGCCTTGCATACTCGCTGCTGTTAGATGGCTGAGAGAAGGCCTACTTAAGAAGGCATATTAGAGAGACCTGCCGCGTAATGCCCCACAGAATGTCTACATATCTATTACAAGACCCTGAAAATTAAATCCTAATTGAAAGTCTGCTGAAGTAAGAAAATATTCTAAATGAATTCAACATTAAACCTAAAGAATGGACTTTAAAAAATCACGTGTGTAGTTATATATATAAAACAAAAACTCCTTCACGCGAACTTCACATCTTCAAATATTATAAAAGACTAAATTATTTAAAAGATTTTTGCAGATTTTTTCTGGTTTAATGTAACAGTTTATAATAAAGAGAGAAAAATAAATAGTATTATAGAGAGACAATAATTGCAAAACCAATCATGTTTGAATATTGAATAAAGGTTTGCTAGACCTTATTTTACAATGCAATTTTGATTGTGTAGAAGGAGAAGCATAGCCCTTCTAGAACGTATTCTGCGAGCAGGCAGAGTAGAATGAGTATCGTATCTTTTAGAATGTGTAAACAGGTCTTTTAGAAGGCCTATAAAGAGAAGACCTAGAATTTTTGCTGTACATTTGAAATAAATAAAGAGTTGTTACAATTTAAAACTACTGAACGGCTTTTTATTTTCAATCAAAAGTATCCGGTTTATTTAAAGGAAATAAACAAACGTTTTAAAAAGGTTAAAACGTAACAATATATAATATAAGAACAAATTAAATATTTTCAAACAAAAAACATGTGGCTTGAATTTATGTTTCCTTTTTGTTAGAGAATGCTATTGATATAAAGTGTAATACAGCTATAATTCAATTGCCTGACACTGGACTCAAAGCTTGAATTGCAATTGCTTTCAACTTGAATTCCAGTAAAAAATGCTTATTAGAAAGGCTTGAAAAGTAAGCTCAATTCAAACTTTTTATTTCAAATTTATTTGTGCATATTTAAACTTGCCCTGGTTAAGTGTATTAAAATCCTCTTTGTCCATTTCTTTAATAGTTGTTGAAAATTCTAAAAATTTGGTTGCGTGTATTATTTTTTTTGTTTTTTGTCTGTTCTCTTTGGATTTTGTCGTTGTGTGTTTGTTTTAAAGTTTGTGCATTAATTAATTAATTAATTTGCAGCACAAATGAATTCGTAATTATATCATTTACGATTGTGTTTGTTGGTTGGTTTTGAATTTATTACTGTTGCTGCTGTTGTTGTTGTCGCCGTCGTCATCATTTTTTATCACCGTCATTTGCTACTGTTGCCACTAACAACACTAACAACAGCAAATGCTTCATATGATTATTATTTTATTTTAAATTTGAAATTTTGTGAACGAGCGTATGTACATATGTGGCATGTGTGTATGTTTGTTTTTATGTTGCAAGTAAAGAAATCGAACGAAATAAAAAAAGTAAAAAATAAACGAATGAACGAAGTCTTGTTGTCTGACATTATTTGACATTTCACGTAACAACACTCACACGCAGGATAACATGCAATTTTGTTTGTTGGGCTACAAAATTTGTCGTGCCTTAAACTCTTGTTAAACTGGCTGCCACAGTGCGCCATCAATACTGCAACAACAACAAATTGAAAATAAAATACAGTAGCCACACGATATGTTGTACTTTTTAATGTTGTTGCTGTTGTTGTTTTCGTTAGTTGCTGGTGTTATTTTTGGAGAAAAGGGTTTAATTTTTCTCTTCTTGTTTTTAAGTTGTGGCTTTAGCAAATTTTTCTTTTATTGATTAGGACTTGTACAGCTTTTATAAGGGTTTACTCTAATTTCAGTTTGAAATAATTCTGTTGCTTGCAGTTCGTGTTGCCTGGGCGACACTTTTGTCTTTTCATTTATATTTTATATATTTTATTTTATAAAAATGTACTTCTTTAAAGTTTTATTGAATCATGGCATATAATTATACAAACTGCATACATAATTGTAACGAATGTGTGTATTGAATTAATTATATCGATAGAAATTAAAAGTAAATCGGATATATTATTTAATAAACATTTACATTATGTAAATCTTAGGCATTTAAGAGTTATTGAACTGTTTGAAGTGAATTAAAACAGTTCAAGAGGTTGTATGACAATGATAAGAGAATGAAAGAGGGTCTTTATAAATTATTCCTTATTTTGCTGTATAGGTACTTTTATTGGAGTGATACTAAGTTTTTAATATTATAAAGGCAAACTAATATTCTTTATATATTTTAAGAGCATTGGGAACAATTAATTTTGAAACGTTTTACAGTGGGGTGGATCTTAGAAAATGTGGTAATAAATTTGAATCATCTAAACTACTGGTCTCATTGCATAATTATATATGAATAAACGTATCGTAGAGAAGAACATAGGCATTACGAAAATGAAATTTTTGAATACCCTGTTAGAATACAAGGTAAGTTACAGGACATCAAACATAGAGCGGAAACTCTCCTAACAAAGACCTAACTCAGTTGTCAAAAACCTAAGATATGAGAATGTATTAGTAAACAAACCTATGTGAAAACAAAAACAACGCTCGTATGTGTAACATTTTTGAGTAATTATTTTTTTTGGATTTTTATTCTAGTTTCCGCTCTATGTATATTTTCTCTATGGTATCAAAGTCGACCACTTCTGGCTATATCTTGTAAATTTTACAAATATGAAGAGATTTTAATACATGAAATTTGTGATAAAGCAAGTGAGAAAGAAGACAAATTCCATTTGACTTTATTTTGTTGTTCGCAAAATATCTTCGGTAACGTATGTCCAAAAATTTTTTTCAATATCTCCAGTCGTTAAAAATAATCAAATTCTAAATTTTTAAATGAGTTTGAGAAATCTTTAATTTTTACAAAACGGTACTTAATTGATTTTAACATTTCTAAAAGACTTTTGCAAACAATTTTAATATTTTTACATACAAAATTTTCCGAAAATGTCGAACAAAAAACCCAAAAATATAAACGTAATTTACTGTTTTAAACCTTAATTCACAAAACAATGTATAATAAAATAGATATTAATGGTTTACAAAAAAAATTAATAAATTGTGACTGATTTTTTATATATTTTATCAACATTTTGCTTTACATCACAGGGATTCCTTGTAACTGGCTTATGTACCCCAGGGGAAGTTTTTAGGTTTGATTTACATTTACTTCTAATTAAATGATGGAAAAAACTTTTCTCACTTATTGTTCACTATTATTGACATTCTATCACCAATCAATATCTTTTTTGTAACACAATAACTAAAGAAGTTAGCACAAAAAATTCAAACTCTAAAATATTTTCACAGCGGCTGCAACATATGTAAAATTAAACTTTCCATCTTTCTGAAATGATAAATATTCTATAGACGAAAACATACTTGATAATGTAACAAAATCGATTACTCGGTTCTTAAGTTAATCGGTGTTGGCAGATATGCCCCTATGGCGCATGATCCCCCTTCTACCCTATTGGAGGCATTACCCAATAGGGTAGAAGGGGGCGGCTGCAACATATGTAAAATTAAACTTTCCATCTTTCTGAAATGATAAATATTCTATAGACGAAAACATACTTGATAATGTAACAAAATCGATTACTCGGTTCTTAAGTTAATCGGTGTTGGCAGATATGCCCCTATGGCGCATGATCCCCCTTCTACCCTATTGGAGGCATTACCCAATGAAGATTGTTGTTAAACTCAACAAAAGCATGCAAAATCATTGGGAGCTGCTCAAGCAGCAATTTCAAAACGTTTTCAAGCAGCAGGAATCATCCAAAAGCAGAGAAATTAAGTACTATACGAATTGAACCCTTGAGACATTGAAAGACGATTTTGCATGTTCGAAATGATGCTTGAACGCTATAAAAGAAAATCATTTTAGCACCGAATCATTACGATAACCCGAAGCGTAAGAGATAGCATGTGAAGCCCGTCCAACCAGCCGAATCGACATCAAAGCCAAATATCAATGGCGCTAAGGTAATGCTCTGAATTTGGTGGGAGCAAAAGGGTCCTATCTATTATGAACTGCTGAAATCATATGATCATATCAACACAGGGAACCTGTATCCAATGCAACTGATTCGTTTGTAGCGAGCACTGGCCGAAAAATGCACAGAATGTGCGGCCAGACATGAAGCAGTAATATTCCATCACAACATCGCTCGGCCACATGTTGCAGTACCTGTTAGAAAGTATTTAGAATGAAGTGGCTATGAAGTTTTGTTTCACCCGCTTAATAGTCCGGACCGTGCACCGTCAACTAGTAGTTGTATCGATCGATGCATAACGCTCTCTCTGGGATATGGCTCACTTTGAAACAGGTGATTCGTTCTTGCCCTCAACGGATGAGCAGTTCTTTGGCTCGGAATCCAAATGCTGTCAGAAAGATTTTAAAAAAACCATCATAGTGGAGAGGATTTATTGGGTTAGTGCTGATGTTTGTAACGTGCAAAAATAGTGTCCCAAAACTCAACTTAAAGTAAACCAAGTTGCTCAAGATCACTTCTGAGTCTATAAAGCGATGTCCGCCCGTCCGTGTAAACCTTGTAAACTACAGGTCACAATTTCAAAGGTAATTCGACAAAATTTGGTAGATTTTTTATCCTAACCCCCAATTTTTTAAAGAGAACTGTTTAATAATCACTTTCTCGGTGTAAGGTTTCATATGGTCGGGCTTGACCGAATACACTTTCTTAGTTATTGTTATTCTTTTTATATAACTAAATTTTAAAATGGTTCTGCTGGAGTTATCGAATTACCTCGTTAGCAAAACATTAATGATTTCTTGCGAGCTTTAATTTTCTGATATAAGGGTGGTAGGAATACACATCTGGTGGATAAATACTAAAACGGGACGCTTGAGGCCAATGGCCCTTAGAGCAAATCATTGGTCTTTACGATTCAAAAACATTGATATATAATACTTTAAGATTCGACTGTAAATGCCAAAGATATAACGAAAAATTTAAAAAGGCGACCCCTACGTTCGGCAAAACGTAGGGTTCGTTCGTAACTGCCTTGCAACAATACTTTATACTAGAGGGTGTAAGAAGGTATGCTCTATTGTATATATATGTTAGTTCTTGTCCTGTTCCTACTAAACTTTTTTAACACTTCCGTCCATCAAACACTGAAATTTAAATAAACTATTAAATATTCTGAAATCTTTCAACTTATTTGTAAATTTTTACAACCGTGACAAATAGCACTCTTAAAGTTTTGCTGTCAAATTAAAAACCCAAAACATTAGCTTCCACCCACACAATTTAGTTTGGTAAAAAGAATCTCATAAATTTGGCAACATTTTTCTGTTTCCCTTGAAAGTAACATTAACATAACACACACAAATCACAGCCACACTTCGTCAATGTCAAATGAAATATTTCTTAATTGCTAAAGCATACCACAATCATTTTGTTTTATTAATTTTTTTTTTTCGCTTTTTTTTCGAATTTTGTCCCATAAATGAAAGCAAAATGATGACAAGAAAAAAAAGACGTAGAATTAAAAAAATGCAAACATTTTAAAAATCTGCTCAGCTTGTTAAAATTCCTTTTTATCACAAACCATACGACAACAAAAATGTTGTACGAAAGAGAAAAAATAAGAAAAAAAAAACACAAAACAACAACAGATTTGTACAAATACGAAAATATTGAATACGTTGAAATAGTTTTGAATTGGAAATAAAAAAATAAAAAAACAAGAAAAAAGTAAGAGCATCATCATTTCTGAGATTTTTGCCAAGATCGATCACACATGAATCACATTCATAATGACAACGAAGAGGAGAGAAATCTCGACAAAAATCACAAAACGAAATGAAACCAAAACATACACTGACTGCAATACTGCAAAATAAAATAAAATCAAGCCAAACCACACCAAACAGTGGCTAAATGACTGAGCGCCAATTAAATAGTTGACAAATTATAGAGGTGGCCTAAACGCAAAAAAACCCTCATTGCAACACACATGATTTAGTTGCAACTTTTGCCCGAAAGAGGAGCAGTGTAGAGCAGAGCAACCCAGCTGAAGTCAAAACTATAACGCAGACGAGTCGAGTCGAGGATCATTTGTGTTGGTTTTTTAAAAAATTGGTATTAAAAACAATTAATTTCGAACACAAAAGCGACAGGACACCAGCAACCAAAAAAAAAAAAAAAAAGTAACAAGAACAAAAATCATGTTTTAAGCCTATAAAAACTAATAAAATTAAGAATAATAAAACGAGGCAACAATTCCAAAAACAAACAAAAAAGGTACATATTTGTAAAAAAAGAAGTTGCCATTAGCAAACCAAAAAAGTAAAAAAAAAAACTTAACGAAAAAAAGTAGATGATGTCGCATGAACAAAATACTGCTTATTGCTTTATTGTAACAACTGAAACGTGACCCAAAAACAAAAGATTGTTGTTGGCGACTTTTTTGTTGCACACATAAATACACACACTTGTAAGTATATTCTCAAAAGTTGCCAACCAAAATAAAACAATATTGGCAACATTAGCAAACAGCAGCAGCAGCAGCAAACAACAACTGTAACTTAAACAAAAAATGGAGAAAACAACATACAATCAACACAACAATTTGGTAGCAAATCAGCAGGAAATTACCGCAATTGGTTATTTTTGATCGAATATCGGCGACAATCAATCGATCAATCCAACTGATCAATCTAAAAACACAACAAAAATCGACAAGAAGAAAAAATCCAAAAAAAAAAAAAATTAAACTTTAACAAAAAAAATTACAGAAAAAAAAATTGGGATGGTAACCAATGTATTAGTTTCGAAAATGTTTATACAATTTACAGTGTGTTCAAAATTATGTGATACAAATTGTAGTAATTATTAAATGTGGAAACAAAAATCTCTCTACGATCAACGCCTCCGAGCCAAAGTTCTTGCTGCTCCCCGGGGCAGCAAAAGGTTTTGGTCATTCTGTTAAAAGAATAAAGGATAATGCTAGTTCCTCAATTCCTACACTTTTAAAGGATGACCAATCATTCACTGAACCGGTTGATAAAGCTAACCTTTTGGCATACTTATTTCCAAATAATTCAAATTTATAGAAAAGCAATCAATCACTGCCCGAGCTTGAAAGAGTATCAGTAACTATACCGAATATATTATTTCGCGCTCGCGCAGTTTAAAAAGCTTTTAGCGGATTTCAATACAAACAAGACTCCTGGGCCGGATGGTATACCAGGACTGGTCTTGAAGCAGTGTTCTACGACGCTAGCCCGTCCGTTTGCAAACCTTTTCAGCATATTATACCGTGCCGGAGAATTGCTTATATGTTGAAAGGTTGCTAATGTAACGCCAATTCCAAAAAAGGAAGAGTGTAACAACCCTGAAAATTATCGCCCAATAACAATTTGTTCTGAACTTTCCAAAGTTATGGAAAGTACGGTTAACCACCATCTTGTGAAATATCTAGAGTCGAATAATTTACTTAGCGACCGGCAGTACGGCTTTCGTAGAGGACGCTCTACGGGGGACTTGCTTGCCACTTTCACCGTTTTGACGAAACTAAATTGGTGTCTCTAGATATTTCCAAGGCGTTCGATAAGGTGTGGCATGGTGCGCTCTTATCGAAACTTATTGTTTTTGGTGTCGATAATAACTTCTCTCGATTTATATCGAACTTTCTCAGAGATCGCACTAAACGAGTTGTTGTAGATGGGATCTCAAATGAGTTCAAGATTAATTCAGGGGTACCGCAAGGCTCCGTTCTTACTCCTACTCTATTCCTTATTTTTGTAAATGTCCTTGTAAGTCAAACATCCAACCCTATCAATTCTTTTGCAGATGACAGCAACATTTGCCATTCATATTCATTCAACTATAGGCCAAGCCCTTCGGCAATGAGGCAAAACATGAATGATACACTTAACCAAGATCTTTTGATAATCTCTGAATGGGGTTATGCTAATAGATTAGATTTTCAACACATAAACGCACGACAGATCATGTTGCTTCATCTGTTTCTATGGGTGGTGTAAATATTAAGGAATCAGAAGCTCTCAATGTTCTAGGCATGAGACTTCAGTGTGATGTTCGCTGGACAAAACACATTTTTCAAGTGTCGAAAGAAGCATTCAAGTGCCTCGGTTTTCTAAGACGGTGTAAGAAATACTTTACTTCATCTGATCTCCTAACTATTTACACCACTTATATCCGCCCCAAAATGGATTACAACTCTCATGTATGGGTCGGTGCTTCGAAGTCTATTTTGGAGTTACTTGACCGGGTACAGGAGAGGGCGAAGGTCCTTATCGGTGACAGTAGGGTGTCCAGCTCTATTGATTCTCTAGAGCATCATCGCAATGTGAATTGTGTTTCACTGTTCTATCGATACTACAATGGAATGCGTTCTGATGAAATTAGGAAACTCATTCCCGAAACCCGTAGTTTCGTACGAAATACGCGTTCATCATCAGGGGCTCATCCATTCGTGGTCGATTGGTCAAAGGATCGCACAACACACTACAGAGAAAATTCGTTTTTAGCCGTACCGTCCGTATGTGGAATAAGCTTCCTGTCGAAGTATTTCCTGTCCCTTTCAATGTAGGAAAATTCAAATCAAATATCCACAAACACTACTCCCTCTATCCTCCTTCCCATAACCTATTTTCCTAGTTCCAACACAATGCATTGCATGAGTAGGGGTCATACCCTGAGTGCTGGTCCAACCAAAAAAAAATAAAAATTTCCAGAATCCAAAGTGCAACAAGCCCCATTGCTTAGAAAGCCTCACATCTCTCTTCTTTTTATACATAGAGAGGAAACTCTGCTGTCAAAAACCGAAGTGGTGAGAATATATTAGTAAAAGACCTGTATGATAACCGAAACAACTCTCTCATGTGTTATTTCTTGCGCAGTGTTTCAGTTTTTTCTAATTTCCGCAGATTTAGGATTTTGCCAGTTTTCGTTGTATATATTTCTCTATGTTATATACTACAGGCATGGTTGTGAATGAGCTCTAAATACCACTATGCATGGACTCTTACGGGTTCTGTTTAAATCAAAATTAATTGGCTACAATCACAATTCAGATCGAGGACTTTGTCCAATGCACAATTAACACAGAAACTAGCCATACCACCCGAGATTACTGCATTTATACCTGGATACAGAAGTAAAACTGGCAGCAATAAAGCCGAAATTTTAGCTAAAAGCTAAATTTGCAGCCCTATTTTTGAAATTTCTTATTGAAATATAAATTATTTAAGTACAATTATATTTTATGAGCCGAAAGAAACCTGTATGAATTACTTTGTGTGGCACTGCATCATGTCTGTCCATCTTGTCTCTATGTTGCTGAACTGTTTAAATGCTGTCGTTGTTTTTGCTGGTGGCTGCTGTTTTTTCATTCGTCTTAAAGACAAACGAAACCATGGATGGATGATGATGATGCATTCCAAAATGACAAAACAGTTAAAAAATAATTAATTGCGTTACCTTAAATGGCTAAAAGCAAGTTTTTTTTGTTTTCTGTTGCTGCTGCTGTTCGCCGTGCACTAGCTTGGTGGTTGTACACTCCACATTTAGGATGTTGATGGTTGTTGTAATTGTATATTTGTTGTTGAAGTTTGGTTCGTTGGTTGGCTGAAAGGCTGGCAGAGTTGCAAGTGTATGTTGCAAGCTGCAACAACATAACAACAATTTGCGCATTGACATGTGTGTGACCATTTTAGTTTTTTTTTCTTTTCTTTCGTTAATGTTTATTTTTATTTTTGTAAGTTTTACTAAATGTTGTTATTATTGTTGTTTTATTTAAGGCAAGAAATAAAAATTACTTTTGGTTTCGTTTTTTTTTTTGGTTGTTTTTGTTCGGGCCTTAAATAAACGCTCACACACAAAAAAGTACCAACTCTTTAGAGGAATGCGGCCACTTTAAGTTTTTTACTAATAGCTCCAGCATTTTCTTTGCAAACTCCTTGCATACTTGCTTGTGCATTCATCATACTCGTTTGTACTCTACTCCTAGTTGTTTGGAGGCATTTCATTGTAAATTTACCCTGTTGTGGGCCATTTTTTGTTAGCACCTTCTTAACTAATACATTGCCACATTTGCCAAAGTATTTTATTGGGTTTCTTTTTTTCCTGCAACACTCTCCTCTGTGTACAAAAGACACTTTTTTGCTGCTGAATTGTTGTTCGTGTTGTGTGTGTGTGTTTTTTTTTATTGAATTTTAACAAGGAGCGAGAAAGTATGTCACTTTAAAAACAGGCATAATGACAAATGAACAAATTTTAGCTAATCCGACAATATAATTTAGTTTCGCAGCATAGAGTACAGAAAGTGAAAGATTGTCCTACAAGAAAATAAATAAAAAAATAACATTTTTAAACGATATTCAAACAGAGCTACAAAAGTATTTATAATAAATGTCTATTACTTATTGACAATTAATTACCTCACAATTATAATTTGGTTAAGAATGAATTAATTGAAACATAAAAACACTTACACATATCGTGAATTAGTGTAATTTTGACATTTCCATTTTTATTTCTTTTAATTTCGGAAAACTCTCGATTTTATTCGCGATTTTAATTTTTGGAAAAATAAAAATTGAAGCATTTGAAAAGTTGGAAAATGCTAATAAATTTTGAATGCTCTTTAAAGGTTTTCTAAATCAATAAAATCTGATTTCTAGATAATGGTTTGTGTTGTACTCCTTTTTAATGAAACATACAAGAGACAAATTCTTTTTAAATAAATGATTTTTGTATAGAGAAAAGAAAAGTAAATAAATAAAAATTGTTAAATGTGTATATAAAAATACTAAACACTTTTTTTTTAATTTAGACAGCACATATAGGGAGTGCTACTCCAAAGAACGATCTTCTAGCGATACAATCGTAAGATGAAACTATTTACATTGAATAAACAGAAAAACAGATTAGCTTTAGTTCTACCATACAATAGCGAATAGGAAATTAATATTTATATGTTAAGGGAATGTGTTCAAGAAGGTTCTTCAGCGATTTCTACCTTCTGCCATATGTTGGATTTGAGGCCACGTGAGTCCTCGTTGTCGATGCTCCGCTTCTACAGATCTCCTCCATGTTGTTCGTTGTCGTCCCACATTTCGTCTCCCTTGCGGATTCCATTGTAAACTGGCCTTTGCTATGTTGGAGATATCTTTACGCAGCGTGTGGCCCATCCACGACCATTTACGATGGCGGATTTCGTGGGCGACGGTAGATTGATTGCGAATTGACAGCAGTTCGTCGATTGTGTTGCGGTTTGGCAAACAATTGTTGGTATGTTGTTAAGGACTCAGTGACTTTCCATGTTTAACAATCGTAGAGATGCACTCGTAGATTTACGGTAGAATTGAAGATGTTGATTTTGTGTCGCTTAAAAATTTGGCAAGAATTCCAGACATTACTCAGAGTGGCATATACACAACGTGCTCGGTTTATTCTGCTTGCTGCATATTCATCTACGCCTCCATCTTTACTTATTTCTGTAAATCTGTTTACGTTTTCTATCTCGTTTTTTTTTTCCTGGACCAGCACTCAGGGGATGACCCCTACTGATGCAAAGCATTGTGTTGGAACTAGGAAAATTGGTTATGGGAGGGAAGATAGATGCAGTACTGTTTGTGGACATTTGATTTGAATTTTCCTATATTGAAAGTGACAGGAACGACTTCAGGTCGAAGCTTACTCCACAGACGGACAGTTCGGCTAAAGAACGAATTTTCCCTGTAATGTGTTGTGCGGTACACTGTCCAGTCGACAACGAATTGATGAGCCCTTGCCGAAGAACGTGTGTTGCGTAAAAAACTATGGGTTTCGGAAAGAAGTTCCCTAATTTCAGCAGAGCACATACCATTGTAGAAACACAACCCACATTGCGCCGATGATCCAGTGTGTCAATAGATCTGGATACCCTACTGTCACCGATTAGCACCTTCGCCCTCACCGGCCCACACATGAGAGTTGCATTCCATTTTCGGTTGGATATAAGTGGTGTAAATAGTAAGGAGATCAGATGGAGTGAAATATGTCTTACACCGTTTTAGAAAACCGAGGCACTTGAATGCTTTGTCGACACTAGAAAAATGTGTTTTGTCCAGTGGACATCACACTGAATACTCATGCCTAGAACATCAAGAGTTTCTGATTCCTTGATGTCCAAATGATTGGTACATCCTTGTCTCACGCCAGTGTTCATATCAAAGTCTTTTGAAACGAGCTTTACATGGAGCGTTTCGATATAGATCATTTATTAGGGATATGAGAGCGTCGGGAATTCAAATATTTTTCAGTGTGGACCATATTGCATGTCTATTAATAGTAACGAATGCTCTTACGAAGCCTACAAAAACTAAGAATAGCGGAGATTTGTACTCTACGTACTATTCGATTATTATGCGCAATGTATTGATTTAGTCTACACATGATCGGCTCATTCTAAATCCACTCTGTTCATATCGTAGAGATTTTTCAATTGTTATTGAAATTCGGTGTAAGTTGATTATTGTGATAATCTTCTGGATGGTGTTCAACAGAGTTATGCCCCTCCAGTTCCTACATTCGGTTAGGTCTCCCTTTTTGGTTAGTGTTGTTATTACGCCTTCTATCCATTCGTTCAGGAATCTGCATGATATCCACGCTTCTTTGACATGTGACCATATATTTAGGTATATTTTATGAGGTCAGGGCATGTCTTCAAGAACTCGGGTATATTGTTCTTGATCTTAGCAGCATTCTTCGATAGTCGGTGGTGCTATGGAGATATCTATTCTTGGATTTTTTCTTATTCGTCGCTGAGAAGATGGACTGCATGTGTCTGCCGGGGTGGAGACTCGAAGAATTCTTTCAGTCGTCCAAGTTGATATTGGATGTCGGTGAGGATATTGCCATCTCTAGCCCTTATATTTGGTGTGGTTGCTTAACTGCTTGGTGTGTTTTAATCCGCTTAACTGCTTGATATATTTGTAAGTCTTTCTTGTATTGCCACGTGCAGCTGTATATTTGGCCGAGGTAGCTATATTTTTCTGATAGAGCCTGCGGTAATTTTCTTAACCGGTTTTCGACGTTGTAACGGTGATTTATTTGATGGAAATTGGAGTTCTGTTCTGCAGTTTAATCCACGGTGAGGTGTGATGGGTGCTTGCGCCTAGTGTGTCATTCGCAATTTTAATACATGTTTTCCAACTAGGCTGATGTTAATGTGACTCCATTTCTGTACACAGAAGGCGGGTGAACTCTTGTAGAACTGAACATTGGTTAACATTATTCGATTTGTTTCACATTTCCAGCATTGCAATAATCCTCGAAACTCGAAAAAGAGTAACAAAACTTAGTTTTGTGCTAGAATTTATTTTTCGTACTAATTTTAAATTAGATTTCTCTGCAAATAACACTTAAATGTTTGCATTACCCTGTCATTTTCTTTAAAAACTTAAAAAGGTTTTCTCTTATACGGATCTATTTCATTTACCAGCATCTTTGTGTTTAATTTAATTCTTTACAACCTCTAATCTTGTTTTCTTTTTATACCACTTCCCACATTTAAACCATAAATTTAAAATTGGGAAAAAAGTAAAGAATTTCTCTCGCTTACAGTAATATTATATTGACAAGAAATTAAAAGTAAATTTTTTTTATTTAACTTAAGCATCTCATTTGTTCAATCACTATAAATCACTCAACTAACTTTACTAAACCTACAAAATACAAACAACCAAAAGATTTCATTCGTTCCTTAATAAAATATACAGATAGTGCAACAACACAAAAAAAGATAAAGATTGTTAAACATTGATAAAGACTAAAACTATTGAAAATTAACAACATTTAAAATGCTTCCAGATTTTATTTCACTCCAAAATGCAACAACGACAACAGCAACTACGAATTTGTTGATTGTAAGAACAACAAAATAGTTAAAGCTACAGCCTCAACAACAACAACAATGACAACATCAACCCGATATCAACATCAACAATAAAACCAATTGGTCTGATAACAATCGATGAGAAATCTAATCAAATTTA
This sequence comes from Calliphora vomitoria, assembly GCA_942486065.2. Lineage (NCBI taxonomy): Eukaryota > Metazoa > Arthropoda > Insecta > Diptera > Calliphoridae > Calliphora > Calliphora vomitoria. The sequence continues at coordinate 5,596,274 of OW818029.2, read as the reverse complement.
AATATTATTACATGATGATGATTTCCTCGAATTTGTAGCTGGAAATTAAAACTTAAGTTGTTAAATGCAAAGAAACGAAAATGAATTTAACGAACATTTAAAATAAAAACAAAACCAAGAAGTTTTAAAACAAAAACAAACGTTGAGAAAAGTTTTCAAATAATTAATTTTAAACTAATGAACAGAACAATATAGCATCAATGAAATCAGAAACTATAAAATGTATATCAAACGTGATGTATGCGTAGGTTGTGCTATAATTACTGGAACCTTTTTTCCAGTATATTAATATTCTACGCCGAGAAAGTATATTAATCCAGCAATGACAGCTAAATTTATAGAATTTTATCAATCGAGAACGAAAGATTTAAATGCAGCAGAAAATTATCAATCGAACTGAAGCATTCTCCATTTGGATTTCCTCCCATTATCATTTTTCCAGTCGTGCTTTCTTCGAATCTCGAAAAGCCTTTAAAACAATTATAAATATTAATTTTATTGTTTTATTATTTAACAAAACAGGACATTAGCAGGAATCTATAAACTAATCATCTCTCATTAAAACTATATACTTTCGATTACTTAAATGTCAGAAAACAAGACAAATTATTACAGAACCGAAGTGCTATTCAATGTTGATACTTAGTGATATGTGATGGGTCTCTCGGAGACCCATTGTGATTCCGTTATAGAAGAATAAAGAAAATACCATAAATATAAGGAAGATAGATAACGATATTCCAAAAGATACTAATAAGTAGAATGAAGAAGTCGGAAACGAGAGATCCCATACTTCACGCTGTCCCCTCATTAATCCACCTGATTCTCATAATGAAGCAGACGATATCTTAAAGTATACAATTATAATGTCCACTGTCTGCCCAACCATTTAATTATATGGCTAATGATATGGCTATAATCGCAATATCCTCAACATATTCGCTCATTCTACAAAAATCCAGAGTACGATTGGCCCATTTAGTAATCCTAGCCCGTATGAAACAGTAACCCGTCATTACCACATCAAAGGTTCTCAAACAACACCTGACCAATTCCAACAGCAGTATGGTTCCTGTCATTTCTTGCTTGTGGCGAATGGTACTTCACAATTATCAGTGCGTTCTGCTCTCCCATTATTGACTGTTTCCAGACAAGTACAAGGTGGCGCAAAAGCAATCCTCCTATCAGAAAATGCTAAAAATTTTGCGATTGACCCCTAATGTCAGTTTTGTTTTGACATTTGTGTAGTAAACACATGCGAAATACACGTTAATAAACAATGTTACGCTACACTGCTCCAGAAAGCGGAATATTGCTGACTATTTATTTGACCAATAATCGATCGATGACTTTGGCACAACGTGAATTTCGTCGCAGATTTCTTGGCCGTCCAACGCCTACTGGTGAAACACTGCGACTGGCACAACACGAGATGCTGCCAGGCGTGGCAGACCCCGGAGTAGCCGTTCTGCAGAGAATATTGCTGCTGTAGCCGAGGATGTCATGGAAGCGCCGTCGACATCGACCAGACGACGTGCCACGCAAATGGGTATCAGTCGACGGTCCTTACAGCGAATTTTGGTACAAGATTTGAAGATGTTTCCGTTCAAAGTCCAGACGGTACATCAGCTGTTAGCTGCTGACCGCCAATCGCGTCTAACATACGCTCAAGCCATCTTTAATCACCACCAAGAGGAAGATGATTTTTCATCAAAAATAATCATGAGTGATGGGCCCATTTCCATCTTAGCGGGTAGGTAAATAAGCAAAATTTACGCTTCTGGGGCACTGAAAATCCGCGTGTAACCCACGAAGAGCCATTACACCCGCTCAAAGTCACTGTATGGTGTGCTGTTTTCGCTGGAGGAGTCATCGGACCTTTTTTCTTCGAAGACGTCGCGGGTCAAACGGTTACTGTGAATGGTGAGCGCTACAGAGCAATGATCAACGAGTTCTTTTTGCCGCAACTTGATGAATTGGGATTGGAAGACATGTGGTTCCAACAGGACGGTGCAACGGCACACACTGCACGTGCCACAACCGATATGCTGAAGGATGCATTTCCCGGGCGCCTAATCTTCCGTTTTGGCGATTTGCACTGGCCAGCAAGATCGCCTGATTTGACCGCTCCAGACTTCTTTTTGTGGGGCTTTTTGAAGTCGCGGGTTTATGTCAACAAGCCTCAGACTCTTGCAGCTCTTAAAGACAATATCCGTCAAGAATGTGAGGACCTATCGCCGGAAGTTTTGGCCAAAGTGATGGAAAATGCCATAAAAAGGGCTCAAATGACAATCAACTGTGGCGGCGGCCATTTACACGACATCATATTCTCGACTTGATGTAAAAAAAATTAAAAAACCACATAAAAATAATCCACAAGAAGAATCAAAGTTTTTCATTATTTTTTTTTAATTACAGCCACCTTGTACGTCTTACAGCCACCTTGTACTTCTTAGGTTGCGCCACCTTGTACTTCTCAGAAATGACTCTATAATACTGACATATCAGAGGTTTTATACCCGTCTCCCTCACTATCAAGTCCAGTACAGAACCTTGTCGTATCCATTAGCACACGCATAGCTTCTTACAGTCTCCCCACATTCATATAGCTCTTCAAAGCCTTCAGCGCCGCTAGTGACGTTTATCGTTATCAATGGCTGCCAATATGTCAGCTTGGAAGACGCTGCATTCGTTGTGAATTCTATAAGGCTTCATTGAATTAGTCTCCTCTATGAAGACATCATTTCCTGTACCTATCTTCATTTGTAGTAGCTTTCTTGGAATGCTATTGGATTGTCATACCTAAATCATATAACAGGACCATAATGCTTCACTATAATAGATTTTTACAGCAATTTTTAAGCTCCTGGCCGCCAATTTAGCTACATAGGTAAAGAACTGAGTAGCTTTCTATAATTAATGATCGGTCGTGAAAGCTTATGTAAATTCAATTTTCATTACAAGGTCACAAACACCAATTCTTACCCATGGAATATATGCCGGCGTAATAACCATTCATTTAGTCCATTTTAGAGTTTTTTCCCCTGGATGTTCCAAGATAATTAACTACGGCGAAAAGTGCCTAAGTACTTTCCCCCTATTAAATTAATTTTAACTTAATTTTTCTTCAATCTCAGAACTTATCAACTCCCCACACCCAAACAGACAGTCCACGTATCTTTAACAAATATATAAAAGTACAACTTTACTATACACAACAATAACTTAAGTGCGGCTGGAAGAGGTTAAAGTGTGGACGACTGAAAAGCCAAAAAATGGAAAGGAACGAAGCAAAAGAAGTAGAAGGAGAAGAATCATTGATTCAACTAAACGATACACTATGTTTCGACTAATTAGCATTTCTACTAAAATTCCACGAGGCCAATTAAAAAATACATTGGAAAATAACAACAACACAATACAACAATACAACTTTGACTACAACAACTAAATAAAAACGAATGGCGATAATTTACCTACATCATCAATGGGTTTAGGTTTTTTATTTACATGCAGATGTTTATCTTTTTGAATGAATTGTGATTGAGTCCAACGTAGAAGTCTCAGTTGCTGTAGTAATGGTCCTTGGAGTTGTCGATGAAGAGGTTCGAATACATGTGATTCTTAGGGAATTTGTTGTTGTAAAACACCAACCTTTTTTCAATGGTTCTGATTTCACAGCAGGCAGTGATATACATTTTAAAACGTTACCACACTACTGTTGTGGCAACAACCACACACTTTAGTTTTATACATTTTAAAGGACAGTCAGCCACCAAATTGAATTTCTTTCCCCCCATCTCCTTAACTCAATCAGCTCATTTGTGATATCACAACACATTTAAACGATTCATAATTAGAAAAACAGATTTTTTTTTTTGGTTATTTCTGTTCGGTTTGTGTGAATGTTAATCCCATAGGCAACGATGTGTGGCATTGCCACAATTTAATCGATACAGAGAAAATGCAGAGTCGAAAATATAGGAACTCAGCACCAGCACCACCACCACCATCAGGTAGGTGCTTAAATTAGCATATGACAACATTGTCAAACGATAAAAACATCCTCCTCTACTACTATGAATATTTGAATAAGAAAACGAGTCAGAGTTTCAGAGTTTATATCCATACGTACATATACAACACATCAGTTTAAATATGAATTTGGGTAAGTCTATGTATAGCTGAAGAAGCAACGTAATTATTTTCGTTGTCGCGACGCATCGTCAGCCACTAAAATGTTTAAACGCTGGGAAACGCATGTTTTTGTAAATGTCATGTGAATATATCACAACTGCAGGAATGGTTTAATAAATTCCCAATATAATCACTTTAAAATTGTATATTAATTCTCACCTTTAACATGAGTTAATTTTGTATATAGAAATACTTAAAGCGAAACGACATAAGCTAAATTTAACCCATTAAGTGGCAAAGGTTTTATATATTTTTTTTTCGCTTTTACAAAATATATTACGATACTTTTGGAAAACACGTACAATTGAAGTTGTTGAGGTTTAAATATTTCCAAAAAAAAAAAAAATATATTTAGCTTGTCCTTAAAGGGTTTATTTATCACTCAACCATTTCAGCGCCAATAACAATATTAAAAGGAAATGAAATGAAATTTCATTTGATTGGAATTGTTTTTTCTTTTTTTTAATTTTTTCATTTTTACACGTATGTAAAAGACCTTTAGGAATTGACTTCTTTACTACGGTCATCGTTGTTGCTCAATGTAATCAGTAAAATGTTGTAGTTTCTCGTTTTAATTTTTTTTTTGTTTCGTTAATATTTTTCTTTAGTCTACAACATGTAAATTTATTTCCAAGTATTAATTACTTTGGCTTCCGAAATCACAAGAAACCAACAAATAACATTATATTCATTTACATATTTATGTCATTTTCATTAAACAACAACAAAACGAGAAAGAAAGAGAGAGAGAACAACTTACAACTGACTGAATTAATTGACGAAAAAGAAATGAACTGAACAAATTTATTTGATCGCCCAGAACAAAATTGCCTTGATCATTTATAACAATCAGACTTATTTTTGGGATTTTGTAAAGAAAGAAAAAGAAACATTTTTGGTAATTTTATAAAGAAATATTGAAAATCAAAATTTCATTCAATAAAATAAAGTTAAGTTTTAACTTTTTTTACCAAGAAAATGATTTCTGTATTTAAAGTTTAATACGACCAAATGGTACGCTATATTTACACTTAAAATATATTTTTGTTTGTCTGCATATTTTTTGTATATTGAAAGTATCTCCATCACTTCCAAGTCCAGTACAGGACTTAGTCCTACAAGTTTGTCAACCACCTTATTTCTTACAGTCCCCCAATAACTTAAAGTTTCACACAGCTGTTCTACCATAAGTGCCACTTCACAGTTCAGTTATACAATTACATTTTCAAGTCTGGTGACGTTTTTCATCATACATTTTACAAACTTTGCTGCTGGAAGATATTGGATTGTGCATTCTGTTCACATATTTCTTAGTTTACATGGAACGAGTAGGTCCATTGTGATTCCCATAAAAATTCATGTGAATTATACCGAAAAATAATAATGATTTTGTGAATCTTGTGGTCCCCTGTAATTTTTTAAAATTTGACCAGATTAGTTAATGACACATCCCATAGCCCATAGCACAATTGTGCAAAATCAAATCACACGTATTCTTATGCTCTTACAATTTAGTAGTCGTTGTCCACTCAACGAGACAACTACAAAAGCGCATTAGCACGGGTGTATGACTTTTTCTTCATTTTTTCAGTTTTTGTATCTGTTTGTTTGTAGGTGCACTGAACAAAATAAAGAATTGAATGTGTTGGTGAGAGAATTTACTTTTGCGCACCTCTGGTCTAGAGTCACATTGCATGAGTTATACCGATCCATCCTCTTCTTCGCCCAGACAACTCCTGCTATAGCTGTTACTTGGGTAACCGATACGTTTAGATATATGAATGAATGTTTTTTTGAACACAACTTCGTTCAAGAACGACCGATTTGGTGCACGTACGCCAGTCTTTGCAGGATTGATTATTGCAGTATCGTAATATGATGATCAAAAAAAGGTCATTTAGGAGATAGAAACCCTAGAATATTTTCTCATCCAGAAGCAGCCCGCAGCCATTTTATCCTCTGGTTTACTATGATCTATAATGGTCAGTGGATACTGTCAATAGGTTTTCAGTCGCTTTCCTTAAGACTCATGCGTCTTACTTTGCCGGTTTATACTGTTGTTGATTGTCGAATTGACGAATTTAAGATATAGAAACTCTAGGATATTTTCACTTCCAAAAGCGGCCGCAGCCATTTTACCCTCAGGTTTACTACGATCTGTGATGATCAGGGATACTGTTAACATGTTTTCAGTCGCTTTCCTTAAGACTCATACATCTTACTTCTCCGGTTTATACAGTCGTCGAATTGACATTATCGGTAGCACTTTAGATACATAAATCGCTTACCGATTCGAGTTGCCCCATTGAGCATCCACATCTAGAGGCTCCTAATTTGAAAGGTGTACATTAAAAATGTCTCCAAATTTGTGACATTGTGCTAACATGAGCCATGGGTTGTACCAGAAATTCGGATAGTACTAGTTAATATTGAGCAAGTCTTCGTACTTTTGGATGTGGCAATGTTTGCGCTTTACCTACTATGACTATTATGACACCAGATTGAGTAGGTGAGAGGTTATCGTAAGAATCATCGTCCAAGTCTACCCTGGTAGTATTAATGACTTCCAAATCGGCAAATCTAATCGCCGTATTCGTGAATGAATAAAATATCGACACCTTTCCAATGATCGAATTACGCATGCTTTAACTAGATTTAGCTTGAATTACATACATGTTAATATTCACTTCAAAATGATGATAAATACATATTTTCACATTTTTTTAAATTAAAGTTTTAAAAAAATAATCAAAAGTAGTTTTATGTTGTACTTTGCCGTCATTTGCCAATCTTTAATCCATTTTTTTTGGCATCAGGTCATATGTTTTATATATAAAAAACAAGTAAGAGAGCTACATACGGCTGTGCCGAATCTTATATACCCTTCACCAAATTATACTTTAAAATAAAATTTAAAAAATTCTTATTTTTTTAAAAAAAATTTTTTTGGAAATTTTTTTTTCAAGTTTTTTCCAATTTTTTTTAATTTAAAAATTTATTTTTTTAATTTAATTTTAAAAACTTTTTTTTCACTAATAAAAAAATATTTTTCCCGATTTTGACCCATTGTAGGTCCATTTTACTATAGCCTTATATACATCATTGCAATGGACTTTGAAATATCTATCATTAGATATCCATATTGTCTATATTTATGACTTAGTAATCGAGATATAGATCAAAAATATATTATTAAATATAGGAATTCCGATTTATTAAGCTTTGTTGGACTTCATGACATGTCTCCTGCAATCCCTATTTTACAAGTACTACACCCACTTTCATCATATTTTGAATATATTGTTACGTTTTTACCTTTTAAAAATGGTGGTTTATTTCCTTTAAATAAACCATATTATTTTAATTGCAAATAAAAGCGATCAGTAGTTTAAAATTTGTAACAACTCGTTGTTTATATAGAATTTAAATAGTCCATCTCTTTTAATACACACACATTTATATTAAAAAACTTACTTACTGGTACTTAGTTGATGTTAAGTCTAACAGCGTTAATATATACAGTGCCATCTTCGAGTAGTTTCATAAATTATCTAACTGACAAAACTTGAATGTTCTATTTCTACAGCTTTTAGCAGCATTAATATTAATATTAGCAGCATTAACAGCTAATGTTAATATACTTATAAACAATGTTAATAAAAGAGTCTTATCAATATTGATGATAACTAGAAGCACGAGCGCTGGAAATGTTTATAAACATGATGAATATTGCAAGCAGTCGTTATATACCGTTAAATTCTAATTTATAGTGTAATTTCGTAACAATATCATATTTACAACTGACTTCGAACAGCACAAAGAGTAGATAATGTCTTAAAAACCACAATCACTCTTTGTAGGGTGCATTTATAAATGGAAGCCAACATAATCAAATATCTTTATTTCTAAAATTTTGTTTGGTTTATAATCAATATTTATAATCGTCTTCATCATAATCATCATCACTGTCATTATGATCATCTTAATCATTCATCGTAATTAATTTGTCAGTTATAATGTTTTCAAATATTTCTCATAACTTAACTTCTGTATTTCTTAAAAAAAAAAATTCTTGGTTTTTTTCTGATTTTGCTTTCGTTTTATACTCTAGATTATCAGGATTTGATAACTTTATTATTAATAATAATCATCTTTTTATTCGTTGTGGTTGGTTTTTTTTATTCTGTTTGTTTGATAATTAATATTGTCTGTGGGTTTTCGTGTTCTCCAATATGTCTACAAATTATGATTTGATTAAGATTTTTGTCACTATATTAATGTTTATTTCTTAATATTGTTTTTTTTTTGGGTTGGAATTCAGTTAGTTCCCAAGAACTCTGCATGTGTTTTTAATTTGCTGTTCGTATCGTGATATTATTTATTTTATTTTTTTGTTTAATTCAATTAAATTTGGTTGGTTGTGTTTTTAAGACAAATTATATCGTTTGGCTCTTTATCAAATTTTGAATGTCAAAATATTTTAGTTTTTTTTAGGCAGTTAGACATGTGGGATTTTTTTTTTAATGAATGTTGGACAAATTAAATAAATGAAATTAAAAAAAAAGAATAAAATTAAGTTGTTATTATGTGTGTATGTATTTGTTGTGTTTAAGGTTCCAGGAAGTAATATAACTTTAATATTTAGTTAAACATATCAATATTTAAAATCTTCAAATTCAAATTAGTTATAATCAATAATGAAATTAAACCTAAAATTGATATAAAAAGCACTTCCAAGAAGTTGTCTAGTAAGTGTTATACTTATGTAAAAGAAACAACAAGTAAGAGAGCTATATTCGGCTGTGCCGAACCTTATATACCCTTCACCAAATTATACTTTAAAAGTAAAAATTTTAAATATTTTTACGGAAACAAAATTAAATTTAATTAAAAAAAATTTTTTTTTTTCAAAATAGTTTTCAATTTTTTTTTCGAAATTGTTTTTTTTAATTTTTAAAATTTGTTTTTTAAATGAATTGTGAAAAAAAAATTTTTTCTTAAAAAAATTTCGGGTTAAAATTTTTTTCCCGATTTTGACCCATTGTAGGTCCAAATTACTATCGTTGCAATGTACTCTGAAATATCTATCATTAGATATCCATATTGTCTATATTAATGACTTAGTAATCCAGATATAGATAAAAAATAGGCCAAATATCGAGGTTGTCCCAGTTTATTCCTTATATCTCAGCCATTATCTCGATTTTAAATAGTGACCGCATATATACTTTATGGGGTCGCAAATGTAAAATGTAGAAATTACAAACGGAATGGCAAACTTATATATACCCTTGCCACTCATTGTGAAGGGTAAAAAGTAAGAAAGTAAATGATCAAAAACATTTTTAAATTATACTTTAAAGTAAAAATTTTAAATATTTTTAGATAAACAAAATTAATTTTTTTTTTCCAAAAAAATTTTTCAAAATTTAAAAAAAAGAAAAAAATTTCTAAATTGTTTTTGAAAATGTGAAAAAAATTTTTTTTTTTCAAAATTGTTTTCAAATTTTTTTCCAAATTCTTTCTTTAATTAAAATTCGGGTTGAATTTTTTTTCCCGATTTTGACCCATTGTAGGTCCAAATTACTATCGTTGCAATGAACTTTGAAATATCTATCATTGGATATCCATATTGTCTATATTAATGACTTAGTAATCAAGATATAGATAAAAAATAGGCCAAATATCAATGTTGTCCCAGTTTTTTCCTTATATCTCAGCCATTTGTGGGCCGATTTTCTCGATTTAAAATAGCGACCGAGCCGGAAGAATTCCTGATATATTGCTGTATCAATTATGTTTGTAAGTTATTTGGGGGCTACGGAAAGTTGTTTTCAACATACAGACGGACATGGCTATATCGACTTCGCTATATATAAAGATCCAGAATATATATACTTTATGGGGTCGCAAATGAAAAATGTAGAAATTACAAACGGAATGACAATTTTATATATACCCTTGCCACACATTGTGAAGGGTATAACAAGTAAGAAAGTAAATTATCAAAAACATTTTTCATTTAAATTTTCAATAATTTATTTTCATGTATGATTTTCGCAAAAGGACTTATATGGGAGCTATGACTAATTATGAACCGATCGTCGTGTGATTTATGTCTATATGAATCTTATTTCTATAGAATTGTTTGTGGATACAAACATTTTTAATAGGTTTATGCTTGTTAAAGTGATTTTCGTAAGAGAACCTTATATGGGAGCTATGACGGACGGACGGACGGAGATTAATATTTCTGGGCGTTACAAATATTATCACAAACGCATAATACATCGTCCCGTCCACTATGGTGGTGTAGGGTATAATAAATTGGTTAGGTTCTAGCCTGAAAACTACTAGAAGCTTTTTTACCTCAACCTCAAGATTCGCCATTTCCTTAAAGTTGTTCTAAAACAATTAAACAATAAACTTTTAATGTCGCTTTAGCATTTTATTATTAATAGGTAGTATATTTTTTTATGTTTGTTCATTTGTTATCAAAAATCTTAAAAAAATATTTTGCATTTTTATTATAAACAAATTAATCACACCTAACAAATTTGTCTACGCCAATAAAAAACACACAACAACTACAACAAAAAATAACACATAAAAACAAACAAATAAATAAAAAATTATTAATTAAGCTAAAAAAAGCAAACAGCACGAACAAAAAAAATATTCAAACCTAAAACAAATGAAACAATACTCGTTCAAAGTAAAAAAAAAAAAATTTATAAATATTTTTTTTTTTTTTTGTGGTTCTCAAATCATTTTTTATATATTTTTTTTTGTATTATTTTGCACGATTATAAATTCATTGTTGTTTGAGTATTTTTATTTGCATGCAAATTGTAATCAAAATTAATTAGTGAACATTTTTATTGTTTAACAAATGATGATGATGATGACGACGATGACGTTGTTTAAGTGGAGCGTGGAGAACAAGACAACTTGACTCGAACTGAAACTCAAAGTTGTTTGTATAGTTACAATACAATATTTGTTGTAAATGACTACAGTTTAGACTGTCAGACTAACTGACTGTCTAAATAGTTTAACTTATGTGTATAAGTTTATTAATTTGCATAAATAATAAATATTGTTAATAATCATTTAGCAAAAAACCTAACGAGCCAATAAATTTTTCTTCAAATAAAATATTTAAATTCACAAAACAATTTGCATTAATTTCACCACCACCACAAAATGAGAATAAATCGTACAAGGCAATAATAATAATAAACAACAGTGGCTGGTGATGCAAAAGCTAAAATTATTAACTCTAATAACTGAATTAGTTAAACAAATAGAGGGTGCAAACGAAATGAATTGATTTGTATAACATTATAACTGTACGCTAATGGACGCAGAGAAAAAAAACTTGGTTGTGGTAAACATAATCTAAGAGCAAGATTTATGATTGAAGATCAAACATATTATGATCATTATTACTATCATAAAATTTCATATTATGATCAAATATAGTAGTAATATCATATATAAACTTAACATTTAATGGTTGTACATGAAATAATTAGGGTTTTCACACGGTATTCATAAACTCGTATGTCATAAAATAATAACATAAGTTAGTGTGGTATTTCAAATTCGAGTCAGCTGAAAAAGAAAATATATTAAAATTTTTTTTAATTTTCATTTCAAAATTATTAAAAAAAAAAAAAAATTTTTTTAATTTTTAGTTAAAAAAAATTTAATGATAAATTTTTTTTTGTGAAAAAAAAAAATCCTGTTAAATAATAATTTTTCCGATTTTGACCAATTGTAGGTCTGAATTGTTTACTTATGACAAAACAATAAACACAGCATAAAAGGTCCTATTATTTTACGACTTTTTTCTTTGAAGCACAACAACAATTTTGTAAAACTTTAGTACTTTATGACAATATGACCTGATAGCACACCGTGTGAATACCCCAAATATATATCAAATATTTATCATTATTTAGTTGTTCGAAAAATTGATATGTTTCGGTGAACAATATTCATAATTATAATTGCGATGGAAATGTAAATGTTTTTGTACGGAAACGTTAATTAATTTTGCATCTTTACTCTCAAATACACAAGAGAATGACTTTGAATGACTTGTTTAATACTTATTTGTAAATTTATTTTGTAGTTTTTAGATAAATTGATAATTTTGTATGTAATTAGAGTCGAATATTTTCCAAGGTTGACCACCACTTTATTTTGGAAATAATTCGATAGCTCGTTAGTAATATTTTACATAGTCAAAGCTGAAGTTATGTTCGAAAAATTTTTTAAACGGTTAAATTAATCTCTATATCATGCATAACCTGATGACAATACAACGTTATGTTCAATCAATTGAATTTAAGTTCGAAAATTCCAACTTGTATTTGAAAATTTTGAAATAATATCTAAATCATGAGGATTCTTGAAAAAAATATTGTTAGTTTAAATTTCGAATTTAAAAATTTGGAAAAAAAAAATCAATATGTTCATGAATATTAAAGTATTAAAAAAATGCTGTTATTTAAATGCTCTATAAAGTAGAAAATAAACTTTAAACGAATGTTTTACAGGTCTACCTAAATAAAAGCGTAAGGCGGAACGTTTTTTCCGCTTAGCTTTAACGCTGAAATGTCATACCTAAATAAGAGCGGCAACGCTACGTCAAACAATAAAAACAAGGTTATCAAAAAAATAAATATAACAACCCAGATTATTTAAACAATAAAGTACATTGCAGTATTGGTGTTTCTGATATTTGTTTTGTGCTTTGTAAACTAAAATTTTTTCAATAAAACTAAATATTAAAGTTTAAAAAATGAGTTTCTTGCATATTTATTTCTCCTTTTGTATGTATGTGTTTATGTGTGTGTTTCAATTGCAAAGCGTTGCCGCCGCGTTATTTCCGTATGCAGCAAACAAATTGTATGGGCATGAGAATTTTTGACAAGTAGAAAACGCCTTCTGCTCCAATTTAGGTATGCGTGTAAATCAAAATCGAAAAAACAATCTCAGCATCAGGAAAATATTGCGACAAGCTTTAATTCAATTTAAAGTTTAATTTCTACTTTTTAGAGCATTTAAATAAAAAACTTATATTAAAAATGTCACCCAAAATGTATACATTGTTACAAAGTTGCATTAACGACTTGAATTTAACGATCAAGCACGACTTCTTGCAACATTTGTAAACTTATGGAAATAAGTAGAAACTTATATTTATCAATAATGTTGATGACACGCTGTTATTAACATTGCTTTAGAAATTCTGGTTTTGTTCCCTTGGATATATATAATTCATGACACTACTAGAAGATGTCACAGTGTATATAAATAGTAACAGCCAGTAGAAGTCAGTCATTGTTTCAGAAGCGCTGTTGGAATTAACATCAACTGTATTACCAGTGTATTCTTCTACATTACCAGTGTGTTTTTAAATGTTTGTGTAAATTTAAATAAATAACGAGTTCATACAAATTTTAAACTACTGATAACTTATTAAAAGAATACGGTTTATTTAAATGGTAAAAACATAACAATATATTATGGATCCTTGTAGAAAAGGAGTCGATATACTGATGTCCGTCTTTTGAAATCAGCTTTCCGAAGGCCCGAAATAACTTATAAACATGACTTGTACATCAATATATCAGGAGTTTTTTTAATTTTTTGAAAATTTTGAAATGTATTTTATGACTTGTTTGGTACAAAGTTGTAATGGGTTATCGATGTCAAACAAATTTTATATTTAAACATGTATTTACTAGGGTATTCAATCGACTAACCTATTAATTTTGGTCGGTTAACTGTTTGAATAATTTTGGCGATTTTCAAATAACAAATAAATCGATTAATTTCTGTCGATTAACCGAAATTTGTGTTTTTTTGTACTTTATATAGAAATATAGTTTTAAGCACCCAAATTATGTTTCTTAACTCATGAACATTCCCCTCTAGCAATAGTTTTTTGAAGTATAGCTCAAAATTTATTTGGAAATTTATTTTTCTAGAATGTTCCATAATATACTTTGTGCTAATGAGTCGGAGGAAGACGAAACTTAACGAAACTATTAAGAGTATTAAAAATCCAAAAAGAACTCCAATGGTATAATTCAGGATTTTATATGCTTAAAAAACTGAACAAAGAACTGGAAAGTGGATAGTTTTCTCATGCTTTACTTTCGATTTCTCCAACATCTACAATCAGTGAGAGAGTTTTTCCAAGTCAACTTTTATTAAAACTGAAGAAAAATCGTTTAAAAGGAAACATTTTAAAATTTAAATTATATTCTTTTCTTAAAAGATTATTTTAGAAGATCTAACTAAAATCCTAAAAAACTCACATGTGTATATAAAAAGGATCTCAAATACCATATTTTTTTACTTGAAATGCTTAAATAGTGTTACGGTTACGGTCTGTAACGACTGGCTGCAACATTTATCATGTTTATGAGCACGTCCATTAGTAAAAGCTTCTACTTATCAACAATGTTGATAGCATGCGGTTATTAGCATTGTTTGTAAGTATGGCAACACTAAATGTTTAAGCTGCTAACATTAACATCGAAAGCTCTAGAATTCGAATGTACTAGTAAGTCCGTTAAGAGCATTGTAGAAGATTCCCGAAAGATGGCGTGTGCATAAATAGTGGCAGAGGTGGCAGTCGAGAGTAGAGTTTATCATTGGCGCTGTTAGAGTTAACATCCACTGTCGTGTTCATTTGAGCTTGTACGTTGTAAAGTGTGTAAAGTTTCTGCGAATTGATAGACGTGTATAAAGATACTGAGTGAATATTTGAATTGTTGTTGTTATACATTTGAATAAATAAAGAGTTGTTACAAATTTTAAACTACTAAAACTGTTTTTTATTTCCAATCAAAAGTATCCGGTTTATTTAAAGGAGATAAACCCCATTTTTAAAAGGTAAAAATGTAACATTAGGTACACAAAATGCGTGGTTTTATTTTTAATTTAAAATTAAAATATATTTTATAAATTAAACATATTTGGTTAATCGAATAATTTTTGATTAACAAATTATTAACCGCTTAAATCTAAACCCCGAATAATTATTCGCTCGATTAACCGATTAAACCAGAAACCCGATTAATTGAATATCCTAGTATTTACCCATACAATAACTATTTTTAACAGTTAATTTTTAAAATTTTGACTCAAAATATTGCTATTTTGACCCAACCTCTAAAAGTTATCTGATTTTGCTCAAATTTTTAGTATTTGTGCACAATAAGTGACATTTGTCGACATAACTACTTTCACTTGTTTATACTCATATAACTTCGGGTACATTCTTTAGTTTTAAATAAAACGCATGTGTAATAACATACACCTGTTTTTCAAAACTAATTTTGAATTTCTTCTTGGTTGTAATACTGCGTATAAGAGAGTTACTGGCTGTTTGTATTTTAGAGTGTGGAGAACTTTAACAGTTAGGGTGAAAAAATGTCATTACATTTCGAAGTTTTAGAAAATTAATTATTTATTTACAGATTTACTAACATATCATGTTAAAAGATCTTATATAAATTATAATTAAAATTTGTTCGTATCCTAAAGTTGCGTGTTATGCAATATTTCCTTTTTTGCATTTTTTTTTTTTTTTGTATTTTAATAATCGCGTATATTTAATTTTAAACAAAACAAATTAAATTGTTATTCTAAACGTTTGCCATTAAAATTTATTGTGACATGGTTGTTAAAAAAATTGATCAAGTTTATTAATTAAGAGAGAAATGTGTATATAATTAATTATAAATATTGGTTGAAGGTAAAAGTAATATTCTTAAAATTTCATATTAATTTAGTGATTTTCAAAAAAATTTTGAAAAATATTTTTTCCTTCATATTTTTGAATCCAAATATCTTAGCTTTTATTTGATTCCCAAGTTTGGATAAAATATTTTTTATAAACATACTTATGTTATATAGATTTTTGTGAATTATTTATCATCTTATCTGACCCGATAAAATAAAAACCGAGTACGCCCTGCTAGTTACTATGTATGGTCTCTATTTTTAAATTGTTACTGGTGTTACTAGTATATCAGAATTTTTGTATTCGATTTTATGGCAAGTTTAAACAGATTGATTGCTTAGGATGTTATTAGTTATCATTTAGCTAAAACATTATTCCCCTTACCCAATATTATAAACTTAATTGCTAATAATAATAATAATAAATAACAAAACAATTCGTACATTTTATTTTTCTAATTAAATTTCGTAAATTTGTCAGAAAAAATGTTAAAATTATTTTTAAAACGATCCTAAAATAGTTGACTAAAATTTAAACAAAACTAAACGAAACAAAACAACATTTAACATTCCTTATTTGTTGCAAATTATAAAACATTTACAAAGTTTTTGTACGAGTATTTTAGCTGGGCCCCAAAATGGTCATAAACTATTTACTCACACACATTTTGTAGCTCGTATGAGACGACAAAATGTTTTCAACTATAAAACACACACCTTATACGATGATCGTCTTTGGAACTGTTTGTAGGTAGGTATGTATTTACGTGTATCTATCTACCTATCTGTAGGTTAGTGTTTGTTGGTTTGTGTATCGAAGAGATCGTACAAGTTAATACACTAACTACAATACTTACTTACTTGGCTATGTATGCAGTATATCGCATTAAATGTTAGTACGGTGCTGTTGGTGGTTGCATGAATTACCAAAAGTTTTGTAGCACGGCGACTTCGACAATGGCGATGTGTACGATGAGACTCCAACAAACTTTTGCAGAACAACAAAAAAACCAACAATAACAACAACAAAGAACAAACAACCATCCAAAAAGCAAAAAACAAGTATTAAGCAATTACAAATTAACTTAATTGCCAACATTTTATTTGCTATTTTCTAATGCAAAATATTTTAATTTAGACTAGATCGTGACATTAATTGTTTTCAACTAAACACAGCTACACTCACTCACTCACTTGTATACACGGATTAACTGAACAGTGAGTGCATTGTATTGGTTTTGCAGTTGCAAGAGCAGAATTTTATATTCGTTGCTCGTTAAATTCTGTTTGTGGCAGTTTTATTGTATGTGGTAGTGGTAGTAGTAATAGTTGTGTTGTGGTAGCAGTGCCAGAGATCAGT
This sequence comes from Calliphora vomitoria, assembly GCA_942486065.2. Lineage (NCBI taxonomy): Eukaryota > Metazoa > Arthropoda > Insecta > Diptera > Calliphoridae > Calliphora > Calliphora vomitoria. The sequence goes on along the minus strand of OW818029.2, from coordinate 5,578,948 downwards.
AGCATTACAACAACGTTAACTTTGTTTATAGTTGGCTTTGCATGTTGCACATGCGCATACGAGTAACCAACAGAAATATTTTACTACAACTTTACCAATATACATAAATACTCCTTCCTCTCTTGCATACAAACATTGTAGTACTACTTTTAGCTATGAATACTCTGCCTCAGTGATGGAGTGTTGTTACAATAGTACTTTTTTGGTACAATTTGTGTTTTTAAATGGTACAATTTTGTTTTTAAATTCCCAGATCTGATTGAACTGCATTCAGGATTGTATTTGTTGGACTTTACACTTAGCAAAAATAAATTTTATTTTTTTTAAAAATGTATTAACGTAAAATATTTAGGCAACTGACAAAGTAACTGAAGTTTGGTTGCCATCCATAATCTAGCCATCAGATCCATAAAAGTTCTGACATGAATTTGTGGTTCACAAGGATAACGTTTACCCATCCCAATCTACGGCCAAAAGAGGCAAATTATTGTATACCACTTTAAAAACTATAATTTTAAACATTTAAACAATTTGTTAATAAGTATGAATTGCTCTTTGAAATATTATTACGATTTTATTCTATATACAATGAAAATTAAATGGTCCATGTATGTAATGGCATCATGTGATAACGGCTAGAGCGATTTGACTGATTTTTATACCTTTCACCTTCGTGATAAGGGTATATATAAGTTTGTCATTCCGTTTGTAATTTCCACAATATAATTTTCCGACCCAATAAAGTATATATATTTTGGTTCCTTATAGATAACGGAGTCGATTAAGCCATGTCCGTCTGTCTGTTGAAATCAATTTTCTGAAGACCCCAGACATCATCGGGATCCAAATCTTCAATAATTCTGTCAGACATGTTTTCGAGAAGTTTCCTATTTAAAATCAGTAAAATCCGTCCATAAATAAAGGAGATATGAGCAGAAATTGGAGACAATCTTTGAAAATTTGATCAAAAAAAGACAATTTATTGCATGCTTTGACAAAAAAGCAACAAAACGTATGTTTAGATGTGTGTTGGTTTCATAGCTTTGAGTATTTTGGTGTTTCGTTTTGTTTGGCGTTGTTGTTTTTATACCCTTCACCTTCGTGAGAAGGGTATATATAAGATTGTCATTTCGTTTGTAACTTCTACAATATAATTTGTTCGTCAGCAATTAAATGTAAAATTTTTAAAAGTTTTCTTGATGTAATTAGGATGCTATACGCTGAAAGTGGGCAACTAATGCATGCACAACAAAGGTGAAGGAAATAAAAGATTCGGCATAGCCGAATATAGCACTCTTACTTGTTTTTTATTCGATGGTTGGTAAAGAAAAAAAATTCGAAAATTTTCATTTTTAATATATTGGCTTCTTTTTACTTCTCATTTTTCTTATTAAGATAATTTTTTTGAAGAAACTTAAAGAACTATCATTAGTAAATAGCTACCGAGCGAAGCCGGGACGGTCAACTAGTTCGATAATAAAAGCCAAAAAGAATTAGGCCAATGCCTTTCATAAGTTTGGCGTACCTGTGATAAAAACTTTAAGGATATCCGGAAAAACTAAAATTTTAGGAATAATTGTTCAATATACCATTATTGTATAGAATTGTTTAGTACTACAACTTATATCTTGAAGATTTTAATGAAATTGGAAATATATAACTTTCACCATCAGGGATAAAATGTATTTGTTTAAGTGTTTGAAATTTATAGTCATATTTAACGCAGAGACCACTGGAAATTGATACTGCATCCATTTAATTTGTCGGAAATGTTTTTAATTAAGACATATAAAATCTGCTTAAGCGCCTCAAATATTTTTAATGTGTCTATTCGGGTAACCTCACAAACATCCCAGCAGTTAAGCATGTAGTCAATGTATCCCTTATAGACATTAATCGTAACAAATGTCTTATCACTTGGCTGACTCCAATTTATATATTTTGCTCATTTGACACGTATATGCTCTTTGTAGTACAGAGATAAGACAATTGGTTACTTTATACATCCTAGGTAATCTAGCGTGAAGACAATTGTCACTTAAGTGTCTCTAAGTAATCTGGAGTGTAGTCACTTTAAACGTGTTGTGTTATAATTCGTTCAAACTGGTTTTATACAAATTGTATTGATATAATTCTCATACAGTTAATTTTTATTTTTGCTTAAGTATACTGATATCCCATGTAACATAGCATGAAGTCAATAGTCACTTTAGTGTCTCTTAGTAACCTATAGTGTAGTCACTTTAAACGTTTATTTTGTACTGCACTTTAGAAATTAGTTATTTTACCCACCGGAAGCAATCCATTGGAGACTTGTCGAAGAAAGGTTTGTTTACAAGCTATCGTTTATTGGCACTCCTATGATATGTCTTTTGAGGTTAAGTAGCACTCGTACATGTTAAAATAACTAGTTATGTAGCTGATCAAGTTACCACTTAGGTAACTGACGTTTTTTAACCAGTATGTGAATCCAATGCATTGACTACTTTGGACCAGCTATTAGACAGTCTCATTGTAGTCAATAAGGGTCAATTGACCTCCTGCTTAGGACAAGCACGTGTTAAAATAACTAGCTACGTAAATATTGAAGTAACTAGTACCCACCCTAAATGATGGGTAAAATAACTAGTTCGGGACTGTCTCCTAGAACTGCTGCGATGTGTATACATACCACTCAAAGAGTGACACTCCCACAATACCAAATATCTTACCTAATACTGGCTAACAAACATAATTCTAACATGAATACACAATCCAGGACAACACAAAAGCATGGAAACATTATATCAATAGTCAGAACAAACATTTTAGTTGTTGTCAATATGGCTCTACCCGTTGATCCAGGTTTTATGACAAATATACCGGAAATGCAGACTATGACAATGATCTCTAACTTCCGGAGATTGTCTATTACTTCCGGAGACTTCATCGACGGAACTAAGGAGTGAGATCGTAAAATTCTTAACACACGTTTTTCATTAAAACTTTTAACCCAAGTATTATTTGATTTTTTATTTTTTGATAAAGTCACCTTTGTAAAACATGTCAGTTATTATGTTTAATTTCAATTATATTCATTTGTTGTTAATCTGATTAAAATGAGTGACCAGAAAAAGTGCGTAGTAAAATTATTAAATATTTCCAACAAAACCCATCTTGGTCCTACAAAAAGCATTCAAAGGTCTGCCGTCAAACTGTTTCCAATGTAATTAGACAGTACCGGGAGAACTTTTCCATTGATAGAAACCTGGTTCAGGTAGAAGGAATGGTCCAAATGATGTTTCTAAAGCCAAAAAAATAGAAAGCATTTTCAAAAGAGCTCCCAACACATCCGGTAGGAAAGCAGCCCGGTTAGCTCAGTGGTCGGACTATTTGGTATGAAGAGTTAAAGTTAATTCAGGTTAAAAACATACAAGGCTCAAGAAGTTCCTGACAGGAACGCTGCTAAAAATTTAGAGGCCAAAAACAGAGCATGGAAATTTAAGTTAAGAATTGTTCGATCTCACTCCTTAGATCTCTACTTGGAATAGTTAAATTTGCAACCGGATTACAGTTGCGTAATTCATGCTGAAATTATGACCATAAAAGAAGCCGCAAAACATATACGGTATCACGGGATAACGGACAGGGATGTCCAATATTTAATGATAGTAAAACGGACTTTAGATCCTTAAATGATTTGTACATCACATCGAAAATTTTCTAAAAATGCCGGGTGTTTCTGTAAGATATACTATGTATATATGGTTTGTGGACATAGGATCATTGAAATTAGAGTTTCCAATTCGGTTTTAACCGAAACCGAAACGGCGGATTTTCAAGGCCTAAAACCGAAACCGACAATTATTCTTCGGTTTTCACTTTTAATCTATTTTCACAGAAAAAATCAAAATTTAGAAATGAGAAACAAACTTTTTCATCAAATTATTCATCCAATATCTCTAAACACAGATCGGTAAAAATATCTTAAGATTTATTTAAATTGTATTACAATAATTGCTTCAGATGATGTAGCTGGCTACCTTTCGCAGGCTAAATAATGCAAAATTTTTGTTACAAAGTCTTAGTTATTTTCAAATATCCGCTAAAAGAATAGAGTACTACCTGACCGGTGCGTTTCGCCACCTCAATTGGAATAAAGAAATAATACTATTAAGTCTCTCTTTGTAAATTAATACTAATTCAGGAAAACATGTCTCTAGTTTCATGTTTATTGATTTATTTTAATGTGGATTGTAGCTCATTCTAGACGTATTAATAGAATAAAAAAGTACCATAAAGACCAACATTTTGTATTCCTACTCAGCATCTTGAATGTTTAATTTCATATTTCTGTGTCCATTATTATAGAAAATACAAAAGAAAGGTAAGACTATAATCACCTTTCGTGAATTCTAACTCATTCAGAATCATTTGTGCCTAATTTTCAATTTTATTGTACCTTTACAATAAAGAAATAGTTTTGAATTCGCGTTTCTAGGTCCATCGTTATAAAATATTCAAAAAGTACTACTAGTTCGAAAAAAGTACCTGCAATTCCATTTTTTATATTCTAACTCAGTCAGGATCATGTGTGTTTAATATCCTGCTTATATAGGTTCATTATTATAGAAATTTCAATAATAGTTTCTGTTACCTCAATATCATTATGACCTCTATCCTTGATTCTTTCTTTACTCAGAAGCATATCAGTCAACTATTATGTATATACACAGAAAAAACTAAAAATGAATTTCAATTACGAAATTAATTATATTAATTAAAAAAATATTTGATTTTGCTCCAATCATCAAAATGATACCATTAATTAAATTTGAAATTAAAAATTTTAATTGAAATAAAATCCAATTAAAATAGTTTTAAATGTAGTAATTGAATTTCTACACAAATTTCAATTAAATTTTTAACTGAATAAATTAAGTTCGCAATTGAAATTTTGCACTAAATCTACTAAAATATTAATTAAAACAATTTTGCAATTAATTGGAAATTTTTTAGTTTTATTTCAATATTACAATTATTTTACATAAATACATATATATTCAAAAAATTGAAATTAATTTACATGTGATGTGTGTAATGTATGTAATGTATGTAATGTGTGTAATGTATGTAATGTATGTAATGTATGTAATGTATGTAATTTATGTAATGTATGTAATGTATGTAATGTATGTAATGTATGTAATGTATGTAATGTATGTAATGTATGTAATGTATGTAATGTATGTAATGTATGTAATGTATGTAATGTATGTAATGTATGTAATGTATGTAATGTATGTAATGTATGTAATGTATGTAATGTATGTAATGTATGTAATGTATGTAATGTATGTAATGTATGTAATGTATGTAATGTATGTAATGTATGTAATGTATGTAATGTATGTAATGTATGTAATTTATGTAATGTATGTAATGTATGTAATGTATGTAATGTATGTAATGTATGTAATGTATGTAATGTATGTAATGTATGTAATTTATGTAATGTATGTAATGTATGTAATGTATGTAATGTATGTAATGTATGTAATGTATGTAATGTATGTAATGTATGTAATGTATGTAATGTATGTAATGTATGTAATGTATGTAATGTATGTAATGTATGTAATGTATGTAATGTATGTAATGTATGTAATGTATGTAATGTATGTAATGTATGTAATGTATGTAATGTATGTAATGTATGTAATGTATGTAATGTATGTAATGTATGTAATGTATGTAATGTATGTAATGTATGTAATGTATGTTTTGACATTTGTGTAGTAAACACATGCGAAATACACGTTAATAAACAATGTTACGCTACACTGCTCCAGAACGCGTAATATTGCTGACTATTTATTTGACCCATAATCGGCAAAATTTATAGCATTTTCTGATAGGAGGATTATTTTTGCGCCACCTTGTAGAAACTAAAAGAATTAACATGGCGTCATCTCGGTGGCAGCCTTCAACGAATGTTGCATTTTGACCTTGGGGTGACACAAAAACAAAGAAATTCAATATTGGATTGAACAGATTCTCTCGTCTGAACAATTACTTACCCTAAAATGGAAGTATTATCCCTAAGATCACTCGGAATAATAAGTTGTGGATATCAGAATCAACAAATATTATAATCCACACAACTTTAACGGGGTCAGCTCGGGCACGCATTCCAAAAAATAAGATCTAATGGATGATAAAAGAAAAATTACATAAAATTAAGGCCATTTTAGAAAGGAGTATAATCGTACTTACCTAAGGAAAGTCATCTCCAAAAGAAAATGTATTTCAGATTCCGCATATACACATTCATAATGCTATTGTTATTAGTATGAACAAATGCTTAAAAATTGCAGACATTTATATGCAATCTAACATGTTTGTACTTACCGTACAGCTTAACATAATCCAAAGAAGAACATGACTTCCCACCATTCGCAATAAACGTGTTTCAAAATTGTCCAAATTGAGGACATTGCATACAAAACTATTATATTTGACTTAAATATATACACATTTTTTATTTTCTTATTTTAATTTCTTTGAAAACGTCAGAAATTGTTTTGTTTTTCGAAAAATTCTACAAGTAATTAAAAAAATAATTAAATTAATTAAAAAAAATTATTAAAGATTAAAATAAAACCAAAAAATAAATTAATTGAACAAATTTAAGCAATAATTTTTTCTGTATACAATAAGTAAAAGAATGTATTATAATAAATAGTAACATTAGATGAAAAAGTAACAATTTTCCACACTTAAACTACTGTCAAGTTTGAAATTTCAAAGTAATTTGCTGATTCTAGGTTCAATATTATAGAAAATTTATTTTGAAGAACGAAAAAGTATTCCTTAGTTTGGTTTAGTTCTCCATTTTTGGAATCATAATACAATTGAGTACTCTATTCTTGATTATTTCTTTACTGAGAAGCATATTAGTCAACTTTAACTAATTTAATATGTTAAAAAGGTACCATTAAAAGAAAAAGTACCAATTTTCCTTTATCCTCGTAAACACTCGTCAAATTTGGACTTTATGTTTGTTTAGCAGTTCCTATATTACCAACTGATTTTATAGTTAATAAATTATCACAAAACCGAACCGAAACCGATCGGTTTTAAATTTTTTAAAACCGAAACCGCGGTTTTGAAATTCTTCGGTTTTTTGGAAACTCTAATTGAAATATAGCTGACATACTAGCAAATGCTGGCATCAACTACACGCAGAGAAAAGACATGGTTGAGGCAACTAAGCTTTGTTCTAAGGCATCATAAATGTTTCTCGCAAAAAATCTTTATAATTAAATAAATTTTATTTCAAAAATCATGACAAGATCATAAATACTCCATAATATGTTCGAGTGGCTACAACCCTAATATGGTCATATTACATATCATGTTTTAACATAACAATATTATGGTTCAGGAGGAATCATAATATGTTTGGGCTCTACAATAATATGATTGTGTCCAACCATATTATTAGGTGGAATCATAATATGGTTGGATACAAGCATATTATGGTTGTGCTACATATATTATGATTACCAATTATAACAAGGATAGAATCATGTTCTTACGTCTTAACCTTTTTAAAACGTTTGTTTCCTTTAAGTAAACCAGATACTTTTGATTGCAAATAAAAGCGGTTTATTAGTTTAAAATTGTAACAACTCTTTATTTATTTAAAATGAACAACAACAACAGTTGAAATAGTCACTCAGTGTCTTTATACACGTTTATCAATTCGCAGAAATGCACACACACTTTATAATGTACAAACTCAAATCTACAAGACAGTTGATGTTAACTCTAACAGCGCCTATGATAAACTCACTGACGACTGCAACCTCTGCCACTATTTATACACACGCCATCTTTCGGGAATCTTCTACAATGCTCTTAACGGTCAAACTAGTATGTTCGAATTCTAGAGCTTTCGATGTCAAAGTTAGCTGCTTAAACATTCAGTGTTGTCATACTTACAAACAATGCCAACAACCGCATGTCATCAACATCGTTGATAAGAAGAAGCTTCTACTGATGGACATGTTCATAAATATGATGATTGGTGCAGGCAGTCGTTACAGACCGTTAAATTAAAATTGCTATTGAAAAATCGTTACAATATGATGACTTGTTATGGTCACCACAGCCATGTTCATAACCAAATAATTCCTCATTGCTAAAGATAGAGGGGAGAAAAAATCAACTTTATGGAGAGCAGAATAACAAGGGATAAATCTGCATAGGTTTCATTAAAGAAACTTCATAGTGGTCATTACTTGTCACTGCCAACTAGGAGCCTCAATAAAAATGTGTGTCCCGCTTATAACGACTTTTGTAAATGTTTAAAAGAAGAACAAGAAACAGAGGAGACAATCCGTAATTGACTGGCATTTGAGGACTTAGGGCGAAGAATTTTTGCTCAAAATTATTGGCAAGATCTGTCTGTCTCAAGATTTATCTCTTTAAACCTCACTAAGACAACAGGATGAATGGAAAGCGACGGTGGTCAAGGATCGTAAGACGAATGGTGTGTTATATTTTTGATCGGCTGCAAATTTGATTCCGGACAAAAATCTCCGCTTCAAAATTATTATTAAGTTTTCAGCAACGTTCAATTCTTATACGATTGTTCAAACTTTTTTTCTAAGTGTACTTTATAAATTGACTGCTGACTGTATGTATATTTCTCTGTCTGTCTGAAATTGTGTAAATGTAAAGTTTACGAGCATTGCATTGGTTGCAAATTTGAATAAATTGCTTGTGATTTGTAGACACCGTAACAAAAATTCACTGTAAAATATTCATGATGATGTTAAAGTATCATTAATTTAAAAAAGCAAATAAAAAATATCAAATAACTAAAAGTAAAACTTACTTACAACTGCTTTAAAATCGTAGAATTTCATTGCACAAATAGTTTTCATAATAATTGAGCAGTTAGTCATCATTTAGTTTTGAGTTTAATTTGTAAGTTGGTTTTTATTAAAACAACACTAAATGAGAGAAAGAAGGAAAAAAACCAATTTGATTTTAACAAAACATTTAAACATTTCTATTTGTTAAATAGTTTAACATTAATCGTGTTGCAAGTTTTTTTTTTTTTTTTTTTTGTTTGTTGTCTATTCGGTTTGTTTAACAACATCCCCACGTAGGCTCACTAGCTGGAGTGGAGCTTATCTTTTGTCTGCATCAGTGTGTGCAACTTGCTATTTAGTGGTGCCATTAACTGCTGCCTTTTTCTAACTAACTAGACGCAGTTTTGTAGCAGCTGTAGCAGATATTGTTCTTGTTGCTGCTGCTGTTTGTTTGTTTGTTTGTGGCAAATATGTAGATTATCGCTTGCACTTGTAAGTATTTGGCTTTCAAAGGTGTCAACACCTTTTTCTCACAAATCTGTTAAATTAATTTGTTCTTTTTTGGTTTCCATGTGTGTGTGTGTGTAGGTATTTCTTTTTAGATTTATTTTAATTGGAAACGTCTATGATCCTAGTCATGAGAATTTACTGCACACTTGCTGGCTGCAAAGTCATGTGGCAAGAATGAAAAAAAAAAAAACAGAAAAACAGAGAGAAGTAAACAAGTTAATTCAAATGCCTGCCTGGTTTTCTTTAATACTCGTATATTTATCATACATTTTAACATGTTTAAGCAATTCCCCCCTAATTGTTTGTTAAGTATTACAATTTAACAAATTCAAAACTGCAACCAACACTACTGCTGCATTGAAATGTCAATAACCCTACCAACAATCTGCAACATTTTTCTCATATCTGCAGTAGAACAAGTATGAAACAAAAAAAAAAAAAAAACACAAACATAAAATACAAATTTCAACAAGAAATGAATGAAATGCATCACGAAAACCAATTAAGAATTTAAACAATATGTATGTATGTATAAAAAAGGAAACTGTGGACGGAAAAAAAGAACTCAACTTGTTATTAATTAGGGAGAACAGTAGCCGGATTAAATGAATACAGGAGGCAAAGAAGAAATAAAAAGTTGCATACAACATTGAGGAATTATACCACTAATTTGGCAGTATTAACGTTTGAATGAATTTAAATTGATACGAATGCGAAATAAACAAACAAAAAAGCTGTTAAAAAGGCATCCGTCTTTAGATTTTAATATATTAGGCATGAAAATGAAAGCAAAAGTTTGTGCACGAAATAAAATTTATCGATAGTTCTTAATAATAGTAGTAAATTAAAGTAATTGAGAGAAGTGTACTAAGTGTACTAAGTAAACTATAAACTATAAATAATAAGTATTGATTATTCCATGATTCATAAAAATGTATGCATTAAAGTCACTTTATGAATTTAATTTATATGGAAAATTATTAGAAATAGGACCTCAGGAATGTGACCACAGCCGAATAATAATCTTTAGCTCTCTCTAGTTTAGATCACTACAGCCAATGTCTTGATAGACGTTAGATTATCTGCCTGCTCTTCTCATTAATTTAAAAGCCAAATTTGTATTTCAATATGGATTGATTCCTGATTAATTTCTCTCTAAAAATACATGTTGGATTAACAAATTCTTCTAAAGACTTCTAAGACAACTGTTAATAAACATTTGAGGGTGCCACGGGATAATTCTCTCATATTCCGAGACTCACTTAGAAGCAAAGACTTGACACAAATATGTAAGTCAGGCTGTCTCTCTCGTCAAAGACCATCAGTATTAGTCAGATGTGATACCTAGAAAAATAGGTTCGGCAGTAAGGAAAGTTGCCTCAGCACTTCATCTGAACTTTGTGAATCCTTAATCAAACCATTTAGTTTCATCAAGGAATACCATCATCCTTCTAATGTCCACCTCGAACATATTCGATTTATCATACAAAGGTAAGCAAATGTCTCTAAACTTCGATCATTGTGGGCTGGACAGCGGCAGAGATAGTGTCCCACCACTCAATTTCCTAATTTGTATTATATGACAGATTCTATATTATAGCGTGTACCCCGAACAAACAATAAACAGTAATCACCATTATTAGATACCTCAGCTAAACTCTCGAAAAGTTCATTATATGATCAGACCATAATACCTTTGATGTCATACAAGTTTGCGCGTCATCGTAGATATTTCGCTCAAATTCCACTTCTGGCGAATCCACTCTCTTTGCCAGTGTATGCGTGATCTGGTTACCTAATGGATCTTGGTGATCTGGTATCCAGTAGAAACCAATCATGAAATCCAGCACTCAGGGAATGACCCCCAAAGCATTGTGTTGAAACTAGGAAAATAGGTTATGGGAGGGAGAAAAGAGGGAGTAGTGTTTGTGGACATTCGATTTGAACTTTCCCACATTGGAAATGGCAGGAAACACTTCGGCGGGAAGTTTGTTCCACATACGTACAGTACGGCTAAAGAACGAATTTTCTCTGTAATGTGTTGAGCGGTCCATTGGCCAATCGACCACAAAGGGATGTGTTCTTGACGAAAAACGTGTATTACGTAAAAATCTGCGGGTATCAGGAACAAGTTCCCTAATTTCATCAGAACACATTCCATTGTAGTACCGCTAGAACAGTGAAACGCAGCCCACATTGCAACGGTGCTCCAGCGAATCAATAGAGTTAGATACCCTACTGTCACCAATAATCACCTTCGCCCTCTCTTGTTCGCGGTCGAGTAGCTCCAAAAAAGTCTTTGAAGCACCGGCCCATACATGGGAGTTGTATTCCATTTTCGATCGGATATATGTGGTGTAAATAGTGAGGAGATCAGATGGAGTGAAGTAATTCCTACACCGTTTCAAAAAACCGAGACACTTGGATGCTTCTTTCGACACTTAAAAAATGTGTTTAGACCAGCGGATATCACATTGTATTTTCATGCCCAGAACATCAAGAGCTTCTGTGTCAACATGCAACACTGAGTCTCGCGGACGTTGAAAGCGACTCTATTCGCACGACCCCATTCAGAGATTGTCACAAGGTCCCGATTAAGGAAATCATTCATGTTTTGCCTCATTGCCCCAATCTCCGACAGGCTTGGTCTATAACTGAATGAATATGAATGGCAAATCTTACTGTCATCTGCAAAAGAAAAGATAGGGTTGGAAGTTTGACGTAGAAGGTCATTTAGAAAAATAAGGAATAGAGTAGGAGAAAGTTGGATACGGATACTTGAATAAATCAAGTTATGTATCACCTTGTCGGACCGCAATACAGAAATTGGTGGAAAAATTCGAGCTGTTGGAACAAGTTAGTGATGTGAAGAATAAAACCCGTGCACGTCGCTTAAAAACAACTGAGAATATTGCTGCTGTAGCCCAAAGTGTTGAAGAAAACCCAGGTTTGTCCATTCCTTGTCGTTCTTTGAAATTGGGCATTCCACAAACGTCATTACACCGTATCTTATAGTCGGAGTTGGATGATATTGATCTGGACAAGACGGCGCTACGTGCCACACAAGCAACGAAAGCATTAGTCTCTTATAGGAAAAGTTTCCGGACCGTGTTATCTCTCGAAGAGGTGATCACAATTGGCTACCGAGATCAAGCGACTTCTTCCTTTAGAGCCACGTGAAAGATAAGGTCTACCCCAACAGCCCAGCGTCGATTCAAGACCTCAAAAATTGAATTCGTGGTGCTATCGAGGACATAGGGCAGCCACTTTGATGGCTGATGTTGTTTTTCATTATTCCTTTTTATTATGAAATAAACATCCGAACATTTATCTCAAAAAATGTAATTTTTCTTTGAATACCAAAATAACACCTCTTGTTGGAAAACCCTGTGTATTTGATACTTTAATTACTACAATTATTGTCGTAACTAATATGTGAGTTACCTGTTAAAGAGTCTATTACTAATGACAGACTATTACTTAGATTATATCTTTGTAGCTGGTATCTAGTTGGGTTGAGTACAAAGATATGGCTTTTAGACTGACAATGTGGGGTCTGTTAGCTTCCGCCTAGGACACATGTTAAACTAACTAGTTATGTAACCAATTAGGTAGCTAGTAAGGCAGGTGCGGATCCAGAGGGGGTGAAATAGGAATCCCCCCCAAAACAAAAAGTTTTCATATAAATAAGAAGAAAAAAAGGAAAATGTAAAACATATTTTGATTTCCCCCTCCCCCAAATGGTTGACCTGGATCCGCGCCTGTAGTAAGGTATCTGTCTCTATGTAAACGGTATGTGAATGCCACGCGATGACTACTTTGGGCCAGCTATCAGACATTCTCTTTACAATCTATGTAGGTTCACATATATATTAAAATAACTAGTCACGCAACTAATTATGTAACAAGTGATGACCCTAAATGATAGTTAAAATCACAACTTCGGGACAGTCACCCAGAGCTGCTGGGATGATATTTTTAAATATCCGTATTCAACTTTGTAGAATGGCGAGTGTAGATAGACTATTATACATTTAATTGTAGACTATCGATGAAGTTTACATAGGATTTTGGGAGACGGAAGTCAGATGCTCTAAGTTCTCTTAATAGAATGACGTATAATCATTTAGATAGATATTCCAACACATCTTACTCGGAATATTATAAGGCTGGTCAAAGATCTCATTTTACAATGTCGGATAATCTCTTAGATATAAAGACTGAGATCGTAAAATTCTAAACACACGTTTTTCATTAAAACTTTTAACCCAAATATTATTTGATTTTTTTTTTTTTGATCAAGTTACCTTTTACCAATTATGTCCACTTGTTGTTAATCTGATTAAAATGAGTGACCAGAAAAAAGTCCGTACTAAAATTATTAAATATTTTCAACAAAACCCAACTTGGTCCTACAAAAAGTTGACCAAACTATCAAAGGTCTGCTATCAATCTTTTTCCAATGTTATTAAACAGTACCGGGAGAATTTGTCCGTTGATAGAAAATCTGGTTCAGGTAGAAGAAATGGTCCACATGATGTTTATAAAGCAAAAAAAATAAAAAACATTTTCAAAAGAGCTCCCAACACCTCCGGTAGGAAAGAAGCCCGGTTAGGTCAGTACTCGGACTATTTGGTACGAAAAGTTAAAGCCAATGCAGGTTTAAAAGCATACAAAGGCTCAAAATGTTTCTGACAGGAACTCTGCTAAAAATTTAGAGGCCAAAGACAGAGCACTGAAATTTTATACAAAAAATATACCTGCTGCATAATGGATGACGAAATGTACGTATGGAAAATTTTTCGCAGCTTCTGGGTCAATTTTTTTATGCTGCAAATGCTCGAGAGAATGTTGAAGAAAAGTTTAGGATCCAAAAGCAGACAAAATTTCCCAAAAAGTTCTTGGTATGGCAAACAATATGCAGTTGCGGCAAAAAAGCCAAATGTTTACAAAAATGGATTTTTCCATTCATAAGACTTCTTAATGTGTCCACTTATTTTTGGCCTGATTTGGCATCTGTCACTATGGTAAGTAAGGTCTTGAGTGGTACAAGAACAATAATATGGTATTTCTACCAAGAGAGGCAATTCCGCCTGGAGCTGAGTTCAGTGGAGAGATATTGGGCTCTTGTTAAAAGAGAATTGAAGAGCACAAAAAAGTTGTCTAAAAGTGTGGTAGATTTTAAACGAAGATGGACAACCTGTTCGAACAATGTGACATAAAGCACTATAAAAACCATAATGGAAAGGTTTTCGAAAAAGGTTCAAAATTTCATCATTAGTGATTAGAACATATTTTTTTTTTTTTTTGTAAATTGTAACAATAATTTCAATTAAATAAAAAAAGATTGAAAACTGTAAGTTTAGTGGTTTCTTTTTAATTAACATATATGTATGTTAAAAATTTTTCAATCTCAGTCCTTATATACAAAATCTTCTTTATCGTAAAGTTATAGCTTACAGTTCATACAATTCAAAGTTTTTTTTAAATAATTACACATCTGGAAATAATGTCACTTTTAAACTCATTAAATCACAACAAATTTTAGCATCCACACTTACTAGCTACCCCATAGTGCGCACATAACTAATGCTAATGTTTCGAATAAATCAAATGAGTTTATAATTTATTACAATATTACCATAGTAAAACAATTGAGCTTAAAGGAAATAATTGTTAATTATAGAAATAAAAGAAAACTCTAAGATTAATTGCTTTTAGGATTTCCTGGAATTTCAAATTTCAAAGGAGTAAGCAAAAGTTTTTGAAACATAAAAACTACTATCAACAGCAGAATTTCAAAAACAAAATAAAATTATACAACCAAATAAATTGAAATGATAAATAATCTTTTATTTGTTGATTTTGGCAGCATCTTATAAAGCAGCAAATGTTTCATTGTTTGTTTGACTGTCAGCGTGTTTTTTCTGTTAGCAAAAACTAATTTGTGGAATTTAATGAGTTTCCTTTCAAATTGTTGTAATGTAAAGCCATGGTAATGACAACAATTATCATTGTATTTTTAAGTTGTTACCAATTCAGTAAAAAAAAATTGTTGGTTAAATTTGTAAAGCAGTTTTATTTTATTGTTTCTTGCGAGTTGGGAAAATCCCCTCTATATAAAGTTGGATTATGGTATTAAAACAAACACTACAACAATTAGCTGCTGTCATTTCAACACTCTATAATAAAAAAGAAATAAATTAATGTTTCTTATATAGAAGTACTTGAATTTACACGACAAGTGTAAATTAAAAACGTATGTGTTTCTTTTATTAATTAATTCACATTTTATTTTTGGTACTACATACTACAAGTATTTTATTATTATTATTTTTGTTATTTATTATTTATATTGAGAGATTTAACACAAAATCATTTACAACCATAATATGTAGCTGTAGTTTTGGTATTATCCACTGCATACTTTCCCAAGCTGATTGTCATCATGATCATCTTGTAAAAGTCTCTTAAATAATTTTCCCAAATCATAAGACCTGTTTCTTGTTGTCGACTTTTTACATCAACTTAATTGTAAATTACCATCATTGGGTTTTATTGACAACATCTAGAGTCTGTTGAAAGAAAAACAAAATCAACTGCAAGTTTATATGTTTGTACATTCAGACATTAACGTATGTATTTGTAGCAGCTACACCACAAAAATTCTCATACTCGTACAAATATCGAGTTATTCACATCTTGTAATTGTTTTAGAAATACATAAATAAATACATATTACTATATTATAATTTTTTTTGGTTCTCTTTTTTACACATTCTCCAGCTCTTAATAATATTTAGTAATAACTTTACACCATATCCAAAATTGGAATAAAAATTTCATTTTCTATAAAACCAGTATCGAATACTTGTTACTGAATGATTGATTCAGTAACAAGTTTGGACATAAGCTCGAAAAAGGGGTAAAATGGGTAAATTTGGTAGTCTTATATCTTCTACTTACGTTAATATAGATACAAAAATCCTTTACATTCATTTAAATAAATAAATGACAAATATTTGGCATTTTTTTGAAATTCAAACATTTTGGGGGAGGTCTTGGATAAGAACACATTTTGGTACTCTCCAACGATGACTACGGGAACTCTGCACCATTAATTTCTATGGTAAAAATTTCGTTGTGGCCGTTCGGACGAACGGATGATGCCGAATGTTCTAGACGGCCAATTGAGATTTCTATATCCGAAACAATTGAAAAAATTCACGATATGGTGTAGGCCGATCGGATATTAAAAGTGCGATAGATTGTGGAAGGCATCTCACAAGGCTAAGTGGATTCAATTTTGAATTACCACTTGGGTATGAGATGGCTTGCCACTCACAATCGACCACAAACGAAATCGTGTACACATGTGCAGTTTCCATGGCAAAAATCCATTCTATTCTCCGGAGTTAGCCCCTAGTGAATATTTCTTGTCTCTAAATCTGAAAAAATGGCTCGGCGGAAAGAGATTTGATTCCAACGATGAAATCATTTTGATGATCTCGACAGATCTTATTTTTGGAAAGGTATACACAAATTGGAGAAACGTTGGTCAAAGTGTATATAGTTCAAAGGAGACTATGTTGAAAAATAAAACGATTTTTTTATTAAACAAGTAAGAGAGCTATATTCGGCTGTGCCGAATCTTATATATGCTTCACCAAATTATACTTTTAAATAAAAATTTTAAATATTTTTAGGTAAGCAAACAAATTTTTTTTTTTTCAAAATTGGTTTTCAAAATTAAAAAAAAAATTTTTTTTTCAAAATTGTTTTCAAATTTTTTTTAATTTTGTTCCAAATTATTTTATTTTAAATTATTAGTTCATAATTTGTTCCCGATTTTGACCCATTGTAGGACCAAATAACTATAGCCATATATACATCGTTGTAATGCACTTTGAAATATCATATTGCCTATATTAATGTCTTAGTAATTCAGCTATTGATAAAAAATAGGCCAAAAATCGAGGTTGTCCCGGTTTTTTCCTTATATCTCAGCCATTTGTGGGCCGATTTTCTCGTCCGAGCTGGATTCCCGATTAAGTTAAGTTTGTAAGTTATTTGGGCGCTACGGATGATTTCAACATACAGACGGACAGACGGACATGGCTATATCGACTTCGCTATATATAACGATACAGAATATATGTACTTTGTGGGGTCGCAAATGAAAAATATAGAAATTACAAACGGAATGACAAACTTATAAGACCCTTGCCAGTCATGGTGAAGGATATAAAAACCTGTGTTCCATTCAAAAAGTCACGAACTTATTGACCCAACCTCATATATATAGCTAAATATTACAAATTTCATATAATTTTTACATTATCTGAAAAGAAAACATTCATACATATCATTTCAAGCATATTAGTGGTAAATTTTTGTTTCATGAAAACTGATTGAATAACTACTGAAAATGAAATAAATTTGTATATTAAAACTACAACATACAAAAACGGCTACTTTCAAATTGATAATGATTTCAATATTTTATAAATCTTAAAGGCTAGAATTAATTATGAAGATTTTTGAATTTTATTTAAATAAAAATACACTATTAAGGTTTGAATCGATGTTTATTGGTATTGTATTTAGTATAAGCTCCCAACATGCATCCTTTAATGTTTCGTGTTCGCTTTTAACCGAATTCGCGGTTTTTCATGGTTTAAAACCGATAATCGACAATTATTCTTTAGTTATTGGCTTTTTATTATATCCTTCACCATGAGTGGCAAGGGTATGTATAAGTTTGTCATTGCGTTTGTAATTTCTACACTTTTTATGTGCGACCTCACACAATATATATATTCTGGATCGTTATATATAGCGAAGTCGATGTCCGTCTGTCCGTCTGTATGTTGAAATCAACTTTTCCTAGCCCCCAAATAACTTACTAATATAATTGATACATCAATATATCGGGAATTCTTCCGGCTCGGTCACATTTAAAATCGAGAAAATCGGTCCACAAATGGATGAGATATATGGAAATAACCGGGCAACCTCGATTTTTTGTCTATTTTTGATCTATATCTGGATTACTAAGCCATGAATATAGACAATATGGATATCTGATGATAGATATTTCAAAGTCCATTGCAACGATTTATATAAGGCTATAGTAATTTGGACCTACAATGGGTCAAAATCGGAAACCGGAAATTTTTTTCACTAATAAATTTAAAAACAAATTTTATAAAAAATTTTAAAAAAAATTTAAAAAAAATTGAAAAATAAAATTTAAACAATTTTGAAAAAAAAAAATTAAATTTTGAAAAGAAATTTGAAAAAAAAAAATTTTTAAAAATTTAATTTTGTTTACCTAAAATATTTAAAATTTTTATTTTAAGGTATCATTTGGTGAAGGATATATAAGATTCGGCACAGCCGAATGTAGCTCTCTTATTTGTTTTTGAAAAATTTTTAGAAGAAAATTTAAAATTTTCAACTCAAAAACATGAAATTTTACATGCGTAAAGAGCAGTTGTTATTGTTTTAGTTTTCAGTGTGGACCTTATGGACCCACTAGTTATATAGATTTTTCTATAGAATCTGCAATAATAAAAACAAATTTTGAAATTTGTTATCAGGAATCCCGCAGTTTCCAATAAAGTTTTGAAAAATCACAAAAATTTGATTTTTTAGTTTTTTGGCTATAATATCCATACCAGATGAGGGGTTATCGGAACTCTTTACGAGATAATTAAAAACATATTGGGCCATTTAAAATGGGTTACTATATTATGATATCGACTATGCGCCCTAAATTAGAATTTTACATAAAAAATAGTTATTTTTTGGATGGACTTGGTCCCCATGGTACCAAAAATTTTAAACTTTTTTTCATTTTAAATATTTGATGTGAAGTTAGCTTTTCAAAAAGTATAAATTCCTTAAAGTACTTTTTTCCCTAAAAACTAGCGAAAAATCACTTTTTTAAATTTTTTATATCCAAATGCATGTAACTTTGGATTCAGTCAAGATTTTTTAACAATTTTTTTTTGTATGACATATATATTTGCGGTTAGTCCAACATAAGAAAAATAGTGAAAATCGGTAAATATTTGGACCCGCTGTTATCAAAAATCTGGAGTAGGGTGGGTAATCAGTTTAAAAATGTAATTTTTAAATGTGAATATCTCCTAAGCTGTAAGATATAATTGATAGCTACTTGGAGGTTTTTTGTAGTGCTCGACGTGGAGATATATGTAATTCTTTTGAAATCGGGTAATTTTTAAAAGGAGTTGTTTTAAAAATGTTACATAAACGGGGTGTCCTAATTAGGGGTCCCCAGGCCACGCCCCAAATTCAAAACTTGATCTCATTAACACCTCCTCTTTGAGCATGTCAAATGTCATTCAAATCGACTAACCGTTAGAAGTTACAGATTTATTTCTCTCTTTTATTTCTACACCACTGCGCGCTGAGTTTTGTATGCGAGGCAAGGAATTTTCTAATAAAGAATATTACCAATTCATTCGATCATTCGAACTGAAATAGTAGTTTAAGGCACTTAAAAAAGCAGATCTTATGGTACTTTTTTATTTGTTCTAATGTTACTTTTTTAATTTTGTATAATAATAAACCTTGAAGCTTGAAATTAGAAAAAAGTCTGTTGTGAATGAGTTCCAATACACAAATGGGGGAAATGAAATTTTTAGTAAAATAATGAATCTGGAAGCATGAAATTGAACATATGTGGTCCTGAGTAAGTAAGAATCTCTAAGGTATTTTTTTCTGTATTCTAATGGTACTTTTCGAATGTTGTATAAAAATTAACATAGAATTAAGCACATCCTGAACTGATTAAATTTTCCAATGGTACTTTTTGAATTTTCATGAGTAATCATATCCTCTAGTTTTCAAGTTATTTGTTGGATTTTCCTCTAGTTTCTGAATAGTCATAGATTTGCATCTATTCCACAACAATAATTTCTCATATTTATCCATCTTTTTCAGCTTTTCATTATTTTATTTACTTTCTATACAAATAATCGGATTTGCATTCTTCTCTAACGGACTTCAAGTATGCTCTCTGGTATCCGGGTTATTTAACTGTTTGTGTTTTCCATTTTTCTCTTCTGTGTAAAAAAATTCCAATACATTGAGAAACAGTGTAATTAAATTAAAAATCAAATTGATTTGACTTCATTCGGTTGTCATATATTTTAAATTGAAAACATTTTCATTGATTTTTTTATTTTATGTTTATTACATGTCATGTCATATGTTGTCAAGTCATAGGCTCATACAAACATACATTTGTGTAGTATGAATTGGCAATTACTGGTAGATGGTGTAAAATGTTGTTGTCTATGATGTTGATTGTGATTTTTATGTTGCTGTTGGCGATAATGAAGACTTAGTTGTCTCGAATGCGTTACGATGGCATGTAGAGCATTTATTTGTTTTTTATTATGCCAACAAACATGTGTAGAGGACATGAGAAAATTTGTAACAAATTTTTAAATTTATGAATGACAGAAGCTGTGAGGAGCTGAATAAAATACATACATATTTTTTGGTTTTTATTAACATTTCAAATAAAACCAGTAGTGTATTTTTTTATAAATTTTAATGCAACATTTTATACCATACTATGATTATTTTATATAAAATATAAGATTTCTTAATAACTAAAAATAAATTTGCCATAAATTTTAAACACTTGTCTCAGATAATTAGCTTGTTTGTTTATGTTCTAATTTAGGATTTGTTACAATTTGCCACTATGGAATTTTCCTTTATTTCTTGTTATTTGTGTAAGTTTTAAAATATTTCAATATGTATTAAAATGTTTATTTTATTTTCCAGTTGCCGCCATTAAAGTGTATTTAGCCTAAATTTAATTTAAAAATAATTTCTAATTTTTACAGTTTCTATTATATTTTTTTTTGGAAAACATGGCTGTGCCAAAAATGTTTGCAAATAAATACACACAAGTGTTTATGAGAACAATGGTTGGACGCAAATAAACTGTTCTATTTAATGTCGTTAAACACAAATAAATAAACTAGAACGAGACACCTTTTTAAAATAAATAGTCTATAAAATTACAATTCAAAATGGCTAAAAGTGTGTTTTAGTTTAACACCATTTTGAATGGCAAATATTTATGTTGGCATTAAACTACTTTTATTTGATTAACTATATTGTTTTAAAGGTAATTGGATTGAAATTTAAAATAAATAAATTGAAGTCTGTGTTGAGGCCCACTTCGATGTCATTGAACTGGAGCTTGCTTTGTGATTGTGATCGCACGCTCGCTATAAATCGTATGAATTCAGTTTATATCTTCTTGCTAAGACCTGTATATACAGGCGAACATTGGTTGATGTTCATAGAACGAACGGCTAAAAATAGAAGAAGTTGTCGAAGGACAATGAAACTTGGCACATAGGCATTTTTTATTTGAGTTAAGAAAAAAATGGAAAAATCAAAATGATCCGCCCACTTTTACGCCCACCTTCCATACAAAGTGAAAATTAAATTTTGACCTAAGGCATTGTTTTTTGGCACATAGCATTTTTAAACACTCAGAATCATTTGTGTGAAATTTGGAAAATATCCACCCAATTTAACGCCTACCTCCCATACAACTTGTATTGAAAAAGTGACATAACTCCCTTGATTTTTAATGCATCAACTCAATTTTCACAAAAAATTAATATTATAATTGTAGAATGGGCTCCTGATAATATATACCTGATCCACCCACTTTTACGCCCATCTCCCATAGAAAAAACATGAATAAGTAATTTAAGCATAGTAATTTATAATAATTTTTTAACATTATTATCGTACTCCAATTTTTTTGATTTGCAGCTTTGAGCCAAATCTATTTATAAATGGGTCTGAAGACAATAAAAGATTATGCATTATGTCTTCATTAGTGGCTACACGTTCAATTCTTCGCGAATGATGTAATCTATAGGCTCTATAGTCTTTATTCCTTGCTTCCTGAGCTTCCCCGCGCAGCACCTGATACAAATAATCAATTAAAATGTAAAAAAAATAAATGAAATCATGAATAAGGGCCTTTTGATAGATATATACTGTTGGCAGAATAGCTTCTTGACTATATTACATTATGTAATAATTTTGAACAGTAAAGATGGCAACAACACCATGCATGAACGAAAATTCATGTTTTGTTACTTTATCACTTTACTGTTTTTTGGAAAGGAGCAGGTAGGAGCATCTGAATTTTCTTTTTGCTTTTAGCTGAGACTTCAAGCTTTAATTTGACATCTTTCGTTAAACAGCGCTCCACAGCGCTAAAAAGATGCAGTCCACTGAAGTGGACGAACATTGAAATTTTGATGTTGTTTATATTTTGTTCTACGACATTTTTTATATGACACTTTTTCCAACTATTTTTAATGAAAATCTCATCTATGACAATTGTCGTTTACGAAAATATACAACAAATTCAAATTATAAGTTTACTCTGATTGTACCAAAAGATTGAATATACAATAAATTTGCATGCCATTTTAAACAAGCGAACATATATGAACTTCGAGCGTGTCTGTCCAAACAGATAATAAATATATCAGCCTAATATTACGGAATCATAATATTCAGATATCTGACAACAAAATACCAAAAACTTATCCAAGTCGGCGAATATGAAGAAAATGAATTTCGGCCACTCATCAACCAATGTGAGGCGCGGATCCAAGTCAACCATTGGGGAGGAAAACACTAAAATTTGTTCTACATGTTTAATTTTTTTTTTTAATTTTTATATGAAAACTTTTCGGATTCCTATTTCATCCCCTCTGGATCCGCGCCTGTATATATACTTGTTTACTGTAACAGTATATATGGTTGATACAATCATGTGAATTGTAAATTAACCATATTATAGTTACGACAATCATATAAATAGTTACTGTGACTATAATATTGTTAAAAAACTTGTCAAAATGTTGAAATGGTTACAATAAACATGCACAACTATATTTTTTTCTGCGTGTGGTTGTTATTATCAGTATGCCTCTGTCTCACAGCAATATTTAACCGACCCCAATGAGTCCTAACACTGGCGACGACGAATAAGTAATCACACATCATTATCCATCACTCTCTTCAATACTAGAATACGAAGTACCTGATACATCATCACATGGAAACAGGATAACGCAAGGAGTTTTAATTGATTATGTTAGAATTGCCAAAGAAAAAACAACGCATATGCGATCAAAACTGCAATAATGGAACCTTTTGATAGCCGATGTGGCAACATTTTG
The DNA here is from genome assembly GCA_942486065.2 of Calliphora vomitoria. Classification (NCBI taxonomy): domain Eukaryota; kingdom Metazoa; phylum Arthropoda; class Insecta; order Diptera; family Calliphoridae; genus Calliphora; species Calliphora vomitoria. The sequence goes on along the minus strand of OW818029.2, from coordinate 5,555,307 downwards.
AAATGGCAGGGACAAATGTGGGCTTTTAGTGTTATAGCGAGTAAAGCACCTGTCAAAAAGACTAACTCCATGAAAGTAAGGAGTGAGATCGAAAAATTCCTAACTTCAATTTCCATCCTCTGTTTTTCGCCTCTAAATTTTAAGCAGCGTTCCTGTCAGGAACTTTTTGAACCTTGTATGTTTTTAAACCTGCATTAGCTTTAACTTTTCGTACCAAATAGTCCGAGCACTGAGCTAACCGGGCTGCTTTCTAATCGGATGTGTTGGAAGCTCTTTTGAAAATGCTTTTATAATTTTGGCTTTAGAAACATCATGTGGATCATTCCTTCTACATGAACCAGATTTTCTATCAACGGACAAGTTCTCCCGGTACTGTTTAATAAAATGTTTGATAGCAGACCTTTGATTGTTTGGCCAACATTTTGTAGGACCAAGTTGGATTTTGTTGAAAATATTTAACAATTTTAGTACGCACTTTTTTCTGGTCACTCATTTTAATCAGATTAACAACAAAATGATTGACATTAAACATAAGAACTGACATGTTTTACAAAGATAACTTGATCAAAAACAACATCAAATAATACTTGGGTTAAAAGTTTTAATGAAAAACGTGTGTTAAGAATTTAACGATCTCACTCCTTATTAGTAAAAAAAGCATACATTTTAGAAGACGGAGAACAATTTTAGACCTAGGGATCATGGAAAATCACAAAAGTGCAAAATTAGGACCATCCTAATATACATATGTGAAGTTTATTTCAAATGTTGTTTGGTATAGTATCTATTGGAATGATCGAATATTTGAACAGTATCTCTAATGTCCTTCCAAATTTCCATCACATTGCTGTGATCTCTTAGAGATCATTGGAAAATATGTTTCACAGAAGTTAAAAGTTGTATGGTTCTTAGTTGTGCTTACTTTTATCAATTTCCGGGCAAAAATATAAAAATCTGTTCATTTTCGAGATTTTTTTAATACTAAATTAAGCAAAAACTTGTAAAGTTTTACAAATAACCAGTTTTCATACACTGTTGCCGATCAAAATTCAATAAAGTCTATAATTCTATTAAAAGATTTAAGAGGTCGGAGGCGTGGAAAAAATTGCTAAGTAATTTATGTATACAATCAAATCTTTCGACTAGCAACAAATCACGACAAATATATTTTATTACTGCAGAAATAATAATGTAACTTTAAGATGAAAATTAATAAAGAAATTCCCGAAATTTCCCCTTAAAATGTTCCTGATTCGGATCCATAATAGTGATATTTTTCGACTTGCTTACATCATTTTTCTTTTATTTATCTACTCTTCAGTGCACGATCATATAAATTTTCATATTGGCTTTCTTTGAACGAATGTATAACCCAGTAATGTCTTAAAATGCTAATACATATAATGACTTTTCACTATTTGTACATATTGCTCATTGCCTTAGAGAAGTCATTATCGGTGAACATCTACCGAGAAGACAATAGTCACTTAAGTGTCTCTGAGTAATCTAGAGTGTAGTCACTTTAAACGTTTATTTTGTTATGGACTTTTTTGTGACTATTTCGTACAAACTGATTTTATGCAAATTGTATTGATATAATTCTCATACAGTTTATTTTCTTATTTGCTTAAGTATACTGAAGTCAAGTGTCTCTAAGTAACCTAAAGTGAAGTCACTTTAAACATTTATTTTGTACTGCACTTTAGAAAGTAGTTATTTTATCCACCAGAGATGTAATCTATTTGAGAGTTTTCGGAGGAAGATTTGTTTACAATCAATCGCTTATTGAACTGTCTATGAGATGTCTTTTTAACTGACTATTTGGAGTCAATTAGCGACTGTACATGTTAAAACATCTAGTTATGTAGTTGATCAAGTTACCAGTAAGGTGGCTATCTATATGTATCCAATATGTGAATCCAATGTGTTGACTACTTTGGACCAGCTATTAGACAGTACCCATGTAATCAAAAAGGGTCAATTGACCCCCTGCTTAGGACACGTAAGTGGTTAAAATAACTAGTCACGTAGCTAGTTATGTAATTAGTTGTCACCCTAAATAATAGGTAAAATCACTAGTTCGGGACAGTCCCCTAGAACTGCTGGGTTGTAACTTGAGAATATCATATACTCATTCAGCTGTTAATACTTCTATGTATATCAGATTATAACCCATCCACTACTAAACCACAAGTAATTTGACAAAGTTCACAAACTAACAATTAAAAATATAAATTTTTCAGAAGAAAAAATTTATTTTAAATGTTGAATACTAACAAGAGGAGGGTTGGAGGTGGATTCCCTAAATGTACTCCATTGTGATATTCATTCTTTGAAATTATTTGAATTAAAAAAAAAAATAAAAATGTTGGAATAAAATAAAAAATATAAATTTAAAATATTTTCAAAGAAATTTTCATAAGCAGCAAACAAAAAGTTGTATTATTTAATGTTCTAGTTAGAGTTCAGCAAATTTTATAGATTTTTGTTGTTCTAATTCCCTTTAAATTTATTTATCCCCAATAGAAAGTTTAACTAAATAGGTACATATTTTATTTACTTTTGAATTGTTTTCTTAGCATATGATCCAAAAACTATTGTATGCCATTTTGAAAACTAACATGAACATTTTTTCGTCTATTATTAAATAAAAGACATTATTCTACAAACAAATATTTAATTAAGAATTCTAGGTTTATTAAATTAAGAAACAACCAATAAAATAGTAAAGCGAGCTACTGCTGAAACATCACAGCCATGCTTTTATTATTATTTTTTTTTAACTCGTTTGTATAAAAAGAACATATGTAGGTATTTGAACTTTTCTAAAATAAATAATAACACGTTTTTATTAAAACCGGCGGTAAATAAATAAATGAACTACAAAAAACAAAAAATCAACAACTTCATTTAAACATCTCAATACAATTTAAATAGCTGGTAAAATACAACGACGTTTGGTTAAAGTATCTTTAAGTTACGCTGCGTTTTTTATCCGATCGTTTAAAATCCCAAACAGCTGTATGGCGTGTGATAATAAAACAACTGACAGCCAAGTACCAGTGTGCAAACTTAAATTTATCATCTCTTGCCACTGTTGGAATTGTTGTTAGTTTGTTATTGTTGTTTATGTTTGATAATTATGGTGGTTAACTACAGTCTCTCTCTTTCAATTTTCTCTTACTCTCTGGTTTTTACATTTTACTCTGGCTTCCAAACTGTGTTGAATTTCCCCTTGTTGTAAGTGTGATAAACCAGTTTTGAGCTTTAACCAAGTTAGCTAAAGCTTTAAAGGTCTTAAACTAGTTTTTGGTCATGTTTGTAACGCCCCTGTTTGAGAATAGGAGGAGTCTACAGCAGAAACTTGTAATCGTGGCCAGCAATAAAAACAAAAAAACCGTCAGCAAAAACATGTTTAATCACGTTTTTATTATTGTGTTTTTTGTTACGTTGTATTTAGCCAAGATGGTGTCAAAACAGCCAGCGCAAAAATGGTGGACAGTTTGGTTGTGGCAAGTTTATTATAGATCGAACAGATTGAATGGAATTGCAATGCAGTGAATTGAATTGGATTTTGTGGTTTCGTTTGAGTTGAGTGGAGTAGAGTAGAGTTTATGTGAATAAAGAATTATTTCATCATTCCAGGAAATTGAAACATATTTCAAACTCTGGACCTTGGCAGCCGATAGTTGGCTGCTAATAATACAAAAACAACAAACAATCAAAACACGAGAAAAGACATGCCATTTTTGAAACCAAAAAATAAAAACATGAAAAACACTGCCAATAACTGATTTTGTTGCTGTTTTTCATTGTTGTTGTTGTTGCAAACATTTGTATTCATTTTGTTTTTATTGTTGTATTTCGCGTTTAATCCTCTCTATTCGCTGTGATCATGATGGTTTCATTTCATACGAATTCGTAGAAATATCAATTGGTTTGATTATTTGGCATCGTTATTAAAAGGGAGTATAGTCTGTATAACCAGAGTATAGAGTGGCAAAAATGGATGAAATTTTATGGTTGTCACATTGACAGCATAACAGAATGCACAAACAAACAAACAAACAAACAACTACAATAACTGAGATATGTCAGATTTGACAGCTTCATTAATATAAAATCATTTGGGGTTTGTTGCTGTTTTTTTTTTTTCATTTTATTTCTTTCTTTAATGATTGCAAAGAATAAACAATATTTCCCACATATTAAATAATGTCCATCTGAGTGAACAATATTAAAGCTTAATTGGTAGTTTTCTCTTCATCAATAAGAACCAAAAACCATAAACTTTAATTTAGCAACATTTCTAATCTGCTCTGCTGTAAAGTGTCTACACATACAGTAAGTGCGACTAAATTAAGTGTTTGTGGTTGCTCATTTCAAATTGCCTCACGCAAATTAAGTTTAAACGTTCCATTAAAAAAAACAAAAAAAAAAAAACATATACATTCCAAGACCCATAATGGAGCTACCACTCACTGCACGTAACACTCGTAGCAACTACCTACTGTCTTTGGTTTTTGTGGCATCTTTGACTTTTCCATTCCGTTTAATGTCTGCTGCTCTTCTTTCTCTTGCTGGCTTTTTTTTAGTTTTAATACATCTTTAACATCAATGTCGATCATTAAATGCTTTAAAGAAAATTATCTTGTTAAAATTACAAATAACATGAACATGGATGGCAGTAATAAAAAAAGCTTAAAAGATCTTAAATCTTAAAACGTATAAAAATGATTTGAAGGTTAATTTTTACAGTGGGCTGTATGTTAATCGTATGTAGCAAAATTTAAATGTTCTCCCTTCAACTAATTATTGTATATATTGTTACGTTTTCACCTTTTAAAAACGGCGGGTTATTTCCTTTAAACAAACCGGACACTTCTGATTGCAAATAAAAGCAGTTTAGTAGTTTAAAATTGTAACAGTTCTTTATTTATTTCAATGTACACCAACAACAGTTCAAATATTCACTCAGTGTTTTTATACACGTTTATCAATTCGCAGAAATGCATACAAACCTTATAATGTACAAACACACATGTACATGACAGTTGATGTTAACTCTAACAGAGACAATGATCAACTCAACTCACGACTGCCACCTCTGCCACTATTTATACACGCGCCATCTATCGGGAATCTTCTACAATGCTCTTAACGAACAAAACTCGTATGTTCGAATTCCAGAGCCTTCGATGTCATTGCCCTGCAGCCCAAACATTTAGTGTTGCCATACTTACAAACAATGCCAACAACCGCATGCTACTGATGGACGTGCCCTCAAATATGATGAATGCTGCAGGTAGTCGTTACAGACCGTTAAACTCAAATCGTCATTGCACATTCGTAACAATATATAACGATATACGTGGTGTTTATGAGTTGGTTAGGAACCTGATGAATGTCGATATTGTGACAGGTTCGATTACTACCAAAGATTCTGGATGTATTTGCAGATAAGCCAAAAGGCTTCGTATTTTGTGTTTGTTTAAAAGACAATTCCACTAATTAAAGACAATTAATTCTAACACCAGAGGTAGAACCAGTGACTAAAATTATGCAAAAACCGAAACATCTGCAGCTATATTTAAAAGAAACCTAGGCTAAAGAAACATAGAAGTGCTGGTTCAGATAATGTAGTTTCGGAATAACATTATATAACGAATTATAACATTATATAACGACAAGAGAAGAAGGGTCAAATTGCCTCTTCACATAATTATAGAGTAAAATCTACGTTTCCCCTTGTACCTTTTCAGTAAATTAATTTTAAATTTCTATGTGAAATTTGGATTATATGTACCACTGTATTAAAGCAGCCTTTAGCACATTATCCATCAAACTCTAAGGAAAGTGATGCTAAATACGAAGTACTACTTCAAACGTGAAAAAGCGCCAGAACATTTTCAAAAGATTCAAAAGTTTTATATTATATTTTCCACCGGATAAGAGGTCACGTTACAATGATGCTGTTGATAAAGAAAAATAGGGCGAAGGTTCGGGAGATTGAAGAAATCTTAAAAATATGGAGTTAAACAAAGTATGTGTTTGAGTTTTTGGCGAAAACCAGAGACATTTATATTATTTTAAAGATAGCGTCTTCAATAAAAATGCAATAATTTGTTTGTCGACTAGTAATCGAGTTACGATTATATATCAGAGACCAATATACAGCCTGAAGCTGTATGAAAGTTGTGTCAGAATTTTGTTTATAATAAGAATTAATTTTAGTTTTTAGTACGTAGTTTTTCACCTTGGAATTTCTAATTTTATTGAGCTTAATGCAAAATGTGGATAAACTGCACAAATCTAATGTGAGATTAGATGGTAGCAGTCAACTGGGTTGTTTACTCACAGAAGATTTTGTATATTGCAATACCCTCGGACAGTTGAAAAGGGATGGGATCACAAATATCCTCTGTTTCAGCACACAGTAGTTTAGAGAAGTTTTTTTGGGAAATAATTCGGTATATCGGGAACTATTTGAGATGTTGTTACGAAATTTCACACGGTTGGACCTAATGAGTTTTAGAGTTGATTTGCCCCCTATTCGCTATTAAGCTGAACAACTCAGCTTAATAGCGAATAGGGGGGCCAGTGCGTTGCCCCTCAAAGTTGATCACCTAGAATCTCAAATTTGTTTAAAAAATTTCCAAAAATTAATTTATTATCCGAATGAGCTGAAATTAAAAATATAAATAGTGCTTAAGAAGATCTACAAAAAATATGCTTATATATGTAGGTTATCTCTATTAGTTGAAGAGATATTTAGGTTTATTTTTTTTTTTAATTTTGCTCGAACTTTTTATGGTTCTTTAGATGTGGCGGGCCTACGGAGGGTCGAATTTTTTTTCTAACATATTACCTATATTGGTGATAAACTTCTAAATAAAATAAAAAAAAGTTGCTAACAATTATCTTGTTCATATAAAAAGTTAAACGCATCCAAAGTTGGAACATGTAAAAAGTGCCGTTTTTTTTAAGTTTTTTCTTAAAAGGCCCATATATGTTTACTTCTGTAGAAAACAAATTTCTTTGGGACTATATACAATTTTTATATGATCCGGAAAGAGAATTTAATGCAAAAGCGTGTAAAGTAAATTTTGGCTCACTTAAGCGGACACATCAGCCCTCAGAACTATCCAAACTTGGCCAATTTAAAAAAAAAAATCAGATTTGAGTAAAAAATTCTAAAAAGGCAAAGCACCGATCCACAAATATGTTCCCTATTTGTATAACTATGTATGTTGCTTTAACACCTACAAAGGTTTTTTTTACCAGCACATGGTAAATTACGTCACAGTAAGCACTTTTCTAAAAAAAACTCAGTTTTTGGAACACATTTTTCTCGGATTAGGAATTTCGGTATTTTAAAATAAAACATGTCAAAACTTATAATAGCGTTGATTTAAGGATAATTGATTTTATATTTGTTCCAAATTTTGTTATGATATCTTTAACCGTTAAAATTTTACATTAATTCAAATTTTATATATTTCTTCATGGAAAATCACCATATTATAATTTTTTAATATTTTAAAGTAAATGACGTCCCAAAAATTCATTAATTTTTTAATTTTACTAAAATATCAATCTTTATGTCCTAAGGTTTTCAACAATAGCAAATACTTATATAAAAAGTCTTTATTTATTCCTTAGAAGTTCCACAAACCTTGACCCCTTTGGAAAATTTGTAAATTTTTTCATATATTTCATGCAAAATGTTGGGCTAATTACTAAGTATTTGTTAATCTGGAACGGATTTTGTGGCAGTCATATTTTCAATGAACTGTTAAGACTATTTATCGGAAGATTTCTTGCCTCCTTCAGATTAAGCAAAAAATCCATTTAAATTTTAATTCGATTTGACTTTTCGAATATTATTTATTTTCATATCTCGGATCTGTGTCTTAGTTACAGGCAAATCCCGGTATAACGAATCTCACTTTAACGAAAATTCGATATAACGTACAACCACATTTTTAACATTAACTACACAGAGAAAACAGATTCGTGATAGCAACCGAATTTGTTGCCAATCGAATGATTCTACCTTAGAGACCGAATTTTACAGTTGTGGCTACAAAATTTTAGAAGGGGTAACAAAAGTTTGGTTGCTTCAACCGAAATTCTTCTGTATCAACTGACTTTCTGTTGATAGAACCGTAAAATTCAATGTATGCAACCGAATCATTCAATTGGCAACAAATTCGGTTGCTATCACGAATCTGTATTCTCTGTGTACCTTATATTACTAACGTTTCAACAATTTTGTACTCGATTTAACGAATGTTGAGAAAAATAAAACAAAATCGAACGAACAATCAATTTTTTAACATTGACAATTATATCAATCTATCAAGAATGACTCAAATATTCATCTATCTCTAAAGAATGATGTGTATCCCCTTGTGGAAAAGGAGTTTAATTGTTGATTACTCGGCCAGAGGTAAAAAGACATTACAGTTAATAAAATTGCTTTAATATCTAGAGCCATAGAAATACAAAAAGGCTTTATAAGGACAGACTAACAATTTTGGTTTGCTGTTATGAATGTGGAACAACGAATCTTTGAAAGCAAAGAAATGCCAGTTGTTTCGTAACAAAGTGTTGTTGTAAATAATATTCATTGAAATATTGGATATTTTTAATTGTAGAATCATTTTTAGAACCGAAATCCGTTTAAGTAAAGCCTTTCCTTAGTCTCCTAAATACCTACTGTCTCCTAATGTCACACCGCTTAAAACTTATTCATAAATCTCGATATAACGAATTTTTCGATTTAAAGAATGGGCTGACAACATATCTTTCGTTATACCGGGATATGCCTGTACTTGCCTTCAGAAAATTGCATTTTTCACAGTTAATTAAATGATAGTTAACAAATAGATAAATTTGCTAGGTGAATCATCAGGATCTGAAATCTTGTTCAATGTTAGGTCTGCTTTTTCCATCCAACATTGAAATAAGTTTTAAAAGAGAAAAGCGAAAACTGTGCCATGAAAAACCGTGATTTCAGTTTCACTTAAAATCGAAGAGTATATAATATAAAGTTGAGCATTTAATTTTAAATTATAATATAATATTGGAATTAGTTTTTAGTTAGTTTCCAAATTATTAAAATTCTCTTAAAACATATTGAAAGTATTCTTTTAAAACGCCAAAATTGCTGACTTCCACATTTCAATCTCAAACAACCTCTCCATTGCATTTTTTTATATTTTATTACCTGCATTTTAACTCCTTCTAAAAAGGTATTTAGCTTCTATTAGGCCAACAGCTTTTTAAGATATCTTGTTCGCTTTGGCCATCTCTAATTTAGCAACCAACCAACTACTTACCAACCAACCAACCAACATTTCAAACAATGTTCAGCACCCCTCAAGTTAATTGCTGTCTGATTTGATGGGAAACTGTAAATATTTTTTAAGACAGACAGACGGACGGACGCTTTATTACTACTTCTACTCCTTCATTTTATATTTTCATTTAACTGCAGTTTATCGGGCTGTTGATGCAGCAGAAATTACCGAAAGCACCTTGGTTGCAAATTTAATGACAGATCCATGTGTGTGTGTGGCTGTGTGAGTGAGTGAGTTAAAGTAATCAATTCGAACAGTTTTGTTGAGTTGGCAGTTTTATGTTGAAAACATGATTTTTATGCCCACTTTATTAGCAAAAGTTAAAGAGAACCTTTGCAGCAAGTCAGTAAAGTTAAAGACGAACGCGATTTAATGTCTTAATTAATGTTTACAACAGAAAAGGCGTCTTAAATCAGTTTTTCGTGATTTTTTTGAAGTTTTATAGTTGTAAAAATTATACAAACAAAATGGTGTTTAAGTTAAAATTCTGTTACAAATTTTGTAGGTTTTAAAGAGTGTTTTCTAAGGAAGTGTTTTTTGGCATTTATAGTTACTTTTTCTATATTAATTATAAATTTTTAGCTTTGGTATGTCGTGTAAGTCTAAAACTGCCATTGTTTGAATGGCTTAAATTGAAATTTATGTTTTTATGTCTATTTTATTTTCTTAGAAGAAAAAGGAGGTGCCTTTTTGCCATATTACTTGTTTGTTCTCTGGTTTAATAGGAGTGGTCATTTTCTAAGTACAGTGTGACATTTAGTTTATGGTTACTTTGCCATTGTAAAACCAATTTCATTGTCTAAATAATGTTATTTAGTGTCTGTCTTTCCTTTTTATAAGCATTATCGGCTATTTACATCATTGGCATATAATGGAACCGCCAAAAGTAAACTGTCGCTGCACTACTTCAGTGGAAGAGTGAAACCCAAAGATGTTTGTTTGATTAGATTTATTTATGTGCGTACATGTAACTAATTGGCAGAAAGTTATATCTTCATCTTTCTCCATCTCTCTCTCTAACTGGCTGGATGGCTGGCTGTCTGTTTGCTGTTGCTCTTTGTAAATAAATAAATAATGTTGTTAAGCGCCTGTCAAAGTCACAACAGTCTTTTTGTATCTTGTCATTTGCCATTTAGAATGATGTATTTTACTTGCAGCCAAATCTGGTTACAATTTTTTCTTATTTTATTTTATTCAATTGAATTGCAATGATTTACATATTGTTGTTATTTCAGTTTTCGTTGTTTTCATATAAAGTTTTGTACATATTTATTTTATAATGATGAATTTTAAAAGAAATACCGGAAAATAAAATTTGATTTTTTATAAATAACTAGAAATCTAAAGGTAGTATTTTAACTTCGTAACTTAGTAATTTGTTTTGCAGCATAGTTCACAAAATCTTAAGGATTTTACATCAATATTTGATTATTTATTCACATTTCCTAATCTTTAGAGGATAAAATTCACTTGCTGGACGGGGTCGAAAAGGTCCAAAATATACTTTTTGTCGGATATAGGTTATAAAATTGGAAAAAGGACCAGATTCATTAAGAAACTACGAAATAGAGTGGAAGACAGTATCCTTGAATTAATCATAACTCATTGGATAAGATCACACAGGCCCTACAGCAACTCATTTAGTGCCATCTCTGAGAAAGCTTTATATCAAGAGAACTTATTACCAGCATTAACTATTTATCCCAGCCGATACACGAATCTGAAAATAAGTTTTTGTTGTTTTCCATATACTCGATATGCCGATGCACAGTGGTTTAAAAACATTTTTTTTTTTTTTTGGAAATAATTCGGTATCTCGGGAACTATTTGAGATATTGTAACAACATTGTTAAAGCTGAGGTACTTTCTAGTTGATTTCCAGTTGTTCAGCTTCCTAGCGCTAACCGGGGCCAGTACGTTGCCCCTCAAAGTTGGTCACCTCGGGTCTCAGTTTTTTTTTAAAAATCGCAAAAAATGCATTTATTATCGGAATGAGCTGAAATTTAGAATATAAATAGTTCTTAAGAAGATCTACAAATACGCTTACATATGTAAGTTATCTCTACTATTTGAAGAGATATTTAGGTTTATTTATTTATTTTTTTTAATTTTGCTCGAACTTTTTATGTTTTTTTAGATGTGGCGGGCCAACGGAGGGTCAAATTTATTTTCTTAAATATCACCTATATTGGTGATAAAATTCTAAATAAAACAAAGACAACTTGCTAACAGTTATATTGTCCCTAAAAAAAGTTAAACGCATCCAAAGTTGGAATATATAAAAAGAGCCGTATTTTTTAAGTTTTTTCCCAAAAAGGACCACATATTTTTTCTTTTGTAGAAAACAATTTTCTTCAGGACTATTTACAATTTTTATATGATCCAGAAGAAGATAATGCAAAAGCGTGGAAAGTAAATTTTGGCTCACTTAAGCGGACACAACACCCCTCAAAACTATCCAAGCTTGGACAATTTTTAAAAAAAAATTCAAATTTGAGTAAAAAATTCTAAAAAGGCAAAGCACCGATCCTCGAAAAAACGTCATATTTGTATAACCCTATATGCTTCTTAAATAACTAAAAAGCTGTTTTACTATCACACGGTAATTAACGTCACAGTAAGCACTTTTCTAAAAAAACCCAGTTTTTGAAACACATTATCCCCGGTTTAGGAATTTCGGTATTTGGAAATAAAAACTGTCATAAATTGTAATGTCGTTGATTTAAGGATAATTGAGTCTATATTAGTTCGAAATTTTGTTATGATATCTCTAACCGTTAAAATTTTACATTAATTCTTATTTTATATTTTTCTTTATGGAAAATCACCATATTATAATTTTTTAAGTTTTTAAAGTAAATGACGTCCCAAAAATTTATAAATTTATTTAATTTTACTAAAATATCAATTTACAAGTCCTATGGTTTTCAACAATATAAAATACTTATATAAAAAGCATTTGTTTTTTTCTCAGAAGTTCCACAAACCTTGCCCCCTTTGGAAAATTAGTACATTTTTTCATATATTGCATGCACTATTATGGCACTATTTTATGAAATAGTTAAAGAATTTTCTCATTTAGAGCTAGTTTCATACTTGTCAGTTAAACTCAGCTTAACACGCTGTTATGTTAAACCTGAAATATATTTAGCCGGGATTTAACCAATGATTGTGTTTCTCACTACTAGATTACCGTCTGTCAATTTTGTTAGCATTGCCACACTTTTCAGTCAAATCACATGTGCATTCCTCAATATTTTTCATATAAATATGGCAATACTTTAAATTTTATAAGAAAAAGCAATTGCTTACATAACTTTTTATGTAAATTTTAACTTTGTAAACGAAAAAGTGACATTAAAGTATATACAATGTATATTTAAAATTATATTGATGTTAATAAAGCAAATCATACAAATAATTGTTTATTTTATTTTTCAGTTGTTTGTGCTTTGGCATTTTATACTTAGGTTTAACTCGCCAATGTTACTCAGTTAAACCTAGATTATATACTAAATAAACAATAAGTCAGAAACACAATTTTTAGTTTAATCTAGGTTTAAACGAAGAATTTAGATTATCTTTATCCCAGAAACTAGCTCTTAGTTGGTGTACTTGAAGAGCAATATTAAGATTTTGAATTCCCTGAATTTAAATGAATAGATTTTAAATCAATATTTGGAAATACCGAAATTCGTTTATATAATTTGTGAAAAACATTACTAAATTATACAGATGTTCTTTCAATTTTAACAAAATGTATGCAATATTTTGCGCCATTTAAGAATTTAAAATTATATTTAAAAAGTCAGAGATTGATTTTCGGGTCATAATAAAGATTCAGACATTCAATTCTATATTCTATCATGTGTTTTATGTATTGGGTACATGACTTAAAAATTTAGAATTTACAATAGATGGCGAATCTTTTGAACGCGGTCATATGCGGGAAGTTTCGATTTAATTCTTTTTGCTCACCGAAGCTTATGGAGATTGTGTTTCATTGATTTCAACGTGAGAAAGATGGTTTGTGCGCTTCAGAGTGATGATTTTGACACGGAAGACAAAGATTGCCCAGTCCAGCAAAAAAAGTTTGAAGACCAAAAATTGCAGACATTTTTGTCAAACACAACAAGAGCTTGCTTAATCATAGGGAGCTACTCAATCAGCAAAGCGTTTGCAAGCAGCAGGATTGCTCTGAATTGGTTGGGACCAAAAGTGTCCTATCTATTATGAGCTACTGAAAGCTGGCCAAACTATTACTATCAAAACGGCCAGACATTAAACCGATAGGCCACATGTTGCAATACCTGTTGAAACTATTTTGAAATCAGTGGTTGGGAAAAATGTTATACCTAAAACTGGCCAATACAAAGAAAATAATCTAATGGCGTCAAATCACATGAACGTAGTAGCCAGTTAACAGGTCCATTTCTTGAAATTATTCGTTCGCCAAATGATTCTCTCAGTAAATAGTTTCTACCGCCCGCTGTGTGCTATGTGGCACCATCCTACTGAAAACGCATGTCTGCAATATTAATGCCTTCCAATTGTGGCACGAAAACGTTAGTAAGCATGTCTCTATACCGCTCACCGTTCACTGTATGTTAGAATAAAGAATTCCCCAGGATCAAGTTTATGAAAATTAGACGATGCATATCTTAAAATATGTACAAAATATACAATAAATTTAAATTTTCTCGAGAACCTTTTGAATTTTATATATCGAGGGCCTATATTCAAAACCCTGTATCTTTGATTTTCACGAAAATGACTTTTTGATGGTAAAATGTTCAGTAAAACAGCCCTCATCTATGGTGTGAATTTCATAACAAACATATATATTTTTTTTTTGCTGTTTTATTTGCATTTTTGTTATTTCTCTATCTTATATAATTAATCTTTTCAAATAATTAATTTTCAAATATTTTTTTGGAATAATTTCTTCTTGCAATTCATGTTTTCTTACTATTTTTTGCATGCTGAACATGAATTTTACATTTTTTAATGTCCATGGCATAAAAATAAATGGTTAAAGTTGGAGTTTGCTTTAAAAGTGTCTACTTTTAAAGTGTCACCTATTATTTTACGATAATTTACACCAATCAAACTCCAAAGAAGCTTGAAAAAGCAAAAAAAAAAACATTTTTTTTAAAACATTTTGATTAATATTGTTACGTTTTTACCTTTTAAAAACGGTGTTTATTTCCTTTAAATAAACCGGATACTTTTGATTGCAAATAAAAGCAGTTTTAGTAGTTTAAAATTGTAACAACTCTTTATTTATTTAGAATGTACAACAACAACAGAATTAAATAGTCACTCAGTGTCTTTATACACATTTATCAATTCGCATAAATGCACACAAACTTTATAATGTACAAACATACATGTACACGACAATTGATGTTAACTCTAACAGAGACAATGATCAACTCAACTCACGACTGCCAGCTCTGTCACTATTTGTACACGCGGCATCTATCGGGAATCTTCTACAATGCTCTCAACGGACATACTAGTACATTCGAATTCTAGAGGTTTCGATGTTAATGTTAGCAGCTTAAACATACAGTGATGCCATACTTAAAAACAATGCTAATCAACCGCATGTTATCAACATTGTTGATAAGTAGAAGCTTCTACTGATGGACGTGTTTATAAATATGATGAATGTTTGCAGGCACTAGTTACAGACCGTTAAATTCAAATCGTTTTTGCAAATACGTAACAATATTGTTTATTGTTATTTTTTTTATCTAATGTTTTATTATTAGCCGTTATCTTAAATAAATCACGTTAAAAACTGAGAAATGGCATAAATGAAATCAAAATAATTTAATTTTATTAAAATACATTTTCATACATACACATTGAATATTTAGAGAAGAAAATCCCTCTATCTTTCATAAAGTCCCCAATAATGAAACATTTTAAAAACCAATTATATATGAGATTTAGTAGCAGCTTTAAAAAAATATTGTAGAATACCGAATTTTAATAACTCAAGTAATACGCGAAAAAAGCAGTTTTTTTGGCTCTCCTGAGGAGTTGTGTTTTTTAAGATGGAGGATTTTGAATACAGGGCCTCGATATGTTGTTCACCATCCAATGCTTCTTATTTGAGGGAAATCTGGAAAATATAGTTTTTGACAAATGTCTTGAAAAACACTGAAAACTAAGAAAATATCAATAATGAAACAATTTCACTAACAGTCCAAAAGTTACTTTAGGTATTTTATAGCCACACATTTAAAAACTTCGAACCTCTGATAAAACCAAACTAACGCGAATCTGAAACTTTTTGAGTTTTATGGGCATAGAGAACATGTAATATCGTCGATATCAGAAGAGGTTTTAAAATGCAGTTTTTATTAGCTAAATTCCCAATTTAGTTACTGATAAATTTACTGTAATTTATTGTAGTTTTATAAATAATATTGTATCACCGAGGACGATTATTAATAGAATTAACAAGAAAATAAAAATTAAATAAACCTGACAAACTACAGGTATATTTGTTATAATTATTTGAATTTGTTTAAAAATCCTTAAAGTATATGTATGGTCTCTTATGTTTATTTACTCAATAATATTTTCCACTAATAAAAAAATTAATTAAAACTTCAACCAAGTGTAAAATTAATAAAACGGTTAACTTTAAAGACATTCAAAGTTCCAAAAATAGAAGAAAAAAAAAAAACGGAATAATGAAACTCAACACCAACTAAATATTTAAAATTCTTTTTCCGCGAAAAGCACTCAAGTCATAAAAACCAACGAAAAACAATTCTGCAGAAACAAACTAAAGCGAGTTTGAGCCAAAAAAGACTTAATTGTTTTTACCAAATTAAAATACAATATTTTTACAGACAAAGAATAATTATTTCCGTTACAAAAATGTAAAACAAAAAATAAAAAGATAGACGCGGCTTACAACGAAGATGGTAATAAAAACTAAATAAAAAGATGATCTTTAAACACTCTTTCAACAAAACAGCGTGGTTGGGAAACAAATGTTTCAATTAAAACGAAAATGTTTTAATTGTGGTGTTAGAAATGTTAATTTCTTTATAACCAACTTAAAGTAACAGCTTCTGTTAACGCTTTAAAAAATTTTGTTTGTAAGAAAAAAAAACAATACAAAGTAGTAAGCATAATTAAAGACAATGGAGAGTGTTAAAAATAGTTTGGGTTTCAAATCTCTTTTACTTATTTAATGACTTTATTGTTTTAAGTTTTTCTTTATAAGTACATATGATTATTTAATTATTTGTTACTTTTAAAATATGTATATTATTCCAACTTACACTTCATGCAATTGCAACTCTAATAACTACCATGTTGCCATAAAGATTGCTGTAATCGTGCCACAACTACTAAAAGGTGCTTATTGACTCGCATTAATGGCTTTATTATCGATTGGTACTCGTTAGTACCCACCAGTGCAGAAATAAAGCAAAACAGTTCTTTATATTTTACAACTTAATTCTGGTGAAAATAAACTTCATTACCATCATCATCATCATACCCTCATTGCAACCATGAAACCAAAACAGTTTATGGCTTTGAGCCACTTTGTTTTTTTTTTTTTTAAGCAGAAAAGAACCCTATTATTTGGCTCAATAAAAATCTGATCAGTTTTCTTTAAACTCAAATTGCGTGGATTATAACATTTTTCTTCACTAATGACCTTTAGGCCAAAACGGGCTATGAGTATAAAAGTAATTGCGCTTTAAATGAAGCATTTTATTACACATTTTTGTATTCAACGAAAATTATAGTTTTTTTTTCTACCCGCTAATGGTGAAAATGTGCGGTAATATGAGCAAATTTAGTTTAATAAAAATGTTTATGTTTTTTCCGCCTTTTTTTTCTTTCTTTCTTTCCGCATTGAAATTAGAAATGCATTAATTTTGTAAATTTATTTTGTAACTAGTTATTTTTTAAGATTTATTTGTTGGGAAAAAAAACAGCGAAAAAAGGGAAGTGGCATGAAATCGGATCATGTTTTTTGTGTGGCAATGAGGAATTTTGTAACATCTACAACTGTTAAATGAATTACGATTTTATATACACCACAGCAAATATTCGAATGTGACATCAACTAATTTGAAATGTAAAACTTTGACTATAGCCATTTTAACATCTGTAATTTATAACTGGCTGATCCGATTGCCATGATGGTAAGGTACTGTGTGGTCTCAAAGTAAAGTGCCTCAGAAGATTTTAATATATGCTCAAAGCCCTTTATTACACAGAGAAAACAGATTCGTGATAGCAACCGAATTTGTTGCAAATCGAATGATTCGGTTGTAAACATAGAATTTTTCGGTTCTATCAACAGAAAGTCGGTTGACAAAGAAGAATTTCAGTTAAAGCAACCAAACTTTTGTTACCCCTTTTAAAATTTTGTTACCACCACTGTAAAATTCGTTCACTAAGGTAGAATCATTCGATTGGCAACAAATACGGTTGCTGTGTGTAGAACTATAAAAAACATAGTGTGAGTTATAGGCATTTGAAAATCATCATTTCACCATCCAATGTTTTCATAATATCGGGCACAATGTATACCCAACCATTTAGTGCTAGTTAAACCATAAATAAGAACTTTTACTTTATAGAACTTTTACGAGTTCAAACTTAACGAGTTCTAGTAAAAAAGGTCTAAGAAAACTATTATATTATTTTTTTTGCCAGCACTCAGGGGAAAATATGTTATGGGAAGGAAGATAGAGGGAGTAGTGTTTGTGGATATTTGATATGAATTTTCCTACATTGAAAGGGACAGGAAATACTTCGACAGGAAGCTTATTCCACATACGGACGGTACGGCTAAAAAACGAATTCCTTAATTTCATCAGAACACATTCCATTATAGTATCGATAGAACAGTGAAACACAACCCACATTGCGACGATGCTCCAGAGAACCAATAGATCGGGACACCCTATTGTCACCGATAAAAACCTTCGCCCTCTCCAGTACGAGGTCAAGTAACTCCAAAATGGACTTCGAAGCACCGGTCCATACATGAGAGTTGTATTCCATTTTGGGTAGGATATAAGTGGTGTAAATAGTTAGGAGATCAGATGAAGTGAAGTATTTCTTACATCGTCTTAGAAAACCGAGGCACTTGAATGCTTCTTTCGACCCTTGAAAAATGTGTTTTGTCCAGCTAACATCACACTGAATTCTCATGCCTACAACATTAAGAGCTTCTGATTCCTTAATATTTATACCACCCATAGAAACAGATGAAGCAACATGTGTTAACATGCAACATTGAGTCTTACGTGCATTAAAATCGACTCTGTTCGCATAACCCCATTCAGAGATTGTCACACGATCTTGGTTAAGTGTATTGTTACGAATGTACAATAGCAATTTGAATTCAACAGCCTGTAACGACTGCCTGCAACATTCATCATGTTTGTGAACACGTCCATTAGTAGAAGCTTCTACTTATCAACAATATTGATAGCATGCAGTTATTAGCATTGTTTGAAAGTATGGCAACACTACTTGTTTAAGCTGCTAACATTAACATCCAAAGCTCTAGAATTCGAATGTACTAGTATGTCCGTTAAGAGCATTGTAGAAGATTTCCGATAAATGGCGCGTATATAAATAGTGGCAGAGGGGGCAGTGTGAGGGAGTTGATCATTGCCGCTGTTAGAGTTAACATCAGCTGTCTTGTACGTGTATACTTGTACATTATAGAGTGTGTGTGTGTATTTCTGCGAATTAGACGTGTATAGAGACACTGAGTGAATATTTGAACTGTTGTTGGTGTACATTTACATAAATAAAGAGTTGTTACAATTTTAAACTACTGAAACTGCTTTTTTATTTGCAATCAAAAGTATGTGGTTTATTAAAAGGAAATAAACCCCGTTTTTAAAAGGTAAAAACGTAACAGTATCATTCATGTTTTGCCTCATTGGCCCAATCTCCGAAAGTCTTGGCTTATCTCAGCTCTATAAAAAGTTAGACGCATCCAAAGTTGGAACATGTACAATGGGCCGTATTTTTGAAGTTTTTTTCCCATAAAAGTCCCTATATTTTTTCTTTTGAATGAAAAAATTTTCTTCGGGACTATATGAATTTGTTATATGATCCGAAAAGAGAACTTAATGCAAAAGCGTGTAAAGTAAAATTTTACTCACTTAAGCGGACCTAGTTCACACCAGATCCGTCTAGACTTGAAGAATTTAAAAAAAAATTAGGTTTGAATAAATAATTCCAAAAACGCAAAGCACCGATCCTCGAAAATGCTCCATGTTCGTATAGCCTTATATCTTATTTAAATATGTACAAAGTATTTTTACTATCACAGGATAGATAACGTCACAGTAGGCACTTTTCTAAAAAAATCCAGTTTTTGGTTCACATTTTCCCTGTTTTGGGAGTTTCGGTATTTGAAAATAAAAGATGTCAAAATTATAATGCCATTGATTTAAGAACACTTGGATCTATATCGATTCCAAATTTGATTATGATAACTTCAACCGTGAAAATTTTATATTAATTTATATTTTATATTTTTCTTAATGGAAAATCACCATATTATAATTTTTAAGTTTTTAAGGTAAATGACGTCCAAAAAATTTATAAAAATATTTAATTCTACTAAAGTATAATCTTCAAGTCCTAAGGTTTTCACCAATACCAAATACTTATATATGAATCTTATACTTACTCTTCAGAAGCTTTACAAACCTCGCCTCTTTTTTCATATATTGCATTTGAGACACGAGGTGACCAACTTTGGGGTGCCACGTAATGGCCCCCATTAATTGTAGCTCCAACCATGTGAAATTTCGTAACATTAATAGTTCTCGAGATACCGAATTATTACCAAAAACAAAAAAAAAAAAAAACGTTTCTAAACCACTGTGCACTGGACCAAATGTGGAGTTTGTGGGCGAAATTCCAAAAAATGCGAAAATTGTTTTTTTTTAATTTACAATTTATGTCGTAGAAAATTTCTTTGCGATACGTTAAATTATTATATATAATTGGTCAACTCACAAGGTCTCTTATCAGTCATATTGTCATAATGTCCTAATATATCACGACTCAGCGACTCGGCTTTACCGACTCTTAGGCATTCGGCGTAACGAACCAGTAGTGACCAACGCCGCGGTTGAAAGTAGTATTATTTTAGGACATTTTTTGCTTGAAAATCAATAAAAACCATTGTGAAATATTAGGATATTATGAAAAGATAAGAGACCTTGTGAATTGAACAAATGTATATTTAAAGTTCCTCCAAAAAGCCCATTTCAGGCATGATATTGCAATATCCTCCCAAAGCATGATATTGCAATATTTTATGCATTAAATAACATTTCCGACGAGAATACACAGGTATTTTCAACCTTAAACTTTGCTAAAAGATTTTATTAACTAAATACACAATTTCAATAAAATTAAACTTCGTTAAAAATAATACGTATATGGCTACAGTATGGCTACAACTTTTTGAGCGAAGAAGCATATTTTCCTTTAAATGAATATGTTAGTAAACAGAACTGCCGAATTTGAGGTATCCAAAATCCTAGAGCCGTTCATCAGCGACAATTACACCCTCTCAGATGCACGGCTTGGTATTTGGAATTATGGCTGATATAGTTATCGGTCTATATTTTTTAAGAAAATACCACAAAACATTCAGCAAATTAAGCAGAATAATCGCACAAAAATTGCAGATGGACACCATTTAATGGACCTCAATTTTTATACTTAGCTATAAAAAAAGTAGTTTAAAAACAACAAATTATAAGGATTTCCAATCCGTCAGTCGAAACTGGCGAAGTATTTGTGGACAATCTGTCGGCTTGTTGGAAAAAGAATCCCAGAATTCCCAAAAAATATTTAAAAAAAATCTTATTCCGTACTTTTCACATCAGACATCATTAGTACTTTTTATCAAATTTCTGGACTAATATTCAAGTTTCAAACCTCCCAGTATTCTTCATATAAATTGCTTACGTTTCTGAACGTTTCCTTTTATGAAATGAGGCCCTTAGACAATTGAACTTAGGGCCTGATTCAGAAACACGAAAGGAAAACAATTTAACAATTTTTGTATGAAAAACACTCAAAAATTTTTTAAAAACTAAAAGATTTTCATACAAAAATTTGAAAATTGTTTTACTTTCGTGTTTCTTAATTAGGCCCTTAGTCCTATTTTTTCTTATGCCTAATTCGGCCGGAGCATATTGAACATTGATCAAGTAGTAATCGTATAAGATAAGTTCAATTTTGGCCCAAGAATGACCCGTTTCTTGGATATTCAGCAGTAATTTAATTTCGCCAGGCTACCCAAAAGATGTCAATGATGAATTTCCCAAGATTTAAAGCTTGGATTCTTCTGGTATCAGTCAATTTCAGTGATACCAAGAGGCCATGTTTATCAGAGAAATTTCTTCTTCTTTTCGGTCTTTTAACCGCATAGACAAAAATCGCCTGTCTGTATTGTATACATTTTCAACATCATCACAGTAGTGTAGGGTGCATTATGAACATTATCAAAAATCGTTTAAAATGTAAAACATTTTCAATTAAACATTGTCAACAACTTTTTGTATTCAATTTTGTTCTCTTTGAATTTGTATTTATTGTTATTTTTTTTACCATTTAGCACATAAATACGAACGAACCCCACCTGCACATGTATAACACTCATCCAGTATTTGCCACTGTTAGCAATAATTTCCACCTTTTGCTTGATTATTTTTTTAACTTTTTTTTTTTTTTTTGCAAATATCCTTGTTGTATTTTTTAACAACATCTCTTTGTATTCGTGTGTGTGGCTGTGTCTGTCTGCAAGTGTGTTTAATAAACAATTTATTTGATAGAGTAACATTTTATATGGTTGTATGTATGAGTTTGATAAAAAAAATCTGCGCATGAATGAATTTCGAAATGTTGTGTTTTGTTGTGTGGAATACAAAAAAAGAAACAAGATGGTTGTGGCAGCAGCAAAAAAAAAAAGTGGCAATATTCCGCAAACAACTGACAGGAAATTAGTTTCCATTTTTTGATGAATGCTTCGACAGGATAGCTCTTTACTTTTTTATTTCATTTATACTTTTTTGTTGTGGCTGTTACTTATTGCTTTATGATGGAATACCCCCGCCCAACAAAAACCCTCCTGGCTGCCACAATTCTCTGTTATTTTTCGTTTACCTCTCTACTTTGTGAATAAATTCATTACAATATTTTGTTCTTTGATTTTTTTTTTGTTTGCGTACTTCCATCAACCATATTTTTCCCATTAAATACAGAATGACAAAAAATAGATTTTTCCTTTTTTTTCAATACAATAAACTGATTTCTCTGCCCCTACTCCTGCTGCCAGCCATTTGTGTATCATTTTTTTTATTGCATATAAAGTGGCCAAACAACAGAATGTTAGGAAGCGTTTTCAAAAGAATATATAAATTATAAATAAATAAAAAATTCTCAGTTTATCTGTTAAATTATTTCATTTCTGTTTTTTTTTTTTTTGTATTTATGAACTTACCACCCACCCTTTCTTTTCTGTATTCTACACCTTTTCATCAAGTTTTTGTTCATATTTTTTTTTATCTTAGGTGTCGTAAAAAATGTATTTGTTTTCATCTCCTTTATTATGTTTTTTGGGGGGTTTTTAATGGTTTTGATTACTTTTGTAAGTGGAATTTTCTATCAATATTTTAATAATTTACGGTCTCAATTCAACCATAATTTTCAATCAAATAACTTCTCTTTTGTATTTCTTTTTTTTGGTATATTAATTATGCCTTGACAAGATACAGGATGCTGTTTAATGTTTCTTCTTATGCTT
The DNA here is from genome assembly GCA_942486065.2 of Calliphora vomitoria. Lineage (NCBI taxonomy): Eukaryota > Metazoa > Arthropoda > Insecta > Diptera > Calliphoridae > Calliphora > Calliphora vomitoria. The sequence continues at coordinate 5,532,102 of OW818029.2, read as the reverse complement.
AAATTTATATTTTAAGTAATACTAATTTAAAAAAGTATTACTGAAATGTAACAAGTACAATTTTAAAAAATAGCTATTTAAAATAGTACTATTTTAAGAATGTACTTAGTACTACACAAAAATGCTTTTTAAAAATAGTACTACATATTCCATGAAAGGACTTTTTTTGCAAAATTCTAATATACGAACTTTTTTTAATTTTAGAAGCATTTTAAATACTACTACATATTTTAAAAAGTACTTTTGTAAATACTACTATTTTAAGAAAGTACTCTTTTAAATACTACTATTTCAAAGTACTTTTTAAAAAACTACTATTTGAAAAAAGTACATTTTTAAATATTACTTTTTTAAAATAGTAGTATTTAAAAAGTACTTTTTTAAATAGTAGTATTTTAAAAAGTACTTTTTTAAATAGTAGTATTTTAAAAAGTACTTTTTTGAAATAGTAGTACTTAAAAAAGTACTTTTTTAAAATAGCAGTATTTCAAAACGTACTTTTTTAAATACTACTATTTCAAAAAAGTTCTTTTTAAAATACTACTATTTCAAGAAAGTACTTTTTTAAATACTACTATTTCAAAAAAGTACTTTTTAAAATACTACTATTTTAAAAAGTACTATTTTAAGTACTACTATTCCAAAAAGTACTTTTTAAAATACTACTATTTAAAAAAGTACTTTTTAAATACTACTATTTAAAAAAAGTACTATCACAAATATGTACTAATATTTCAAAAAAGTACTTTTTAAAATACTACTATTTCAAAAAAGTACTTTTTAAAATACTACTACTTTAAGAAAGTACTTTTTTAAATACTACTATTTCAAAAAAGTACTTTTTAAAATACTACTATTTAAAAAAGTACTTTTTTAAATACTACTATTTTAAAAAAGTACTTTTTAAAATACTACTATTTAAAAATGTAATTTTTTAAATACTACTATTTTAAGAAAGTACTTTTTTAAATACTACTATTTCAAAAAAGTTTTTTTTAAAATACTACTATTTAAAAAGGTAATTTTTAAAATACTACTATTTTGAAAAAATACTTTCACAAAAATGTACTACTATTTCAAAAAAATACTTTTTAAAATACTGCTATCTTAAAAAAGTACTTTTTCAATATGTTTTACTACATTAAAAACGTACTTTTTCAAATACATACATAAAATTATTTGAAAAAAGTGCTTTCTCAAATATGTATTACTATTTTAAAAAAGTACATACTTTCACAGATACATATTTTGGAAAAGTACTTTTTCAAGTACTACTATTTGAAAAATTACTATTTTGAAAGTAACATTGAAAGAACAGGACTATTTTAGGTATTTTAGTACCTTCGCAAATAGTTCTATTTTCAAAAAGGACTTTATCATATATGCAGTACTATTTAAAAAAATTTACATTTTCAAGTAGTACTATTTAAGTAGTGCCATACACAAAGGGACCTATGTAACACAAAGGGACCTATGCTTGGACCCACGTGAGCTGCACTTCTTCTTCACTTCGCGGCTGCCTGGAAACCTAGTGCCATTTAAAAAAAGTACTATGTATTTTAAATACACTGAATATGGATATTAGAGTGTTTATGCTAATGTAATTTCTATAATTTTCATCTAATTAAGGTGGAGGGTATTTAAGATTCGGCATAGCCGAATATAGCACTCTAACTTGTTTTAAATATATTTTTTTCTTGAGAACATTAACAAAGATTTTAATCATTTGAGACATGTCTGTAGCACAAACATTTTTGGCAAAATGGAATATTTAATTTCAAACTTCAAGATGGAAAAGTGAAATTGGTACTTTTCTCCTTTGGTACTTTTTTAATATTTTAATTTATTTAACTTATCGATATTAACGTTAGATGATATGTAACTGAGTGCAATTAGAGTTAGAATAGGGGATAATATATAGGTGCCAACATGTGAGAACTGAACTATAGGTACTTTTTCGTTCTTCTAATGGTATTTTTTTTTTTTTTTGATAATGGACCTAGAAATATGAAATTAAGCAATTAAGGGGGAGATTTTATGGTACTTTTTTATTCTATTAGTACTTTTTGCATTCATTTATAAGGAACCTGGAATCATTAGAATAATAGACCTTGAAAAATAGAATGGAATTGGAAAATTAATATGTTCATAATTATGTACTAACATTATTTGCTAATCAAATTATTTGGTAAGTTAAGATGTTTCATGCTCCATAAATAACACATTTTTTTAATTGTACATTAATATACTTTTATTTTAATATCACAGTACATATACGCTAACAAAGTAGCGGATAATATGCTAGGATTTTATAAAGTACAATACAATTTTAATAAAAATATTTTAATTTTACAAAAGTACTATTTTAAGTAAAATTCCTCCGAATTCCCAGGCTTCCCTAATACAAAAATGACTTCAAAAATTACTCGTAATGACTTCTCTCGATTTATATCGAGCTTTCTCAGAGATCACACTATTCGAGTTGTTGTAGATGGGATCTCAGGGGTACCGCAAGGCTCCGTTCTTTCTCCTACTCTATTCCTTATTTTTCTAAATGACCTTCTAAGTCAATGACCTTCCAACCCTATCTATTCTTTTGCAGATGACAGCAACATTTGCCATTCATATTCATTCAACTATAGGCCAGCCTTTCGGAGATTGGGGCAATGAGGCAAAGCATGATAATACACTTAACCAAGACCTTGTGACAATCTCTGAATGGGGTTATGCGAACAGAGTCGATTTTAATGCACGTAAGACTCAATGTTGTATGTTAACACATAAACGCACGACAGATCATGTTGCTTGATCTGTTTCTATGGGTGGTGTAAATATTAAGGAATCAGAAGCTCTCAATGTTCTAGGCGTGAGACTTCAGTGTGATGTTCGCTGGACAAAGCACATTTTTCAAGTGTAGAAAGAAGCATTCAAGTGCGAAGGTTCTTGGTGACATTAGGGTATCCAGCTCTATTGATTCTTTGGAGCATCGTCGCAATATGGGTTGTGTTGCATTGTTCTATCGATACTATAATGGAATGTGTTCTGATGAAATTAGGGAACTCGTTCCCGAAACCTATAGTTTCTTACGAAATACGCGTTCATCAAAGGGGGCTCATCCATTTGTGGTCGATTGGTCAGTGGATCGCACAACACACTACAGAGAAAATTCGTTTTTTAGCCGTACTGTTCGTATGTGGAATAAGCTTCCTGTCAAAGTATTTCCTGTCCCTTTCAATGTAGGAAAATTCAAATCAAATATCCACAAACACTACTCCCTCTTTCCTCCTTCCCATAACCTATTTTCCTAGTTCCAACACAATGCATTGCATGAGTAGGAGTCATCCCCTGAGTGCTGGTCCAAGTAAAAAAAAATAATAATTAATCAAAAGTATTTTTATAACGACATTTCACGACATGACTATTGGATTCAGTGCAATACTCTTGAAGGAAATTGTAGAATAAAGACGATTTTCGATCCAGTAATCTGTAGAATAGCTTGTATTGAGGATTCCCTAGAAATATGTTTTGACATTCTAATACCATTTGTTCCATATTATAGTAGAGGTCTTACACATAGTTTTCATGAGAATAAATAGCGTCTTGTTATCAGCCAACATCGTTTAAGAAAACGAACGGTAATGTTCTAGGGCATGTGTGTTTGTTAACGCTTTTGTGGGTCGGATAATTGAGCATGTCAACAGCAGCAGGCTAAAAGGCTGCTAGGAAAACTCAAAACAAAAAACATTTTCTTTGGCTGGCCTAATCTATGGTGTTTTTTAAGTTGTGTTGCTTTTGGTGTTCAATGTCAGAGACAATGTTTAAAATTTATCACTTTTTTTGTTGTTGGTGCAAGTTTAGCCAAATAGACAACTTAACTTTGGAAATTGTCGACTCCAATAACCACCAACCACCAACCACCACCACTCAACTTAAACACCATACATAAGTACTTAATATCAAAGCCCGTTGACTATATATGTATGTAGATATACTAGGTATACTAAAACAAAATCTTTATAGAATCTACTCTATGGGCTGCATTTGACTACTCACTCCGGTTGGTTAATGCTGGCGGTGTTGCTGGTGCAGTGCAACATGATTTAAGAAGCAAAATGTTGAATACAAATCGTGCTTAATACTCACGATTTTCTTGGGCTGAAAGAGAAAAAACGCCAAAAAGTTTAAAATAATAAAAAAGCAACCAAATAATAGAATTATTGTAGGCGAATTAGGTGACGTCACTTCTTTTTTTCTCTTTAGCTGGTTCACTCGCCTGCTGCTGCTGCTGTTTGTTTGTTTGCATTTTTGCTTGGATAGTTTGTTGGCTGGTTGGTTGTGTGTTGTCAGTTTGTCATAAAAAACAATAATTTTTGCATATTGTTTTTGTGTACTGAACGGGAAAACATCTTAATTTTCATTTTATACGAGCAGCTTGTTACTTGCTTTTGTAGGTTTTTTCCTTCACTTGGTTTGCTGTTGGTTGCTTTTTTGTGAAATTTTGGAATAGTTTTGGATTATTTTTACACAAATTCATGTATCGGCTTTTTCAGTATTTAGCAGACAAAACGGTTACTGCTTAGGATGGGTGAGAAATTTTGATTACAGGTTTTCTGATTTTTAGGAACTATTCCCTTTTTCCTCACTTTATTGTTTCGACTAAAGTATGCAGAAGACTTATAACACGATCCTACAGCTTAATTCAAACCATTTTTGACTTTGACCCATTAGCGCTTGACCCGACCGATTTTGTCAGATGAAATTTCATATAGCACTTCGGCATTAATAGTGTTCCGAATGTGCAATGACGATTTGAGTTTAACGGTCTGTAACGACTGCCTGCAGCATTCATCATGTTTGAGGGCACGTCCATCAGTAGCATTCGGTTGTTGGCATTGTTTGTAAGTATGGCAACACTAAATGTTTGGGCTGCTGTCAATGACATCGAAGGCTCTGGAATTCGAATGTACTAGTATGTCCGTTAAGACCATTGTAGAAGATTCCCGATAGATGGCGTGTGTATAAATAGTGGCAGAGGTGGCAGTCGTGAGTTGAGTTGATCATTGTCGCTGGTAGAGTTAACATCAACTGTCTTGTACGTGTATACTTGTACATTATAGAGTGTGTGTGTGTATTTCTGCGAATTGATAGACGTGTATAGAGACATTGAGTGAATATTTGAACTGTTGTTGGTGTACATTTAAAAAAATAAAGAGTTGTTACAAATTTTAAAGTACTAAAACTGCTTTTTTATTAGCAATCAAAAGTATCCGGTTTATTTAAAGGAAATAAACCCCGTTTTTAAAAGGTAAAAACGTAACAATAGGTTTGTAATTGAAAATCCAATAGTGTAAATTAATACAAAATGTTAAAGTTCAAAACCAAATGCAAGCATAAAACTTATCACACCATCCACTTATTTATGTATGTTTATTGTTCACAATGTAAATTGTCAATGGCTTTATAATGGATAAAGAAACGCTTTCTCACTCTTTACGATTAGTCATGACTGGATTATGATTGTTTTAAGCATACTTGGGTTACGACAGTGTCGCGGCCCAGGAGAAGGTAACCCCACAAACACATCTGTTTATATTAATAATGAGATATCTTGAAAAAACAAAAACTAATTTCTAGGATAAGCCTCAAATATACATATGTATGTAAATCTTAGTTAAATTTTTCATCAATCCAATATTTCATTATAATTTCTCTTGAATAAGTACTTTCTTCTTTAATCAATTTCTTTTTTTCTTTTTATTTCCACACAATCGGTTTAAACTTTGATTTATAGTTGAGTTTATTGAAATCATGCTCGTATGCTGCATGAAGATACAAATGTGATTTTTAGCGATAATTTTGAATTTAGGCATGATGATGATTAAGTCATGATGATATTCCAAAAGCCATGAATTTGCATAGACTCTGCGATTTGGCAAAGATAATGGTTCATAACAACAAGAACAATAGCAGCAGCATCTGACACAGACACAGCAACATTCACTAACCACAATTGTCCCTTCTTCCACTTCCACTGGCAATCACATGCAAGTCTTTGGAAGAGGATAATGGCTGGGTAAAAAATCGTTTTAGATTTTTTTTTTTCTCGGCAACTTTTACACTGATGGTTATCGCTGGAGCAAAGCATGACTACTCATGTAGAGAGCCAGTGGTGCTGTGGTGTTGGTGTTAAAGTCGGGACTCTTTTTAGACAAGGGATGCTTGATGGTTGCTGCAACTAGATCTGTGTACAACATGAAGTACAACTATTTAGTATGGCTTAACTCCTTTTGCTCTTTCAAAGGAATGTTTATGATTATGTTGTTCGAATGTTGTTGTTGTTGTACGTTGTTGTATTAAGTTTCTCTAGTTAAAATTGTGTTGCAACAGTTTAACATTATCATTATCTTTCAAGCAGCAACATACAAAATACAACTAAACTTGGATGCAAAAATGTTTGTGCACAACAAATATGATTTACTAAGAAGAACACTGGTCACATGTGGATGCTTCATCGATTCTTTGAAACTCTATTAAAATTTTCGAATTTAAATTCCTTTTAAAACACTGTTCGTGCTGCAGCTTATTGGCCTTACGCTCCTTAGACAAGTGAATGTGGAATGGAAATGAAGCATGCAGCATAATTATGTTGTAGAGCAATATGTTCATTTCATTTCATTATGGTCATGGTATTTGGTATGCGGCATTTCATACATGTAGCTCTCGTATGACTGCATATGGTTGGGCCTCATTGAAAAAACAATTATGTATTGACAAGAATTTGTAACTTTTTAAATGGCAATAAAACGTGTAGGAGTCAACAGGGTCTTTTTCTCAAAATCTTAAGAAAATATACAATATAAACATTTTTTCTGTGTTTTAGTTGAGGAGTATAACAAAAAAAAGAACATATTGAAAAAGAAAAGAGTTCTAATAAAACATTATTAAACATCATCATAACTTGTGATTTATTAACATGAATAATTTCAATGGAATCTTCTCTCCATGTATTTATGGCATTCGCTTTGGCATTTTATAGCTTTTACACTTTTTTATGACTGCGTTGTGTCTTTGAAAGAAGATTAATTTGTGCTTTCGGCTGCACTTCGACTTATATGGAAAACTATAAAATGTCTGTCTGTCTGTCCATCTGACTTCCACAACATAACTTAATAGTTAAGTAAATCTTGAACAAATGCTGTCAAATGCCAGCTTTGTCAATGGTATCCAATACCAATATGATCGTTGGTACATTTCATATACAATAAAAAACCACAGCCGTGATTTATAATGAAACTATAGTTATTCCTTTTATTAGTTTTATAGCTGTTTTCTGTTTTTATTAAATTTAAATGTTTTTTTTTTTATTAAGTGAAAACAAGAGAAACAGATTTGTTTTGATCATTTTTTATGATCATAACCCAGCAAAATTATTAAGAATAATTTGTTGTGCTAGCTGAAGGGTTTTCACAGATTGGCTTATAATATTTGTATTATTACCTATTTCAGTAAATATTAATTATATCTTACATAAGATTTGTAAGATCAGATAAAGTCAAATAAAATAGTAATGACTGCCATACGAAAATAGTTCTCAATTAAAGGCCAGGAAACCTAAGAGAACAATGAAAATGGATGACAGAGAACAGAGGAAAGACGTATTTTCAATAGGGCCAGAGCAAAAGATGAAGAGATCAATTTGATAGAGAGATTCTAGAAAATTTACTTGCTAATGAACTCTGTAAGCTGAAACTTCCGAATGAATTGAACACTGAATCACAGAAGGAGATCTGAAACTCCTTCTTGATGCTAACATTTTTCGAGTTATACATGGTTACCTTCAATAACCAACAGTAATCGAAGTCAGATAGGCTGGATCTTCAGGATGAAGTAGGCGATACTATCAAACATTTTCGAATCTAGTTTCCTGAATATCATATACCACAGACTTGGTATATGACATCCAGGATACTTCCCTATACTTCGCACAAGTCCTTGCATACGGCAGATTTAAAATTTCAATCCAGGCCAGAGTGGAACTCCAACGGAACACTAAGTTGTTCACAAATACCTCTACAACCGTACTACCTTCCTGGTTAGATATGGCAAACACCTCTGGCCATAACCACCAGAACGTAAAGGTTTCCGGCATCGCTGACAGGAAATGAACCAGCTACATCCATTGTAGTCCACTGATTCCTTGCTGATATAAGTCAGCTAAATGGGTCATAGAACCATACGTCGGTTTAATACGGTAAATGACACAATAATAGTTTTTTCGGGGTTGATAATCAAATGCAGTTTCCGCACCACTAGATAGTTATATTTAGACCAAGCAGCATCCGTCTTTTCACCTAGTTAACGATATTACTATGACATCAGCGGAATCGTAAGTACGAAAAACGAAGATATTAAGTTTTTCCAATTGTTCATGATGACCAGAGTTCACCGTGGAGGCATCCGGAACACCCTTCTCATAAAATGATTGCAACATATTTGACATGTCAAATGCCTACAAAATGTCGGGAATATGCTTTTTTACATGTTGAAATCTGCAGAACGATGCATTGGATTCATGGAATGATAGTTTTCCCTAATGTAATTGCCCAGAAGCAGAAGGAACAACGAACTGAGACTGATTGGTCTGATACTAGCCTTTGCAATAAAAACGACTTTAACCTCACGCCAAGTCTTTGGTATATGACATCCAGGACACTAAATTCGAAAATGCTTGATAGTATCGCCTACTTCATCCTGAATAATAGTAGCGATCAGGTGTGGTTCACCGATGATTCTAAATTTGTTAATGGCCCCAAGATTCAAAGCCGTATTCCTATAGATCTTTTAGGTGGAGATTTAGACCATCCACATTTGTTCTGTTGGGTGCTTAACAATGATATTGAGGCTAGGGCTTAGGAAATTAGTCATCATGGACCGTATTATATCTCCGTTATATCTCCGATCGAACTTGGAGCAATGCTGAGAATGAACTGACTGATTATTTGGCTAAAAAGAAACCAGGCCGATTAAATTGAACTGGATATTTTCTGTGACGGCGAGGAGAAAGAATCTCTTCATTTATATAACTTATATGAGCTCTGACAAGCCAAACAATTCATAACTGCAGGGGAAAATCTCAAATGTGGCTATCGTTCGTAAAGCGCGTTCGGTGAATATGTATTTACGGGACAATTTACTGTCTTATATACCACCACTTTGGGTAATATTTGGAAAAAGTAGTGCAGACTTGAGAGCTATAGTTTAGTTCACTCGATCTTTATTTTCAATATGTCTTTAGATATACACTAAAAATTTCGCTTGGCTTTGTAATAATCTGAGATAGAAATAGCATTTATGAACTGTGTCAACCCTACTTGTAGGATAGTATGTTACATATGTATAATGTTTAAGTGCTTTAAGTTGATTTTAATTCATTTACAAACCAATTTAGTTACAATTTCCTTTTTTTTTTTCTCTCTAGTACTCTTTCGTATCATGTATTTTTCATATGTTTGATTTCAAATGTTAGACATATGAATAGTTGTATTAAACTGTTTATTTATGTTCATTTTTTATTTTTTATTTTTTTGTCTGTATAAGTATTAATATATCTAAATGGTTTATTTATTCATTCACTCATTCAAGCAGTCCAACAGTCAGTCAGTCAGTAATTTAAACATTTTGTATGATTATACTCGTATTATTATTAACTCATAATGTTGACCAATAAATCATGACGGCTTGAGTTTTTATTATGACATTTACCCGCATTTGAACGAGCGTACGAATGAATGTGGCAAGTATTTATGTATATAGATGTAGTATGTAGTTTATGTTTGTATTCCGATCAAGCCACAAAACAATCTCTTTATTTTCCAAAAATTATTTTCGTATCATTAAAAACCACTGGGGTTTATTTCAGCATTTGTTTCTTTTTTTTTCCACACTTTTGGTGTTTTTGTGTTGGAGTTGGGATTTGGTTTTTTTTTTTTTTTCTTCTTAGTTTGTTAAACCATAAAATTTTAACATGTTAATTTATTAATTTTATTATGTTAATCATAAGTATAGTTCACTCATATGAGTGTTTCTGTATGATTTTTTTATGTTTTTTATTATTTTTCATACATAGTTATATGAAAGCGAGTAGGTCGTTGAAGGAAATGAGAATTATGATATATTTGGAGAATGTTAGTATTTGTTGAATTAAATACTATTTTTTGTAGATCTTTTCCTAATGAACTTGTTTTATGTGATTGGAAAGTTTTTAAATGATTGAGTACTTTTGTGGCGGAAGTTAAATTAACTTTGAATAGTATGATGAGAATTTTGGGAATATAAAAGAAAATTTACACTGATTCAGGACAAAAAGTAGCAAACTCAAAAATCCGGTTTGCGGTTTAACCGAAAAAATTTATTTTAAAAAAAGTAAATGAGCTATATTCGGCTGTGGCGAACCTTATACCCTTCACCAAATTATACTTTAAAACAAAATTATTATTTTTTTTTCGAAATTTTTTATTAAATTTTTTATAAATTTTTTTTTTTTTTAATTTATTAGTAAAAAAAATGTATGCCAAAAAAATGGAAACTTACAGTTTCCTATTAGTTTTCTAAGAGATTGGGATTTGCCGATTGGAAAGGCCACTTCATAACACCTATTTCGTTGGATTGTAAGCGATCGTTACAACTTTAGAGGTGTGTTTAAGGTAGAGTTTCCAATTCGGTTTTAACCGAAACCGAAACCGCGGTTTTTCAAGGCCTAAAACCGAAACCGACAATTATTCTTCGGTTTTCACTTTTAATCTATTTTCACTAGAAAAATTCAAAAATTTAGAAATGAGAAACAAACTTTTTTATCCAATATCTCTAAACACAGATCGGTAAAAATATCTTAAGATTTGTTTAAATTGTATTACAATAATTGCTTCAGATGATGTAGCAGGCTAAATAGTGCAAAATTTTTGTAACAAAGTCTTAGTTATTTTCAAATAACCGATAAAAGTATGGAGTACTATCTGACCGGTGCGCTTCGCCACCTCAATTGCAATATAGAAATAGTACTATTAAGTCTCACTTTCTAAATTAATACTAATTCAGGAGAACATGTCTCTAGTTTCATGTTTATTGATTCATTGTAATGTGGATTGAAGATCATTCTAGACGTATTATTAGAATAAAAACAGTACCATAAAGACCCACATTTTGTATTCCTACTCAGCATCATAAATGTTTAATTTCATATTTCTGTGTCCATTATTATAGAAAATACAAAAGAAAGGTAAGACTATAATCACCTTTCGTGAATTCTAACTCATTCAGAATCATTTGTGCCTTATTTTAAGGTTTATTATTATAAAATATTCAAAAAGTACCTTTACAATAAAGAAATATTAACATTAATTATCCGATTTGAATTCGCGTTTCTAGGTCCATCGTTATAAAATATTCAAAAAGTACTACTAGTTCGAAAAAGTATCTGTAATTCCCTTTTTTATATTCTAACTCAGTCAGAATCATGTGTGTTTAATATCCTGCTTATAGGTTCATTATTATAGAAATGTCAATAATAGTTTCTGTTACCTCAATATCATTATGCCCTCTATCGTATCTTGTCAACTATTATGTATATACAATAAGTAAAATAATTTATTATTATAAAAAGTACCATTAGAAGAAAAAGTAAAAATTTTCCACACTTAAACCACTGTCAAGTTTGAAATTTCAAAGTAATTTCCTGATTCTAGGTTCAATTTTATAGAAAATTCATTTTGAAGAACGAAAAAGTACTCCTTAGTTTGGTTTAGTTCTCCATTTTTGGTATCATAATACAATTGAGCACCCTATTCTTGATTATTTCTTTACTGAGAAGCATATTAGCCAGCTTTAACTAATTTAATATATTAAAAAGGTACCATTAAAATAAAAAGTACCAATTCTCCTTTATCCTCGTAAACACTCGTCAAATTTGAACTTTAAATTTGTTTAGCAGTTCCTATATTATCAACTGATTTAATAGTTAATAAATTATCACAAAACAGAACCGAAACCAATCGGTTTTCAATGTTTTAAAACTGAAACCGCGGTTTTGAAATTCTTCGGTTTTTTGGAAACTCTAGTTTAAGGTCATTGTCGTTCTGGAATCTCCAAACAAGGGTCATATTTTCCTTAGCGTATGGATACATAACATCATTTTAAATGATGCTATCACTTGGCATAAATATCAGTGACATACCAGGCTTTTTTTCTTCGACCTTACAAATTATCTCCCATCACTGCATTTGGATTCTTCGGAAGAGACAAAAGTATTCTATTTCTGTCTGTAAATGTCTATAAATGTTTTGTTTTTTTTTGCAAATTGAATACCAAATTGAATTTTCGAAAGGCAATACCAACTAAGACTCATTTGCCCTATGGCCAACGCTCTTCTTGGTATATTTTGGATCATATGACTTATTGTCTGAGCACCTAACATTATGTTTCCCATCGAATTCAAGCACATTTTTATCTTTGTTTCGTCTGACCACAGCCTAAGAGGACCGAAAAACAAGACTGTGTATCCATCATGATAAGGGGGTGATTCCCTTCTTTTGGTGTCGGTCCAATATATTGGATAAAGAACAAAATATGCGTCCTAGACTACGTAAATATATTGCAAAGAATAATGCTTCCATTTGCTGAGAAAGTGATGCGCTTCTCAACATTGGCAAAGGACTGATTAGCTGTGAAGTACCTCCTATGGACTGGCCTTCGCAATCAGCGGACCTTAACCCAAAAAAACACTTTTGGGGAGTGCTCAAGAGGAAGCTGGAGGGTTTCAGTTCGCAAAATAATGACGAATTGTGGGAAAAAATTCAGGAAGAGTGGATTTCGATTGACAAGGACGTTTGCAAAAAAATTTGTTGATTCCATGAGTCCCAGATGTAATGAAGTTGTGCAAACAAAGATAGAGCAACAAAATATTAAAATACAATAATTTTTTTTACCAAAAATATAAAGATATGCCTCTAAAAATTGAATCCTTTTACGCGTTTCTATTATTTTTTCCAGTAAAAATATTGACTCTTTACATTTTTAGACATTTACCCCCATATGCATAAACAGTTAATAAATTTATCAAAGGTTTATCAAACAAAATTTCCATACAAAATTTGTTTTATAAACCTTTGATAAATTTATAAATTGTTTATGCATATGGGGGATAATGTATTAAAATATAAATAAAAAGAGAAATTATTATGCGTTTTCTTATGTTGTATGTCTGATAAACAAAACTACTTATACATTTTTTTCTAACAAAACTAAACTTGACTAATACACTTATAAAATTTGAAAAAAAGCTCTCGTTTCTATTATTTTTTCCAACACTGTATATATCCACTAGGGTTGTTTTTATGCGATTTTTCGTAATGGCTACTGAGTTCCAATCCAAAATGTTCGATTTATTCTATATTTCGTATTTGTAACATTGAAATTGAAAATTCAAAAACATTTATCTTATTTTCCTTATTAATATTATTTAGCACAATCAACCATTATTACTAGATCATTTTAATTCATAAAAATTTCAATAAAAATCTTCAATTCAAAGTCAATGATTCCCTTAAATCAAAATCTAGCTCATTGTGATCTATAAGATTTGAAATGGTTTTCAATACCTTTCACCTTACAAATAATCCTGATTAATTAATAGATTGTTTGTCCTTTCAATATTATTGTCCCTTAAGAAAAACTAAAAAAAAAAAGAAAATCTGACTGACTGTTAGTTTTTTTCCTTTATAATGATTTCAATACTGAATCAAAATCAAAGGAGACCGTTTTTTAACTATCATTAGCATACATAAATACCCCTCCTACATTAAAGAATTTTTATTACTATTTATTTGGATTGAACAAGTGACAATAACCTAACGAGCCTCCATGTTGGCAGGGCAACAGTTTCTCAATTGTTTGTTTGATAAACTGCCAAGTAATCATGATTTTACAAAATGATTTTGTGTCAATAAAGCGAAGTGTTCGGTCAGTCGAAAGGAGAATAATGAATCTTGTGAAGCGGCTCCAATGTGTCTGGTTTGGCTTTTTCTCAAATAATACTTAAAATAAATCAGTGCGGACAAATGGATTAGCCATATTGATGATGAGTGTATGATCTGGATGCTACATAATACATAACGATCTTATACATACTCACGCTTACTTGGCCGGCTTAGTTTTTGTTCTCGAGTGGGGAATTGTTGTTTGAACGATCGTTCGTTTCGTTTGTTGGTAAATGAAATTGGTCATGCATTCATGACAATTACTACTCATTTTCTCTCTTTTGTTCGAAGGCCATACAAAATCAATTTTTAATTGTATTCATTGATTTATCATTCATTCAATACTTAATTCATTTGAGTTCAGTTCATTTACAATTTATTTGCTTTTGTAGAGTGTGTGAGAGAAGGTGTAATAAGTTAAATTTTGATGATCACTAATCATCATTTTAAAAATTCTAGATTTTTGTTCAACTGATTGATTTATTGTGATCCCTTAACCAAGCGACCGCTTTACTGATCATCATTATCATCAAAAGTAACACTTTTTGTGTGAAAAAAGCCACGAACAATACAAGTGTTCAGCATGAATCTTTTCAATTGAAGAAAAAAGTTGAGATGAAATGTTAATTTGAAAAATTGAAATGATGAAAAATTATGTTTATCTTCAATCACTTCAAAATTATTTGTATGAATGTAATTTTTTTGAAAAATAACTAGATTTGTTAAAGTTTGATAAGAAAATCAATTGATTGGCTTTAATTAAACTGCAGAGGAAATTAATTGTGAAGAAAAAAAGTGAAATAAAAGGTGCACTGAGAAAAATTCTCAAATATTTAAATATTAATAAACATTAACCCTCTAACACGCAAGAGTGCCTCAAGGCATGCATTACAAACACCAGTTATCTCAAAAAGTAATTATAATTTTTTTTTTTTAATTTAACGGCAACTTTAAATTTCCTCGAAGGTCGAAATGTATTTTGACTTTTAGTTTTTGTTCTGTCATCTCAACACGTGAAATTTTATGTGTGATTTATGTTAAATCAAAGTTTTAGTCGCCCCATCTATTCGAAATATATATTTTTTTTTTTAAAGGTAAGATAATCTTCTTTTAGTCTGTGAATTATTAAATGTTAAACAATTAACAAAAAGTGTGTTGAGATCGTAAAAACTAAGGGTTGCCTTAGGGCACTGTTGCGGCTAAATTTATCGGCTTGTTATATTGAATAGTTTTTTACTTTTTTGTTATATTTTTTGTTATATACAAACAATTATATGAGTGGTAGATAGAGACCGCATAATTAAATTATCCGCCTTGACTCATGATCAGTTGGTACTCCACATGAAGATCTACAGCCAGGATGTTTAAAAGTTGGCGAAAAAGCTAAACATCCAGTTAATGACGTCCGTTATGACAATATCGACCACTTTCCAAACTGGTTAGGCAAAAAAGATAGTGCAAACTATGCAAAAAGTCGGAAACACAGTGTGTTTGCTCAAAACGCAATCTTCATTTATGCTTCTCAAAAAATTGTTTTTATGAGTATCATCGTAGAAAGTAAAACATAATTTCTTACTTTTTGTATAGTTTTCATTAGTTTTTCAGTAAAATCGTTTCAAAATTAATGTTTACATCTTATTGTTTTTTACACCTAAACCGGCAACAATGCCCTGAGGCACTTTTCACCTTTTTGCACCTGGTTCCTAAACTTAATATTCAAATTAGTTTCTGATGGCTGTTCTGAGTTTATTGGGTAATAATTACCCTAAAAAAAATTATTCAACAACTTTGTTTAGCTTTGCGGGTTAGAGGATTATATTATTGCAGAATGTGTATGTGTAAATGAATAAGGTTTGAATTGAATTATATTAGGATTTCTTTTGAAATTTGTAACTCTTTTGTTATCACAAAATAAATTCCACTTTTGAATTTTGATATTTCTCATGTAACAAGAATACTTTTGTATAGTTATGCTTGGAAAAAGGATACGGATAACAGAAATATTGTTACGAATTTGCAATAGCGATTTGAATTTAACAGTCTATAACGACTGCCTGCACTATTCATCATGTTTATAAACACGTCCATCAGTAGAAGCTTCTACTTATCAACAATGTTGATAGCATGCGGTTATTTGCATTGTTTATAAGTATGGCAACATTAAATGTTTAAACTGCTGACATTGACATCGAAATCTCTAGAATTCGAACATACTAGTTTGTCCGTTAATAGCATTGTAGAAGATTCCCGAAAGATGGCGTGTGTATAAATAGTGGCAAAGGTTGCAGTCGTCAGTGTTAGAGTTAAGATCAAAAGTCATTTTTGAGATAAATTATCTGATGTTTATTTCATAACAAAGAGGAAGGTATGCCGTTAATAATGAAAAACAACATCAGCCAAATGGCCACCACGACCACGCTTACAGGACCATATCCTTTTCATGAAATTTTCCATAACCAAATCGCAAAATGGCTACCCTATATCCTCGATAGCCTCACGAATTCTATCTTTGAGGTCTTGAATCGATGCTGGGCTGTTGGCGTTGACCTTATCTTTCACGTGGCCCCAAAGGAAGAAGTCGCTAGGAGTTAAATCACAAGATCTCGGTGGCCAATTGTGATCACCTCTTCGAGAGTTAACACGGTCCGGAAACTTTTTCCGTAAAACAGCAATGGTTTCGATGCTTGTGTGGCACGTAGCGCCGTCTTGATGAAAGTAAATGTTGTCCAGATCAATACCATCCAACTCCGACCATAAGATACGATGTAATGACGTTTGTGGAATGCCCAATTCCGAAGAACGACGAGGAATGGACAAACCTGGGTTTTCTTTAACACTTTGGGCTACAGCAGCAATATTCTCAGTTGTACTTGATCGACGTATACAGTTCGAATTTTTCCACCAATTTCTGTATTGCGGTTCGACAAGGTGCTTCGTGACTACCCAAAAATGCTTTGGTTTTGCGAACTGTGACTGGAAGATTTTCACCATTTTTGTAGTGAATTTTAATAATTTTAATGCATTGTTCAAACGTGTATCGTTCCATTTTTAGTAATGGTGTAGTTTCTACTTGTCAAATAATAAAAGCTTCAAAAGTGACAGCAACCGAAATACCGGGTGATTCAAAATAACCCCCTTTACTACCTGATCATCTTATGAAAAAAAAACATTTAGCTCTTATCCTTGATTGCGATAGTACCATATTCTTGTTTCGGGTTGTAAGAAATTTCATCCCTTTATTGGACAAATTTAAGTCACGTATCAAATCATTGAGATCTTTTTGAAATAGCAGAATTGACTCATTAGGCAAGAACGTTTTTTGAAAGACAGTGTCTAATGAATCGTTTTCGATTGCAGGTTTTTCTTTTGCTTTTATTGTTTTCTTAATGCTAGTACATGTAGGAGAATTTAATATCTTCACATCCCAGCAGTTCTAGGAGACAGTCCCGAACTAGCGATTTTACCCATCATTTAGGGTGGGAACTAGTTACTTCAATAGCTACGTGACTAGTTATTTTAACACGTGCATGTCCTAAGCAGGGGGTCGGAATTGACCCTTATTGACTACAATGAGATTGTCTAACAGCTGGTCCAAAGTATTCAACCCATTGCATTCACATACTGGTTAAATAACGTCATTGAATTCTTACTAGCTACCTAACTGGTAACTTGATAAGCTACATAACTAGTTATTTTAAGATGTACGAGTGCTAATTGACATCAAATAGTCAGCTAAAATACATATCATAGGCATTCCAATAAACGATAGCTTGTAAACAAACCTTTCTTCGACAACTCTCCAATCGATTGTTTCTGGTGGGTAAAATAACTACTGTCTAAAGTACAGTACAAAATAATCGTTTAAAGTGACTTCACTATAGGTTACTAAGAGACACTAAAGTGACTATTGACTTCTTGCTATGTTACATGGGATATCAGTATACTTAAGCAAAAATAAAAATAAACTGTATGAGAATTATATCAACACAATTTGTATAAAACCAGTTTGCACGAATTACTCACAAAACGTTTAAAGTAACTAAACTCCAGATTACTAAGAGACACTTAAGTGACAATTGTCTTCACGCTGCATTACCTGGGATATATAAAGTAACCAATTGTCTTCTCTCTGCACTACAAAGACCATTGGAGTCAGCCAAGTAATAAGACATTTGTGACGATTACTGTCTATAAGGGATACATTGACTACATGCTTAACTGCTGGGATACTGGCTGTGTTATAGCACTGGGTGTAACACAAACACTAGACCAGGTCAAATTAAAATAAATATAGTGTAAGAATGATGGTAGGTAAGTTATTCAAAATTAGTAAGTAGATTTCTCGTTACAAAATTTTGTATAGTCATAATTGAAAATTATTTATAGAATAAAGGTAACGGTATTTACGAGTATATCGGTAAAGTTATTTTAGTGGTAACAGTAACTGATGTTATTTCGTTATAAAAATTTCCAAAACGATTAAATTTTACTTGAATTTACTTGTAGGTCACTTAACTTTTAATAACTTCTTTCGATCCGGTTTTTGACTTTTGTATCTTTTTTCAAAAACTGCAAAATTATGAAATTGTAAAAGAATTTTCTCTTGCATTTTCTAAATGCATTTTCTAACTTTAGAGCAATGCAAAAAGGACTCTTTAAGGACATTTATGACTAATACGTTACGTTCAATACAAAATGAATAGAAGAATTATTTTTTAAATCACATTATTTATGCCTGTGTAAATATTTGAATTTCAACCCACCAGAAATTTACAATTTGATCAAATTATGGTAATTGTATGTCTGTTCTCTGCTCTTCTGTTGTGTTTGTCTGTCTGTACTGCCATCCGTCCGGCTTAAATATGTCTGTTTTGTCTACCAGATGTCATCGCTTATATTTTTATTATGATTTCAATTACAACACAAATTCATTTTAGTCACCAGAGCAAAAAATAAAACAAGCTCACAAGAATGAAAGAAATGGAAAAAAACAGCAATAATTTTGCATTCATTCATTGAATTCACACAACTCTGATGGCAGTCAGGCTGGCAGAGGCCACCTACGCCTTTTTTTCCAACACACTCACTCATTCACTCACTCACTGACACACAGGAGGCACATTTGCACACACTTTTAAAAGTCAACATCATCAACAACAATAAAAATAATTGTATCAGAATTATTAAATATAATCGTATTTCCCAGATTTACATCCTGCCTACTGGTTGTTCACTTTATTTTATTTAGTTTTTTTTTTTTTTTTTTTTCTGAAAAACTTTAACAAAATCTGCTGTGATGCGCTAAATTCATGGTCTTTTGCTGTAGCTACACAGTCATGGTCAACAAGCAGACATACATTCAACATGCAGCACAAAAATTTGCATTTATTATTTTCATTCATTTCATTCTGGTGCACTCAAACGTTCAAACGATTAAGTGAATTTTGACAATTTAAGTGTGAATCAAATGAAATTAATCCTGGTTTATGAGCATCGTTTTGTAGTTGTTGCTCTTAAATCCTGCTCCTTTTTTATACCGGCACAACAATTGCCAACTCAAATGCAAGGCTGTAGTAGCTTGCAGTTGTTGCCACAATAATTCCACTTTGTGTGTGCAAAACAGAATTTAATATTGTAGTGATTGTCAACTATTGTTGCAGGTATTTAGTTGAGAGTGTGTGTGTGTGTTGATGTGTGTTGGTTGCCTGCTGCTTAGTTTTATTCATAATTGTGTCCTTTTTTGTGTGAGGAATTTGCTATTTTAACGTTTTTTGCTAAACACTAATCTTTGATAAATTTTTAAAATGATTTTCCTATTGTGGCTTAAAAATTTATTATTTATGTTTTTTTAGAGTGTTTGTGGTACTTACATTTTTTTTCATTCAAGAAAAGAAGAGTTTTTATTTTGTTTTTTTTTATGATTTTTTAGTCTGGTTGTTTCGTAATTCCTAATCCTCTTAACTTTAAGTGGCTTTGATCTTGAATAGAACTTAACTATATGACTAATCAGAGTTTAAGACCTCTTTTTGTATTTAAGAACATCATTTGATTGATTCTTTCTTTCTGCCTTTCTAAGAATATTTTGTGGGTGTAGTTAAAGATGGCTGGTATTAATTTTGTTCTGTTCTAATGCGGGTTAAATTATGATGACGCATGATTCTGACTTAAGCTGCAATTTATATGTCAGTGATAAATGTTTTAGCAGAATTTGCAAAATGAGCAAAACGTATAATCTAATAGGTGTCTTTTAAGTGAATAGATAGACAGCCAGAGATAGAGAAAAAGTTTCATAAAACAAAGACATTTAACAGATAGATATCAATATTTACATTTGATCTTTATGATTTCTGTTAAATATTCATCATATATTTCCTTTTGTATAAAATAATGGCATATTGAGCAAATTCTAACACATTTTTTCCGAAATCTTTAAAGTTTAAATCACAATTACGAAAAAAACATGTATACCCTTGACCAAATTATACATTAAAATATATTTTTTTTTAAATTTTTTTCTTCTAATTTATTAATGAAAAAAATTTTAAATTTTCTTCAGTACTTTTCGGATTAAAAAATATTTTTCGCTATTTTGTCTCATTGTAGGTCCGACTTAGTATGGCGGTGCAAAAGTGTTTGAAATATCTATCATTAGATATCCATATTTTCTATATTAATGACATATATATGACATATATAGATATAAATAACAAGTTAGAGTGCTATATTCGGCTATGCCGAATCTTAAATACCCTCCACCTAAATTAGATGAAAATTACAGAAATTACATTATCCATATATCCATATTCAGTGTTTGTTATTGGGACTTAGCTCCGATTATGAAGATTGGTAGAATGGTAATGTACAATTTTTGTGGACTATGAGCGAATTAGGACTATAACCGAATTTCTTTTTAAGCCACTTTATGGATTATATATGAATCCTGATATAATACACATTTTGTACTATATACAAATTATGTATTTTCTTCAATAAAAACACTTTTTTTAAACAAAATAAAAGTTTATTTAAAATATAGTAGTATACTAGTATTTTATATATTGTTAGAAAAACTAGTTTACGCAGAAGATATTTTATTTCAAATGTATAAAAATGTTATCTAGTTCAGCACTTTATAATTGAAATAACTACATATTCCTACCATTTCCAACAGAGTCTATAATTTTATAATAGGAATAAAATGTACTATTTAACAATTTATATACTTAATAATTGGTTAACATTACCGATTGGCTCAATATTTCCTTATTCACCACAAGTGAAGTAAATGAGTATAAAAAGGGGTTAAAAAATATATTTAGTCAAACTTCAAAAGTATATTTATACCCTACACCACCATAGTGGGGAGGGTATAATGGATTTGTGCAGATGTTTGTAACGCCCAAAAATATTAGTCTAACACCCACCTTAAAGTATACCGATCGACTCAGAATCACTTTCTGAGTCGATTAAACGATGTCCGTCCGTCCGTCCGTCCGTCCGTCCGTCTGGCTGGCTGGCTGGCTGGCTGGCTGGCTGGTTGGCTGGCTGGCTGTCCATGTAAAGCTTGTGCGCAGAGTACAGGTCGCAATTTTTAAGATATTTCGATAAAATTTGGTACATATCATTTTTTCTGCCCAAGGACGATCCCTATTGAAACTGGCTGAAATCGGTCCATTATTTGACCTAGCCCCCATACAAATGTCCTCCCGAAAGTGGATTTTATCCGTCACAAATGTTTAATTTATATAGGTATCTACACAAGTATTTGTCCAAATAAGTTTTATATATAGGGAATTCATGTCACCAAATTTTATTATGATCGGTCCATAATTAGTCATAGCTCCCATATAAGGCCTGCATCCGATAATCACTTTAACGAGCATAAATCTCCTACAAATGTTGGTATACACATAAAATTCAACATAAATAACATTCATATAAGCATTAATCACGTGACCAAATTTCGTGGCGATCGGTCCATAATTTGTCATAGCTCCCATATAAGACCCACTTCCGAAAATCGCTCACGAATATAAATTATTGAAATTTTGAAAGAAAAATGTTTTTGCTCATTTACTTAGTGTAGGGTATTATCTGGTCGGGCTTGACCGACCATACTTTCTTACTTGTTTTGTTCTGTTCTAATGAATTTTCCGGATGTGAGCCTTCTAACTATATATAATTATAAACCCAGAGTCACCAAATGTACTTGAAACTTATTTCTGTTACATTTTTTACCGATATGAGATATTTTAACGTGATTTCTATGTACTTGAGGCCTATTTTGCTTGATATTTTTCTCCATAACATTATTTTCAAGAATTTTATGGGTATTATCATCGGAAATGGAGCTAATATGGGTGCTATGGTCAAATATGGACCGATATTCACAAAACCCAGTAGTATAATGTTTGAATACAATCTATTGATCTGTATACAATTTTAGTTCGATATCTATATATTTAAAATATTTATAGAGGTGGTTTTCGGAAGTGGTGCTTATATGGTGCTTATTATATCACATTGATTTTCGTATATAATGTAAATATTTATTTGAAATTTTAACCAGATAGAAGCTTTTATAAGAGATTTATTAGCATTTAAGTAATTTTCGGAAATGGACCTTATGTGGGAGCTATGGTCAAATATGAACCGATATTCACACAATCTAGTAGTATCATTTGTGAATTAATACTACCGATCTGTGTAAAATTTTAATTCGATAACGATATTTTTCAGATATTAATGAAAATTAATGTGGTTTTTAGAAGTGGGTCCTTATATGGGAGCTATAACCAATTATGGGCCGATCTTCATGAAATTCCCTACAGCGATTTTCATGTGCATGGGGACTATGCATGTCGAATTTCAACCTAATACCGATATATATAAGATATTTAAGTGTATTTAAATGATTTTCGGAAGTAAACTTTATATGGGGGCTATGGTCAAATAGTGCCCGATCCAAAAAAAATATTCGTCTCGCAATTTCTGTTTGCACGAAACATAGTTGTGCTGAATTTTGTATGGATACTGCAATTGTATGGGCATTTATATACCATAGCACCATATTTCGGGAAGAAATTTGTATGGAGGCTACTAGAAATGATGGACCGATTCTTTCCATTTTTAACAGAATTTTTCCTTTTATTATATCAATAACGAGTGCAAAATTTCATGGTATTCTCTGCAATGAATTTACCCAAAGTCACAAAAAATCATGTGAAAATTATCAAAATTTTTGGAGGTTGTCTTACATTTTGATCCATAACCCTGGTTCTACCAATTCGATTTTGCTGATTTTCAATACCAAACTACTTAGAAAAATCATAAACATTTTGGTATGCATTTCATTAATTTTGGTTATGTATTTTGGACGTGAGAGTGTTTTACACAGACAGACAGACAGACAGACAGACAGACGGACAGACGGACAGACAGACGGACATTGCTCAATCGACTTAGAATTTCATAAGGATCAATAATATATATACTTTGGTGGGTCTCAGATGAATATTTCTCAATGTTACACACGGAATGACAAACGTATATATACCCTCTTTCACCACTTGTGGTGGTGGAGGGTATAAAAAATATTCAAAAACTCTAAGTTGTCCTGGTTTTAACCTTATATCTCAGCCATTTGTGGACCGATTTTAAATAGCAACCGAACCGGGTCTATAGGGGAAATATTGATTTATGAGTCATGTATGTAAGTTATTTAGGGGCTACGGAAAGTTGATTTCAACATACAGACGGATATGGATAGCCACTGCACGGATCGAAACAAAAAGTAGTCGGATGGGGCACGGTCTGGACTATAAAGCAGGTGAGGCAAAACTTACCAACCACTTCATTCTAAATAGTTTTTTACAGGTATTGCAACAAGTGGCCGAGTGTAGTCATGATGGAATATTACAGTTTCATGTCTGGCCGCATATTGTGGGCGTTTTTCGACCAATGCTCGCTTCAAACATATCAGTTGTGTTCACTACAGGTTCCCTGTGATGGTCTGGTCAGATTTCAGCAGACCCTTTTCCTCCCAACAAATACATGTAATCACCTTTTGCTTTCGATTTTGCTGGCTGGCCGGGGTTCCCTTAAGATCGCTTTTTTCATCGTATGTAGTGAATCAGTCAAAGATCGTTTTCTTTTATAGCGTTCAAGCATCATTTCGGACATTCAAAATCGTCTTTCAAGGTCTTTTGGCTTCAATTCGTATGGTACTTAATTTCCATGATTTTGGATGAATCCTGCTGCTCGCAAACATTTGAAAATTGCTACTTGAGTAGCTCCCAATGATTTTGCAAGCTCTTGTTGAGATTGACTCAATCTTTATGGAGTAATCCTTCACTTCTTGGTCTTCAAACTTTTTTGCCTGGCCTGGGCGATATTTGTCTTCTGTGTCAAAATCACCACTTCTGAACCACGCAAGCCATCTCTAGCACATTAAAACCGATGGATCAAAATCTTTGGTGAGCAATCGGTTTGCTTCATCTGCACTTTTTTATACCCTTCACCATAAGTTTGGCATTTTGCTTGTAATTTCTACATTTTTCATTTGCGACCCCACAAGGTATATATATTCTGAATCGTTACATACAGCGAAGTCGATATAGCCATGTCGGTATGTATGTTGAAATAACCTACAAACATAACTGATACATCAATATATTGGGAATTCTTCCGATCGGCCTACAAATGGCTGAGATATAAGGAAAAAACCGGGACAACCTCGATTTTTGCCCTATTTTTGATCTTTATCTGGATTACAAAGTTATTAATATAGACAATATGGATATCTAATGATAGATATTTCAAAGTTCATTGCAAGGATTTATATAAGGCTAAAGTAATTTGGACCTACAATGGGTCAAAATCGGGAAAATTATTTTTTAACCCGAATATTTTTTTTACCACAAAATTTTTTTTTTCACTAATAAATTAAAAAAAAATTTTTAAAAAAAATTGGAAAAAAAATTGGGGGAAAATTGAAAAAAAAAACAATTTTGAAAAAAAAAAAAATTTAAAACAATATTGAAAAAAAAAAATTTTTTTTTAAATTTTGAATAAAAATTTTCATTTTGATAAGAATTGTGCTAAATTTCCCAATTAATTGTTTATAAATACACTGAAATTTATTGTTGGGGGATAAGCTTGTTCCTATGCGCATTTCACTGGTTGCTTAGGCCAGACCATCAGGAAACCTTTTCCCAAAAGGCTTTAGAAAAACTAAAGATATTATATAAATAAAACTATAGAGTGAATGAGAATTACAGACACTCAAGATTTATTTGTAAAAATATCAAAGCTTAAACAAAACACCAACAATAAACATTTTAATTTTGTTTACCTAAAAATATTAAAAATTTTTATTTTAAAGTATAATTTGGTGAGGGTATATAAGTTCCGAATGTAGCTGTCTTACTTGTTTAAATTAAAGAAGAAAGGCAAAACTTCGCCATTTTCGAAGCATAGTGAGAATAAATGACAGATATGTACCCTTCAAAATGTAATCGAGTTTAAGTTTTTAACTTGAACATTAACGACCAAGGTGGCGGAGTCTCAAGGCCACAAAATTGGGTACCTCGGGTATATGAAAAATTAAAAACGATGCCAAATGTTTGTTTTTCACCATCCGATTTGAATGTTTATTTTACTAGAAGAGATCTACCAAAAAAATGACAGCAATATAATATCTCTTACACGCATACCTAAATTAGAGCGGAAGGCGTTTTTTACTTGTCAAAAATTCTTGGAAAATCCGATTTTGACAACGCGTTTAATAGTGAAGTTAGTTGCAAAACACAATAAATGTAAACACATACATACAAAAGGAGAAACAAATATGCACGAAACTAATTTTTTAAACTTTAATATTTAGTTTTTTTGATATAATTTTAGTTTACAAATCACAAAACAAATATCAAATATCAAACAAATAATCCGGGTTATTATATTAATTTTTTTGATAACCTTGTTTTAATTGTTTGACGTAGCGTTGCCGCTCTTTTTAGGTATGACATTTCAGCGTTAAAGCTAAGCGGAAAAAAACGTTCCGCTTTTATTTATGCAGGCCTGTTACAGTCATACACCTCTTCTAAAGCAGCGGGAAAATGTATTAAAAAGTATTATGAGTTTAGAAATTACAGATTTATTTCCACTTTTTTCAAAATTTCCCTTCTGTATGTTGTCGAAAATTCGTTTATTTGGAATTTACAAATTTTAACCCCAATTTTACTTATTAATGTTTGCTACATTACCAAATCATGTTATAAAAAAAAATTAGGATGATCGGCTATCGTCCTGTGTCGGATTGTCACTTATACTTGGATTTAGAGAGAAAGATATTATTGTCCTAACCATTTAATTAGAGAGAGATAATCAATCGTTATAGCATCCGATTGGTTTGGAATTTTAAGCAGTCTAATATACATAGTAAAAAATGTTTAAACGTGTTGTAAACTTTTGTAAAATCAGACGACATATGTACATCTTACACAATAGGCTGTGAATTGAACTGTCATTCCCTGCCAAATATAATCAGAAATAAAGTTATAAAATTGATTTACAGGCCATTTTATTATACGAAACACAAGCATGTGTATTTTTTAACAAATTTAATAAATTGAATGTCTAAATTAATGACCAAATACATGAATGAATCACTGAAATTAATAATAAATTTGGCTGTTGTTGATTAAGAAAAAAAAAACATATTTAAGCGTATCACATACTTAAATGACAATTTGTAATGCTTTTTGTTCAGTTTCACACTCACACTTCAGTTTGACATTTGAAGTTCATCGGAAAACTAGCAAATGTTTGACAGTGACTACAGTTGTTGTAGTCTAGGAGTTTTGTTGTTAAATTGGTGATAAATAGTAAATAATGATTATGATGTGGATTTTTTATATTTTTTGTAGTTTTTCCAGACAACCATTAAACATGGCCATCATTATTTTCAATGTGCGATCTTTGCTTGCAATATTTCTCTCTCTTTCTCACACTATCTCCCTTAATTATGTCAAAAGTGTAATCGTGTGTTAATAATCGCTTATATATAAGCATAGTATTAAATACATATTCATATATTTACTTACATTTACAAAATCACATACACCCTGTCATCTCTTAATTCATTGAACCATATTGACATTTGTTACAGATTTTGGTTTACAAAATGTCAAATGGTTTGTATAAAAAATAAATAGATTTGTAGTTTTTGTCTTCATGTCATTATTAAAACATTGTTGTGTGTTTTATGTGATTGTTGTGTGTTATTACTGGCTGCTAATAATAATGAAGTTGTACAAATTCTCTTGCTATTTTTTTATTCATTCATTCATTCATTGTTTGTGTGTTTTTTTTATTTTTTTTTTTTATAAAGATAAAAATTGTACTTGACTGTCACTCATTGTGACACATAATTAAAATGATCTCAAGTTGTTTGTGTGCATGGATGTGTTTGTATTGAACTGTTTATTGGGTTGTGTTAAATGTTACATTGCGGTATGTTCAGTTTAGTTTCATTCTTGTCACTATTGTTTTCCTAGCTATTTATTGATTTTGTTTGAAATTTATTTTATGTATTTTTTTTTAATTAATGAGATTTTCTTATAATTATTGTCTGTTCTTAGCAGCAGTTACAGCGTTTAAATATTAATTTGTATTGTTGTGCATTTTTAAGAAGGAAAATGTCATGTTTTTATGTCACTTTTTTCAATGCAACACCTCAAAAATCGAACCTATTATCTTAATAATTTAATGCTAGCTCGAAATTTTGTATTTCTATTTGTTTGTTCATGTCCGTTTGTTTAGCATGGTCTGACTGGACATTGTTTAGAACTCTGATATATTTGTTTTCGTTATTGACTTTAATAAAATTAAGGAGTTGTTTGATATTCAGATGACATTTACTATAAAGTTTAAGACAGGTAATCTTAAGAAGCCTATAATAAATGTTGGTTACATCATTCATTATTGTAACAAAAACAAAACACATGTAAAATTTTCACTCAAAGTACAGGCTGGTAAGCACATAATGAGCGAATTAACTTAATTGTGAATCAATTCGAAAAGGTTCAATTGATTTCTATGATCGATATTTCATTTTGTTGCTATTACATGTGGCTTTGCGGTAAAGCAATAAATCTGAACAATTTCTGACGTTTTCTATTTTTCATGATTTTTTTAAAAGAAAAAAAATTGTTATTTTTAGGTAAAAATTATATATTTTTTGCTTTAATTTGTTATTATAACTCCGAAACTACTGAACCGATTGAAACACAATATATACGTTAAAATTTGTATATAGCATGAGGAAGATATTTTCATAATTCAATCAATCGAAAGAAGAACATTAACTACTAAATTTTATGTATATCAAACAAAAAAACTAAAATTTTGTGAAAATGAGCGAATTCACTTAATTGTGAATAAATTCGAATAGAATCAATCGATTTTTATGAGCGCTATCTCATTTTGTTGCCATTACATGTGGCTTTGCAATAAAGCAAAAAACCTAAACAATTTATGCCGTTTTCGATTTTTCATGATTTTTTTAAAAGAAAAAAAATTTTTAGGTAAAAAATATATTTTTTGCTTTAATTTGTTATTATAACTCCGAAACTACTGAGCCGATTGAAACGCAATATATGTGTGAAAATTTGTACATAGCATGGGGTAAATATTTTCAAAATTCAATCAATTGAAAGATGAACATTAACTACTCAATTTTATGTATATCAAACAAAAAACCAAAATTTTGTGAAAATGAGCGAATTCACTTAATTGTGAATAAATTCGAAAATAATTAATCGATATTAATGATCGACATTTAATTTTGTTGCTATTATATGTGGCTTTGAGATAAAGCAATAAACCTGAACAGTTTCTACAGTTTTCGATTTTTCATGATTTTTTTAAAGGAAAAAAAATTGCTATTTTTAGGTAAAAAAAAAAATTTTTTGCTTTAATTTGTTATTATAACTCTAAAACTACTGTGCCGATTGAAACGCAATATATATGTGAAAATTTGTATATAGCATGGGGAAGTAATTTTTAAAATACAATCAATCGAAAGAAGAACATTAACTACAAAATTTTATGTATATCAAACAAAAAACCAAAATTTTGTGAAAATGAGCGAATTCACTTATTTATGAATAAATTCGAAAAGAATCAATCGATTTTTATGATCGATATATCATTTTGTTGCTATTATATGTGGCTTTGCGATAAAGCAAAAAACTTAAAAAATTTCTGCCGTTTTCAATATTTCATAATTTTTTTAAAACAAAATAAATTGCTATTTTCACGTAAAAAATCAATTTTTTGCTTCAATTTGTTATTATAACTCCGAAACTACTGAGCCGATTGAAACGCAATATATACGAGAAAATTTGTATATAGCATTAGGAAGATATTTTCGAAACTCAGTCAATCGAAAGAAGAACATTAACTACTCAATTTTATGTATATCAAACAAAAAACTAAAATTTTGTGAAAATGAGCGAATTCACTTAATTGTGAATAAATTCGAAAATAATCAATCGATATTAATGATCGATATTTAATTTTGTGTCTATTACATGTGGCTTTGCGATAAAGCAATAAACCTGAACAGTTTCTACAATTTTCGATTTTTCATGATTTTTTTAAAGGAAAAAAATTGCAATTTTTAGGTAAAAAATATATTTTTTGCTTTAATTTGTTATTATAACTCCGAAACTACTGAGCCGATTAAAACGCAATATATAAACGGATTAAAGGTTATGTAAATTTACATTTTTCGAAGCTTATGTTAATAATATCGGTCTAACCGGTTTTGAGTTATCATTGATTATGTGGGGAAACGTCTATAAATTTTAACAATTTTACTTAAAATTTAAAAAAAAATAAAATTTTTTATGCGTTCAAGGGTTTATTTATTAATTTGATAACTGTATTAATAGTTTCTAACTTACACGTTAATTCCACCATGAATTAGGGTCACTCGATTTTGGAAATTGTTTTTTTTTTTTCTGAAGAATCCAAATACAGTTCAAGGAAAGTGATGGGAGAACATTTGTAAGCCAGCCAAACGGAATAGTACTGCACCTCAAGGACATAAATAAGTCATTCTTGGTTGGTAATGGCAATACTAAGGTGCGGGGCTGCATTAAACAAGATACAAAGACTGGATTAAGAAACAGATCCATTTTAAATGATGTTACGTTTCCATATGTAACATTTTTATACGATTTTCTTGGGATTGTGACCTATTAATTGAATATTTGGAAAAGTTTCCACTGTATTGGCAACCACTGCATTTGTTTACTACAATGAATGAGTAGTTATTTTTAGAAAACATTTGTATACCCTATTAGCATTTTTGCTGGGTTTCAACTTGAAAGCAAGTGTAATTCAAGCCTTGAATCCAGTTCAAGCAATTGGATTACACTTTATATCAATAGCATATTCCAGTAAAAAACAAACATATATTCAAGTTTTTTTATTTGAAATATATTTAATTTTTTCAACGTTTTAAACATAATTAAATTTGCATTCAAGTCAAATTCCAACAAAATGTTCAAGTGCTTGTATTTTTAGAGATTTAGTGCTTATTGGGTTCATATATAAGACATAAAATATGATAGGTATAAACACTTCCTTAAACTGTTTTTCTATCAATATGTATACATATCTTTAAATTTAAACACTTAACAGCCTAAACATAAATATTTCAACATCTGGCCACCTCAAACAAATCACCAACCAACGAACCAACCTTTCAACCAAAAGTGTAAATTCGTTCAATTATTTTTTGTATCTTTTTTTTTAGAAGGAAAATAAAGAAATTTATATTCATAAAATAAAACAATTTATGAAAATTATACTTATTTTATGAAAACAATAAAATTTAATGAGTCAATCAACGAAAACAATTTTTGTTTATGAATTTCATCCGCACCAGCACAAGATAAAATTTACTTGATTTTTTTTTTTTTTTTAATTTTTTGTTTTGTTTGGTGTGCTGATGATGATTTTGTTTGATGACCCATCATCATACTAATCGTAATCATTCAGCAACACCTCTCAACAAGATAAAATGTATTTTTGATTGCTACAAACAATGATGATAATGATAATGATGATCATCATCATCATCATCTCTATCGTGGTTTGTTTCAATGCACTGTGTGTAAAAGAATTCATACAGGGTGTGCTTTGTTGGCTGATGTAGTTTAAAATTATGATTTTGATTATAATGTTTGTGATTTTGTTTTAAAAACAGGCATTCAATCAAAAATAGTTATTTTCAACAAGCACTTTTTAAGAAATTAACTTGAACAAATTTTATAACACTTTTTACTTATTTCTGTGGCAGCCACCATCAACAGCGGTTCGAAACTGAAAATTAAAAGAGTGTTTCAGAAAACAATCAATGGTTAACAAATGATTTTAACTGGCTTCATTCGCATTTATGCCACAGTATGTCCATACAGTAACAAGCTAAAGTTTTCCAACAAATAACAAACTTTTTAATATTTCAGGAATTAGAAAACATTATTTTAAATTTTGTTAAATTATAAAGTTTGTAATATGTACTTATTTTCTCTTTAAAAAAAATCCTTATTTAAATCTTAAAAATGTCGGAATTATTTAGTATTTGACTGTAGCACACACTTATTATCTGTATAGAATTTACACTCACCTTGCTGGAGTACTTGCATACACACACTTTTACTTGCATGCTGTGGCGCAGATTAAAATTCCAATTATTTATAACAATAAACTAAATTATGCTTTATTTCTGTTATTTTATATTAAACATAAAAACCTCTTTATTTTCACATTAAATATTGCGGCAACATTAAGATGTTGTGTAGTGTTTTGTTTTATGGCACAAGACAACATATAAAACTATAATTCTCCACTAATCAGCTAAATAAAGTAATATTAACTGAAGTACGCTTAAGCAAAAGCTAAATAAGAGGTCGATTACATCTTCATTCACTTGAAACAATTACTTATGTTGTTTTCTGAAAAAAACCTTTAGAACTTCATTAACATAAACTAAACGATGAAGATGTTAATAGATTTGTGTTTAGAGGGGCTGTTTTACTTAGAAGGAAAATAAAACTGTACCCTTTTCACCGGCCACAGATTACTGATTCATCCTCAGCCAGCCCAAACGACAACAACTGAATATACTTAGGGGGTAAAAACTATAAATGGGTAAAATTTAGAACACATTTTTATCTAATCCGAAAAATAGCAATAACTTTAGATACGCTTTGTATGTTATAATCAAATAAACGCAGAATTACAATTTGAGGTGTATTCTTTATCAAAACATTTTTAGTTCTTTCTGGAAAATGGTACATTTTTATTAACATATTTCGTATAAGACAATCAATTTGATTATGTGCCCTTTCTATGGCATATACTTACAGTGGAAACTTTTCCAAATATTCAATAAATACACCAAAATCATAAAATGCTTAGTAAAATTGTATTTTTTTAGTATTTCATTAATACAAGGTGGCGCAAAAGTAAACTTCCGATGTTTTTTGGCTGTAATTAAACAAAAAAAATGAAAAACTTTGATTCTTCTTGTGGATTATTTTTATTTGGTCTTTTAATTTTTTTACATCAAGTCGAGAATATGATGTCATGTAAATGGCCGCCGCCACAGTTGATTGTCATTTGAGCCCTTTTTATGGCATTTTCCATCGCTTTGGCCAAAACTTCCGGCGATAGGTCCTCAAATTCTTGACGGATATTGTCTTTAAGAGCTGCAAGAGTCTGAGGCTTGTTGACATCTTGCTGGCCAAATCGCCAAATCTAGGTTCAATTCTTATTTAAAATCGTGAAAGACGTCCACAAATGGCTGCACCCCGAATCTTTGACATATATTTCGATTATCAATTCATTTACTTAGGCAATATGGATATGAAATCAAAGTAATTTTAAATACATTTCCAACGAATATAACACTTTAGAAATTCGAGTTGGACCTACAATGGGTAAAAATCGGGAAAAAATTTTTTTAACACGAATTTTTTTTCACAAAAAACAATTTTTTGTGATACATTTTTTCACTAATAAATTAAAAAAAAAAAAATTTTAATTAAAAAAAAAATTTGGAAAAACTTTTTAAAAAAAATTAAAAAAAAAAATATTTTTTAAATTTTATTTTAGATTAAAATTTGGTGAAGGGTATTAAGACTCGGCAGAGCCGAATATAGCTCTCTTACTTGTTATATATTGAAGTAATCCAATGCCCAGAACATCAAGATCTGGATTAAGCGTATCATTTTCGTCTCATGGCTTCAATCTACAATTGAATTGGTTTATAGAGGATATTTAGTTAGTGTTCAAAGTTTAACATGTGGGTCCATTTGGATAAATAAGAAATTTCCTATGAAAAATGCCAAAGTCCTAAAATTATGTTGAACCAATTTGTATGATCCCTAAGAAATCTCAATTCTAAATTGGAAAATTTCGTACAACTTTTACAACATTTACTTATGTTAAACCCCCAAATGTCAATCCCTTTTATAATTATTCGGTATTTGTATCATCTTTAAATTAATTTCAATCTCGTACAACAACATATGTTGTTGTTGTTGCTGGTGTCTTGTTATTTATTATAACGTTGCTGTTGTACGATGTTGTTCCCTTATGGTGCGGTCGGTATAATTTACAATTTGTGGCAGAAGTAGTTGTGGCAGCGACAACAGCAGCTTTTAGCAACCAATTAACAATTCATTATAAAGGCATTAATATAATGAATAATCATTGACTTTACTGACATTGCGCCATAAATTTGTCCCCATGTCACATGCTATAAAAAGCTAAAAATGAACCAGCACGGCACACAGCAACAGCCACAGCTATAGTTAGCGCAGCACAATATTCGCACAACAATAATAATAATAAACCGGTGGTAGTAAGTATATATGTATGTAGTAGATGTCCCTGATTCCAGACGTCTGTTGTTTTGCTGGTCTCCTCGCTTCTAAATGTTGCAGCAATACTTGTTAGTTTGTATGGTTTGTATGTTGTATGAGTTTAATACTAAATAAAACATTGATTTATTTTAATATGTTGCGGTATTTTATTTGTTCATTACAGCAACAACAACAACAACAACAACACAGTTTCACTGTGACTGAGCGACTATCGAAAGCCATTTAAAACTACACAACCAACAACTTGGTATCAGTTGGCAAACCAGCCTCAACTACTACAGATTTACACCCAAATTATAACTCAATAAATCTTAAAGAAAACAAATCGTACATTTAATTTAAAAAAAAAAGAATAAAATAAAAAATAAAAAAACACAACAAAAGCTTTAGCAATGATTAAGCAAAATGTTTTTTTTATTTGGAGCTGCTACAGCACCAAACAAACAGTGGAGACTTGTGCCAAAGTGCATTGCAATAATTGTACTGGTGGAGAGGAAGGAGTTTAATCCACACATGTTATCAACAGCAGCTATATTGCACTAGCAGATGTGAACGCGTTAATTTGTTTGGTAGCAATCATTTGAGTTGAGAGGAGGGCGTTGAAAAGTTGTTTGTTGCCTTTTGCACAGGCGCAACATTAGCAAAGTTTATAAGCTCAATTTTAATCTTATTTCACGCTGATCTTTAAACTAAATTTAAGAAGAAGATCAGCAACAACATCAACATTGGAAACAAATTCCTCCTGTTATGATTCCACTTACCACCTTCAATTCATTCTTCGTTTTTTTGTTTAGTTAAATATTTGTTGTGATTTATTGCTCACTGGGCTGCTAAAGGGATCTTCTTCCCCATGTGTTGGAATATGTGAGAGGAATGTTGAAGTGCAATCATCGCCTGGCTTAAATAAGCAACAATATGTTTTGTTTGCTAATCATAAACTAATTTCAAATCTATATGTAGCCCCCCTAATACCCGTCGTATATAATCCTTATTACTAAACGTAGATTAATGTTGAAGCATCATTAATTTGCACAATTATGTCTGGTTATACGTAGTTGCATACCACTTGGTTACACACTATGTGCTGATATATTCAGCCTTGTTGCATTGAGTATGCGTTGGAAATTGCATTTGACTTGTAAATCGTCGTTTTAACCAGATCAATTTTTTTTCTTCAAATGTTGTTTGGTGTTTGTTCATTTGTATTTTATGATCATTTATTGTGGCTAATTGCACTAAACGATGTCTTGCAGTTTTGTCCAGTATTTTATCGAAATTTATATGAGTCGTAGTTAAATAATATCAATGGATTTAACAAATAAGTTCATTTCGATTAATCAGCAATATAAAGTACTTTTTAACTTGTTGTTCTTTTTTAAAACATTCAAAGGCGTTGTTTGAAAAGGAGTTTCAGGAGAAAAGGAAGGTTATTAATTCTATTAGGTTTTAACGGTATTTGGTTTTAACCGAAACCATGGTTTTCATGGCTTAAAACCGTCAACAGAGAATTATACTTTTGTGCAACGGATACATCTTGAAATAAACAATGATCGCAAAAATGTTACTGAATCATTCAAAATTTGATTTCATATTAACCAAAAAAGATTCACTAAGAAGTATTTTTGAAATTTGGAAGGAGAGAGAAATGTCAATGAAAATAATTAAACTAAATTACTCTCTTTTCACACATACGAGTGATACAATAATAAAATTCATGGCAATTCATGCCATTCTCATGAATTAGGTTTTCAACAACAAACTTAGGTTTTTGACTCTCAGTTATGTATTAGTTGTCTTGATTCGATTGTTTAGGTATTGTACAAATGTGCAATAGCGATTTGAATTTAACAGTCTGTAACTACTGCCTGCAACATTCATCATGTTTATAAACACGTCCATCAGTAGAAGCTTCTACTTATCAACAATGTTGATAGCATGCGTTTGTTTATAAGTATGGCAACACTAAATGTTTAAGCTGCTAACATTAACATCGAAAGCTCTAGAATTCGAATGTTCTACTTTGTCCGTTAAGATCATTGTAGAAGATTTATGAAAGATGGCGTGTGTATAAATCAATGGTGTCCATTTCATTGTGCTTTCGCGCTGATTAACAACACACATATTCTTATTCTCTTTTGTTTAGTAGTCACTGAGACAGCGACGAATGCACACGCTAAGCGGATGTATTGCTATTTTTTAATTTTTTTAAATTTATTTTGCATGATCACTGAAAGAAATATTTGGATTGTTTAATATATTTCAAACTTTTAAAAATCATTGAAGTGTTATCTTGATTTATCCCTCAATTTACGTTTGAGAAACATTTTTATCAGATTTGAAATGATTTTAATCAAGACAGCGTAATTAAATAAGCAAAAAATGGTTTATATATTTTTTTAAATATTTTTAAATTTGTCGAAAATTATTAATATCGAACTCTTAATTAATGATCTATGGTAATATGTCGCAGACAATTTGATTTAGATTGTTGACTTGATTATTGTTAACAAATAAAGCCTTAAACATCTTTTATTTATTTCACTAAAATTTTCTTTCGGTGGCGCTCTCTTTCGCTCACCAACACAAATACAGATTTAGCTTTGGACATCCCTGGTATAAATACCCTGCAGTTCATTGAACTAGTTCCGCTACGTCGAATTAGTTAGCCACTGAGAACTACCACTAGTGAATTTTCAACCCACTCGCAACGTTATTGACTGGTGAATTTAACACGGGGATGTCATTGCAGGTGGCCGATTGGCACACTCTGCATAACACTTCACTATTAAATTCAATAGTACGAATACTCCAGCATTTGAGAAAAAAAATAAAAAATAAATTTTTCAGAGAGCGGGGTTGAACACATAACCCCACGTTTTATAGTCAAATGCGCTAATCACTAAGCCACAGAGCTCTTATTTGTACTGCTCCCAATTTGTTATTAAGAATTACATGTGAGTCTACTCTCAATTTTTGCTTTTTTTCATCATCAGAGAGAACGAAAATACCAAACGGCCACATTCAGCATTACATGTGGCCATCAAAGTGGTATATTTTAGAAGACTTTACTAAACGGCCACATTCAGCATTACATGTGGCCATCGAAGTGGTATATTTAAGAGGATTTTATTTTACTTGAATTTATTTTCAAAAACTTAAGGCGAATATCCGACTATTGTTTGTTACTGAATACGCTAGCGAAATGTAGTGCAAATGATAACCATTTAACTACCACTTTAGTGGCCACAGCGAACTAGTTTCTTGTGCAAGTAGTAATATAGCTAGTGTAAGGTTTCCAATTGGCACTTTTCAAACTGCTGGGTAGTGGCAAATGTTGCAGTAGTGAGTTGAGTTGATCATAGGCGCTGTTAGAGTTAACATCAACTGTCTTGTACATTTAAGTTTGTACATCATAAAGTGTGTGTACATTTCTGGGAATTGTACTGTTGTTGTTGTACATTTGAAATAAATAAAGAGTTGTTACAATTTTTAACTACAAAACTGATTTTTATTTGTAATCAAAAGTATTCGCTTTATTTAAAGGAAAAAAACCAACGTTTTAAAAAGGTTAAAACGTAACAGTATCTTCTTAACTAAAAAAACATTTAAAACATTCAGTCACTCTAAATTTTACTAACATGATGTTATTTGGAACTGATGTTTGAAGAGCGAAATTCGGGTATAAAGTTTGGTAATGTTTTAAAATATAATTTTTCTTGGTGCAGATTTCCATAGACAAAATGTAGTATTTTGAAAATTCAAGCTTGACATGGGAGAAATTAGGAAAATTAAACCTTCCTGTTTTAATGTCCTTTTAACGGTACCACATATACCCTTATATTTCTTCTAATGGTACTTTTTTAATTTTTTTAATAATGAACACAGAATATTAAAATTATTAATATTTACGACGATATGACTTTAAATAAAAGGTTTGAAGAAAAAATTCATAATTCCATTTTCGAAATCTAATAAAATGTATTCGTTCATAAATTTTTTAAAATTAATTTTATAAATGATTAAAAGCTAAACAAAACTGAATGAAGAAAAATTATTGAAATTATAATTGATTTAAAAATGCGGAATTTACAATAGATGGAATTTACAATGTCATTTTGAAGGCTACATATCTGTCATTTATTCTCACTTAGCTATAGAACATTATATTATAAATAAAAAATTTTTCTATGCTTAGAAAATTTCTTGTTTTGTACCAACAAAGCGGGGAAGTTTTGTTTTACTTCTTTAATTAGAAAACTAGTAAGAAAGTATGGTCGGTCAAGCCCGACCATATAATACCCTACACTAAGTAAATGAGCAAAAACATTTTTCTTTCAAAATTTCAATAATTTATATTCGTGAGCGATTTTCGGAAGCAGGCCTTATATGGGAGCTATGACTAATTATGGACCGATCATCATAAAATTTGGTGACATGAATTCTGTATATATAAAACTTATTTGGAGAAAAACTTGTGTAGATGCATATATAAATTAAAAATTTATGACCGATAAAGTCCAATTTCGGCAAGGTGAAATAATGAACCGATTTCAGCCAGTTTCAATAGGGATCGTCTTTGGGCAGAAAAAATTACATGTACCAAATTTTGTCGAAATATCTTCAAGATTGCGACCTCTACTCTGCGCACAAGGTTTACATGGACAACCAGCCAGACGGACGGACGGACATCGTTTAATCGACTCAGAAAGTGATTCTGAGTCGATCGGTATACTTTAAGGTAATATTTTTGGGCGTTACAAACATCTGCACAAATCCAATATACCCTCCCCACTATGGAGGTGTAGGGTATAAAAAGTGCCGTTGAAGCATAACGATTGCTCACCAAAGCTTATAGTGATTGTGGTTCATCGGTTTCAATGTGCAAAAGATGTTTTGTGCTGTTCAGAAGTGCTGATTTTGACCCGGAAGACAAAAAAGTTTGAAGACCAAAAGAATTCGGATCATTCGCCAAAATATGGGCAAAAAATTAGTTTTTCTCGAAAATCGCAAACTAAAGGAGATATTTTCATATTTTTGTTCCCTATTATGTTCTTAATAAATCCCAATTTGATAGTCAAAAAATTCGGATTGGAGTTTTGAAACTGCCGTTAAAAAAAATAAATCCACTTTAATGTACAATTTTATAAATCTTGTATATATTATTTAACTATATTTTAACCATAGTGAAAAATTAGTGCTTATTTGTCTTGTTGCAATTTTTTCTGCTTAAGTTCTGTTCCAATTATTTATAAAAATTTAATTATGTTTGTACTCTAAACACACAAAATTTTTCACGGTGTGATCAATAGCAAACTAAAAAATCCTCCTCATCTTTCATCTTCTATGAAATCAATAACCCAAAATTCAACATGATACGAACATGATAAATTATAAACAAAATGTAAGTCTCACCTTACTCTGCCTTAACAAATGAATAAGGTGTTTTTCTACAAACTGATCTTAAAGATTCTCTATACAAATAGTCTCCATATTTCATATGTTTTTAATTTTAAACCGAAAAGGCGTAAAATTCTCAAAATATTTGACACCAACTTATGACACAATAAGAAGCCAAAATATACGAAAAAAAAAAATCAAATAATTTAAACGACCATAACAGAAGTTTCTAAGGAGTTGCTTGTGTATCCTTTTGCTAACAAAAGATCCAAGTCGGTGTGACTTTAATCTTTCCGATGTTTTGTTCTCTGGGTGTTTAAAGAGCGTCGAAGTAAATCAAATGAAATTTAATTCAATTCAATTTTAGGGAATGTGTCGTGTAAACGAAATATGAATCTCGTTTAATCATAATTCGAAGAAATCTTTAGTAGAGACGATTAGTCGTTGCTACTGCAGCAGTTCTGGTACTTGTACAGCTGATGAGCACGAGGCCGTTTATCTTTAACTCGAAATGATGATGCAGTTTAAAGATGTTTTTTCTGAATGGCTGAATGATGTTTATAACTATTAAATGAATCCCATGATTATGAGGCCTAATAATGAATGGTGTTGCTGATGCTGCTGCTATTGCTACTGCTGCAGCCTCTACTTTCCAGTTCATTAATTTTTGTAAACGCGTTTTTATCGTTTACAAATATTTTTACGTTTATTAGTAAATGTTGTATGTATGTGAGTGAGTGAGTGTATTGTGTACAAGTCCTTTACATTTATCCATTTAATTATCCTTAAATGACGACAAACGGTGGTAGAGAGAATATAATCGTTTGTTATTTTTTACGAGTCTTTTGCTTTTGTTATTTTTTTTTTTCTTCTTTTCTGAAAATCTCATAAAGGATTCATTAATAATGTCTAATAAAAGCCATTGATATCTTTTTGAATATGCAGTTGGAATTGTTTGTGTGCGTTTGTATAAATGTCAGTATTGAGAACTTATTATATTCTCATATGTCTCGTGTATAAGTGGTTACGCACAGTGGGTATGATTGTTTTAAATACTGTAATAAGATAAAACTATTGATCGGATGTACATAAAACTTAATGTATTGTTACATTTTAATCTTTTTAAAACGTTGGTTTATTTCCTATAAATAAACCGGATACTTTTGATTGCAAATAAAAGCCATTTAGTAGTTTAAAATTGTAACAACTCTTTATTTATTTCAAATGTACAACAACATAATTAAATAGTCAGTCAGTGTCTTTATACACTTTTATCAATTCGCAAAAATGAACACACACTTTATAATGTACAAATTTAAATGTACAAGACAGTTGATGTTAACTCTAACAGCGCCTATGATAAACTCAACTCACTACTGCAACCTCTGCCACTATTTATACATACGCCATCATTCGTTAATCTTCTACAATGATCTTAACGGACAAACTAGTACATTCGAATTCTAGAGCTTTCGATGTTAATGTTAGCAGCTTAAAACATGTGGCTTATCTTTATATAAGATGTGTAAAGGCTTTTCCAACTAGAGATGTTGTTTTGGTATTCAATGAAAAATTGTATTTTTTTTTTGAGATAAATGATAGGATGTTTATTTCACGTAGCGCCGTCTTGTTGAAAGTAAACGTTGTCCAGATCAATATCATCGAACTCCGACTAAAATAAGTCTGTGGAATGTCCAATTCTAAAGAACGACGAGGAATGAACAAACCTGGGTTATCTCCAACACTTTGGATTACAGCAGCAATATTCTCAGTTGTTCTTGAGCGACGTGCACGGGTTTTATTCTTCACATTACTAACGTGTCCCAACAGCTCGAATTTTTCCACCAATTTCAGTATTGCGGTCCGACAACCCAAAAATGCTTTAGTTTTGCGAACTGTGACTGCAAGATTTTCACCATTTTTGTAGAGAATTTTAATAATTTCAATGCGTTGTTGAAGCGTGTATCGTTCCATTATCAGTAATGGCGTAGTTTCTACTTGTCACATGTCAGAGAATAAAAGCTTCAAAAGTGACAGCTATCGAAATACCGGGTGATTCAAAATAACACTTCTTGTTGGAAAATCTTTATATTCGTTGGGGACTGAGAATCTATATGGAGTGTTTATGTAAAATAATGGACCTTGAAATATGAAATTAATCATGTATAGTACTAATAAATGACAAACTATTAATTGGGAATTGACGGTACTTTTTCTTGTTTCTAATGGTACCTTTCGTTTTCCTATTATAATGTATTTTACATCTTGACATTTGATCACGTGATCCTGATTGAGCACTTTTTGATTAATGATTAATAACGTTTTTTA
Organism: Calliphora vomitoria; assembly: GCA_942486065.2. Lineage (NCBI taxonomy): Eukaryota > Metazoa > Arthropoda > Insecta > Diptera > Calliphoridae > Calliphora > Calliphora vomitoria. The sequence continues at coordinate 5,490,386 of OW818029.2, read as the reverse complement.
AAAATGAAAAATAAAGTGTCATGGGTGGATTATATAACATTTAATATTTTTGGTTCTTTGATATATAACAAACGGAATGACCCCATCATTTTGGTAAAGGGTATAAAAGTAATTTTAAAAAAATTAACTTTTAGAAAAGTACGTTTTTAAAAAGTATCTTATTAGGAAAGTACCTTTAGAAGGTACAACAAAATGAGCAGTAGCTTTTGAAAATGGAAAAAGAACAACAAAGCGTTGTAGTTGCAACGTTTAATTTAAATACTAAGCATATTGAAATAAAATTTTTAAACAAATCAATAACATTTCAGTTGACCCACTGTGCATTATCTTCTCTCTATTAATTCCTTTTTTTTGGCGGAAAATTTTCATGCTTCGTTGAATAGAAATTCATTTGAAGTACATTTTCTGTACTTTTTTTCATTAGGCTCATCATTCTGAAATTGTTTTTGTTGTTGTTGTTGTGTTTTATTGTTATATGATGAAGTAAAGTTAATTTATTACACATTTATTTTATATTATTGTACTTTTATTATTACATTTCATTATTACTGTCAATGGTGGTTGTGTGAGTGTGTGTGATTAAAGATGCTGACACTAACGCTGCCAAAATGCTACCACTCGTAGCATTATGAATGTCCTTGCATTGTTTGTGTGTGTGTGTGTATCTATAGAAAGTCTATTAAATAAATATTTGTGTGTGTTTAAAACTGAAGTGGTTTTTGAAGTGGCAATTTATTCACTCACTTTTGAAAACACACAGTCACTTTCCAACCTTACACACACACACACGCAAACTCTTGAATGTACATATGTTTTTCTTGTAGTTTATAAATGAACATTTATGTATTTTATTTGTTTATTGTTGAGGACGATCAAAATGATCCTGCTGTTATGTTTTTGTGATGCCGTTTTTATTGTCCTTTCGATGATTTTTTAATCTTTGTTAATTGTGAAAATATTTATACTCATTTGTGAAAATGAGAAACAGCTTTCTGCATGTTCATGGCTGCTGCTAATTAAAAATTAAAATTCATCCCCATTTATTGGCTTTGTATTTACTTATAGCACGACAATATTTTTGCCTGCCAGCCAAACTGTACAACTTTTATCATTTCATCCTTATTCGTGGCTTTTTTTTGTTTAAATTATTTAGTCATACCTCGTTTGAAGGACAGACAGGCCAGCAGCAGAGGGGTTCATAAGTAAATACATAAGCCTCATTAGAGTTTAACTAAAGTGACGATGAATTTCAATTTTAAACTTGATTTATATTGAAATCATGAACAATTTAGATAAAAACTACCACCACTTTTATCGCCATCATCATTATCAGCTTCATTATTGCTTGTTCTATTATTATTATTACTATATAAGTATTATTGTGATTATGGGAAGCTGGCATAGATTACAAAATGGTTTTCAATTCATTTCTTTTAAAATATTTATGTACAAGTCTCTGTTAAATGTTTAAGATTAAATTGATTAAATTGTTGATTTTTGTCCCTCAAATTAAGTGTAAATCATTTGTAGTTAAAACTACGTACTTATTTTTGAGGGGGAAAAATAATTGAATTTCCAAAGGTCAATTTTCGATAACTTTTCGTTTTTTTTTGAAAAGAAACAAATTTTATGTATCGTTTAATTTTTAGTAATTTGGTTAAGAATAATCTAAAATTGTTTTTTTAGGAAAACTGTTGGTTAAACTTTGTTGCATATTCCAAATAAAATTATTATTTAAACTCGAATTTGACAAGTTGTTCAGTAAGGTACAAAAACGGAAACGACTTCCCGACCACCAGAACACTTAAGCAGTAGACTACTTTTTTGAAACTAAAATAAAATTTAATGAAATTTTTATTATTTGTATTCGGTATTGACAATTAGCCGAATCGGTTCAGTTGAAATGAAATTTATATTTGTAACTTGCCGCTCAACTTTTATTTGTGTAATCAATATTGTTGCCCGAAATTGTGCAGTCTTTACTCATTCAATCCTGAGTCTCGGAAAATAATCGCAATTCTATTTTTTTAGATTTCACACATAAAGGATTTCCAACAAGAGGTGTTATTTTGAATTACCCGGTATTTCGGTAGCTGTCACCTTTGAAGCTTTTATTCTTTGACGTTTGACAAGTAGAAACTACGCTATTACTAAAAATGGAATGATACACACTTCAACAACGCACTGAAATTATTAAAATTCACTACAAAACTGGTGAAAATCATGCAGTCACAGTTCGTAAAACTAAAGCATTTTTGGGTCGTCGTGAAGCACCTTGTCGGACCGCAATACAGAAATTGGTGGAAAAATTCGAGCTGTTGGGACAAGTTAGTGACGTGAAGAATAAAATTCGTGCACATCGCTCAAGAACAACTGAGAATATTGCTGCTGTAGCCCAAAATGTTGAAGAAAACCCAGGTTTGTGCATTCCTCGTCGTTCTTTGGAATTGGGCATTCCACAAACACCGTATTTTGGATGATATTGATCTGGACAACGTTTACTTTCAACAAGATGGTGCTACGTGCCACACAAGCAACGAAACCATTGCTCTTTTACGGGGAAAGTTTCTGGACCGTGTTATCTCTCGAAGAGACCTCAAGACCTCAAAGATAGAATTGGTGAGGCTATCGAGGACATAGGGCAGCCACTTTGCGATTTGGTTATGGAAAATTTCATGAAAAGGATATGGTCATGTAAGCGTGATCGTGGTGGCCATTTGGCTGATGTTGTTGTTCATTATTAACGGCGCATACCTTCCTCTTTATTATGAAATAAACATCCGATCATTTATCTCAAAAAATGCAATTTTTCTTTGAAAACCAAAATAACACCTCTTGTTGGAAACCCTATACTTAATTAACTTCATGTAATTAGAGAACAACTGAAAAGATTTTTCAAATCTTTCTTTATATAATTTAAAAAAAAAATCTTGGGCGCCTTCGAATTATTCAATTATTTCCAAAATCGGAAGACCCAAAGTCAAAAACTTGTATTTTTTTCTGTGGTATATAAAATTGGGACCAAAAACTAATTTTATTTTTAGATTTTTGCACTAAATGTTATATAACAATACAAAGATTATTAAATAATAAATATATACACCTCGTAACTAACATATTGTCCTCCATCATACAGATATTGTTTGGCATAATTATCCCAAATCTCGATATCAACCTATAAACATTGACATTTGTAAAGAAGATTCTAAAAAGTAGGGTTATTTAAATCCTTTAAAATATCGTTATTATTTATAATTTATTTTTTTATTGTATAACATCCTCTAATTAGCAGCTCTATTATTTTTGTTTTTTGTTAAAAAAATCTCATTTCATTACATTCCTTAAAAAAGTTCAATAAACTTCAATTAATAAAACAAACAAATAGTTGTCTTATCAGCTCTAACACCAAAAACCAAACATTAACAATTTTCTAATTGTAATGATGGTCTGACAAACAAATAATTAAGAAAAATTTCACAAAAAAAAAAATAAAAAAAATAAACAATCTTCAAGAAAAACTCATCATATTTTTTATCAATACAAATAGAAGCAAGAAAAAACCCCAAAAATAAAAACAAAAGATTTAAGGATAAGAGCATCATGAGCAATGTCAGTGGCATTCAATAAATGCTAAATTGACACTTAATGGCAGACAACATTTTTATGGCACATCAATTGCTAGTTAAGTAAGTTTAAATAAAGAGGGGGGTACGTACTACTCCAACCAACGCATACATATTTTGGAAAATATATTCTTATCTTTGACTTTAACGCAAAAGCAACTTCAACATTGAAAATCCAATAACCAAAAACCAAGTCCAATCTATGTATGTGCTGGTAATTGATATTGTTTGAGCTGTTTGTTAATCAGCAGGCATAACGCTTCACTAAATTCAATATACAGCATACGACAATAACAGCAACAACAACAACAACTACATTATGCGCATCTTACAAAATGATGAAGTCAAAAAGATTGTTGAGTTAAAGACCCCAGTAACAACAACAACTTCATCTATACTTTACACACTTACTACACAGTATTTGTACAAAGTTTATGTTAATGTTTCATATTTTTTTGTTGATATTTTAATACTCAAACGAGTACTTACAGTTTTGTTTTTTTTTTTGGAGATTGATCTCATAGCCAGCCACTCTCTTTTATACATTTAGTTACTTATCTGTCCCTTTTTGTATACATACATATTTTGTATCCAAATCCATAGTATTTATGTTTGGTAGAGTATATTTGTATTATGTGAACATTAGTTAAACACTGTAATTATTTTGGTTGTATTTGAGTGTTAAGGAAGTATATTTAGTTCGTCATTCAGGATGTACTCTGAAGAAATATTCATAAAATTTGTTATAGCTATTAGTCCTGAGATGAATTTATGAACCTTTTCTACCACACTTTTGAACACCTTTATTGTGCTCTTCAATTCTCTTTTAACAAGAGCCCAATATCTCTCCACTCTCAATATCTCTCCAGGCAGTTTGGAGGATTTGCCTCTCATTATTGTTCTTGTACCACTCAAGACCTTTCTTACCATATAGACAGGGAGCCAAATCAGGACAAAAATAAGTGTCCACATTTAGAAGTCTTATGAATAGAAGCATCCTTGATGTAAATTTCGGTATTTATAGAGCCCGTAACAAATGCTTGGCTTTTGGGTCCTAAACCTTTTCTACAACGTTCACTCGAGCATCAGCACGCAGAGATAAAATATAGATGTTCACAGTAACCATTTCAACATTTTTAAAAGTTTTCTAACTATATTATAGCCACAGTAACTATTTACATGATTGTTGTAACCATAATATGGTTAACTTACGATTCACATGATTGTATCAATCATATAAATGGTTGCAGTAAACAAATATATTTTTGTAACATCCTCTGGTATCATGAATCTTTATATCATAATATGATATCAATTAGCCGAGAGCAACATTATATGGTAAAATGTTATTCATACAAATGGTTGTTAGAAACATATACATGTTTACTGTAACCATATATATGATTGATACAATCATGTGAAGAGTAAGTTAACCATATTATAGTTACCACAATCATATAAATAGTTACTGTGACCAAGAACTTTTGGAAAAATTTTCTGCTTTTTGATCCTAAACTTTTCTGCAACATTTCCTCGAGCATCAGCGATATAAAAATATTGACCGGGAAAGCTGCAAAAAATGTTCCATACGAACGTTTCGTAATCCTTAATGCAGCAGGTATATTTTTTTTATAAAATTTTACTTCAATTTCCGTGCTCTGTCTTTGGCCTACAAATTTTTAGCAGAGTTCCTGTCAGGAACTTTATGAGACTTTGTATGTTTTCAAACCTGCATTGACTTTAACTTTTCATACCAAATAGTCCGAGTACTGAACTAACCGAACTGTTTTCCTACCGGATGTGTCGGCAGCTCTTTTGAAAATGCATTTTCTATTTATTGGCTTTAGAAATGTCTTGTGTACCATTCCTTCTACGTGAACCAGGTTTTCTATCAACAAATTCTCCCAGTACTGTTGAATAACATTGGAAGCAGTTTGACGCTAGACCTTTGATTGTTTGGCCAATTTTTTGTAGGACCGAGTGGGGTTTTGTTGAAAATGTTTCATACATATATGAAACACAAAAAATGTTTCTACCTATATCAGTTATAGACTCTGAAACTCTCCAACCGATTACCTCCAAACTGGTATCATTGGAAAGGAAATTTTCCGAGAATGGTTTTAGACAACTAAAATACTACATTAGGTCCAGTCGGCCTATTCGTAAAGCCGATTTTCAATTACAAACATTTTTCCCAAATTTGAACTTTTGAAATGTCTTGAAATTTTCTATGTAGGTACCTCTCACGGTGTGTAGATCCACTAAGAAGGGACTTCTGTAAATTCAAATTTTAAGGGGGTAAAAATGGTATATCTACATCTGCGGAACTAATCTTCTATCAGTATATAAAAAATTATGTTTGTATGTGTGTATGTTCTGAATGAACTCAAAAACGGCTGACCGATTTTGTTGAAATTTTCAGGGAATCTTCAAAATAGCCTAGCGGAGAACACTGTAAAGACAATTTTTGATTTTCGGTCTGTGGGCGGAAGGGCGTGGCAAAATAAAATTTTTACGTTATACCTCTAATGCCTGATTTTTATGAAATTTTCAGGGAATCTTCAGAATAGACCTTCGGGTAACACTGTAAAGTCAGCAAATGCGTCGCAGTACATCTTCATCGAGTGCTGCACAGACACCTCAACAGCATATCGAAAGACTAGAAGCCAATGGCTCCCGAATGGCTCGATCAAGAGAAAGAATCGATCTAAAGTTGCCGGCATTTTATTACAATAGGTATGATGACTACAGGAATCACAAGGACGTACTGATTGGCGCAATTGCTTACATTGCAGCGTTTTGAAGTTCCATATGCAATCCCCGGGAATGTGCTGTTCGAACGGTAAAGTTATTCTGCCACCAGTTATTGAGCCGCCTGAGTTGCTTCTAAGTTACATTTCCGGCGCCAATCCTATTTCCAAGCACTTCCTTCAAAATATCCAAAAGTACAACGATGAACGATGAACAAGCCGTCGATTATCCTACTCAATTTTTGTTTTAACTTTGAAGGCTGGATCACCGACTTTGTCCGAAAATATATTGAAATCGAGATCCAGATGCAATATAAAACAGATGTTTTCTTAGGGCCAAAAAAGTTTTAATGAAAAACGTGTGTTAAGTTTTTTTCGATCTCAGTCCTTAGTTCACGTAGGTTCCTTTCTTTCATTCTTCTATTTTCCTTTCCTCTTGGAAAGGAAAAACCTATAAAAATTAAACTTAATCTAAGACACTGAGATTCTAATTGATATAAATCCAAATTCGACTATTGTGTGTTTTTGTTACCCTGATTTTATATGAAAACCAGGCAGTTCGATTTGTTTGTGAAATGTTCTTGATTTAAAGATTTTCTTCATAAATCGTATTAAACCATATATTTCCGAAATTGTATCATTGTTGATCCTAATTTCTAAATTATACTTGTTACCCAAATTGGAAACATGCTAGAAATCCAGAAAATTATGGCCAGCATACAACAAGAAACGCAGTCACAACTCCTGAATAGGAACCGCAAGGACATTTCGACACTAATAGGGGTGTTAACTGGAGGATCGTCAAGCAGACTTGCTTCAGCAGTTACTGAAGCATTTGCCTGGATCGCGCAAAAGAAGATACTGTTTTTCATCTAAATGATCTAGCTAAGACAACGGGTTGGTGCACTCTAATTGGATATCTCAATGTGACTGATTGGATTTGGTACTCCATAGCATCTGGATTTGATCTAGTTTTCACTTATTTCATTGAGTGGAGTGGTATTTTCAAAACGGAATCTAATAGAATATATTTTACGCGAGCTACCACGTAAACAAACCAACCTATTTAGAAATACCTTCCATAAATATACGCAAGAATATTTGCAAATTTAAAGCCGCACCCACTCGCCACTCTTAAGAGAGATTTGAATGATACTTTCAAAAATACTCATGACTAAATCTGATATCACAGGCTTATGTTGTACTCGAAGTTAAGAAAGAAATCGCTAAATCGTCTTGTCTTTCTATATGGATAGAAAGAGAAGTCGATTTATATCCCTCGAAATCCTGAAGAGTATAATTAGACGATTCACTGTAATTGAAAGTGTAATAAGACAACAATAAATTTCTTAAATTTCTAACTTCTTTCATTAATTCTTCTATGATATATTCCTATACAAATAATATCTGAATATTGATTTGCATGGTATGAGTTTTATTTTTGTTGTTTTAAGTAGGGTATTCACACAATTCATTACTGATCCATGCAACTCTAATACTTGAGTTTGTATTACAGGAAATTATTAACAGTTTACAAAATGCTTTCGTTTCACATTTTTTTTCTTTTTATAATTTTATGATGAACGAACAAGCGATAACCTTTGGTGTGAACTGATTCCATTTACTCGTACTTGGCTGGCTGGCTGGTAGACTTGATTAACTCGTGGACAAGTGGTTGAAGCGTTTAATTTTATATTTCTTCTATGTTTTTTTAATTCTTTCACTTCATTTCGTTTTGGTTTATTACAAAAATATTTTTATTGATTACATTATGGTGTTTAGGAAAATTGTCAAGCGTTAAAAGATTTACGAGATTTTCTCTAACTATTAGTTAGTTGTAAATGATTAAAACACAAACACAAACATTAAAAATATAAAACGATAACACTTGATGTGATGTTTGCCCCCCAAAACAGTTTTGTGAAAGAATTGTTTTCTTTAGATAAGAGTTTGTAATACGATGCTGTTTGTATGCTTGTATTTTTTTTTATTAAATTTAAACATAAACAATGTCTATTAGTACTTAGATTTGTTGTTGAAAATTGTTTTTTTTTATTTATTAAAATTAAAAATTATAATTTTAATTGTTTTTAAGATTAAATCAATTTTTACTTTTTTAATTTGTATAATTCTGATATTTTAAATAAAAACCTATTTATCAAATATTTGTTTAATATTTTTTATGTCCAGACAGTGGTTTTATGCTTGCTTGAATTTCAGACAGAGCGTCTAAGACTTTAATCACAACACGGCGCACAGTACTCTGTTTCATAGACAAAAGTCAAAAATAAATTTTTCTTCCAAATTTTAATAAAAGATATGTAATTTGAGAGATAAGAAGACATCTAATATACTCATTCAAAAATTATATTGATATGACTACATTTGTTACTGAGAGAAGGCTCTAAAGTCAGACAATTTTTCAGGGAAACGAAAGTGCTTTTGAAGATAGACTTACAAAAAATATTATAAAAATTTAGGTTTTTGGAAAAAAGTTTTTTAGTTTAATATTTTAAATAACTATGTATACAGTCAAGAAAAGGAAAAATTCTTGTTGTGAAATTTCACTCTTAGAATGTTTTTACATAGCTTTAAAAAGTGCATATTAAAAATTAAAAAATATTACAGTTTGGTGGAAAATATAAACAAAGTGTATAAAATGTAGTATTTTTTTGTTATTGTTTTTTATAGCTAATACATTTATTTATTTAAAATAAAAATAAAATTAACGGAATTTTTGCCGCAATTTTGAAAAAAATTATTTTTAAAAAATGATTATTATTGTTCATTTTAGTATAAAATGTTAATAATTTCCCACATTGAAAATTATATTAAATCATTTAAATTATAATACCAATTGTACAATTTATGTATTTCGAATTTTGAATAAATTTTCATAAAAAATCTTGCTTTTTTTTGTTATTTTCAATAATTGGTTCGTCGATTAAACTATGTCCGTCCGTCTGGCTGTCCATGTAAGCATTGTGGGCAAAGCACAGGTTGCAATTTTTAAGATATTTCAATAAAATTTGGTATTTATACTTTTTTTGGCCCAAGGATCAAACCTATTGAAACTGGCTGAAATCGGTTCAATATTTCACCTAGCTCGCATACAAATATCCTCCCGAAACAAGTTTTGCTCCAAATAAGTTTTATATATACGGAATTTATGTCACTAAATTTAATTATGATCGGTTCATAATTAGTCATAGCTCCCATATAAGGCCCACTTCCGAAAATCGCCCACGATTATAAATTATTGAAATTTTAAAAGAAACATGTTTTTGCTCATTTACTTAGAGTAGGGTATTATATGGTCGAGCTTGACCGACCATACCTTCTTACTTGTTTTAAAACATTTAATTATATTAAGAATTAAAAATTACTGAATATGAATTTTTAATTTACCATTTTTAGAATTATATTACGTAATTTAAATTTTAGCAAGTTTGAGACTAAAACGGTTACTCATGTACATTATTTAATTTAATGTAATTATTTAAAAAAGATATATTTCCAATAAATAAGAAGTTTTATAACTACTAACATTTATTCACCAATAGAAAATTGGATAAATGAAGTGAATTTTCGAAAGAATATTAAAATGGTATTTAAATTTGTATAAAATCGTCAAACGAATTTTACATAAATTAGACTTATATGGAAGCAAGAGGATTCCTTGTCCTTAAAATTAATTTTGGCACACAATAAATGCTTAATTCTAGAGATAACTGAAAATGTTTTAAACATTTTAATCAATATTTTAGCTAAAATGTCATTTTTAATATTCAGTATAAATGGCAGGTAGGCAAGCCCTTCACCCGATTTTGATCAAAATTTGTATTATCTCTAATAATGCAAAAGGCTACTTGTGTACCAAATTCTATATCGCTACGAAAGCTCCTTCTACTTTTGTCCATTCGTTATATGGGGACAAAGCACTGTGCGGCGCCAGGGGCGTCTTAGTGTAACACATTTTTTGCACTTGAGCGTGAAAACATCACCCACCCATCCTTTTTTTAAAATTAATTTTCTTACTAAATAGATCATGTGACATGTTCTATTTGTTCTTTACAAAAACGTTCATTAATTCTGTTGAGCTACTGTTGCCACAAACACGTTTCATTGTTAAGCCGCTCAAATGTTGTTGATGCTAAATTCCTAGAAATGGTGTGAAAATTAACACAACATGTGTAAAATTAAACGTTGGTGTTTTAAGGACGTTGGTTTTTAGGTTGAAGTACTTATGACGATTTTATTATTAATATGGAAAGTACTTATATGTATAAATAAATGAATGCAGTTTTGGATTTATTTAAACACAAGATAATAGATTGTACCAATAATACTGTTCCACAAATTTGCGATCATCTAGATAATAAAGATATTTATTATTTTAATATATTTAAATATTTTTTTTATTACATTTCATGGTGAAATATAACGAAATATAAGCTATATAATACTTCGGAATTTATATGACAATAAGTGGAATACCTGATTTCGTTATAATTGATAAATTCTTTCCAGCCCACTGTTGCAGAAATTCATTTGAATTGGACACCGTAATTGTATTGCGATAAAGACAGCAATCTCCACTTTTTAGTTTCTGTAATAAATAACAAAAACCTGTATCTCTAAAGATTCTCATATTTATTATTTGTATTATAGACCGGCGCCGAACCAGGGCAACCATTTTGAGGGAAGGGGGGTGTTGGTAAATTAAAATTTGCTCTATAGTTTTTTTTTAATCTTTTTTATATGAAAGCTTTTCGGTTTTGGTTTTCCTATTTCACCCCCTCTGGATCCGCCCCTGATTATAGTAAAGGTATGGTATAACGAAGGATTAGTGGATATCTACAATCAAAAGAAGATACAGTGCAAGACTTCTTAAAGAACCAAGAGAGAAATTCCAAATAAATATAGTTGAGATCAGTCTAACTTCTGATGTTATAGATACTCAATGTGTTTGATACTGTACTTTATTTTGCAATAGCGATTTGAATTTAACGGTCTGTAACGACTGCCTGCAGCATTCATCATGTTTATATACACGTTCATCAGTAGCAGCTTCTACTTATCTACAATGTTGATAGCATGCGGTTATTAGCATTGTTTATATCGCAACACTAAATATTTAAGCTGCTAACATTGACATCGAAAGCTCTAGAATTCGAACATAGTAGTTTAAGAGCATTGTAGAAGATTCACGAAAGATGACGTGTGTATAAATTGTGGCAGAGGTTGCAGTTGATGTTAGAGTTAACATCAACTGCCTTGTACATTTAAGTTTGTACATTATAAAGTGTGTGTATAGACATACTGACTGACTATTTGAACTGGTGCTGTACATTTTAAATAAATAAAAAGTTGTTACAATTTTAAACTACTAAAACTGGTTTTATTTGTAATCAAAAGTATCCGGTTTATTTAACGTTTTAAAAAGGTTAAAACGTAACAGTATTTTTCTAATATTCACTCATAGTCGAAAACATTTTTAAAAATAGTCTAACTTTAAGAGCCCGTAAAACGGAATTCAAAATACATACCTTTGAAAAATCTATTACAGGGTTTGTTTTAACAGCTGGTCTATTTTAATTAATAAAATAAGGCAGCTTCGCAAAACACAGCTCCTGGAACGAATATTAATCGATTTTATATACAAACAGAACACGAACGCCAACAAAGAATGGGAAATTAGCCTTACTAATTTATTTTTCTAAAAAATCGCATTTAGGTCAGTTTGCATTTTTCGGAAACGCTCTATATTGGCTCGACGTTAGAGCTTGTTCAGTACTAGTTTAAGAGCATTGTTCTTTAATAATCCAGAAGACAGATATGCAATTTCTTATTTGTGTCCACTTTTAGAGCTGTCAAGGTTGCAGCCATTTGACATACCTCTGAACTTCAGTGAAACAAGTTGGGGTTTATATAAATAAACCAAAATTATGGCGACCAATTTCAATTTATTTTCCAAATAATTCTGTTAATACAAATATTCTGTTAATGAAGAACATTTCAATAAGTAGCACTATATCATCCCAGAAAAAATGTGAGTTTGTGATTAGACGCGGAACCGCCCAAAAAAAAACGAAAAGTGTTAATATAAACAAGTAAGAGAGCTATATTCGGCTGTGCGAATCTTATGTACCATGCACCAAATTATACTTTAAAATAAAAATTTTAAATATTTTTAGGTAAACAAAATTAATTTTCTTTTTAAAATCATTTAAAATTTTTTTAATTTTCTTATTAGGAAAAATTTATTTAAATTTTTTTTTTTAATTCATTTGTGAAAAAAATTTTATAATAAACACACTTTTTTGGTGAAAAAAAAATCGGGTTAAAAAATATTTTTCCCGATTTTGACCAATTGTTGGTCCGCTTTAATTTGGCCTTATACACGCCGTTGCAAAGGTCTTTGAAATATCTATTACTGGATATCTACACGCAGAAAAAAAATATAGTTTTGCATGTTTACTGTAACCATTTCAACATTTGTGCATGTTTACTGTAACCATTTCAAAATGTTTAACAATATTATAGTCACAGTAACTATTTATATGGTTGTGGTAACAATAATATGGTTAATTTACGATTCACATGATTGTATCAACCATATATATGGTTAAAGTAAACATGTATATGTTTGTGACAACCATTTATATGATGAATTATTTTATCATAATATGTTGTTCTCAGATTATGATATCCATAAGCCGAGAGCAACATAATGACAACAATAAGTGGTTGTCACAAACATATACATGTTTACTCTAACCATATATATGGTTGATAAAATTATGTGAATCGTAAATTAACCATACTATTGTTACCACAGTTATATAAATAGTTACTGTGACTATAATATTGTTAAAAATTTTGAAATGGTACATACAGAATACATATACTTTGTAGGGTCGCAAATGAAAAATGTAGAAATTACAAACTTATGTATATAAAACCTTGCCACTCATGGTGAAGGTTATAAAAAGAAAAATACTGTAAAATAAATTCTATTTCTAATCCCCCATACATATAGTTGACCTGAATCCATGCCTGGAACACATCATACACAAATCATGTCTTCTGTAAGAGACATTATAAATTTGCGGAAGCCGTAGAGCAAACGTAGCGCTCATCTTCTCCCTTACAGAAGATTATAGTATTATCTATGTCCCTTATTCAACATCAACTTTAACTTTGCTTCCAAACTTTAAATAGAGTTTATTAAATAGCAAAAATTAATTTTTGCATTTTCAAATCAACGTTTAGAAAGTTGTAAAAAAGGCAACAATATATTTGCCTGTTGTAAAAAGCCTATTCCCTCATGCTGCATTTAGACAGGCCAGTTGTAAAATGGGCTTTTCAACGCTTAGAGAAAAAAAAGAAAAAACTATTTTTCAAACAAACTAATTAAACCGTTACAGACAAAATATTAAAATAGTTATATCGAAATATTTCCTTCAATAATAATTAAGTATCAACCACTATATTTTAACAGCAGAATGATCGAACAAATATTTTGCATATAAAAATCTATTAAAATGTTATAAATTTATGTCATTTAAATGACATGACAACATATGGGTTTATGTTAAATAAAAAATCTCAAAATTAAATGGAAAATTGATATTCATTTATAACAATTATCTGTGTTACTTTTAAAATGCGGGGGTTGTTAAAAATTTCAACTGAAAGACCAGCAATGAAATGCTCTTATAAATAACATTCTAATCTGCTCATAATTGGCATTTTTATTTATTAGCTTGTTTGTGATTTTTTTTTTTTCAGAAAATATTTCAAAATCATATAGAATTTGAGAGAAAACTGAAATAGGGGAGTTGTATTAAACCAATCATCCCGCACTTAACAACCAAATAAAATAAAACATGCGAATGTTTTTTTTCTTTCTTTCACAAATTAAAGAGTGTGGAAATGGTATAAAGGAATTAAATGATGTTTGTCGTTGTAGTACTAAAAAATAAAGCCCAAACAAGGGGATTTGTTTTCTAAAAACAAATAAACAACTGTTGTTAATAAATACTCAAAACAATAATGACATGGACAGACATACAAGATCAAAAAATCTTCATATCAAACAACAAAATTTTGTTGATAAACATCTTTATAATGAGCAGATTTGAATTTTTGGAAATGTGAACGTATTTAAGACAAACCGGGGTGGTTGGAGAGATTTTAAAATAATAATGATGACGACAATTTGTATTTTGTTTTCGTTAATCAAACATAAGTGGTTTATTGGCTTCATAGGAAAAACAAAACAAGAACAATAACAAAAAGTCACCCAAAACAAAACATATGCGCCAAAAAAATTCTTAATTAACCACAACAGGACATCTGCAGTCCTTTTTGTGTGCTCGATGCTTGCTAAAAAGGTAGCAAAGCCAAATGCGGGTGAAATGAAATAAAAATCCTTTAAATTTGTCTTGCCATTGTAAGGGTCTTTGTTTTAAGTTTTATTTATACTTAAAACAATTAATATTAATTTCAAACAATAATAAACTAACAATTATAATTTCGTTAGCCGAAGACGGCCAAATTTTTTAGTTAGACTTTGATTTTTTGCCTACTTTGTTTGGGAAAATTTAAAAAAAAAAATTGAAAAACTGTTTGGCAATTAGTTAAGCTTCACTTGAAATCATTTAGAAGACAATTGAAATCTATTTAACCTTAAAATTTCCAATACAAATATGTACCAGGCTGAGTGCGACAAACAGCGAGAAAGTGTAAAATTATTGCCACAAAACAATTGGCCTCATAATCAACTGCAGCAGCAAAACAAACTCACAGCGAAACAAAACAGTCAGCATCAAAACTATGCGCCTCAAAGTCTATAACGAAACAATGCACTAGTTTCCGAAGATTTAGTTTTTTTTTTGCAAAAAATATTCTCAAAAAACACCCACTGTTACGAACTATAGTTTTGGTCAAACACTATAACAACAACAACACTTTTAGCGCGAGTGTAAACACACCATGCAACACAGAGATAAGGCTTATTCCCAAACAAATGAAATAAAATAAAACAAAACAAAAACAGACAACACAGCACATAAAACCTTGTACACGAAACTATTGTTCATTTAAGAGTCATACGAAAGTCATTGTTGCAACACCAACTAGAAGAAGGCAGATTACTTTTGTTTTAACAAGCCAAACACTCAATTCTATTGTTTTGCTCTTTGTTGTAACTCGAGCAGTTGCTGACGCCCACCTAAAGGTAAAATTCACACTTTTCAACAATGCAACAACCTCAATAGGAAACTACCAAAAGTACGTATGCACGTATTTTAAGCAACCTGCATATTTTTGGAAAGAAATATTTATCAAAAATCTGTAACGAAAATGGAAACATTTTAAATAAATTAGAAAATATATAGAAAAGTACACATTTCACACATTTTTCAAAAATATGTTGGTATTAGATTTTGCTTCCTAGGAATTTTGTTAATTTTAATTTTTGGAAACCTAATGAATAGTTGTAGCAATTATCACATTAAACCACAACTTATTCACCAAATACTATAATTAACGATTTAAAAGTCTTTAAAATGGATGATTAATTTGTGTAAATGTTAGATAACAATTAAAACACTTTAGAATTGCAATAGAGGTGGTTTCAAGTAAATTGTAAAGCTGAAATTAATATGGAACAGAAAACCAAGTATTTCTAACAATATTTTAATTTTTCCAGGATGAATAAAGATTTTCGTATTTTTCCGGCTCAAATATTTGGAAGTTCCCTTACAAAGGGAAATTGTATTAAGGAGGATTCCAACAAATACAGATACATTTTTGTAAATTCGTAATAACCACAGGCAAATATATCAAATAATAAGTTTAAAATGTATTAGATTTCTAACTCGATATCGAATGCTATAATCTCAAATAGAAAATTACGATAAACTCGATCACGAATGCCCTAATTCGTCTCCAGGAATACGTTATAATTGAATTCTACTCAATACATCTTTATATACTTTTTAAACATGAAGATATCAGAGTCTCTATCCTTACCGAATCATATTGTCAACAAGATATAAATCATAAAACTCGGCTGGAATATATTCATGTTATTACAAATTTCCTTGATCATTGTCCTCAACATCAACTAATGTTTACATCTTTTTACGCTAACATTTCTTAAGTATTTGTCCTAAAGTCAGCTTGATTAAAGGATAATGAGTTCCTTTTTATCGTATTTGTTCCAAAGAATCAACAGAATATTTGTATCATATGAAAGGAGTTTAAAAAGATCATTGAACAAATTTTAATCGTTTATTTCAAAAACCAGTCAAGTAACAAAAAATTCAAAATTGATGTTTTGGGCGATTACTATTTTGTAAAGATAAATCGTTTAATCTAAAAAATTAAATAATGCCCCCCTATTATGGTGAAGCAATGTCGAGTTATTGGTGTATAGTGCATAAAGAAGTCATGTGATTTATTTCATACTTTGTAATACTAGGCCCTTTAATTAATTTTTTAATATATGGGCAATTCCATGTCATCGTACGTGACTTTTGTACGCCTATAGAGTGGAATAGATCTTGTAAAAATAAGAGTATCTGAAAAATAATTCGGTCTTTATGTTCCATTCAGAGGGTACTATATTTTAAAAAAAAATAATAAGATCTTTCGAAACATTGTTGTCCAAAATATCGAGTGAAATAATGGTATATCGTACGTGACATAAAACTGAAGTCATTTTGAGGTATATGTAGAAAAATGCGATAATTTGCGAATCGTAAGAGGCGTTATGTTTTCTTTTAATTTTTACACTAAACCAAATATTATTCCTTTACAATCCGTCATATTTAAATAAAAACAATCAAACAATGGATGATTTTATAATAGATACAATTGAATATCGTACGTGACAGATTTTTCTCTTATAGTAAAACAATGTATATTCTGTAAATATATGTATACAAAAACTAAAAATAAAAAATAGAAAATATATATTCGGTTCTAATAAACAAATTCATAATAGCAAAAAAACAATCAGAGCCAAATTCATTTCATACTACATGCTAATTGGGAGTTTAGTTTTTGCCGCAATTTTAGCCTAAAACATACCAATTAAATTAAAAAATTAAATATAATCAGTTTAAACTTTTATTTTTGCACTTAAAATGTTGTAATAAGCTCTAAATACTTTCACATAGTAGCATTTTAGTGTTTTCTTCTATTCAATCGCCCTGAAAAAAAAGTAGCGAGAGTTTTTGTATTTTCAGTCGTGGTAGTCATTCTCGTGGAAATGCCCATATATTAATATAGATATAAAAAACTTTTATGTTTATCAAGCAGTTACACAAATGGATAACTTTCATAGGAAAAATATCAATTTTGTAAAAGGAATTTTTTGGTTGCTAGGAAGTTTTCTTTGATTTAATGAAAATCAATAATTTGTTGCTTGACTGGTTTTTGAAATCAACTATCAATTTTTAACAAAGTCCAATTTTTGGAACGTTTTTTTCATTTTTGGA